>CM030365.1:199024378-199624378 GCA_017893485.1 Hemerocallis citrina
TCCAACTTGTCCACAAATTTCAAGAAGAGCTGATTCGAAACTGCCATGGTAAGAATATCTGCAAGTTGGTTTCTGACTTTACCTTAGATATCTCAATAATTTTCTCATCTAATTTCTCCTTGATGAAGAATCTATCCATCTCTACATGCTGGATTGGCTGCAATGTAACATTCCAGAAAAATAAAATTATTTTTTCATATTTTACACATATATTGCACGTGCAAATTTTAAGCAATTTAGTCCATAAAGAATTTTCTTAGAATTATGCATATCTATTCTCATTTTGATCTAAGTTATTTATTCTGATTTTAAATCCATAAGCCCTGATTTATTTTAAAAGCCCAAAAGAAACTAATTGCAAAATAAAAGCCCATGATAAAATTATATATTAAATACACTTTTAAAATTGTCACTACACTTGTCATGTAATAAACATAAACAATTGGACTATAAACAAATAATTAAATGAATGAGAGTGTGCACGTGCACACGCGTGCACATGTGGAAATCCAAAGGGTTGGCCAGCTAGAATGGGAAAAGATGGGTGTTTGTGGTTTTGTTTTTATGAGTGAGTATTTATTTTGATAATGGATATTTAGTTTGGGTAGTGGGTGTCTCTTCATTCACCCATTTGGACCTATAAATACCTCTCATTATATGTGTAATTTTCACAAGAATTAAAAGAAACAAAAGAGAAGAAAAGAAAGAAAGAAAGAAAGAAAGAGAGATCAGGTTTTTCTTGCTTGGGGGAGCTTTCGGATTCTTGCTAGGAGGAGAAGAGCACATCTTGTTGGAGCTAGCTAGCTAGGAGCAACTTCTAGGAGTTTTTTTTCACTTGTTCATCAAACTAAGGTGGGTGATTTCTTTGCTTTCTAGAAATTTTAGAACACATGATTGATTGCTTTATGAATGAAATGATAATGTGGCACGAAAGTTGTTATGTTTCATGGTATGTTGATAAATGAAGTTTTAATATATATGAAATATGAAAAATAAATGCATGTAGATAAGTTGAAATTTTTAGTAAGAATTATTGTGATGTTGTTGGATGCATAGTAATACATCATGTTTAGATTTTATGCTAAGTTGGGAAAATGCACAAAGTTGTTAATTTTATGCTAAGTTGGGAAAACAATGGGAAATATTTTATGATTGAATAGGAGATAAGAACTTCTTTTGAAATTGATAAAAGAAAAATACATAGCTTGATTAGTAGTGTAAAAGAAGTAGTTTGTTGATAAATCAAAAGTACAATATATATTCATGTTGTTTTAAAAATCACTACTTACAAAATGTATGTTTAAAATAACTTCAATATGATCAAAATCAGTAAGAAAATGTTTTCTGAAAATTTGTAATTATATTTCATGAGCTACTAATTTGGAGGAAATAAATAAAATTGTGAAACTTATGGAAAGATTAAATTTATGTAGAAGCAGAAATCCGAGTTATAAACAATTTAACTCATATAATACCAAGAATTGGGCTTGGGCTTAGTGGCTAGCGCGTGCGCTCTGGCGTTGCCACGTAGCGCAAGGGGGTTCTCTGGTCTTGGGGGAGGCTCTGTATTTTTTTTTAAATGTGGACTTTATGAAGAAACAGTGAAAACCAAAATCTCTACTACTATAATGGGAGAAGGCCTTTGTCCATAACCCAACCCGTGCAATGCACGTGCAGGTATTTTTTTTTGCCATTTTCATTCCTCCCAATTTTTCCCCACGTGCACAGCACGTGTATAATACTAGTATAAAGAATGGGAGAAGTTTTCTTTCACACGGTCGATTTGGCCTGTTGGTTTGGGCGCTGGCCTTGGTCGTTGTTGTCTTGGGTTCGGGCTGGCCATGCACAGTTGTTGTTTTTAATTATTTTTGGAGTTTTTATGGTTAAAAACTTTGGGGAAAAAATGTATTATTATTCTAAAATATTATTTAAGCTTTGAGAATTATTTCTATAATATTTATGATATATTTGTGAGAATTAGAAGTGGTATTCACATTAATTAATGTGTTGGAGAACTTTTGAATACAAATTAAAAATGGGATTTTGTATGATTAAACAAGATTAAAAGTATAATACAATTTGGATTCATCTTAGTGAAATTTCATGATTATTAATCTATTCGATTAAGAGGGTAAGTTGGGTTTGCTTAAAAAGCTTTAATTAATTCAATCGAAAATGAAAGTGAAGTTGGTCACTTCATGTTTTATGAATACAAAGAAATGAATATGAAGAATTTGTGGAATAAAGTATTGAGTTATCCATCTTGAGGTTAGATGTAACCTATGTGGTCTCGGTTGAGGCGGTTGTTGTTCTGGAGTGAGCGAGGTCGAGATTACCGGCAGTTGGAATAAATGGATTTTTGTGAGAAGTGGCCAGTGTGGGCAACTGTCTCAGTGTTTTTGTTTAAGCCTGGTGGGTAAGCTAAACTTTAGGTCTTACTAACTATAAATTAAACTTAAGGATAGTTGGTGACATGATGAAACTAGAGCAAATGTGAGTTATGGACTCCAGAATGATCTTTGGAAAGAGACAATCCCTAGTATTTCGGGACGATGGGCGTAAGGGCAACAGAATGATCCACGGAGCGGGAATGATCTCCAGTATTCCGTGGGGCATTTGTACGATAAGGGTTCTAGAATGACTCGCGGAGAGAGACAATCTCCAGTATTCCGGAACGATGGACGAAAGGGCCACTGAATGATCCACGGAGCAGGATTGATCTCCAGTATTCCGGGGCGAGAACCAATATTCGCAGAGTGTATAAATCTTGTAGTAGTCATAGTAGTAGGATGCATGACGAGAGATTTAACCCTATAATGTGGAGTACGTAGGTACTTGCCCTTGGACCTATGTAGAATAGGATGCATAGAATCCGAACAAGTATGCATTAGTGTCATCATAGCGTAGACATCAGCATTAGGCATTAAGTCATATCATACACTGACATGTATATGATAGTCACTCTTTTACACTTTAATATACATTCAAGTTTATGTTTGCTAAAGTAAGAGAATCGTTCTATTACGACATAGTGAGGATCGTCGTTTTATAGCATTGCGTCGATTGTAAGCAACTGACTTGCGCACAGATTTTTCAGTGCATGACTTGGATTGACAAGGACTTAAAGACGATTGATGCTAAAGATCATTTTCAAAGCTGCTGATGTTAGAGTTGTAAATGTTCCATGTTGTATTTTATTTAACTTCCGCTGTGTAATTTTGAAACAAACAATGTGTATAATAAAAAGTTTTAAATTTTCTTGTAAAATTGTACGAATTGAAGTAAAAGATCCTGTTGTACTACAAATTACATATAAATGGAATTCAGGGTGTTACATGCAATATCACATGTCGCTTGATTGTCACAATACACCTTAATAGGCTCAATTAGATCACAACATAAATCATGTAACAAAAGTTTAAGCCATAAAACTTCAGTTATCCTCAAAGCTGCTCCACGATACTCAGCCTCTGCATTAGAGCGTGCAATAATATTTTGCTTTTTGCTTCTTCATGTAACCAGATTTCCTCCAACAAAGGTAAAGTATCCTGAAGTGAGTGCCTATTATCAACATATGCTGCCCAATCGACATCAGTATATGCCTCAACCTTCAAGTGACAATGTTTTGCAAACAAGACCCCGTTTTCTGGAGCAAACTTTATATATCTCAGGATTCTCATCACTGTATTCATATGTTGTTCACAAGGTGTATGCATAAACTGACTCGCCACACTTAAGGCATATGACAAATCTAGCCGTGTATGTACAAGATATATTAGCCGTCCTACCAATCTCTGATATCTTTCCTTATCACATGGCACCTCATTAGGATCATTCCACAATTTCAGTCCTTCTTCTAATGGTGTATCAATAGGCTGACAAGCAGACATTTCTATTTCCTTCAACAAATTCTCAATTCATTTCTCTATTTTTTGCGAAAGGGGAGAGGGGAAGAAAAATCCCGGGGTAGGCGCTCTATTCAACAATACAGGATGCCCCTGCATAACTTTTTGAAGTATTTCAAGAGCATACTTTCTTTGAGACAGAAATATACCCTTTCCAGAGCGAGAAACTTCGATACCAAGAAAATATCTCAAAGGACCAAGATCTTTCATTTCAGACTCTTTTGACGAGTAGATCTTTAATGTATTTCTCTCCTCAAGATCATTTCCAATTACTATCATATCATCCACATATATAATGAGAGCAGTAATCTTATCTTCTTTCCTTTTCAGGAACAGGATATGATCTGAATTACTCTAACAATATCCGAATATTCTCATTGATTTTGTAAATCTCCCAAACCAAGCTTTCGGCGACTGCTTGAGACCATACAATGTCTTTTTCAACCGACACACTTTATTACTGTGTTGGACTGGTCTATTTGATCGTGGTGCTAGATCCATATAAACCTTTGCTGTCAATTCTCCATACAAAAAAAAAACATTCTTCACTTCAAATTGCTCCAACGACTAGTCAAGGTTTGCAGCAAGTGACAGTAAAACTCGAACAGTGTTGAGCTTTGCCACAGGTGCAAATATTTTCTCATAATCAATTCCATAAGTTTGAGTATACCCTTTGGCAACCAGCCTTGCTTTGTATCTCTCTATTGAACCATCAGACTTATACTTCACCGTATAAATCCATCTGCACCCTATGGGCTTCTTTCCTGCTGACAATTCAACTATCTCCCAAATCTCATTCTTCTTCAAGGACTTCATCTCCTCATCTATAGCCGCTTTACACCATGGGATGGCTAAGGCTTTATGCACACTGTTAGGAATACATAAAACAGATAATTGATTTACAAATGACTTATTTGATTCAGACAATCGGTGAGTGGAATGAGATACTTGACATTACTTGTGGGATCAGACTCATAAGTAGGTTTTGGGATACCTCTAGTAGTACGAATTGGGAGTTCTCTTCTTGGAACTTCGGACAACGATGACGATTGGTTTTGGGGTTCTGACAGTGTTGGTGGTGAAGATAGTTCTGACAGTACTGGTGGTGAAGATGGCACTAGCAATGGTATGGATCCCAATGGCTCATCGAGGAGGTTCGGCACTAATTGCAGTTCCACGTGGAGATTTTCTCCCTCAACTAAATCTTCATTCGAGTGATCGTCACTACTTACATCTAGATTTTTACCCCTTGTATTCGGAACTGATTGCAGTTCCTCGTGGAGATCTTCTCTCTCAACCAAATCTTCATTCGAGTGATTGTCACTACTTTCATCCAGATTTTCACCCCTTGTATTTGATTGTTTAGTCTGAATAGTAACCACTTTTTTATAGGCAAGAGTTTTAACTTCATTTCGGTAATCCCCTGAAGTTCAACCTCAGAGGAAAAATACATCTCATCTTCATGGAACACAACATCAACAGTCATCAATATCCTTTGAGTTAGTGGGTGATAGCACCGATACCATTTCTTATCATTTGCATATCTCACGAAAACACATCGGACAGCTTGAGGAGTTAACTTATTTCGCTCATGTTGATGAAGGTGGACAAATGCAACACACCCAAACACACGAGGTGGCAAGTTGACAATTGTTAGAGCATTCACAGCTTCAGTTAATGCCAGAAATGACGTGAGAAAATTTCGGATACTAGAGAAAACTTGGTTGATTAAGTATGCAACAGCAAGAGCTTCTTCCCAATATATGAGTGACATATTTTCCTGAATAAGAGAAGCACGGACCACCTCGAGCAAGTGTCTGTTTTTTTCTTTCTGCTTCTGTTGTGGTGTATATCAACATGTGGTCTGGTGAACAATTCCGTATTCCACCAAATATTGTTGTAAATCTGAACTCAGGTACTCGCCGCCATTATCACTCCTAAGAACTTGTATTTGAGCTTTATATTGCGTCATAACTTATTTGTGAAATTTCTGAAATAAACCACTAACTTCACTTTTAGACTTCATCAAACAAATCCAAGTCATACGAATACAGTCATCAATAAATATCACAAACCATTTTGCTCCTCCAAATGTAGTGTGTTTGGATGGACCCCAAACATCAGAATGAATAATCATAAATGAGAGAGAAGTTTTACTTAGATTTGGAGGAAAAGAGACACGTGACTTTTTGCGAGTTCACACACATCACACCGAAAGGTAGAAATATCCAACTTCGAAAATAAACTTGGAAATAATTTATTTAAAATATCCAAAAGAAGCATACCCCAAACGTCGATGCCATAGCCAAATATCTGATTTCTTCTTCTCCCCCTCGGATCCTTCCATAAATATAGCTTGAGGCAACCTGATTGAACTTTCAGATTATAAATCTAGGTAGTAGAGGTTCCCTTGTCTAACCCCATAACCAATCGTCATGAGAGTCCGAATATCCTTATACACACAATGGGAGGGCCAAAAAATCACAATACAATGTAAAGCAGCAGTTATTTGGGCAACAGATAACAGATTAAAATTCAAGGATGTCATAACTATTACAAAATCTAAGGTTAGGGTTTTTGTGAGAGATATGGGACCCTCGCCAGTAATGGTGGCGGATCATCATTAGCGGTGGACACACTAAATTTGGTAGATGGTTGTAAGGTTTGGACTTATCTAGAATCAAAAGTCATATGGTCGGTAGCACCAAAATCAATTATCCATGCATTATTCATATCAGAGGCAGAAATATTAAATACCTTACCATCATTACCTGCAGCAGTAACTAATGTACAGGTTGATCTAATGCTCTTTTTAGCACGATCAGCAACTTCAATGGCGACAGTGGGTTGATTGCAAGTCTTCTTCCGAATTTTTCCTGCTATGATCTCAGTTCTTCGGATAGCCAATAATCTTATAACAACGAGCTTTCGTGTGACTGATCTTGCCACAATGAATACACTTCCTTGACTCATACGGTAGTTTGGGTCCCATGTTGAAAAACAGCAATACAACAAGCACAACCAATAGAATAGCTCCTTTTAGATCCAATCTGGATCAAATCCAAGAGCCCAAACACCAAACAAAAAAAAACTTCACCAATGAAAAATCGGATATTCGGATTAATGACAGCAGCTTCGATGAGCGGCGTCGGCGGATTCAACGCAGCGGAGCGTCTGTGGCGAGGTCGGGGACGACGATCGGTGATGATGATGGTAGTAAGGTAAAGAGGCTGGGATGGCTTCGGTGAGATAAGGAGGCTCGGGTGAACCCAAGGGGTCAATGCAGTGGTCGGGAACCTGTGGCGTTCGGTGGCGAGGGAAGAGCAGCAAGGTGGTGTCGGGATGCTGTTGGTGTTCAGTGGAGGCGAGCGGCGATGGTGCTACGGAAGCGAGAGTGGTGCGGTGGAGCAGCGACAGTGGTGATGGGTTTTCGGGTTTCGCGCGGTGGCGATTCAATCGACAGCAGGAGATTTCAGGTCGACGATGGCGACGTGAGATTGACGATGAGATCAACGGGATCGATGGAATTTTGACGACGGGATCAAGGTCGATGACGAGATCGGAGTCGACGACAATGAAAATTTCCTTGATGGCGACGACAGTGGTAGGAGATTTCGATGGGATCGGGAATTTTTGGATCAATAGGAAGAAGACGAAGGATCGGGATCTTCTTCTTCTTCTTCAACCTGCTTAGGATATTTTAGAATGTGATACCATATTGTTTTTCGTTCTTCTACTGTTTATCTCTTTATTTACACATTAGTTTCTTGGAGAAGAGGTACAATAGATTGAGAAAGATTAAGGAGATGAGAGATTTGAGATAATCTGTTCCTATAAATTAGGAAACAGAATATACAGCTTATACTATATCAAATATTTTAACATCATTTTACTCAAATAAAAAGTTATAGGAAATGAAAGAAGGACAAGCGTTACATCCTTATGAAACTTTTCTCTATATTCAGCAAATTTTTACCGGTAGCTGGGTAATCCTCTCATTCTCACCAACAAAGGGATTAGGGGATCATAAAGAATATCAAAGAAACAAAATATTCATATATACTCTTCTAGTTAATGTACTATCCTTTAACCTTATCCTATGTATTAGTAGCTGAAATAGTATATACAAAAAGTACATAATACCAAACATGTATATATACAGCGAAAATCTCTATTTACCCTACAAAAACTTTGGAAGGTCCACCAGCATTACAGTAATGTCATCTCTGCTCCCCCTACTAGAAGAAAGATCGACAAGAGCTTTGCAAGATTCAATTGACTTCTTGTGCTTCAAAACAACATCAACTGCCTCTTGATTTGAAACCTAATTAAATTAAACCAAGAAAGAAAAGGAAATTCAGTTACGATAAATGCATTCGTTCGCATCTTACAATTATATGCCTGACAGAGGCCTAAATTAAATTGGACAGATTGTGAAAACCACTTACCTGGTCCCATAAGCCATCAGAGGCCATGATCAAGAACTGGTGCTCGGGTGTGAGGCGAAGCCTTGTGGTCTCGGGCTCAGAAATCACCCACTTCTTCATGCTCTCATCTCCTATTGCTCGAGATACAACCAATTCACCTTGCACTCTGCACACTCCATTATGACTGCTCACATACCCACCCTAGTGTACATACAAACACACACTTTAGCAACATATATATATATATATATATATATATATATATATATATATATATATATATATATATATATATATACACGTACAATATCCATTTTGTAGCATTTCAGAGAAATAAATAGGGATATGTGTTTAAAATAATTTGCTTACAGAGCTCTCAATTCGAATTCGTTCATCTTCTCTTGCGACTTTATGATCACTCGTCAAGGCATGAGCAGTGCCTTGTGTGCTTACGACGATTCTGCAATCACCTACATTTGCTGCAATGAGCCCCCCGTTCCTCAATACAGCAGTTGCTGTACATGCTCCACTTCTCACTTTCTATTTCATTCATAATAAATAATTTGACTATCAAAAAGAGTAAAAATTACTAGTTTAGTGTTAGAATAAACATTTTAATGAGGTTAATTCACTAGGCTATTGTATATACCTTATTGAGAAATTCTCTATCTGTGGCCAAATAGCCTGCTTTCACTGCTAAGTCTAACGAGCCATCTACATTCTGATCATGATCAGCAAGAGCTGACATTACATTTTTACCAAGATTCTCAGAAACAAAATCCACGGCTGCTCGCCCTCCATGTCCATCAAACACGCCGAAGAAAGCCTGCAAAGATAGTAATACTTATAATTCAACTGAAAACAGAAATTATGCCAGATCTCATCTAGTCAAGTATTATATGTTTCAAGACCAGAGAGATGTAAAGAGAGAAAATCCCTCCTAAAAGGGAACTACTTTTAAAAACCGAAAAATACACACACATATACGTATATATAGTTTAAACTTAATTGATCTAGATTTGATAAAACTAAGCATCTTAAACACAAACAATTTCATTTGTACATAGTTTGGGAGATCTAAGCATATTTTGTGGAACTAAAAGGCGAGGTAAACAAGTGAAAAGACCAATTGATTAATTTATATATGAACAAAATTTCTGGCATGAAGATAAATTTCTTTAAATCTTCTTCTATCTGGATTGGAGGGGGCTCATTTAGACAAGATGAGATTGTTCTTCAATTGCCCTAAAGACACTTTTCCTTTGACTTGTTTAGGCATCCCTCTAAGAGTAGCTAGGTAACTTACATAAATCTGATTGATATCCTGTTATTGATAAGATTGAAAAGAGACTTAATAGTTGGTCAGGAAAATCCTTATCTAAATATGGTAGATTGATTCTTATTAATTCTATCATTTATAGTATTCCCCTCTATCTTATGTCTTTTTTTCTATCTCCCTGTCTGGGTTATTAAAAGGATTGATCAACTTAGAAGGAGATTTTTTCTGATCAAGGTAAGTGCCTTATGAATTGGTCTAGAGTTTGCAAAAGTAAACAAGAAGGGGGTTTAGGGATTATGAATTTGAGGCATCAAAATATGGCTTTACTTGGGAAGTGGCTGTGGATCAAAATTATTAAGAGAAAATATTTTCGTAGAAGAATTCTTGATGATTTCTCTGACATTTCTCCTTCTATTAGTTCTTCATTTTTGGAAAGGCATATGAAAAATTGCAGCTCCTTTCAAGTGTGGGTTACAAAAAATTTGTGGAGATGATAAGAATGTGAGATTTTGGAAAGATATTTGGATTGATAACTGTTGTTTATCTACTACCTTTCCTGATCTTTTTAAAATTGCTTCTTTCCCTAATGCTTCTGTTTTCTCCTTATACATTACTAATAGATATGAGAAAGTTTGGAATATTAATTTTAGAAGAGATCTGTCTTTACAGCAAACCCATGATTTTAGTTCTCATCTTCACTTATTAAGTAATTATGACTGGAAGCCAAGAAATGGTTTGAGATGGAGATGCAACAAGTCTGACTGTTTTACTGTTAAGTCATTTTATAATTTCCACTGTTTTAAATTTCCTCCGATAAGACCGAAAGTTCGGCCGAAATTTCGTTTCGGCTAGCCTGCCGATACGAAATCACATATTTTATACTAGATATCGTTTTGGACCGAAATATGTAGATTTCGGCCGAAATTGCCGAAATATTGGCCGAAATATTGTCAAAATTAACGAAATATTAGCCGAAATAGACACAGATGTTATTGTAAATATATATAAAAATTTTGTTTACTTTTTGCATATATGTCTTTCAATATAAGAGCTTAAGCTAAGATAATGTGAGGATTTCGCCTCGCTATTATTTGTATATATGCAAAGTCAAGTAAGTTTATTAACTAATACATTTTATTCTAATCAATGCAAATTAAATTTAGTTATATACTTATATTACATTCTCTTTTATATTGTTGTTAAATTCTGTGCATATTTACCGTAATTGATTCATGTCATTAGTTACGTTATACAGTATTTTATTTGATAAATGACATGTAGGACATATAATATCTTATTTAGTAAACAAAAAAATATTTATTGAGTATAGAAAATTTACATCCGATATGATCACATTTTCCCAAGATCTCCTCCGATATCTCCGATCCGAGACGAAACACCTCTTGCCGAGACGAGTCCGAAATTCGAGATTTAAAACCATGATAATTTCCTTAATGTTGGGGATGAAATTTGCCATTTTTATAGCCTTATTTGGCAAAATGTTGTACCTCTTAAAGTTAGAATTTTGGTTTCGTTAGTTGTTCGTAACAAACTTCTTACAGTAGATAATTTAAACAAAAGAAATCTTGCAATTGGGCAAAAATGTGTACTTTGCTCTTGCTCAGCTGAATTTGCTTCACACACTTTTCTCAAATGCCCTTTTGTTAAACAAATTTGTCTTATTCTGAAAATGACTTTTAAATTCAGATGCTGCCCCTCTTTGTTAAATCTTGGTGGGGTTTATGGAGAGTGAAGAGAATTTCTAAGTTTTTTAGATTTCAATGGGATATAATTATGATGACTTTAATTTGGGTAATATGGAAAGAAAGAAATAATAAAGTTTTTCTTTAAAAATATTGTGACATTATTAATATTCTTGATTCTTTGTGTTTTATTTTTGTTTATTTTTTGTCAGAATTACTTCCTCCTTCTAAGAGGACTAAGGTAGATTTGTCTGCCTTTATTGATACCTGCAAGTCTTTCATCCCCACTACTAGTAGTGGTAATGTCAATGGCTCTTCTGCATCGGATGCTGATGCTGATTCTCAGGTCTCTCCACACCCTTCTAATGTTGCTATTCATAATGCTGATGCTATTATTATTGAGGATGAGGCTCAGGCCAATATTCAGGATGATCTTCATGGTAATACTCCTGGTCCTGAGAATGATGGTCTGACTGATCTGGATGGTTTTGATCTTGATCCTATACCGACTACCCTTGCCTCCATTACGAACATGACTACTCATCAGCAAGAGTACATCTCTGGAGTTCTTCTTGTGTAATCCATTCAGACTGCTTATGAGGATAACCAGATCAATGATGATGGGGTTGATATTGTGATCTTAGATCCTTAGCTCTGTTTCTTTTATTTCTCTAAATGTTTTGTTCCATTAGGTTGATGCTTCTTCTAGGACTTTGTTTCGTCTTCTTATTTTGTAGTATGTTTTTTGATCCTCTTATATAGAGGATGGGATGCATGTATCCCTGTTCTCCCGACTCTGGCTTTGATGCCTGCGGTTGGAGTCTTCATGACTCTATCCTTATTATATATATAAAAAATTATATATGAAGTATGCTTTAGATAAAACAGTTAGCATAAGAATATTTAATATTTTACTGTATCATAGGCAACTCATCAAGTTAATTATTACGACAAGGAACTCAAATGGTCAATGAAGAATAGAAGTATATTATTCATAGAATCATTCAAACTTTTGAAAGAAAAACATATAGAACTAAAAGCTTAATCATGCAAACAAACTAAATTTTCTCATGTTAATAAATTTAACCATATAACATAATGAGTTCCTTACTTGTTTGGTATCTCCATTGATGCTAGTCATAACCCCGTACCCATCTTCCATGGCGTGCCTCGTCCCTCTCCGACTCGCCAACCAATACTCATTCCCTACAACCTCAAACCCCTCCTCCACCAACCCTTCCTTTTTCCCCACCACACCAAATAATCCTAAGCTCACACTCGCTTTTGGTATCTTAATCCTCGCAGGTCGCTTCCTCTCCTTATCCACTCTATCCATCTTCTTCATCCCCGGCAATGAAGTCATAGAATAATCCTTTGTATCGTTGCTCTCTTTCAATCTCTTCGGCGCAAAGGAGTCCAATTCGCTTGTCCTCTTCCAAGAAACTGGAGGATGTTCGGAATATTGGATTGCCATACTAGGTATCTTTGATGAGATATCTTGGTAGTAGTTTGAAAGGAGAGATTACCATAGGGTTTGAACAACTACAATGATCATATATGTAATTACAAGTTAATTAAGGTAAGAAGAAGATTTCTTTTAGCCTTAAGAGGCAAGGATCATAGGGTTTGTTTATAGTTATATATATTTATATGTAGAGAATAGAAGTAGTCATGGTGCAAGGAAAGGATGGTTGACTAGTCAACAAGGCAAGAATTATTTGAAATAACACAGAAAATTTGAACCAATCACTTTCATAGTATGGGGATGGTTTCAATGCTAAGGAAGAGGTCGGCAAAGTCACTTCGTCCTGTAAGTTTCTTTTTACTTTTTTTTTTGCTAATTACATATATTTGCATTGTAATTTCTACATATAATTCATTATTGACCTAATTATATATCTTGATTGGCTCTTTGAAAGAATAAGTCAAAAGTGACCGTAAATAGACCGTTTCTGATTCATATATGTCAGATCATTTTAGGGCAAAGGGCAGTATTTAACTGACTTAAATAGTGACGTGAAGATTGAGTTTAGGGTTAGGAACTTAATAATCAAACTTACTTTAAAAATGATTAGAAAAACTTGATTACGATTACTTTTTTGAAGGGAGGCATGCATATATGTAGATGCACTACAAACCGCTAGGCCTTTAGCGGCATATCTTTTCCGGCATTTCACCAACATGCCGCTATAGGTATAGAAGTATTTTATTTTATAAAAAACACACTCTCTATCCCTGCGTTTGACTAAAACACCGTTATATATATAGCACTTATCGCGACGGGTATGAATACGTGCCGTTATAGAGTAGGGTAAATTACGTTATGAAATTTACCCTACCTTATCGCGGCGGGTATGTATACGCGCCGTTATAGGGTAGGGTAAATTATATTATGGAATTCACCCGCTCTAAACCCCGCCCCCAATTTTATTTCCCCCAAAATTTTTAACGTAATCCCGCTCTAACCCTTAAAACCTCCCACTCTAATCCTGCTCTCTCCTCACCTAATCCAGCTCTAAACCCAACCACGTTTCTCTCTCCCCTCACCACTTACCGCCGCACCACCGTCGCCGCTCCTCCTTCGCGCCGTACCACCCTTCGCGCCGCACCACCGTCGCGCCGCACCACCGTCGTCACTCCTCCATCGCCGCTCCTCCTTGCGTACCCCTCGCTGGACCTCCTTCTACTGCCCTAATACATCGCCGCTGCCGTTATCGTTGCATTTGGTGAGGTTTTTAAATCCCCTAATAATTTCAACATGGGTTTTCAATTTATTAGCTGTTGCATTTAATTCTTGCTTCAGTTTCATTCAAACCCTAATGCTTTGATCCTGATTTAATGATTAAAATTTGAACAAACATTAATAACCCAACTTGCATCTCATGTGTTTGATTTTTTGGCTTTGTGAAGTAGAAATGTAATATTTTGAACCCTATTTTGGGTGCTTTCTTCCCAAAAAAAAACCTCTTATGAGTTTTAAAGATCGTTTCAAAGTTGTGAGCTTTAAAGAGAAATTTGATCTATTATGAGCACTTAATACTTGATTCAATTTCACTCAAACCCAATTGCTTAGATCCTGATCTAATGGTTACTTACTTGATTCTATTAAAGGACACAAATGATTGCTTAATACTTGATTCTATTTACTTATCACTATTATAGGACACAAATGATGCAAATTAGTGTATTCAGCAAACTAACTTAGCTTCCTGGAAAGGGATATGCACCAGTTGTGTTGTCGGTAGAGTAAAAGAGTTATGGATGCCACACTTTCACTGTATTATGTTCATTATATGTCAGATTATACCAGTTTATATCAGTAAACAAACTTTAGTCATGCCATTTTATCTTAGTTAATGGTTCTGCCATTAGTATTTTGATGCCATCAAGTAACACATTCTAGTTTATGATGATTATATGATGATTATATGACGATTATTGTAGGGCTGATCAATATGTGCTTTTAGATTATGAGCTCAACTGAGAATGTATCTTAAAGAAGGCTAAATTCCCACTTAACTCCTATTATATTGATCGAAATCGCAACACTCTCCTTCACTTGCACTTTTGGGTCACTGAGCTACCCTTAGCATTATTTAGTAATGCTATTCACATTCAGCATGCAATGAGCATGGGTTGCACAAATATTCACAGCCTATAATTATGAGTGTAAAATTATTAAGTGTTCTAAGTTTCAGTCTGTGACTCCTACTTCTCTACTCAGTTTACTTCTCCCTGTTGCTAGTTTGCATTGGTTTGCCTTGTTTACTTAAAATTTTCACATACCAATTAGACGATCTTTTTTAATGCATTAATTACTTTTACTCTTACGACACTTTTGCGCAAATTTGACTATATCCATGATCCATTGTTGTAATGTGGTCCGTTTACTATGTTGGGAATTCCTTCTAAGTAGACGGAGATGACCTATTTCAACGGCGACATCCAACAGAAGATTGATGACTTGCCATCAAATTCTTATGATCTGTTCAGTACTTTCCCTAACAAAAACATATGTGACACTCGTTGAACTATTTTATAATCTCTATTGAAATATAAAATTTTGGGAAGAAAGTGACCAAAGGTTTGTAGATAATGCCAAGTTGTGCAAACTTATGGATGAGTTTTCATAACATCGAGGAGTCTTACTAATTTACTGAAAATTTTGATGACTAGTTAGTTTAGTTATGATTATGACAATACAAAAGAAAAATAAGAGAAATAATTAAAAATGGTTTGAACACTACTAGTTTGGAAGCATCTATAACATGAATGATTCCTCAGAGAAAAGAGATGTGATGTCTCAACCTTTCATGAGCTTTCAAGATGGGATATATGGGTTTTCTTTCTCATTTATCATCACCAATAAAGAAGAAAATCTATTAAAGAAAAGATTGTCAAGATTAGCATTTTGTTTTTGTGTTTTTTAATTTATTCCTACAATTGATTGTTTATGTATTAATACATTTTCATTGTGGTTTGCGTCTCATTTTGAAGAACATGATGTAAAAACTCAGAAGGAGCAACGAGTCCTTAGCTATTTATATATATTTCAAGTAAAATTAGTAATTTTCTTTATTACCATTTCACAAGACATAATTGTGACCTACTTCATGTGGAGATTTTTTGCTTAAACTATCTTCAATAGCAAAATTATGTAAGTTTCAGTTCACATGATTGGTAAGCAATCTATAACCCACACATATGTAGTACAAATCTGGAATTTATTATTCAAAAAAGTGAAGAAAAACTTTTGAGCCACTCAATTCAACTTTCTGCTAACCACCTTAACATTTTGTATGCCATCTCAATTATATGTTAGATTATATCAGTTTTGAAGTTCATGAGCTTTCTTCCAAGAAATGGATCTCACATCCTAAGTATGTCCCACATTCTATGATCTCAATCCTAAGTGAGGTAAACCAATTAATGTGAGAACATGTACAATCTTTTAGAATTTAGATTACTTTAAATTCAGTTGTTATAAAATTTGAAATGTTTCTCATATTGTTGTGTAGATTTCTTTTGTACAAACCGTACCTGAGATAACACCTTGCCTTTGCAGACCATTATAATTTGTAACTTTACCTAAATTACCATGGCAAATGTAGAACACGAAAAGCAACAACATTATTGGGTATTATAAAAGTTTTTATCCTGTATTGATGCAATGTAATTATTTATGACTATTGATTCCTTTCTGTTGTGGAGAGTTCATAGATTTGGACTCATCATTGATGCTTTCTCTTGCATGAGCGATGCGGCTCTCCCTTGTTACCTCCCTCCTTCCCTCCAATCCTCCTCATTCTTCACAGTCCAGTGATACCCTATTCTTATCCCAGTAATCTAGACCCTCAATTTTACTGGATATAGTACTTCAATGCCACCTCCTTACATTTTTCATTCTTCAACATTTGTGATTTAAATTCTTCAACATTTGTGATTCTTCAATGCCACCCAGCTAATGTATGTATATATGGTTAGTAAATTCTTCAACATTTTATATAGATGAAAAAGAGGTAACTGCATTTGAGATTTAAGAAAAAATGGCCTGAATTTACCAACATTTATAGGGTGAGTGAAAAGAGAGGAAGGTTAAGTCATTCCTTGTTAGTTGTTAGTATTATCTTGGTGGAAAGAGAGTAAAAGCAATATGATTTTAATTTATTAATTTTATATTTCAGGTTGAATCATATTTTTCAAAATGGATCAAAGTTGGATTAATAAGTCACGATTATCCAAGGAGTATCGGGATGGTTTGAAAGATTTTATTAACTTTGCAAAGAGGAATTCTCCAGATCCGAACTAAATTTTGTGTCCTTGTGTTCGGTGTTCAAATTGTGATTTGAGAACGTGCGATGTAGTTGAGACACATGTGATTTGCAATGGTTTTTTACCGGGGTATACAAATTGGTTTTGTCATGGAGAGTCTGCTCAGTCAGTTTCAAATGGTCCGGTTGTACGAGAAGACGAATCTTTATTTACAAGTAATCAAAGAGATGTCGATGAGATGCACTCTTTAGTGCGAGATGGTATGAGATTCCATAACTTTCAAGTCCACACAAACAATCCAATCAACCAAGTTTGCGACGAGCCAGCAGAAACATTTGTTCATGATGGTGGGGTGGGAGATGCAATGTCTGGTGAAGAAACTAATAAAGAATTTGAAACCTTTAATAAGTTGTTGAAAGATGCAAAGACTCCCCTTATATCGTGATTGCACTCAGTTTACAAAGTTTTCATTCATTGTTGGACTATTCCAGAATAAATGTATAAATGGATGGTCTGCAAAGTCCTTCAACTTGCTTCTTGAATTGTTGAATGAAGCTTTTCCTGAAATCCAAATCCCAAAGTCATCCCATGCTATAAAAAAATTTCTCAAGCATTTTAATTTAGGGTATGAGAAGATAGCAGCATATCCATATGATTGTATGCTATTTAGGGGGGATAAGAAAGTCCTCGAAGAATGTGAAGTATGTGGTACTTCAAAATGAATACAAATGCCAAATGAAGATGACCAAACAAATGAGCCAGTTACAACAACTAGGAGAAAGAAGCTTGCAAAAATACTGCGTTACTTTCCTTTAATTCCTCGGCTGCAAAGATTGTTCATGTCCTCTAAAACATCTTCTGATATGAGATGGCATGCAAAAGGTCGCAAGAATGATGGGATTCTTAGGCACCCGGCTGATTCTGCATCTTGAAAAAAATTTGATGAAAGATATCCCGATTTTGCTGAAGATCCTCGGAATGTGAGACTTGGATTGGCCAGTGATGATTTTAACCCATTTAGGCAAATAAGTAGCACCTACAACATATGGCACGTTGTATTAATTCCATATAATCTTCCTCTTTAGTTGTGCATGAAACAATCATCATTCATTTTGTCCATGATTATTCCTGGACCAAAAAGCCCAGGAAATGATATAGATGTGTATCTGCAGCCGTTGAATGATGAATTATCCCAATTTGGGGGGGGGGGGGGGGTGTTACAACTTATGATGCAACATCTAAAGAAAGTTTCCGTCTCCGAGTTGCGTTGACTTGGACAATAAATAATTTTTCTGCATATGCAAGCTTATCTGGTTATAGCACGAAAGGACGCTATGCTTGTCCATGTTGTGCTGAGCAAATGGATTCAAAGTGGTTGTATAAAGACAAAAAGTTTTGCTACATGGGTCATAGGAGATGGTTGTGTGACACACATATTTTTAGAGCAGAAACATCGACATTTGATGGTACCGATGAGTGGAAACATGCTCCAAGAGCTTTGTCTGGGTCAGATGTGTTAAGACGACTAGAAGGCCATCAATTCACTTTGTCAAAGGATCCGGCAGTAATTAAAGCATCTAAGAAGCGGACTAGAGAGGAACAACATGAGAACACCGATTTATGTGATGCGGATGAGTGTGACAATCATGTTGATTCAGGTTCATGGAAGAAGAGGAGTATTTTTTTCTAGTTGCCGTATTGGGAGTACACCTTACTACGTCATAACATAGATGTGATGCATCTTGGTAAAAACATCGGTGAAAATATTATAGGAACATTTATGGGGGATGATCGGAGGATGAAGGACAATCTTAAGTCTTGCCATGATTTAGTAGAATTTGGCATAAGGCATGAGTTGCATCCTGAAGAATTACCCAATGGCAGAGTACGACTTCTTCCTGCAATCTACTCAATGTCAAAAATGGAGTTGGAGATATTTTGCAATGTTTTACCGCAGCTTAAAGTCCCAGATGGCTATTCATCTAATATAGCAAGATGTGTAAATTATAAGGAGAAAAAGCTGCAGGGTCCAAAGTCACACGACCACCATATACTAATTCAAGATATCCTTCCTGTGGCTCTGAGATCTTCAATGTGTGAGCCAGTCACTTCTGTCCTCAAAGATATATGTAGCATATATAATGGACTTTGCTCTAGAGTGCTGCGTGTTAAAGATATTGACAAATTGGAACAACGTGCTGTCTTGACACTTTGTCAAATGGAGAGTATATTTCCCCCATCATTCTTCACTGTAATGGTTCACTTAGTTATCCACCTTGCCGATGAAGCAAGACTTGGTGGACCAGTACATTACCGTTGGATGTATCCCATTGAGAGGTAATTCTTCATACGTCATTAAACCAATAATTTTGTTAGTTCTTTTATGTTATTCCTCCATACGTTTTGTAATCCAGATATACTTGTTTAGCTACCTTTACCGACTTAAGGGTTATGTTAGTAATCCATGAACAACAAACAATATACTCTGTTTATCTCTAGTGTGTGTAGGGGCTAATTCATGGTTTTAGCTAGTGAAGATCTCGTGACACATGGCAAGGAACACACAAAAAATCATGGATGCAAGCAATCTCATCCACTCAGTGTTGAGCACTAACCCTTCAAGCATACTCTGCATGCAAATATGTTCTGAACCTTCAATTTCGAAATGTTCCTCAAGTTCTCGGTTATCATACTTATCTCACACGAAAGAGATTTTCATTTCAAATATGATTTGTAGTCTAATAAAGTCTCTTGTAAGGTTGGGTGGCTATTGTCCTGTGATCCAAGTTTAGATTTTGCAGAAGTTGCATTATATGAATATTTGAAGGACAAACTTTTTTGAGGAATAAACAGCTAGCCGAGATGGCTAGCTATTTGACAAGATACAGGTACATTACATATCCTTTTTCTATATGGGAAAATGAAAGCTTTATTCAAGTTAAAACATGGATTATTGGCCTAAAAAACAGTGAATGTCTAATTTGGTCGTTTACTTTAAGTAAATTGTCTACAAATCATGGATAGATATGTCGCATATTATTTTGTGACACATTTCTTCTTGTTCCCTGTTTGCGTTCTTCCTGATTTATTTTTTCTTCTCTGCTTTCCTGCTTTCTATTTTCAATCATGTATATATTAACTACACGACATATTATCAATCAATGAGAATAATTTTTTTTACCAAACTTATCAGACCAATCCCTTAGCCAGACAAATGGGTGGTCGATGACGGTCACAACTTACAACTCCATCTCTGAGTTTCATAGTGCTTAGGAATGCAATACAGATTCAAGAAAGGGAATACTGCGAAGGATTTCTTTCTGGAATTATAATTGTGATTGAAGTAGACACTTTCGAGTGATTTTTAGAATCATAGGAGGCACTGTCATTATATTTTCAAGATGTATCCAGTTTCCTTTTGTTTGCACTGAAAAGCACAAATTTACAAAGCTGATCAACTGAGTAGCTTGACAGTTTCGCTCATAACTAGGGATAGAGAAGTCGCATTTTTGTTAAGTATATTAGAAGATCAACAGTCTATTTTGCACATTAGATCAATAGTCAATAACTCATGAGAAGTCTGAGAGTAAATCCTGATGTATCAATAACTTAATTTCATGTACTTATATCAACATTTTGTTATCCGCTCTCGCTATACAGTATGCATGCAGTCTATGCAAACATGTTACAGTATGAAATATTGATTATGGTTTTCGACTTAGCTTTACCACTGTTGTTATCGTTTGTTTTACTCCTCAATGTTTTCACTATTCCATCTTCCAAGCATACAAAAAGAAGCAGAATTCAGGCAGAGTCATCCCACTATTAATCTCTGCTCCCTCATTTTGACCAATATTATTACCACTACCCCCTCCTCCTCCTTGTTCACTCCTCTCCATCTAAAGTTATATATGTTTGAATGTTTTGGCAGTTAAATAACTACATTTTTCTGTATATATATATATCTGATTAATATTATTTTGTAGCAAAAATTTTCTTACGCCGATGTTGTTAACGGATGGGTGAATAAATCAGTCTCTAAGAAATAGAGGGACTACAAGAGCTTCCTAAAAGAAAAGTACTATGTGCCAGAGAGGACTGAGGCTGAAAATGGGAGGGCGGTTCCCGTAGGTGTGACACCACAAGATTGGCAATTTTTTTGTCAATTTTTGGAGAAGTGAAATGGGAAAGGTATATACTAATGCAACTTCCGTCCTTTTGTATTTTATTGATGATATATTTTTATTGATATTGCGAATTAAAATCATTAACAGAGAAAGGCTGACATCGACATAAAAAGTCGAAAGATGTTGAAACTGAAGCACACTACTGGGAGCGCCAGCTTTGCGGTAGTTCGAGATGAGCTGGTAAACTACGTTTCAATTTTTTTTTGAAATCTTTTTATTATAGTTATATACAAGTCATGAAAACAAAAGCGAGTATTGTTTAGTTATATACAAGTTATATCCAAGTCTTTTTATTAAGTAGCTGAAGATGTCAATTTGTTAACAAAAGCGAGTATTGTTAACAAAAGGGTGGCTCAATTTGCTGTATAGTTCTAAATACTGAACTTACTTGTATATAGAAAGCATCAAGTGAGGGAGAGAAAATCGGCGATATAGATTTTTTTGAAACTACCCACACGGGTGTTAGAACCTGAATATAAAATAATAAGAAATTCCAACAAAGTTGTGAAGAAATCAAATACAGAAAAGAAAACAGTAAACAATAAACAGTAAACAATAAACTTGTACAGAGTCGAGATTTTGAAGAATCTCTGTCCTTAAAGCAGAATTTGCCCCGTAGTGTGACGGTTACCGGCAAATCGCTTCCCAGGATACAACTGTACCTTCTCTGAAGATGCAGCACCCTTGCTTCAGAGACAACGAACTGCTGTCTGTGTGTACTCTCAACACTGGACTCAGAGCAGAGGAAGAAGAAGAGGAAGACTCAAGTGGAAAAAATTTTCTGTATATGTTTGGGAGCTGATGTCTGGGTATATGAGTTGGACTGGAGACTGTTCAGCAGCCATTACTCTGTAACAGCAGAGTAATTGGGACTCTTCAGCTCAGTAACTGGTGAGCCATTACTCTGCTGTTACAGAGTAATGGCCTCAGTTACTGAATCTGAAAAGTCTTTTCAGTTCAGTAGGGGAAGAGGCTGTCTGGGCAAAAAGGTAAAATAAAATTTTAAGCCAGGCCAGACCAAACCAAACCAAACCAAGCCAAGCCAAGCCGAGCCGAAGCCGAAGCCGAGGCCGGAGCCGGAGCCGGAGCCGGAGCCGGAGCCGGAGCCGGGCCGGGCCGGGCCGGGCCGGGCCGGGCGCGCGTGTGTGTTTGTCATTTTGGCTAAGTCCTCTCTCCACTACACGTTAGTGGTAACCCCCGGGCCACGCCCTCTAGTCCAGTTTTCTAGTATATATACTAGTAACATTCTTTCCCAATTTCCGATATGGGACTATCCATTTGTTAAGTTGGTACCTTTCAAGTACCCAACTTTGGATCAACATTTCTCATTCATACGGAATTCGTTTTTGGCAAGTGAGTATACTACGGAATAGTACTCGACGAGAGGATCGCAATCCAATCATTTTCCGGCGCCGCCGGTGGCCGGAGCTCGCCGGAATCCGCCCGGAAATCTGCAAAAACTAATTCCAACAATCCCCCACATGAATGGAAATTACCAGACCATGTAATCCAGACACGACAGAAAAACAAAAAACATGACAGAAAGACTCTGAGAGTACAATTGGAAAATCACTGCATCAGGAATGGTAGTAATTTTTCAACTTTGAACCACCCTTAGTAATTAGCTATCGGATTCACTTGACCAGGTAGTGATCATGATGTCTTGAACTACCCGGGCGTTCATGTGAACCTAGACAATAACTATCACACAGTTTCATCTCCTCACAGAACTAAGTTCTCTTGTTGTGTTCATTTTGGCCTTGAACATCCCTGGTTAATCATGAGTGAACTTGGAGAATGTAGCCTCTCTTCATTCTCCTAGAAACGGCCCCATTTCACACTCACAAGGTGATTTCCCATAAAGAGTATCCTGCTATACCCCACTTTTATTTCAAAGCTATGAGAATCATTAAAAGCCAAGCTTATCCTAACTATTTGCAGGCAGCACTTGTTTTATCATCCTAAGAATGGGTATGAGATGTTAATCTCTAAGTGCTTTCGTTGATTCAACAAGATTTAGTTGTCCCTTTGAACCTAAATCTTGGGATCTCCAATTTCTAAGTAGGGTTTCCATCAAGTATCCTCTTTCGTCATAGGCTTTAAACCCATTCCTCTTGATGATCTCACAACCTGCTCTCGCGACAGATCTTTAGTAAATGGATCCGCTAGGTTGTCGGCCGATTTTATATATTCTATAGAGATTACTCCATTTGAGAGCAGGTGTCTAATGGTTTTATGTCGCCTTCTGATATGACGAGACTTACCATTATACATGCAATTCAGTGCCCGTGCTATAGCCGATTGGCTGTCACAGTGTACACATAAGGCAGGCACTGGTTTTTCCCACATAGGGATATCCTCTAAAAAGTTGCGAAGCCATTCTGCTTCTTCTGCCGCTTTGTCTAAAGCAATGAATTCAGATTCCATGGTGGATCTGGCCAATAGCGTTTGTTTAGAGGATTTCCATGACACAGCTGCACCACCAAGTGTAAAGACATATCCACTTGTGGATTTTGAGTTTTTGGAGTCCGATATCCAGTTGGCATCACTGTAGCCTTCCAGTACTGCCGGATATCTGGTGTAATGCAGCGCATAACTATGAGTATGTCGCAAGTAGTTCAATACTCTAGTTATTCCTTTCCAGTGACTTCGTCCTGGATTACTCGTGTATCGGCTCAGTACGTTTACCGAATGTGCTAGGTCCGGTCTTGTACAATTTGTTAGGTACATCAGACTACCAATTACACGTGCATATTCCAGTTGTGATATGCTTTCGCCTGTATTTTTGAACAGGTGAAGACTTGGATCGACGGGACTTTTTGCTGTCCCATTGGAATAATTCTTGAATCTTTCAAGTACTTTCTCAGCATAATGAGCTTGAGACAAAGTAATTCCCTCAGATGTCCTGGAGACTTTGATTCCTAGTATGACATCTGCAACTCCCAAGTCTTTCATGTCAAACTTGCCACTAAGCATGCTCTTAGTTTGTTTGATAATGTCGTTATTGCTTCCAATAATGAGCATGTCATCTACGTATAGACAGACCAGAATGTATCCGTTTGGAGTATCTTTGATGTAGATACATTTATCACATTCATTTATTTTGAAACCATTTGACATCATAACATTGTCAAATTTTGCATGCCATTGCTTTGGAGCTTGTTTCAGGCCGTACAGTGATTTTACTAGCCTGCACACTTTATTTTCCTGTCCAGGAACTACGTAACCCTCAGGTTGTTTCATGTATATTTCTTCTTCTAAGTCCCCATTTAGAAATGCAGTTTTAACATCCATTTGATGTATTTCCAGGTTACGTAGAGCTGCAATAGCTATCAACATTCTTATGGATGTTATTCTTGTAACTGGGGAATATGTATCGAAGAAATCTAGGCCCTCTTTTTGCCTAAATCCTTGTACCACAAGTCTAGCCTTATGCTTTTCTATTGAACCATCTGGTTTCAATTTTTGTTTGAAAATCCATTTGCATCCTAGAGCTTTACATCCAGAAGGCAAATCGACTAACTCCCATGTATGATTTTGCATAATAGAGTCTATTTCACTTTTGATTGCTTCCTTCCACATAGGAGCATCAGGCATAGACATGGCTTCCTTGAACGTTCTGGGCTCATTCTCTAACAGAAAGGCCATCACAAAGTCAGGACCAAATGATTTTGATGTTCTAGCCCGTTTACTTCGTCTAGGCTCATCGGTATCCTGTTCTGGTTCATCAACTGAAGTGCTTGCAGTCCCTTGTTCACGTGTACGTTTAGGGTACGTAGTATCCTTGCACGGAAACACGTGTTCAAAGAATGAAGCATTTCTTGATTCCATTATTGTGTTTACATGGATATCCGGTATATCCGATTTGTATACCAAGAACCGATATGCACTACTGTTGTGTGCGTAGCCTATGAATATGCAATCAATCGTCTTAGGTCCGATGGTGACCTGTTTCGGGTTAGGTACTGCCACTTTTGCTAGACACCCCCACACTTTGAGGTATTTATACGAAGGTAAGTTACCTTTCCACAATTCGTATGGTGTCTTGCCGGTTTTCTTGTGAGGTATTTTGTTGAGAATGTAGTTGGCAGTCAGCAACGCTTCCCCCCACATGTTTTGGGGTAAGCCAGAATTCAACAACAAGGCATTCATCATCTCCTTTAGAGTTCGGTTTTTGCGCTCGGCTGTACCGTTTGATTCGGGTGAGTAGGGAGCAGTTGTCTGATGAACTATTCCATGTTCCGAGCAGAACATGTTAAATGGTGCATCATATTCTCCTCCTCTATCACTTCTAACGATTTTAATCGTTTTGCCAAGTTGATTCTCAACCTCAAGTTTATATTCTTTGAATTTATCCAAAGCCTCATTTTTGCTATGTAACAAATATACATAACAAAATTTTGTGCAATCGTCTATGAAAGTCACAAAGTACTTTTTGCCACCTCTAGTCTGCACATATTTTAAGTCACACAGATCTGTGTGAATTAGACCTAGAGTTTCTGTGTTTCTTTCTACAGAACGCGATGGAGTTTTAGTGAGTTTGGCCTCCGTGCAAACTTCACATTTTTCTGAGTTATCTACCTTAAACTTTGGTAGCAGATTCATGTTAACTAATCTACGCATAGAATTTACATTAACATGGCCTAGTCTTTCATGCCAAACAGTAGAAGACTCAACAACATAGGCAATAGGAGTTATTTCATTAATTTTGGGAACAGCAGGAACAATAGTTTTAGGGATGACTGTCATTACATTAAACTTGAACAGTCCATCCTTTACATATCCTTTACCCAAATATACCCCATTCTTGGACAGTACAAAATTATCAGAAACAAGTACAACTTTGAACCCATTCTTACTTAGCAAAGAACCTGATATCAAGTTCTTTCTAATGTCTGGGACATGCAGCACATTTGTGAGTGTGAGCTCTTTGCCTGAAGTCATTTTCAGCACTATCTTCCCTGTTCCTTCAATTTTTGAGGTGGAAGAGTTTCCCATGAACAGCTGTTCATCTTTGTTGCACTTCTGGTAGGAGGTGAACATTTCCTTGTCCGAGCAGATATGCTTGGTGGCCCCAGTATCGTACCACCATTCACGAGGATTGCTCCCCACAAGATTTACCTCTGAAACAACAGCACAGAGGTCCAGGTCAGAGAGACCAGTGGACAAGTTCTCAGCTATGTGTACATGGGATTTTTCATTTCCTTTTACATGTCCTGTTTTTGAATAATTACTGTCCTTACTGCGGCACTCTGAAATTTTGTGCCCCAGTTTACCACACTTGTGGCATTTCCCTGCAAACCTCTTTGCAAGTGGCTTTTTGCTTGAGGTCTGTGGCTGAAACTTTCTCTTCTTGCCCTTCTGTTCATGCTCCACCACATTGGCCTTTTCTATGGACTGATTTCCATAGGACCTCTCAGCATTGCGATTCTCTTCTTCGATTCGCAACCTGATAATTAGGTCTTCAAGAGACATCTCCTTTCGTTTGTGTTTGAGATAGTTCTTGAAATCTTTCCACCCAGGTGGAAGTTTTTCAATGAACGCTGCAACCTGGAATGGTTCGCACAGCGTCATGTTTTCTGCAGCAATGTCATGCATTATAACCTGCAGTTCTTGGACCTGACTCACCACAGTTTTGGAGTCAATCATCTTATAGTCCAGAAATTTGCCGACAACAAATTTCTTGGACCCGGCGTCTTCTGTTTTGTACTTCTTTTCCAGGGACCCCCACAGGAGTTTGGACGTCTTGAAGACACAATAGACGTTATACAAGGAGTCTACTAGGCCATTCAGGATGTAGTTCCTGCAAAGGTAGTCGCCCTGAGTCCACGCGTCAACTGCAGCAACAGAGTGTGCTTCCATTGGCGCCAGCATCGGGGCAGATTCATTGAGGAATCTGTCCAGCTTCAATGTGGTCAGGTAGAACTGCATCTTCCCCTGCCACTTTTTGAACCCAGTTCCATTGAACTTCTCCGGTTTTTCTCCCACGCTTATGTGCGTGGGCAGAACGACCGAATGTGCCGCAACCGATTGTGCAGTCACATTCTGGGTCACCGGATTTTGGGTACTGATAAGCCCAGCAGCAACTTCAGTTTGTGTGTTTTCCATGTTTTGATTTTGTTCTCTGAAATTGATTGAAACAGAAACTATTAGTTATTTTTCCGAACAGAACCTGTAAACAAACTTCACAAAAATTGTTAGAATCTGTGAGGAAAAATTCTGCTTTAAGATTGTTAGAACCTGAATATAAAATAATAAGAAATTCCAACAAAGTTGTGAAGAAATCAAATACAGAAAAGAAAACAGTAAACAATAAACAGTAAACAATAAACTTGTACAGAGTCGAGATTTTGAAGAATCTCTGTCCTTAAAGCAGAATTTGCCCCGTAGTGTGACGGTTACCGGCAAATCGCTTCCCAGGATACAACTGTACCTTCTCTGAAGATGCAGCACCCTTGCTTCAGAGACAACGAACTGCTGTCTGTGTGTACTCTCAACACTGGACTCAGAGCAGAGGAAGAAGAAGAGGAAGACTCAAGTGGAAAAAATTTTCTGTATATGTTTGGGAGCTGATGTCTGGGTATATGAGTTGGACTGGAGACTGTTCAGCAGCCATTACTCTGTAACAGCAGAGTAATGGGGACTCTTTAGCTCAGTAACTGGTGAGCCATTACTCTGCTGTTACAGAGTAATGGCCTCAGTTACTGAATCTGAAAAGTCTTTTCAGTTCAGTAGGGGAAGAGGCTGTCTGGGCAAAAAGGTAAAATAAAATTTTAAGCCAGACCAAGCCAGACCAACCCAACCCAACCCAAGCCGAGCCGAAGCCGAGGCCGGGGCCGGGGCCGGGGCCGGGGCCGGGGCCGGGGCCGGAGCCGGGGCCGGGGCCGGGGCCGGAGCCGGAGCCGGAGCCGGGCCGGGCGCGCGCGCGCGCGTGTGTGTTTGTCATTTTGGCTAAGTCCTCTCTCCACTACACGTTAGTGGTAACCCCCGGGCCACGCCCTCTAGTCCAGTTTTCTAGTATATATACTAGTAACATTCTTTCCCAATTTCCGATATGGGACTATCCATTTGTTAAGTTGGTACCTTTCAAGTACCCAACTTTGGATCAACATTTCTCATTCATACGGAATTCGTTTTTGGCAAGTGAGTATACTACGGAATAGTACTCGACGAGAGGATCGCAATCCACTCATTTTCCGGCGCCGCCGGTGGCCGGAGCTCGCCGGAATCCGCCCGGAAATCTGCAAAAACTAATTCCAACAATCAGAGCAGAGGAAGAAGAAGAGGAAGACTCAAGTGGAAAAAATTTTCTGTATATGTTTGGGAGCTGATGTCTGGGTATATGAGTTGGACTGGAGACTGTTCAGCAGCCATTACTCTGTAACAGCAGAGTAATGGGGACTCTTCAGCTCAGTAACTGGTGAGCCATTACTCTGCTGTTACAGAGTAATGGCCTCAGTTACTGAATCTGAAAAGTCTTTTCAGTTCAGTAGGGGAAGAGGCTGTCCGGGCAAAAAGGTAAAATAAAATTTTAAGCCAGACCAAACCGAGCCGAGCCGAGCCGAGCCGAGCCGAAGCCGGGGCCGGAGCCGGGCCGGGCCGGGCGCGCGCGCGCGCGTGTGTTTGTCATTTTGGCTAAGTCCTCTCTCCACTACACGTTAGTGGTAACCCCCGGGCCACGCCCTCTAGTCCAGTTTTCTAGTATATATACTAGTAACATTCTTTCCCAATTTCCGATATGGGACTATCCATTTGTTAAGTTGGTACCTTTCAAGTACCCAACTTTGGATCAACATTTCTCATTCATACGGAATTCGTTTTTGGCAAGTGAGTATACTACGGAATAGTACTCGACGAGAGGATCGCAATCCACTCATTTTCCGGCGCCGCCGGTGGCCGGAGCTCGCCGGAATCCGCCCGGAAATCTGCAAAAACTAATTCCAACAATCGGGTAAGGATGGAAAATTTAGGGATGATGTGGCAGCCGATATTGTGATAAATAAAAAGCTATCAAATTAATTTCAATTTGGTATTTAATCTTTTCAATAAAATAATTTTGAAAATAAAATTTGTCTTTGTTATCTTTTGCAGAAAGATGCCAGAAGGAAGATTGAGGAAATGTCATCTTCTTCTTCCGCCGATCCATTGACGCCACAGTGTCAAGTTCTCTCCGAATTGAGGGGACGCGAGCGTCCCGGTCGTGTGCGTGGGATGGGGCTAGGACCAACACCCACAAGCGTGTTCGGTTCTCGTACATGTTCTTACACTGGGGTCGGGCCCACATAGAAAAATGTTGATAAGCTAAAGGCAACAGTGGCACGTCTGGAGGCAGCAATGGTTCAAATGGTGACGTTAGTCTGGCAACAGTCACAAAGAATTCCAACTCAAGCACCAGTTAGTATTCTTTATCAAATCAACACATTCAATTTGACAATTCACTTAAAACTTCAATCAATGGCAAAAAAAAAAAAATTGTAAAAGGAAGAAAAAGGGAACTACTTTTCGGAAGTATAATTAATTAAGAGAGAATGTTTTAGCCTTGCACATATTTCCTGTGTGCTAGCTATATAACTAAAACTCATTTTCGTAATATTTAAATCCATTTGGTTTTGAACTTATATATTACAAAATAAATGGTCTATCGCGGCATTTTTTTGCCGGCATTTACGTGCAACGCCACGATAGACTCCTGCAAAAATTCAAGGGGTCTACTATGACATTTTGTAACGGCATCTGAACAGAACGCCGCAATAGCTAAAAGCTATCGCGGCATTTTCAATAGAAACGCCGGGATAGCCTCTCTCAATATTCTGTCAGCATCCCTCAAACCCCAAATCTCTCTAACCCAAAATCTAAAAAAAAATCCCTCCAACCCCAAATCTCTTCAAAATCCCTCCAAATCAAAATCCCTCCAACCTTTAATCTCTCAAAAATTCATCCAAATCAAAACCCATAAATCTCTCAAAACCACAAATCAAAGCCAGCCCCTCTTGCCCTCCTTTTCTTCCCCGATTGATATCTCTGTCGCTGTTGTCTTCATCTTTGAAGGTGTCGAAGTCGTTGTCCTTCTCCTCACCTTGCCATCGCCATCCCTTCCTCCAATTCCGAGCCCGTCTCCTCTTCTCAGTCCACCCAGCGACAACAACCCCCAACTTCTCCCTCCAAAGTAAGTACTGTTTCTCTACTTTTTCTCTCTAGGGTTTCGCTCGGACTCATTCCTCTCTTCTCGATCTTGAATCTCGCAGAACCACTGACCCCAGAGCCTGCTCCTTCTAACCATCAAGTAGATCGCCAATTCTTTCTTCGATGGCAAGTCCAATCTTGTTGTTGATGGAGTCTATGCCAATGTCAGTAATTTCCTTTTTTTTTTTGGATTTTATTCATGTTCTTTATAGAGAATACGAGAAAGTATAATTTGAGCGATCTCGAGCTTTGATATATGTGCAGTTTAGGGTGGTGGGGATGGTGTATGTTTCGTTCTTGATTGATGACGGTACAGGGAGGATCGAGATCGGTAAATGGTGAGGGTTTTTGTTCTGTTCTTGTTTGATTAATTAGGTGTTGGTTCTTTTTTAAGCTCTAAAAGTTCAGTTTTTTTGTTTGGTAAAGGATTAGCATGGCTTTGGATGCAATTGAAGTTACTGCTGTTGAGTAAGTGCTCGAATAAATTGGTTGGTTTTTGAATGGGAATTTACTTATTTCGGTACTATTGTATGTAGATAGCTACGTGGGACTGCTAATTATTTGTGTTTGCTTATCGTAATATTAAGGACTTAATTGTGTTTCGTCGCACTTATAGTGCGTTGACAAAAGCCTTTCTGAATGTGTTTCATCTTTAGAGGGGAAGGAATATTCTCTACCTTTAACTATCTCACGTCCTCAACTAATGTACTTATCATCTTAATATTCTCTCATTGGTGGTACCTTGACCCTGAGGTGATTCAACTAATTCCCATCATAAAATATTGAGAGACCACGGAATAAAAGGTTAAATATTCATTGCTGAAAATGAATACAACTAATTGGGTAGCACTCTGAAGCCTCTTTATAGGTGAAAATGTTCCAATTAAAAAATTCTAAGTGTTAACCAAAATTTAATTACACTACAATTTTTACGATATTACTCAATATAGCATCTCCCTTCTTGTTGCATGTTTAAAATCATCAAAGAAACATGTTAGAGAACTATTCAAAGGATAAGTTTACTTGTTGTCTCAAAAATGAGGGAGGGGAGCGGCAGATACAAAGCTATCTGGAATTCCCTTTTGATCTCCCAATGCGATAACTTCCTTAGTACAGTCATAAACTCTTACCTCGTGATCCAGGAACCTGACTTTTTCTTTAAATAGGATAGACTGCAACCTGTAGAACATAGAGAGCAACAAAATCTGTAGTCTTTAGTTTAGGTATGAGTCTGCAACTAGTATATCCATACTGATAAACATCAGTTGTTACACTTGAACATGGTCTTAATATTAGAGTGTAGAGAGCCATCAACAACTATATATGATATTTGCAAGAAATGAAAATATCAAGATGGATCTAAATTGAGAATAATGAGACTTTTTTGATGAAATAGAATAATTTCTTTTTTGATGAAATAGAATAATTTTGAGAATAATGAGAATAATGAGACTTGAAATCTAATTTCTTTTACACAAGTATAATAATTTAATGAATGAACTTTCTCTCCCTATCCCAATCATCACTTTTAGATAAGCACTTGATATTTCTACTTTTCAGATAAATATATATAATACTTAAATTTATACCTTGGCTTCCGTGATTACTCTCTTGGGATCATACTCTGAGCCTCTATTTTATTGTTGATGATGTTTGCCATCCATTTCTTCCTCCTCTTCGGCCTCCACCATTGAAAGGTTGTACTGGTATTAAGAAGTATGAATACAGAGACATCGATATCAACACCCTATGTCACGACCGAGTGATTCTCATGATAACAAGAATTGCATTCTTTTTTATAGTGCAACAGCGCTGCCTCGGATTCCTTTTAATCCGACGTGGGGCATTACAATTTTAGCTGCACACTTGTCAGATTAGAAGAAATCCGAGGCGGGGGCGTTACAATTTTAGTAGTGCACCTTGTCAATTCACGAGGCACAGGAGTTGCAGTTTTAGTAGGGCACCTTGTTAATTCATGAGCCAGGGGCGTTACAAATTTAGTAGTGCACCTTGTCAAATCACGAGGTGGGGGTGTTACAATTTTAGTAGTGCCCCTTGTCAATTCACAAAGCGGGGACTTTACAATTTTAGTAGTGCACCTTGTCAGTTCGTGAGGCGGGGTGTTACTTTTTTAGTAGTGGACCTTGTTTGATAAGAAGGAATCTGGTGCATGGGTGTTACATATAGCCTACTTCCTTTTCTAGATACATAAAACCAAATGAAAATTCCATACTGTATAATTTCATTAAATCCTTTCCTGTATCACCTTTGCTAAAATTAGCAATATCTTCAAATGTTTTATTATTACATTTGCCAAAATTAGTTTATGAATCATGTCCTCCTTTGCCCCCATATACAACTTTTAAAACCATTAAACTAATAAAGTGAATTGTCAAATCTTGGCAAATATGAAGTTTTACACAAACACGCTTACATATACATATATAAAAATAAAATTTATAGTAAATATAAATATAGATATAATAAGATGATACGGGAGGTCAAGCAGCTTAGTAGGAAATTTTCTCCTACGGCACACTAACCTTCCAATCTCTGCTATCAGATTTCAGAACATGTTTTGCTCGTTCATCATGAAGTTGCAAATAGACAGTTTTTTAGCAATAGGACAATTGTGACCACTTAATCCATGGGAAGAAGAACATACTGAACTTTGACGATATTTCAATCTCTTATGTTTTTGTGCGTGGTGCCAGTGGTGGTGGTTATTTGGTGTAAGGTCTCTCGCAATTGAAAAGAAGTAATTAGATGTTATCCATGTAATATATTTGAATATAATTTACTCCGTATTCTTTGGTACTTCAGAAAAGCTCAGGCATGGATTCATTCTGTATTTGATTCACAAAAATGCATAGAATACTCTGAACTTAGCTGAATTTAACTTTTTTTTTTGCGTTCATCAGTTATATCCCGTCTAATTGCTTTCTTGACAGAGCTCGTCTCGTTTTGAGTAATGTAAATGGTGTAATTTTAAAAATATTATTAGATGCATCACAACTGCTACTTGTCGTTTCATTAAATTAGCCTTTTGGTATATTTTTGTTTTTCTGGTAGACATCAGAAAGTGCAAGGAAATTTGCTGACTAGTTTTGATTTTCAATCTTCTTTCAGACCTCACCCAAATGAGTGTTCAGGCAGTGACTTGGATGGGGATATATATTTTGTGACCTGGGACCCTACATTGATTCCACCTCGTGAAGTTCCACCAATGGAATACAATGCGGCACCAGCGGAGACACTGGACCATGATGTAACAATATTGGTAATAGTCTAGCAATATCCTCCCCATCTAATTGTCCAACAATTAGTTTTTCTTTCCGCGTGATTCCTTTTTATATATCGCTGCACTGACAATTCTGTAACTGCAAAAAATCATAATAATAATAATAATTGAACGATACAGAGAAACTGATACACAATTCCTAGCTAATTGTTTTAAATTGAAAAACCAATGTATTTTTTTTATATGGTGGATCTAATATGAATAATGCATCTTACTGAATGTGCTGACCTCTTTCATGGCATAACTCAAGTGTCAACATTAGAGTTACTGATTTATAATTGAAATTAATCTTGCAATGAATATGCTTTCTTCTAATCTCCTGCCTCTTAGTATCATAATGCAAAACATTGTTTACTTCTTTTGCATTTTGAAATGCTAAAATGTAGCAGAGGAATAGAAAATGAGCTGACCTAATTTATAGTGTCCAACAATTTAGGTGTGATGATCATGAAAATATTTCATTTAATTTCTTGCATTTTCTACAAGGTCATTAGAGAAGCTGTGATGCTGAAATCACTGGATAACTTGTTTGCGGCCTTGGAACCCCTGCTTCGCAGAGTGGTATGGTGACGAAATTATCTCTTACAAATTAATCTTTCTTACCTAACAACTGTGAATCTAACAAGTAGCAGGTCAATAAACAGGAGTATTCTGGTTGTCAATTTTAACTATTTACTTATATGGTTATGTGACTATATACTTTTAGATTCAATAAACAGGAGTTTTTTTGTTCTGAAGAACAAATTTAGTACATAAACAAACATAACTATTCTCAATCACTGTACAATTTAAGATAACCATGTATACTCCTTCTGCAGTATACATTGACACTTGCACGAAGAAGATTACTGTACCATTTTAGATTCAATACTGCACTCGGATCTTCAAAAGCTCAGATGTAGAGTTAACTACCACGCATTAAGATTCACTAATCAAATAGTGGAAATGGGTGAAACATTAATCCAGAGGATGAAAGCAAAAGGCAAACATTTCATTGCACTTCACTTGAGGTATGTTTTTGACCATCGACATTGGTTTATAGATATAGATTGATTGTAAGTTTGTAGCGAATAGTTAAAGTATAAACGACTTAAATATGACACCATTACTGCTGTGATCAGTACTATAGAATTATACTGAACCTTTGTTTCATAATTCATTGATCAGGTCCTTCTAATAAAATCATAGACCTGCAGATATTGACATAATGCTAACTTTCACTCTGCAAGCAGGTTAAATGGGGATCTGACTTGCAAAGTGAACATGAACGATACATCACAGAAAAAGTTTTTGCTGGAAAGCCAAATCAGAGATTATCCTAAGGTACTTGCATAAAATCTTGCATTTATTTGATGAAAGATATATCGTTCAGCAACATTTTACGATATCAGTATGAAATTTAACTATTGCGTTTGACTGGTGTGGTGACTAGTGTAGTGAATAAACTAATAAATGACACTATTGTGAATTATACAGATCCAGCGAATTCCATCGACTTCTAGTCACGCACATACATCTGGCGAAATATCAATGGGAATGAAAGCAATGTCGGGCCACAGCAGTAGACTTTGCCATAGTTTAGTTTAATTTGGACTATAGTCTTTTTATGTTTTGTCGAAACTGAATTTATGTTTTGTTAAAAAAATTGATGTATAACATGTATATTTCTGACTCTTCGTATGGCCATTTTTAGACAAGTAATTATTGTTTATTGTGGTCCATGATTATATAGTTGTTTATTATGCTATTAGTGATTTTAAGATTTGAACTTTCAAATTTGATGTGACTACAGATATTTTGAATTGTGACCTATTTTTAAAATAGTGGGAAAAAACTTGATGCCGGGATACATATCGATCCACCAAACGTGGTGAATTTTTTTTAAAAAAATTGAATCTATGACTTGTAACGGCACTTTTCAAAAGCGCCGTTATAGACCTACGACTTGTAATGGCGGTCTAAAAATATGCCGTTACAAGCCGTACGTCTATAGCGGCATTTTTTATAAGCGCCGGTATAGATGTACGCCTGTAACGGCGTTTTTTAGACCGCCGTTACAGATCATAGGCCTATAGCGGCGCCTTTTAAGACGCGCCGTTGTAGACCTATGGTCTGTAACGGCGTTCTAGAAAAGCGCCGCGATAGGCCTATGATCTGTAACGACGGTCGATGCAACGGCGCTGCTCGCGGCAATAATTAAAACGCCGCTACCATCTATGGCGGCGTTTATAAGTGCCGCCATAGCCCAAAAAAAACGCCGCTATAGACGTTCCGTTTAGTAGTCGATGATGGAGTTAATTTCAAACTACCATATCCAGATGCGGAAGTATCATGCACAAAATTATTTCTATTGTAAAATGGCTATGAATGTCTATATGCATTAAGTTCTCTAATTGACCTTAAATAATTTCTACTGTTGTTGTGATCTTTTATTGCATCCATTTCAAATTCTTCGAACGTAAATTTATCCAACCTTTTGTAAGTAACCACTCATACAATAGAAAAAACGAGCTGAAGAAATGAATGATGCAATTAGTGCATCATTCATTTTGTCCATTATATTGAACGGCAATCAGATTGGTAAGATCAAGAAGGTTGTTCCGAGTATTTGCTTCATAATTTATTTACTTTCTGTGTCTGATTATCAGAATAGTCATGCTTTTAAAGCATTTTAGGTGCTCTGGATATTTACATGATTTACATCTCATAAAATATTCCATTACTTTACCGAAACATTTAAATTTTATGGTCTTTTTGTATCATTATTATTTATACAGTTATTTATTCTCTGTGTATGTGTATGTGTATGTGTATGTGTATGTGTATGTGTTGCCTCTCATATCCATTACTTTACTGAAATATTTATGTTTTTTCTACAGGGCCAGCGTATTCCATCGGTTTCCAGTCACGCACATATACTAGGGCAAAATAACGATAGAATTGGAAGCAACAGCGAGCAACACGAGGAGACTCTCCTGCTGTAGTTTGTTGAATTTGGACTTTTTTTAAATGTTTTGTAGGAATTATATCTATGTTTTGTAATAACTAAGTGTTGTACAACATATACATTTGATACTCGTTGTATGACAGTTTATATGTGTTACATATTTTGTTTTCTATTGAGTTGTTTTTTGTAATGTGTGACTTTTGGTTCTTGATTATGATATTATTGATTTACCTGATTTGCATTTAAATTTAATATGATTAAATGTATTTGTAATATGTGATAAATTATTGGATTTTTCAATTGAAAATTTTATAATAAAATGTCCCAAAAAAAAAAAATCCTATCGCGGCGTTTACCACGAAACGCCGCAATAGGTACTACAGCTTCTGAGTACCCTCTATCGCGGCGCCGGACCAGCACCGCAGCAGGGTACCAATGCTAGTTTTTTAATCGTGGTGCAGTTCCGGTGCTTGAAAAAAGCGCCGCTATAGCTATTTTTAAAAAAACTAAACGCTCCTATAACGGCTGTTTGGTAACGCCGTTATAGGTGGACACCCTATAGCGGCAACGTCCAAACACGCCGCGATACCCTATATGACTATAACGACGTACGTTCTAACGGCACTTTTAGCGGCGATTTCAGAAACGCTGTTATGAGCTATAACAGCGCCCAAAAACACCGCTATAGCCATGTAAAAGCGCCGCTATAGCCTTTGCAGTTTGTAGTGATGAGAGTATAGTTTAGGGACGTGTAATAATTGATACAGTAGTTTTGCACAATTAGCCTCTTCAACGGTTTTTCTAATTTTAGCTTTAAACTCCATCGTCCAAAATATTTCTGGAAGTCGTGATATTATTACATAGTATGGTTAAACTTGACTATCTTTATTGATGAAAATTTAACATGAAAAGCTACAGTTTTGCACATCAGAAGTTTGGTCGAACATCATAAATAGTTTGTCCGCTACAAAAGTAACAAAAAATTGACAAGGAAGAAAGAATAAAGAACTTACAAATTAAAACTCCTGATGTTCCAAGTCAAAAGTAAGACGTTTCTTTTTCTTCATGAGTAATCATAACTATCATTATCAAATCAATGTGAAAATGTGTGAATACTAAGCATAGAAACTGCATCATTAATTCTGTACTCGGTTACTTAGCCGAGATTGGAGATTGTGTTTTTCCAAGACATTTAATATATAGTTGGTGAACGTTGATAGACTGAATCGGATAGGTTTTGCCGAAATTTTTTATTGAATGTTATTAATATTTTAATATATTTTTAGTAAAGTCTATCTGTCTATGCAATATTGTACAAGGAAATATATTAGTTGGATAGAGAAATGATACGTCATGAACAAGTACAATAATTAAGGGCACGTATGAATAAATCACCTAACAAATTAATGGTTCAAGTCAGTCGCAATAACAAGAAATCCAAAATTATAATACAAAGAGAACTAAATATCCTCAGTACAAACATTACTAAAAATTGGACCCCTCTCTCTCTCTCTCTCTCTCCCTCCTATTCAGAAACCCAACAATTAAGCAATATTTTTCCAAACTGACCCACTTTTTGAAAATATTGAGCGATCTAACCCACTTTCGAAAATATTTACACAACTGATCCAATTTTGGACACGTCAGCATAAACCGTTATTGAAAATAACGGCTAATGTCGTTGTTTGGAACAACGGCAACAGTATTACAGATGTCGTTGTTTGGAACAGCGGCAACAGTATTACAGATGTTGTTAGGAATAGCAGCATCAATTATAATATTCATTGTTAGGGTTAACTGATGTCGTTGTTTGGAACAATGCCAACAATTCATTTTATTACTTATACTTGACTAATCTATTTCTATGAACTGTTGCCTCTGTTTCTAAGAACGATAACACATATTGTTGTTTGGATGAACTATTGTGGAGGAAGAGAGTTTAATGAGTATTATAATTGATGTCGTTATCTCCAACAACGGCATCAGTAATGCTAATACCGTTCTTGGCGATAACGACATTATTTATAAGTTTCAGCACTTGGAATTTTTTTCAAGTCGAAAAGTTCACATTTGTATAAGAAATGTACTGATGCCGTTTTTCCAAACAACAACATGCTATAAAAAAAACTGATGCCGCTTTTTGGAAGAACGACATAGTATTAACCTATGTCGTTATTTCCAATAACGGTTAATGCCGACGTATCCAAAACTGGCTCAGTTGGGTAAATATTTTCGAAAGTGGGTCAGACGCTCAATATTTTTAAAAAGTGGGTCAGTACCAGGGTCGGCCCTGGGCCTGTGCAACTTGTGCAGTTGCACAGGGCCCAGTAATAATGAAGGCCCAGAAATTCTTGATCTTCCCTTTTATAAAAAAAATGGCTTGACTCTTCAATGAAGACCCATAAACACAGTTCAATAACACCTGCATAGAGTTTCTAGAAAAAACTCTTGATCTTCCTATCTATTTTCAAGAAAAACTCTTGATATTCTTATTTATGTTCAACTGTGCAAGAAATCCGTCTCTCTCTCCCTCTCTCAGTCTCTCTCTCTCTTTTGTAGATAGAAAAAGCCTAAAACAGAAAAGGAAGTGACTTTCTCAGTTTCTCTGCTCCATATTCTTCACTGCTCCAAGGTATAAGCTTCTTTCTCTACTCCCTATGCTTTCAATTTCCAGTTTTGCAAAGTTGAGGAAATGAGGTTCACTTTGTTCTATAATTATTCTTTGGTAGGTAATATGATTTGTTAATTACCCATTATATATTTCTACCATTTCATCGAACATACTGACATACAGTATATGTGTAGCGTCCCAAATTTCTAATATGAGAGCTTAGAAAATAAGTGGCGAAATCCCAGCAATCCACTTCAATAGAACAATAAACACCAACAACACCACTAAAATTTTTCTTTCTCTTATTACAACAAATTTTACAATTACAGCGGAAGTCTAAACATCTCAACACAAATTGATCTTTCATTTACAGCTCAATAACAACTCAAATATGTCTTTACAATTTTACACCAAACACTAATTAATTTAAATCATCTCAAAATGCCCGCTCAAGCTTCCAACCTCCAAACTAAGTGACCTGCAACATGTGAGGCTAGAGTTGAACCCTAACCCCCAAACTAAAGGGGTCAGCCATAAAAATGGTGTGAGTGGCAACTAATCAAGCAAATAACATAAAGGAACTGAAGTAACAATATCCAACAAATAATGATCAAACACTAAAGTATGAAGTAACAATAAAAGAGTAATGGGTGATATCAAATCCAAAAGCCAAGTGTGTAAAAACAGGAAATCCGAATGCATAAAAGTGATTCAAGAAAACATCATGACTACATGCTGACAACGATGACTACTAAGAGATGAAGATAAACTGTGATAATTTGCCCATGCTTGATCATTCCGGAGATTGATCCCACATCACAGGTATTTACCCTGGATAATTCAGGAGACCATCCCACATCTAAACATAGACTCGTCATCACAATAATACCCCAAAAGCGTCGCCTCGACTCCGATCATTCCGTAGGTCAATCCCACATCACAAGATAATTACTTGGATAATTCCGGAGAAATACCTCACATCTCAGGTTAACTACCTGGATAATTCCCGAGATAAATCACACATCACAAGTTAATTACTTGGATAATTCAGGAGATTAAAATCCTACATCAAAAGCCATACTGAGGTGCATAACTCATGTTCTCATTCGTCATGACACTACTAATGCCTGTCCTTATTAGTTTGAGTTACTGAACAAATCTCCTAGAGTAGTGTACCCTACCGGACTAAAAATCTGAATACTGAAAATGTGCCTCAGTGGGCCTCAACAAATAACTGAACAAATATCTCAACACCGGTATACTAGGGTCACATACTTCTAGAGACTCAAAAACAAATATCTGAACAAATTTCCACTAAACAAGTGGCTCAACAAAATATCTCAAAATCATGTTCTTAACTGAACATCTCAAAATCAAATACTGAACAAATGTCTTAAAATCAATTACTGAACAGAACATCTCAAAATCAAACACTAAACAAAATATCTCAAATCAGATACAAAGATCCTTCAGGACCAGTCGACTGCATAATGGACCAGTCGACTGTCCAGAGGACATATCCCAACATTTTACAAAAATAATCTAAGGCATGACCAGTCGACTTGACAAGTCATCAGTCGACTGCCCCGAGACAAATTCAAATAATCCTCATCAAAATAATCTAAGTACTTGAGTCGACTGAAGGGTCATAGGTCGACTGTCCCGAAAGGACTGAACAAAATCACAAACAGAGGATCAGTCGACTGACCTCAGTCTAGGTCGACTGTCCCGAAAAAATCTCAAGACTCAAAAATACACAGTAGGCTCGTACCAGTCGACTGCTTCGCAGGACAGTCGGCTGTCGGCTACAGATTCCCAAAAGATAGGTCTGAACACAAAACTAAACTGGAGTCTTCTAAAGATTCACTGAACATAAAATCAATTGTATCCAGGCTAATAAACGACTCTCAATAATCACCATCAAGGATACATTTCTCAATCAATCAAATACTCAAATCTCATATCCTCATGATCTAAACTCTTAATCCTTTGATTAGGGTTTTTCTCGACAAAACTTCTTTCATAACTTAATCAAATCTGAACTACTACCATCAGATCTAGATGTTTATCATCTGATCATAACACCATCAATTCTTAACATATCTCCCAACAATACGATCTCACAATCAACATATCCTCAACAATTCTTAATATTTCTCTCATCATGATCCAAATAACAATAAGGGTTATCATCATCCATATCCAAATTAAAGATCCATACCCATACATACAACGAGACTAACAAAGTAATGGCATAATGGTCACGAACAAGCATAACAAAGGTCTCACGTCATTCATCAATCACAACAACAAAGCAAAGCAAAACAAAACAAAACAAACCACTCACCTTTGATTTGAGGAAAAGATCCACAAAAGCTTTCTCCTCGCTAGATCCAAAATCCTCCTTTGTTCTTCAAAATCCAAATCACCAAAAATCCGTATTCTTTCTCAATGACGGCTGAAAGAGAATTTCTCTTATATATGCCGGATAGAATATTAGGGTTATATTCCCTCCTTTGCAAAATACTCCTTTCCAAAATACATCTTGCATATATAATTCTATTCTTGAAAATTAAACCAAATATCATTTAAATTAGGATCTAATAGAAAAATATATTTCCAAACCTCAACAATTACTAATCGGAATGCCCAGCAAATGCATTTTGCACTTCAACCCTCAAAAATGTCACTTTTGCAAATAAGTCCTTCTTTTCTCAAAAATTGCAAATAGTACTAATTAATTTCAGAAAAATCTGGAAAAATACTAAATAATCTTCAAATAATAAATAATGATTTTTCATAAAGAAAACTTAAATTTTCAAACTTCTGAAAAGTCATTTGCACGTGTTTTGCACGTGTACAAAAGATAAATTTCTTAGAAAATATTTATTTAAATCCTCAAAAATTATTTAAATTCATTTTCAAATAATTAAAATAATATTTGAAAATACGGGGTTCTACAATATGTGCTTTAGAATGTTGATAAATTCGAAATGCATTTCATTTATTAGGAATGTTAGACAACTCAAGTTCATTCACAGTTACATTTTGTTCTATACTCCTATCACTAATTAATTCACTGATGCCAAAAAAGCAACCCTGTTTCATTTGCATGACTAAGGTAATCATAGTTGCAAGGAATAAATTAGCAAACTAATCTCATGGATATCAGGATATGCAAAGAATGAGTATGAATATTTTCTTTGCTGGCAAATATGAGTACTTGAATGATAATATTGTCGAGGACTGCAAAATGGTTACAGGAGAATATATCATGTATTCTATGATATTTAATATTATATTCACATTCTTCCTTTATTTGATTATATTGATGAGTGAGATCATGGAAGTGATTTGAATTCGTTAAAGTTTTTAATTAGAAAATATAAATTGAAAACTTGCAATTGTAAGAAATAGATGGACACTGTAGAATATTTTAAGGTTTTTTAGATTTTTGGAAAAAGGATTTATCTGATAAAAAAATGACTAATTGTATATTTGTTTCAAATTTTGAATTGTAGGTCTTGCGATTATCTTATATATTTCTAAAGCAAATTCACTTATCAGATTTGTTTACGGCATCAATCAGGTTGTATTGTTTCAACTTAATTAATTTGATTACTAGACATATTTTTTTACTACAAAAATGATTCCTAAAAAATATACATCTGGTTAAGGAAAAAAAAGAAGACTCGAAAAACTAACCCAATCTAAAAAAGGAGCCCTTGATAATTTTTTTGTTAAAGAACAAGAATGTGTAGTTGAAACTTCAAATGAAAATGAATTAGTCAATGATTTATGCGACAATACAAATGAACATGTTGATAATCTAGTTTAGAATAGAAATGAAATTCATATAAAAAATCTAAAAAGTATTTGAAAGGTATTTTAAAATGAATTCATATAAAATTTTGATTGATATAGATTGTACGCTAGCTACTCATATTTTTCAACTGAATTCGTATAATATATATAAGGTGTTGTGCGGAATACAAATCAAATCAACAATCAAACGAGAGAAACAGCGAGAAAAACAGAAAAACAAGCAACACAAGAACACAAGATTTACGTGGTTCGGCAAAACGATGCCTACATCCACAAGGGGCGGTTGGGGTTTCTTTACTATGATCTCCAATGGGCAAACAAAGCCTTTACAAGAGATGACGGCTGCAAAATCCGAATAAGGTGTTACAATTTACAAAACCCTAACGGGTGTATTTATAGGGAAACTATTGGGCCTTTCGAATTGGGCCTATTCTGGATCCAAAACCCGCCGACAGTCGACTGGTCCAATTACCAGTCGACTGATACTTCCTTCGGGACAGTCGACTGATCAGTCGACTGCTGCTGCTGTATCTTTAGTCTTTGAAAACTCCTCTCTGGACAGTCGACTGCTCCTCCATCCAGTCGACTGAAGCTCTGAAACTTTCGAACACTGCAGATACCAAATACCAGAATCGAGCCATTATCTTACAATCTCCACCTTGGCGAGATCTTCCAAGTATCCAACAATCTCCACCTTGGTGAAATCTTCCAAGTAGCCCAAGCAATCTCCACAAATACTCCAAAACAACTGCTCATCACCAAATGTAACAAAAACAAACTCCACCTTAGTATGATATCACATACTAACCAAACCAATAGCAAAGCACTATCCCAACTGCCCATGCCAAATTATCAAACATGCAAAATATTAGCCAGGTTCATGCAATGCTTGAACTTGGCTGCCCCAACAACTTTGGTCAACATATCAGCAGGATTATCAGCTGTTCCAATCTTCACCAAATGAATATCACCATCCTTTATCAAATCACGCACAAAATGATAACGAACATCAATATGTTTGGTCCTCGAATGATGAACTTGGTTCTTCGCTAAATGAATAGCACTCTGACTGTCACAGTGTACCTCCACCTTCTCCCGATGAATTCCCAAGCTCTTCAAAAGTCCATGTATCCAAATGGCTTCCTTCATGGCCTCAGCAACCGCCATGTATTCAGCCTCAGTAGTAGACAACGCTACAGTGGACTGCAAATTTGACCTCCAACTTATAGGTGCTCTAGCCATAGTAAACAAATAGCCTGTAGTAGACCGCCTCTTATCTAGATCACCTGCATAGTCTGAATCAACATAACCCACCAATAACCTGCTAATATTGTCATCCCTTTCAAATTTCAAACCCACATCTGTGGTGCCACTTATGTACCTCAAAATCCATTTAGCTGCTTGCCAATGCTCTTTGCCTGGATCATGCATATATCGACTAACCATACTCACCGCCTGAGAGATGTCTGGTCGAGTACAAACCATGGCATACATCAAACTGCCAACCACACTAGTGTAAGGTACATTAGCCATATACTGTCTCTCTTCATCTGTACTTGGAGACTGAGAAGCACTAATTCTGAAATGAGTGGCTAAGGGTGTACTGACTGGTTTAGTTTTCTTATCTATACCAAACCGTTTCAGCACCTTCAAAAGATATTGCTTCTGTGTCAAACTTACTATGCCCTTTGCCCTGTCTCTAGCTATCTCCATCCCAAGTATCTTCTTGGCTTCACCAAGATCCTTCATCTCGAATTCAGAACTCAACTGATTCTTCAAATTTTGAATCTCCTTAGCATTTTTAGAGGCAATCAATATGTCATCCACATATAATAACAGATATATAAAAGAACCATTCTGCAACTTCCTGAAGTAGACACAATGATCATACTCACTTCTGGAATATCCCTGCACTTTCATAAACTGGTCAAACCTCAAATACCACTGCCTTGGAGATTGCTTCAACCCATAGAGAGACTTCTTCAACCTGCAAACACAACTTTCCTTTCCAGCTGTCTTAAACCCATCTGGCTGCAACATATATATTTCTTCATCTAGATCCCCATGTAAGAATGCAGTCTTCACATCCATCTGTGTCAATTCAAGATCAAACTGTGCTACCAATGCTAACAAAATCCGAATAGAAGGATGCTTCACAACTGGAGAGAACACTTCATTATAGTCAATACCTTCCTGTTGAGCATACCCCTTTGCAACTAGTCTAGCCTTGAACCGAACAATGCCTTTTGGACCTTCTTTCTTCGTATACACCCACTTGCAACCAATTGCTTTCTTCCCCTTTGGTAGTTGCACTAGATCCCAAGTCTTATTCTTATGAAGAGAGTTCATCTCTTCATCCATAGCAACTTTCCAATCTGCATTTTCTGAACTTCTAGTAGCTTCTTTGAAGTTGGAGGGAACTTCATCATCCACAATGGGAAGAGCAAATGCAACTGTATCTGTAAAACGAGACGGTCGTTTGATATCTCTTCTTTGCCTTCTTACTGCAATTGATTCTACCTGCTGGATAGGAACTTCTTCATCATTCTCAGTATCAACCACATCATCTTCATCTTGGACAGGAACAGGATTTTCAACTGACAACTTTTCTAACTCCACCTGTTGGAGAACTCTCCTACCAGTCGACTGGTTATTGCCAACAGTCGACTGTCCCGAGCTCCCACTCTTCTGCTGTTCTGGACCACCAGTCGACTGCTCCTGTACATCAGTCGACTGTCCCGAGATTCTGCTACTCACCTGTTGGAGAACTGTCCCACTCTTCTGCTACTCACCAGTCGACTGTCCCATACCACCAGTCGACTGTCCCGAGCTAATCATGCTGGTCTCATCAAAAGTCACATCCCTGCTGATTACTAACTTCTTCTGTTCTGGACACCACAACCTGTAACCTTTGACACCAGTACTAAAACCAACAAATATAGCCTTTTTGGCTCTTGCATCAAGTTTAGTTTCAGTTACATGAAAATAAGCAGGACAACCAAATATATGCAAAAAACTATAATCAGATGCAGGTTTACCACTCCATACCTCAATAGGCGTTTTGCCTTCAAGTGCTGCTGATGGTAAACGGTTGACAATGTGGCTTGCATATATAACAGCTTCTGCCCAAAATGTCTTCTTCAATCCAGACTGTGCTAACATACATCTCACCTTCTCAAGTAAGGTTCTGTTCATCCTTTCTGCAACCCCATTTTGCTGTGGAGTCTTCCTAACTGTGAAGTGCCTTTGGATCCCTTCATCTTCACACAATTTCAGAAACGGATCGTTCTTGTATTCCCCTCCATTATCTGACCTCATAACCTTAATCTTCCTACCAGTCTGATTTTCAACTTTCTTCTTCCAACTTGTGAACAATGTCAAAACTTCATCTTTGTGCTTCATGGTATATACCCAAACTCGTCTGGAGTAATCATCAACAAAAGTAACAAACCAGTGTCTACCACTCATAGAAGGTGTCTGAGTAGGGCCCCAAACATCTGTGTGCACATAATCGAGGATACCCTTTGTCTGATGTACAGCTGTACCAAATTTCATCCTAGTTTGCTTACCCAAAACACAATGTTCACAAAATTCCAACTTGCACCCTTTAGCATCTTTAAGCAACCCTTGCTTCACAAGCCCCTGCAAGGCCTTTTCTCCTGCATGCCCGAGTCGCATATGCCACAACCTAGTAGAGTCGGGAACAACCTGTTTAGGCCTTTCAGTTACACTGGTAGCCTGACCCAAATATGTTTTTCCCTGCAAGAAAAACAAGTTCCTTTTTCTTTGCCCTTTCATCACCACGAGTGATCCGCTAGTCACCTTCAGAATGCCACCTTCACTAGCAAATTTCAATCCACTGGCCTCCAAAGCACCAAGTGAAATCAAATTCTTTTTCAAATCTGGAACATACCATACATCTGAAAGCTCCCTAATAAGACCATCGTGCATTAGCAATTCAATCTTCCCGATTCCTACCTTCTTACAAGGTGCATCATTTCCCATCAAAACTACACCACCATCCATATACTCCAAAGAAGTAAACCACTCCTTTTTCCAAGACATATGATAGGAGGCTGCTGTATCAAGAAACCATACTTCTTGATAAAGTGAGGGACTAGAAGCAAGTGCAAAAGAAAAATCCTCACCACTTTCTAAATTATCAACAGTCACATTTGCAGTCGAATTTTCCTTATTTCGTAGCTTTGGACAATCCTTTTTCCAATGCCCCCTTTCATGACAGAAAGCACATTCATCTTTGGCCGGTATTTTCCTGTCCTTCGAAACTCCTCTCGATTTGGAACGAGATTTGTTTCCCTTTTTCCCAGATTTGGACTCAGATCTGGTCTCAGTCCTGCCCCTTACAATCAAAGCTTCAGAAGTTTCTCTATCAACCATTTTATCCCTTCTCCTAGTTTCATTATTCAACAAAGCATTTGCAACATCTTCATATTTCACAGTATCTTTTCCATATAATAAAGTAGTTGCTAAATGATCATAACTTTCAGGTAATGAATTCAACAGAATTAGGGCTTTATCTTCATTCTTAATTTGCTCATCCAAATTTAACAAATCAGCCAATAATTTATTAAATGATTCAACATGAGCATTCATAGACATACCTTCCGTATAGGTGAAGCGAAAAAGTCTCTTCTTCAAATACAGCCGATTCTCCAAACTTTTCCTCATGTATTTGTCTTCGAGTTTCTTCCACAACACCGCAACAATGGTATCCCTCATCAAATCGTACTTCTGAGCCTTCTCAATAAAGAGCCGAATAGTCCCACACGCAACTCGATTCAACTTCTTCCAATCTGCTTCGGACATATCCTTAGGTTTTTCTACCTCCAAAGCAACATCTTGTTCTTGTTGAACAAGAACATCTAACACCTCACATTGCCACATCCCGAAATTGTTTGTCCCATCAAATTTTTCAACTTCAAATTTTGCGTTGTGAATCGTTGTTCTTGACGAACTTGATCCCACAACATCCTTGGTTGCATCTGCATCACCCGCCATCTCCCTCTAGGTCGAACCAACAGCTCTGATACCACTTGTTGTGCGGAATACAAATCAAATCAACAATCAAACGAGAGAAACAGCGAGAAAAACAGAAAAACAAGTAACACAAGAACACAAGATTTACGTGGTTCGGCAAAACGATGCCTACATCCACAAGGGGCGGTTGGGGTTTCTTTACTATGATCTCCAATGGGCAAACAAAGCCTTTACAAGAGATGACGGCTGCAAAATCCGAATAAGGTGTTACAATTTACAAAACCCTAACGGGTGTATTTATAGGAAAACTATTGGGCCTTTCGAATTGGGCCTATTCTGGATCCAAAACCCGCCGACAGTCGACTGGTCCAATTACCAGTCGACTGATACTTCCTTCGGGACAGTCGACTGATCAGTCGACTGCTGCTGCTGTATCTTTAGTCTTTGAAAACTCCTCTCTGGACAGTCGACTGCTCCTCCATCCAGTCGACTGAAGCTCTGAAACTTTCGAACACTGCAGATACCAAATACCAGAATCGAGCCATTATCCTACATAAGGGACAATGACCTATTGGCACCTGAAGTTACCACTAATACCCTAAACACACCTAAAGTTTTTCTAATACCCCAAAAGTACCCACATTTTGATTATTTGGACCTGCAGCCCCCTACCGTCTATCTCTTTGTTAAGTTAGTGGAATATTCTGGGGTATATACCCCTTAATGGGTTTAGACCCATTAAGATACCTATGAAATGATGAAAATACCCTACCTTCTTTCTTCTTCACCCGACTTGTGAAGATCCCCCCTTTCTAAACCCTAACCCATTTTCTCTCTCTCTATCTCAACCCACTGATCAAAATCCCCGGAAGCTGAATATTTGTTGATCGCACCCAAACTCTCTTCTCTACCCACCATGTCTGCCACCAGTTTTTATTCTGAATCGTCGATGCAGAATGGATTGATGTGCCACTGCAAAAAGCCAGGGAGAGTGCGGATTGTGGGGTGTGTGAGAGGTAAGAATAAAGGTAGGTTGTTCTACTCCTGTCCAAATTACTAAAGGAAAGATGAGCATGTTTGCAATTTTTTTAGGTGGCTATCAGTTGACACTGATCGAGCTGATAAAGAGTTAGGGTTGGGGGAATTGAAGGCAATCTTGTTTGAGCAGAAGGAGATTTTGAATATAATGAAACAACAGATGGATGTTAATTTCGCTGCGAAGCTTCTTCAGTTGGAGAGTAGTTTGAATCACTTGACATTGTTGTTTCGCAGTTGTTTAGTTCTATTTGTTGTATTTATTATTTTTGTAAATGCGTTGTATTTCATGTACGACAGATGCTGAATATGCGTAATTTGAGAATTGCATTCGTACGATGGAATATCATGTAACGGATCGATGTATCTTTTTTGTATGGCAGTTTATTAGGGCTGAATGTATATTTTTGAATGAAAGAATCAATGTTTCTCGACTCAAATTAGTTAGATTGATTGAATGAATCTAATTTTTTTCAAAATGAGAAGCAAGAGTTTGTTGTTGTGCAATATTTGATACTGAGTTTGTGATTTGGTTGTGTACTTTGAAGCCTTTCAGTGTACTTACCCATTTTGAATGTTTAGAGATTGTTTTGAGAAGCATTAGTTCATACTGTCTGAGAATGAATTGAAAATTGTTTGAGAATCCATTCAAATGCATCGATATATGTTTGTTTACATACAGTTATGTTGTTTGTAGTGGGTATACATTTATGCAATATGCATCAATTGTATGGTATCATGGTGTCAATATGCATCAAATTGGTACTGTATGGTAGCATGATGTTAACAGTTGAAATTAGTAGTGTCAAATGCACATATATTATCAGATGTTCAATTACTATGTGTTCACAATAGCAGTTGAATTAGCAACTATGAACATGTAGATAATGCATGGACAATGCATTCACATATAGTACTTTGCATTCAGAAGGTTTTGCAAATAGATGATAATTTCACAGAGAAAATTTTAAAACATATAACATTGTGTGCAGACAGTTTTGCAACTCTACTCAGATTGCAAAAAACATAAACAAGTACAACCTCAACAGTATTGCATGTTAAGAAAACCTGGAAATTTTAATCTGTAAACTGATACTGCACAAATTTTCTCAGCTGTAATCATTGCATTAATTCTGAAAGCATAAACTTTTGTTCAAACAAACAACATACATCTGCAGTGAAATTAGCAGTTCACCAGAGTGTAAGTTGATACAAATTACTCATACAAAAACAAACATGAACCTCACAACCATTTTAATGGTTTGCATGTCACATATGTCAACTGTTCTGTTACGTAAATTGTTGCTGGTGAATTAACTTATTACAAGACAAATTTTTGTTCATCATCCAAATACTCTCTCATCCTCTACCCCCTCTTCCCCTCTGAACACTCGCTCTGAGAGGTACCTTTCTACCCCTCCCTCTATTTGAGCTTGTCGGTTGTTGTTGCTATGATGGTGGTGATAACTGAATTGGTGGCCAATATCCCTCAACGCCTTCTGATCAGAGGCCTACTTCACTCCCTTGTGATTGGGCAGCATTAGGTTCCTCTGCAATTGGTAAAGGTATCAGTATACACAGGTATTTGTGTTTCACAGGTATTTGTGTTTCATGTACAGATATTTGAACTATCAGATGTCTGGATACACAGATATACACAGATATGCACAGATTTAGTATTCACAGATACAAATAGTAATTAGATGTAGTATTCACAGAATCACAGATACACACAGATATGTTTTGAATATTTTGTTTAAACTTCTGAATAACTAGCAATTTGTACAGCCTATAGTTATCCTAAATATGTGTTTCATGATAAAAATGTGAAGAAATATTTGCACAAAATGAGTTGTCAGTTAGTAGAATTGTCAGATGTTCAATTACACTCATTTATGTTTCTTCAACAGCTGCATAGGCTGTAAATACTACAATATTTTGTCACAAGAGTTCAAAAAACTAGCAACATGAACCTGCTACAATTATCAGCAATTGGAGTTCAAAAAACTAGCAGAAACTTTAGGTCAATTTTCTGGTTCAAAATATTGAAATAGCAGTCATTTACCTCCTACACCTTCATCTCTGTTCACCCTCCCTATAGCTGCCTTTCATCTTCCTCGTTTGGTACCCCTCCTAGAAACATAAATTTTGAATTAGATGAATTAATAACAGTAATGTACACTGTGTCATAGATGATAATTTACCTATGTAGTGTATTTGCTGAAGATTGAGTAGGCAAACCAGCAACAGATGAACTGACATCCACTCCTATAGGTGCTTGGTTGATTGGTGCCTTGCACTTAGATTTGTTGTGTCCAATTCCATGACACCTACTGTAGGTCATTTTTCTTTTGGCCAGTTTCTTCCCTCCGACATCATCTTCATCTCTGGCTTGATTTCTTTTTGTTTTAGGCCTTCCTCTTGGCTTCCTTGTGTGTGGTGGGCCTATAGTGTAGCCAATCTTCTGATGCTGCCATTGTTCCTTACATGGTAGAGGCGCAATGGAAAACTTATATGCAAGTTTGTACCTTAAAAAGACATCCAAATAAGATACCAAAAAAAGGAAGCAAGAATGTACTACAGGTCATTTCATTTGAACATGCCTCAAACAGACATTTTTTTGGATCAGAAAAAATTCCACAAAAACATTACTAGATACCTATCAATGTAGTACAATGGATCCACATAAATGGTCCAATCAACTCTTGCCTTAGTGCAGATTACCTCACCTGCATGTACACAGGGTAGACCAGTGAGCTGTCACTAACTGCAGGTGCATATTTTCTCTTCCATGTCAAGCACCTCTCTTCTATGTACACTCTCCACCTCTGCATGTCTTTCATTAGACTTTCTAACAATCCATCCACCTACTTTCTTACTGACATCTCTAATGTATCTGTCAGCCATAGGTACCAGCACCCCCTTCCATCTATTGTCAATTTGTCTTCTCAATATCATCTTTTCCATTATTTTGATCCTAATACTATCTACAAGATCAACAACTGGACGATATTTTGACTCTAATATCCAAGCATTGAAGCTCTCTGCCAAGTTGTTGGTAATGTAGTGTTGTATAGATCTGGGGGTGAACTGACTCCTACTCCATAGGTGGGTCTTTCTATCCAAAGCAGTTGCTGCCTCTGTTGAAATTGTTCTCAAATCTCTCATTGCCTCTTCATACTGCACAACTGTGTATGCCTTGGCAGCTCTCTAAACCAATGCTTCAAATACTTCACCAGAGAAGTTTTTCTTAAAGTTTTTCCACAGATGACGAAGACAACATCTATGCTCGGCTTCAGGCAACAACAAAAAGACTGCTTCTTGTAACCCCTTTTCTTGATCACTCATTATAGTAATATTGCCCATATCATTCACAAGAGCTTCTTTCATGTTTAGGATGAACCAATGCCAAGAATGAAGATTTTCAGATTCCACAACTGCAAATGCTACAGAATATAAACCATTATTACCGTCAAGTGCATTGGTAGCCAGTAAAGTCCCCAAATACTTACCCCTAAGATGACAGCCATCAAGGGCAATATATGGTCTACATCCTAATTTAAACCCATCTACACATTGCTTGAAAGAAACAAACATTCTATGAAACAATTTGTCATTTTCTAATTCAATTTCAATGTGAGAACCTGGGTTTCTAGCCTTCAGTTCAGCTCTCAAAGAATGAACAAGATTGTAGCTCTTGTCAATGTCACCGAAAAGTTGCTTTCTTGCCTCCTCCTTATATCTCCACGCTTGTTTGTAACCAATCTTCAATCCATACTTGCTATCAATGAATTTGGCAATGTCCACAGGCCGCATGTTAGGATCTGCCTTCACATCTCCCTTAACTATCTCAGTTATCCAATATTTTGTTGCAGCTCTATTGCCACACTTATTTATTTCCGTGCAAGTATGGACATCATTGTACTTTCTTACCTCAAATGTCTTTTTATCTTTCATCCTAGCAGCTCTAATTCTCTAGGGACATTCCTCCATCCCACATATTGCAACAATCGCCGTATTATCATTCTTTTTCAACCAGAATGCAAAATTGTTCAGTATGCTATACTGTTTCCAAGTTATCCTGAAGGCGTAGCTACTTGCAAATTTGCTGCCTATTTCAAGATGAGGGCAATGCAAATCTACTTGTTCACCCCATGTTGGACCAGAGGTCTCTTGTACAGATCCCTGTCTCATCTGCACCTCTGCTTATCTAGTTAAATCACCGTCACTGTCTTCTTCTTCACCCGCTTCCTCTTCTTCAAACTCATTATCAAAAGAATGATACGAATCTTCGGAATAGAAATCATCTGCTTCATCATTTGCCACTTCCAAGTTCTCTATGTGTACTTCTTCTTCTACAACATCTGCGTCACCAAAATTGCCTTCATTTTCATCATAATCAGGGTCTTCACTGTCAGTGCCCTCATATTCAGCTTCATAAAATTGCTGCAGCTGAGTCTTCTCACCTTCAATTTGTACTTGCCTCTCATCTGGATGTTCACTGCCTTCACCTTCTTTAACAACTACATTTGCATTGCCTTCTTCTACTTCAGTAAACTGATTTGCATTAGCTTCTGGATCTTCATTTCCTTCAACTGCATTCCCTTCAGGTTGTTCAAAGGTTGATTTAGTTGTTCCCACTGAACCATATGTATTAGTAGGGAATCCAATCTGCCTCACATACGAATCGTCATCATCACTAGACACTACCAACTGCTCAACGGGAATGGGTCCACACCCAAGATGATATCTTGCCCTCCTTCCACCAACAATCTCACCCGCATTAACACCAAACCTACTACAGTTCTTTGGGGGTCTAAATGACAAATGGAGCTCCAGTGTTTTTTTTCTCTAAATGCAATTTCCAAATTTCTGCAAATTGTTCATCATCTAAAATAACTCAATATTCTTTCGGTGATGACCCAAGCTTTGCGTACACTACTTTCATCATATACCCCTCATTACAAGGTAGTAACGCATGTAGTCTGTCACTCAAATAGTCTAAGTTACACTCTCTTGAGTCAATCAATATACTTTTTGTACGATACCTCTCATATTTTTTCTTGTTTGTCCTCGGTATCGCTCTCCAATGTGACAATGTCCATGATAGAACATCAACACCGTGACTCTATCTACCATCCTGTAACACAATAACAACCACAAGAATAACATTAGTCCTTCTATAAAACTCCAATAAATAACGTAAGAGAATGACAACATAACACAACACAACAAACAAGACAATACAACACCAAAGTGTTCCCCAAATTGATGACAGCAGAATATAACACCAAAGTCAACCCTAACTTATATCAAATCCCAAATCTAGTGTTCCCTCACTAAACTCAACTAAGAATTCAACCTTACGTTCTTCACCAAAGACTCAATATCATGTAACAATCAACATTCAATAACATTCAAATCAACTCTAACAATGGAGAAACAACACTAACTTCAAATTAACTCAAGCATTAAACCCATCTACTATCAAGAATCAATAACAGCAAAATTAGGTTCCTCTCAGATTACGAAATAATTATAATGGGGGAAGCTCATACCTTCCGCTGCGTCGATTCAACCCTGACGCTCCGCAGACCTCCATCTTCTGCTACGCTTTTTGCACAACCACCACGCGCTCACGATCTCACCTTCAACCGAAACTCAACAAAAATTTGGATCCACAAGAGTTAAGTGACGAATTAAGAAAGAGGAATTAATTCAATGCAGACGAAATGAAGAAGGAAAAAAGCTGAAGGGTCGATATGTCATTTCATCAGCCATCTGTTATTAAATTAACAGAGATAGACAGTAGGGGGCTGCAGGTCCAAATAATCAGACTGTGGGTACTTTTGGGGTATTAGAAAAACTTTAGGTGTGTTTAGGATATTAGTAGTAACTTCAGGTGCCAATAGGTTATTGTCCCTATATATAAATATATATACATAACGTCAAGACCAATATAAAGTAAAATTAGTATTGGAATATGTACAAAGTGAGAAGGCCAAATTTATTTTTTTTTGCAGAAAGCCCTAAAAATCTCATGACCGGCCCTAGTTAGCATGGGAAAAAATTCCAACTAAGCTCTTGATTGGGTGGGGGCCGGGGGAGGAGGTTATCACGTCCACTCACCCCAGCTCTCCACACCCATGCATTCTCCCCACAATCCAAATACCCCATACACTTTAACTTAATGAGGTTGTAAGTTTCTGGATGCATGGAAGAAGAAGAGGCTTATTAACTTTTGCTTGTAAATTTTGAGATTGGTGCTAGTACTTATCGGAATTCCAAAAAAAGAGGGATTAAAGTGGTTTCAATCAGTTATTCCGGCTACCTTGAAGGAGGGAAATTAAGCTTGATCATGATCTTAAATCTGTACAACTCTACAGGCCAGAGTGTGTGACCTCGGCTTCGGCATAAAAGATGATGACCACTCAGGGCCGGCCCCAGTATGGAGGCGGGTAAGGTGGCCGCCTCGGGCCCCCGCAGAATTTGCAATTTTTGGGGCCCCCAATTTTGAACTTTCCTTGTAAATATAGGCACGCATTTCGCGCGTAAAAAAATATATATATGTTATTAGGGGCCCCATTTCGGAAGTTCGCCTAGGGCTCCCGAGAACTCAGGGCCGACCCTGTGACCACTGAGACAAATTTGATCTGCGGCTGCGAGTTCTTGGACTCATGAAAGAGGGTGCATGATGCCAATAAAGAGGGGTTGATGTCCGAGATAAATTTGTACTTGTGTGACCTTGCCTATGCCTGAAGATGGCTATGACAACCTAGACAAGATTTGTGGTGGTGCGACCTTGGTTTCACAAGGAATTAAGGTGATGACGACCGATCGAGATGAACATGAGCTGCATTTGTGATTAATTCCCGATATTTGCCGAAGAAAGTTGTGAAGGTCAGCCAGTGTGTGAGGTGGATCCTGCCATTCATCAGAGATCCATATGTCGGATAAGGTTGCCGATGGTAAGTTCCGATTGAAGTGTGAGCTATCATGATACGAGGTACGCTATTGGAGTTTATTGTCAAGTTAATTGTCGGTTCTGTGGGAGAATTCTTCCGATCCATGTTTTTTTTAATAATAAAGATGACAACGTTATCGCTTCATTAATGAAAAATTAACGAAAGATAGTAGAGCACATTACAACTCTAATCATCCCACTCCAAACATAAACATGATGAAACTACAAATACTGAGAAGGGAGTAAACACCCTTATCCACTGCATCCTACACTTCTGTTCTGGTCTAATCTTCTTCCTTCGTGCGACGCCTCTGACCAGCCCAAGCATGTATATTGGCAAAAATTTTGTGCATCATAACAGGCAATCTGTTATTGATATTACGAAAGCAGAGATCGTTACGGTCTAGCCATAGGCCCCACGTCATAGCTGCCACTGAAATATCCCAAACAATTCTACCATCTTTTCTGACTATACCTAGCCTCCAGTGACCCCAAACCTCAGAGCTCGAACAAAGACAATCTAATATCCCAATCCCTAAGCAGATAACCTCCCAAGCTAACCTAACTTTGGGGCAGATAAATATAAGTGGTTTGTACCTTCGTCGTTGTTGTTTCATTTGGAGCATCTAACACCAATTGGAAAATTTGGTTTTTGCAGGTTGACCTTAGATAAGATCGCATCGTTCTCCACCAGCCATATGAACACTTTTACTTTTAACGACACATTAATGCTCCAAATAATGCTAGCATCCTTACATCTCTCCCGTCAATCATTGAGCCAACTGTACATTGACTTCACAGAGAATATGAGAATAGGCTCTAAATTTCAACTCTTCTCATCCTCCATTTCATTCGTACTACCATTTCATTAGTGAACCGACCGTTAGTACGAATGAAATTGTTGCGGTTTTGTAGTTGGATAATACTTTCTTGTGAAAGTGGTCAAAAACCTCAATCCTTAGTCTCTCGTTATGCCAAACGTCGGCCACAAACATATCAGTGTTTATCGTAGCTGCGGCAGGCTCTGGAAACAGTGAGAGAAAATTATTATTTCCACATCATTTGTCCTTCCAGAATATGGTCTCTTTTCCGTTCCCAATTCTACTTCTTGTATTGGTGTGAAAAATCTCACCCACACTCGCCACTCCTTTCCATAGATATGATGCTTTACCATGTGCACTTCTCCCCTCGAATCTAAATTTCTTCCTTATCCGGTAGGCTGCAAATGATTTACACCACCAATTTTTATGGTTCCTTTTCGTTTTCCACCACCACTTACTCAACAATGCTTTATTCATATCCCTTAGATCCAAAATTTCCACCCCCCCATAATCTTTCCTCTTACAAACTCTCCCTCATTTAACCAGGTGAAACCCTTTATTAGCCTCGTCCGCTACTTTCCACAGTAATCTTCTTTTTCATTTGTCTATCTTATTGATAACTCATCTCGGAAGTTGATAGACCGACATAATATATAACGAGATACTACTAATCACAAAGTTAAGTAGTGTAATCCTTCCCCTAGAGAGAGGAATCGTCCCTTCCAACCGGCTAGTTACTTTTCATTCTTTCCTATTAAAGGGTGCTAATCTTCTCTTCGCATTGCCCCTGGTCTAATGGGAGTTCCTAGATAAGTAAGTGAAAATTGACCAATCTCACAGCCAATAAGGATTTTGATAGTCTCTATGGGAGTGGATAAATTCTCGTTGATTGGAATAACCCAGCTCTTATTCAAGTTTACTTTCAACCTTGCCCATGCCTCAAAACACTTTAGAACCAAGCCAACATCAATACTTTCATCTTCCTTTGCCGTTCCGAACATTAGTGTGTCATCTGCATATTAAAGAATTGAGATGGGTTCAGAGATGCCTTTAATCATGATTTTGCAGATAACATTCTCTTCTCTGGCCCCTTGATCATTTCTGCAAACCCGTCCACCACAATGGTAAATAAAAGGGGGGGGGGGGGGGGGTGTTGGATCCCCTTGTCTAAGTCCCCTGCGACATCTAATTTCTTTTCCCATGATCCATTCACTTGTACAAATGACTTCACTTCTTCACACACGTCTTAACCCACTTTCTCCACTTAGGCCCAAATCCTTTGAGTAGAAGGGCCTCATCTACATAGTCTCATTCCACTGAGTCATACGCCTTTTGAAAATTCAATTTTAATATGAATCCTTCAGTTCCATCTTTATTTTCTCTATACACAATCTCGTGTGCTGACGCAACGCTGTCCATAGTCTTTTGATAAATTCACTATGAGAATCTCCCACAACATCATTCAGGTGCGGGGATAACCTTTGCACCAACACCTTACTGATAATCTTAAGGGAACCATTCAAAAGGCTAATAGTTCTTAAGTCATCTACTGTCAGGACCTCATTCTTTTTTGGGATTAGGATAATGTTCGCGTAATTGAGTGTATCTAAATCTGTGTTTCCATCCTAGAATTCTTAAAAAATATTCATTAGGCCCATCTTGATGATTTTTCAGTACAACCTATAAAAGAAAATTGGGAATCCATCAGGTCCAAGAGACTTGTCTTGACCAAGGTTTTTAATTACAAGAAGCACCTCTTCTTCTGTGAACATACTCTCGATTCCATCGGTACCATCTATCCTTGTTGAGGACCACATTTCTGGTGACAAGTTGCATCTATAAGCCTTACAATTTCCCAATAACTCCTTATATCTTTCATCTATGTACTGTCCAATTATACATTCATTCTCGCTCCAACTTCCTCTGACGAACAGTCCTGCAATGTTGTTTTGTCTCTTTCTTCTGTTGGCTACTTTGTGGAAGAATTTTGTATTAGCATTGCCCTCTTTTAGCCATTAAACCCTTGATCGTTCCATATTCTTGGGATCCATGTTACTATTAAGATACTTGAGATGCTCTATGCGGCATGGACCCATGGGAGTAGCAAACTAGCAGTCCTAATCTTTCTTTTGAATTTCAAATTTGAAATTTAAATGGGTCATGGTCATGGCCTTATGGGCTACGTCCTGTCTTTAAGTTTTTTACCAAATAATAAAATTCTTTTGGATCTGGGCTTAATGAAAGATATAGGCTTTCTATATTACATAGCCTGGGATGAGGCCCCAAGTTGGTTACATCCAACAAAGACCTTTTTGTAGGATTTGAGTTGATCAATATGGCATTTATGTTGGTCAAGTCATTAGAAAGGAACAAGAGATTTTTTTATAATTTATACCTTTTTTGGTCAAGATCAATTGTAATGAACAAGGGAGCACGAAAAGAAAACCTTCCTTTAGTGACGAAAAAAACTCCTCCTAACCCTCTCCTTCTTCTTCCAGATCTTGTTCCCTTAGTACCTATCTCACCTCCTCCCCTTCATTAAAGTTGCTCCTCTTATCTTTCACTACAAACCCTTTTCCTTTTGCTTCCCCTGCTGGCTATTCTCTCAGCGACCTTCCGTGCCGCCTCTTTGGCGGCTGTCAAAGCGGCGTATGTAGTTTGCTACTCTTTGGTCAGAGCCAGCGTCAATCTTTGGTTCTCTCAGTTGGGATCCAGATTGTTTTCCCTCCAGATCTCTCAGATCCGTGCCTGTACTCCCATCGCACCGAGACCATTCTCCTTTCAGCTGCCTCCGGTGGTTCGGGTTTGCTTTCTTCTTCCCTAATTAGCTTTTCCATTGGGTTTTTTCTTCGGATTGTTGGCTTCCGTCCTTCTTGCTTGTTGTTTGCTTTTTTGCAGTGTTGTGGCGTTTTATTGTCTTTGGAAACTCCTTATTTCTCTGTGAATATTTGGGATCTCCTTATTTCTCTTCTCGATTAGCTCTTCTATGTTTTAATTTGAAGTTTTGGTTAGATTCTGCTTTCACTGTGAATATTTGGTGTGTTTTCTTCCTCAATATAAACTCGTTCTTATTTTTGGTCTTCCCTCTTATTTTTATTGTTGAAGTTTTTTCCTTCTCTTTTGTTTGCACCTCTAATTGTCGCTGGAGTTGCGAGTTCTGTTTCAAGCTCAGTGTTCTTGATTCTTTTTTACTGGTTGATCTTTGACTCTGGCTATCGATCATTCTCTACTGGTGATCGCTACAGTAGAGGTTTTTGGTTTTTACCAGGCTCCCTTTCTTTTCCCTGTTTGGTGTATTTTCTTTTTTGGGTCTGGGCCTTTCGATGGCCTTGTCTTGGGTGGAGGTCCTTAAAAAAAAGGAAAATAAAAGAATGTGGCCCTTCAACTTTTTCTCACAGTTTACGACCCAAACCCCAGATCCTTCTAGGGTCTTCTGTACCTTTGATTTCCCACCCAAATCCCTATCACCCAAAGTCTTTGACCCCTTCATCTCCTTCCTCCTCGTCTTTGCCCTTTCCTCATCATTGTTTTCGCTGCTTACAATTTGGGCATCTTAAGCCTTTTTGCAAATACAAAATGAAGTGTCTTTTTTGTCTTAAATTTGATCACTCTCGTAATCGGTGTTTCGCTCTTCAGCAACTGCTTGGTCTGTCTTTGGGTGTCCCGATCCCAGACCAAGTTTTGTCAGTGTTGGATTCCCCTCGCTACAAGACAAACTCTCTGTTATTCAATCCAAAATCCCTAAGAGGATTAAGTTGTCTGGGGGAGATGCACTCCTTCAACTCCGCCAGCATCTCAATTGTTAGCGGTGGAATCTTCTATTCCACCACTAACTACAGTTTCCCCACCAACTGAACCCCCTCTTAGTGCTCTTGCACCCTTGGTTAAGAGGCCTCCGTTTTCTGCTTCTGCACCCTTGGTTAGTGCTCCTGCACCCTTGGTTACTCTCGTCTATGTGCCATCTCCTGATCTTTCAGCCAAAATTTCCAAGCTGGATTCTTACGGAGCTGTTTCGTCTATTGGAGGATCCATTTCCCATTATTCCTTAGATTCCTTTCTTTGTAAGACTTGTAATGTTATAGTCTGGATGTGGGCAGTGAACGCATGCTCCAATGGGGAGGTTGTGATTAACTGCCCAAGTCCCAAAATACTCGATGAGCTAGTGGCTATCAAAACCCTTAATATTGGTCCTATTACTCTCTCTTTTTGCAAATGGGTTCATCTTAGCTCCCCTCCTCCAGTCTTGCTTCCTTCTCCCACTAAAGTAACTATCTTGGGATTACCTCCGTTTTGCGACTCTTCCCATTTAGTGGCTGATATGTCCAAATGCATCGGTGATCTTATATGCACCTCCTCCACCTCCATGTTAGCTTCTGGATGCCTGCAAGTTGAGGCAGAGTTTTTATGCCCCAAAAAGCAAAATAGGATTACAGCATACTCTCTTCGTGTTGGACAGTCTATTTTCGCCATTTCAATCAATTATCATGATTGCTCTGTTGTTGCATCAGCAACACCTGTTAGCACCTCAGTTGACTCTCTTTCTTCTTTGCCAATGGGATCTAGCAACACAAAATTTGCGATCGGTACTTCCTCTCGCCCTCCTAGGTTCACCCCCAAATCGAGAGGTAGTCACAAACCATTGGTTAAAAAGAGTTACTCCTCCCACAGTAAAGTATCCAAGGCCACCGGCACTACCATCTCCCCTTCAAAGGCCCCCAATCTGGTTTGGATTAATCCTGCTATCGCATCTCAAGCTAGTTCCATTCCTGTTGCTCCTTCCGAGCGCCCTAAAGCTGCTCAGTCGACTGCTCCCACAGCTTCGACTCTCCAGTCTCTAGCCCCTATGGCATCGCCTACTATGTCTACCCTTCCAAAGGTGGCTTCTTCTGATGCTCCCGATTCCGATTGGCATGAATGGAAGGTCAATCCCAACTATTCTTCAGAATGGGACAGATACAAAAATTCGGTTCAATGTTCACCTTCTTCGGGCGCTAAGACTCATATCTCCATCCTCAAATCCTCTGCTCCAGCTGATGATTGGTCCCAATCTGACAATCTTCTGGTTGAAGAGGAAAAGGAACTGGCTAACTCTAAAAGTCATCCAAGGTACTAATTCTCGTTCTTTTTACTGAATTTAATTTTTTATTAGTGAATAATCAAGTTTTGAAATTGCGATGTGTTTTTAATTTCTTTACTTATTCTCTCTTTCCTTCTTGTTATGTTCATTTTTACTATCCTTTTTCTTATTCTATGTTGGTTAATAACCCAAATCTCCTTTCTTTTGTTTTTAATGATGACTGTAATTTTCTAAGTATAAAAAGGCGGCCCAGTCTAACCCATCCTTTAATCTCTTGCCACCTCTAATTACTCCGGCTATCTCTGTGAACCACCGTACCTCTATGCTCGGAGCTATTAACTCTGTTTTACCTCCCTCCTTTCAGAGCAACTCCCTCCCCCCTGCCCTATCAAACCAGGCACTCTCTGTCCCCCCTCCTACTCCATCTAGAGTGTCCCTCAAGGCTGCCATAAAGCATTCTGTTCAGTCTCTTAAGAAGCTAAATTCTTTCTATCCTGTTATTCGCTTAAGTGCGCGCATCCGCACTAAAAAAGATTCGCATTTATCGGCGCGCATCAAAGGCCTCCTTAGCCGCGCAGATCCGAAATCTCGAAATCCTGCCCTATGTTCCGGATAGAAAGAACCTTACTGATTTTGGTTCAGTATATCAGGTGCATTTCGACTCCCTGTCTAATTTAGACATATTAAAACTTGCCGCGGACATGGGTTTTGTCTTAGTCCCGGCCAAAGCGTCTGAACATACTTGATTCATTACGTCAACTTGAAATTTCCAGAGCTAAAGAGTCCATTCATTTTCATGATTAGTCTCTCTTGGAACATTCGCCGTCTTAGGATTTCGTCTAAACAACAAGCTCTATTCCATTTTATAACTTCTTCTCGTTGTGATATGATCTCCATTCAGGAATCAAAACTTGACTCTATTTCTCCTTCTCTTCTTCGTTCCATTGGGGATTCTCTGATTACTAAATGGTTGGCATTAGACGCTATCGACACTCGGGGTGGGATCCTTTTCAGTTTTAAGGAGTCCTGCTTTTCGCTTATCTCTGTTCAACGTCTCAATTTTTCCTCATTGTTCAACTGCATTGGATCGAATTCAATTGTAACCTTACTGTAGCTTCGGTTTACGATCCCTCTATTGCGGACCATCGCAATTCTTTTTGGAGCGAATTCGAGTCGTTTCTGGGTAGTATCAGCGGCTATTGGATCTTTTGTGGTGATTTTAACGTCACCAGATTTTCCAATAAAAGAAGGGATAATCCTTCTTCTAATCTGGATTCTCTTCGTTTCAACGATCACATTAGAGGACTCGAGTTGATTGACTAACCTCTTAACGGTAGATCATTCACATGGTCTAATATGAGGATAGATCCTTCTATGGCCAAATTTGACCGTTTTCTTGTATTGCAAGATTGGATCTCCTTTTTTCACAATTCTTTCGTGCAGGCCATGTCTAATCCGTCATCGGATCATGTGCCTATCACGCTACACTCTAACTATAATTTTTCTAAACCGTTCAAATTCCATTTTGAAAAATTCTGGTTACAGGACCAGACTTTTGTTAACCTCATCTTAGTTGTCTCTCTTCTGTTACCGGTTGTCACGGTCTAAGTCGAATCCTCCTTAAACACCATGCCGTCAAACATGGTTGTAAAATATGGCGTAAGGATAGATTCACTAATGCCAACGCCCTCAAGGATTATTTCTTGTCTTCGATCAATTCCATTGATCTAATGAAAGAGAGCGGTCCCATTTCCGATTCCCTTCGTTTCGAATGTAATTCTTGTAAGCGAGAGTTTGCTTTCCTTCTTAACCTTGACCACATTTAGGGGTGGTATACCATACCGTACCGTACAAAAATTACTCTACCATCTACCGTACCGGAATACTTGGTACACAAATTTCTCTACCATTACCGTGCCAAAATTTTGGTACTACCGAGTTCGGTAATACCGAAATATTGGTATGGTAATGGTAGTACCATGGTAGTACCGGACATCAAGAAATATGGATGTACAAATTTCAAACTTTGTTTCTCATGACCGACTGGCACAATAAATAGATATATGCTTTATATATGTCCAACAATATACTCAGATATCAATAAAAAACATGTTTCCTTAAAGATAAAGTTAGTCATTCACCTTGCCCACAGAGGAATGTATTTCCTTCTACGCCTAAACATCGATGAGGATCATATATAGATTAGTTATCATTTTAAGTTCTAAAGTTCCTTTCATGCTTGCTGAATTTAGTACAATGTACCATAATATTTGAAAACAGCAACAGTTTGAAATCAATTGGAAAATGGTGAGTCTATTCTACTAACAAAGTAATTAATCAATAAAATGTGAACTGAATTAATTTGCATTTAGTTTGTAAAGTTTACATGATTTTGTACTGACACTGGTCTCTCTACATTTTCCCCTATTGACCTAAATTGCAATACAAATTAACCATACAGTTTAGCTTAACCAACTTTGTTTCTACATTAATACATTGTGACAACTTGTAATGGTATTCCAATAGAGGCCAATCCTGAATCTGATATTTAAACTATACTTGCTTGCTGCCCTTGGGGTAAACTTTTAAAAAAAACTATAAATTTTAACTTCGAACAAATCCATTTAGCTAAGATAAATTTGTTCCAAATTCAAGTACCCTTTTCTGCTACTATCAATATTGCTAAATAGTTACCGAGTGTTCTCAGATTCCAATTCAACAGTCGCAGAGATCAACCCACTAGTCTTGTTGCAAAATGCATAGAAACATTGAGTAAATACGAGTATATTAAAAACAATTATGGCATGTCTCTGCACAAGGTAAATATTCAAGGCTAAGATATTGAAAACCATTCCTTCGATCAAGGTAGTAACAACTTATTCTTCGATGCCACGATGATCTATAATGAAATTACGAAGTCACTAACTCACAGCAACACGACATAGTGATGCTAATAGCGCTAAATGAATGCCTCCACTAGATTATTTTCTAATTATTCGAAACAATCCAAGCAACTCTATAAAACAGCATACTTAAGAAAGCAAAAGATAATAGATAAACAATTGAGAACCTTCAAGGAAAAAAAAATGCACCTCACCTTTTGCATAATATCAAGCAGTCAACACTCCAAGAATTCCAAAATTAAATAAAAAATTCACTCACGATTTGTTGTAGGGATGTTGAAAACACCGCGACGCAAGCGCACAGAAACCCCTTTGCATTAACTTTCACATCCGTCACCATACAAACACCGACACCCGCAACCACCACCACCACCGCAATCCTCACCACTCTCGAATAATGCTTGCTATGCAAAATCCACTCCATCACGCAAACAACAGGAATCATACTCAACTTCAATATCTACGACCAATAAAAGCTTGAACTATAAAGGTTGGGGATGGGTTTCGACTTTGGACTTTCGAATCAGGGGGCTGTAAAGGGGGGTTTCGACTATCGAATCAGTGGAGGAGGGCGGATTGGAGTAGAAGAGGGGGGTTTCGAATCAATGGAGGCGGATTGGGCGGATTGGAGCTGTAGAGGTTGGGGATCTTGGGGTTGCGGTAGGAGGTGAGGGAAGAGGACGGGAAGAGAAAAGGGAAGAGGACTCAACTCTCAAGAGACGGCTACGACGAGTAACTAGGGTAGAAAATCAAGAAAATGAAAATGAAAGACTGAGATAAAAGTTAGATTAAATATATATTAAATATATTCGGTACGGTACGGTATACCAACGGTATAAAAATTTTGTACCAGTACCATACCATCAAAAATCGGTATGGTACAATACCGAAAATTTGGTACGGTATTACCAAGTTTCGGTATTGTTTGGTATGGTAATGGTATGGTACGGTATGGTACGGTAATATGGTATTTTTTGACACCCCTAACCACATTAAATGGGTGCAGCGATCTTAAATTTGCTGACTTAAGGAGGGTGATGGCAACACCGCTTTCTTCCACAATTTTGCATATCACCGTCAGCGTTGCAACCTCATTTCTTCCATTGCAGATGATGGCATTGATCTCACTTCCAATTCTGATTTTCACCACACGTTTCTTCATTTCTACAAAAATCTCTTAGGGTCTCCCAAACCCCGTTCCATAAATTTGGACTGGGCCCAGCTTTATGGTAACAAAATTCATGATCTGACCAGTCTTGAAGATCTGTTCTCCTTGGAAGAGATCAAAACAGCGGTGTTTTCCCTTAAAAGCGATGCGGCTCCAGGCCCGGACGGGTTCCCGTCCCTTTTCTTCCAACAATTCTGGGACTTTCTGAAAGAAGATCTCCTTGAGATGTTTAGTGACTTGCATCAGGGCCTTTTTTCTTTTGAACGTATTAATTACGCTCATATTGTTCTCATCCTAAAAATTATAGGGGCTAATTCAGTGTCGGCTTTCCGTCCTATTAGTCTTCTCAATACTACTTTCAAGATCATCATGAAAGTTCTATCCAGTCGTCTCAGTTTGGTCATTTCACCTCTGATTGATCCTGCTCAGTCAGGATTTATTAAGGACCGATTTATTCTTGATAGTGTCGCTTGTGCGCAAGAAATCATTTCCGACTGTCATCGTTCTAACTCGGAAGGCATTCTTCTTAAATTAGATTTCGAAAAGGCGTACGACAAAGTGAGTTCGGATTTTCTTTTCAATATCCTCAATCATCGAGGATTTGGTCTTAAGTGGATTGCCTGGATTAAGTCAAGTCTTTTCGCTGGCACTTCTTCTATTCTTATTAATGGGACGGAGGGTAACAAATTCAAATGCAAATGCGGGCTTCGTCAGGGTGACCCGATCTCTTCTTTATTATTCTCACTGGTTGCTGATGTTTTCAGTAAACTTCTTCGAAACGCTTGGGATGCTAATGTTATCGAAGGGTTAGGTGGCTCCCAGAGTTATCGCGGAGCTCTTAATTTACAGTATGTCGATGACACCATCCTTTTCGCTAAGCCTAGTGGCTTTACCCTTCGAAACCTCAAATTTCTACTTTATATTTTCGAAGGGGCATCTGGTTTATCGATTAATTTTCTTAAAACCTCCGTTCTTTGGCTTGGCGGGTCTAACAACCGTCAAATCAAAATTGCTCAATTCTTCAATTGTGCTTCCTCATCTTTCCCTGTTAAGTATCTGGGTATACCTTTAAGATGGGACAGGTTGCATAAATCCGACTGACTTCCTATGATCTATAAAGTGGAATCCAGACTAAACATTTGGAATGGTAGGCATTTATCTCGAGGAGGTAGGCTGATCCTTGTTAACTCCGTTCTTTCTTCGACCCCCTTATTTATGATGTCTTTTTTCTATGTCCCCTCTTGGATAATTAAAAGAATTGATCGTATTAGAAGAAATTTCTTCTGGACGGGTTCTGATATTTATAAAGCGGGGACCCATCTTTGCAATTGGAAGCTAATTTGTACTTCTAAATCGTTTGGGGGCTTGGGTGTTCTTAATTTGAGGAACCAAAATCTAGCTTTGCTGGGTAAGTGGCTTTAGCAGATTCTGAAAGATGATTATCTTCCCTGGGATAAGATGATCCTTTAGAAATGTCATTCTCGGCATAAAATCTCGGAATTATTCTCTCCTCTACCTTCTTCGGCCTCACCTTTTTGGAAGGGTGTGTGGAAAGTAGTTGCCCCTTTTCAGTGTAGCACCCTCAAGATGTGTGCATCTGGATCGAGGACGTTGTTCTGGACTGGCCTATGAATTGATAATTATAAGATTGCTTCGGCCTTTCCAGATATTTATAGGATTGCCCATAACCCTCGGGCATCCGTGACAGATTACTTTTGCGGCCTATATGGCCAAAGAAATTGGGTTATTCCTTTCAATGCAGTCATGAACCCTTCATTACTCTCTAATTATATCCAACTTCTTTCTAGCTTAATTACTTATACTTGGCAACCGAAAGAAGATGTAGTGTGGAGATGGAATTCATCAGGCTCCTTTTCGGTTAAATCGTTCTATAATTTTCTTGATCATGGCGGTGTCAGTTCCCCTTTTGCTAAGGCAATTTGGAGTACGTGTGCGCCTTTGAAAATTAAAATTCATGTTTGGTTGACCATCAACAACAAATTGCTTACGGTTGAGAATCTCAACAAGAGAAATCTAGCTTTAGGTCAATTATGTGCGCTTTGCCATACCCACCAGGAAACTTCCGAACACCTCTTTTTGCAGTGTGATTTTATCCGTCCATTATGGACGATCTGTGTGAAGGCTTGGCTTGTTCACTCTTTCCCTACCTCTATACTATCTTGGTGGACAAGTTAGAGGAATGTTTCAGTTAAGAAAGTGTTTTCGTCGTCTTAGGACCTTACTATGATGGCGCTTACCTGGATCATTTGGAAAGAAAGAAACAATCACAGTTTCTTGCATACCTCTCGCTCAATCGGATGTGTCATTGATGAGCTTGTGTTCTTCACTAGTTTTTGGGCGTCCACTCTTTCGCATGATAAAGTGGAAGCCCTTCATCTTCGTCACCTCCAAGAGGCGGCAGATTTATTTCGTATTTCTAATTTTCAACCTCCCTGAGTACTTATAATTCTCATTTCTTTTTTATTGCAGATATGATTAGACGGTTGCTTGTCTTGACCTTTTTATTCCCCCCTGGGTGCCTTCCTTCTGTATTTACTCTAACTGTGATGAAGTTCAGAGTTTACGGGTCTTTTTTTGGCTTACTTTCATCTCTGATTTTGAGGAGGTGTGTTTTATAGACTACATCGTGGGGGTGTTTTGGTTGTTAAGCTGATATGCTTTTTAATTTGGGTTCTTAATATGTTTAATATTGTTGCTATTTCGAGCTCTTTCATTATCTGTTATATCGTTCTTTAGGTTACTCTTGGTCGGTGCTATTGCAGATATCAGTTGATTTCTGTTACTGTTCTATTATTTTGTTCTATTTTTCAGCTATCCTTTTTTTGTTCTTTAGCGTTGCTTTTTTCTTTTTCTGATGTTGGGATGGAACGCTATCGTGGTGGGAGTTTCTTGTTGTTCGGCAGGTGTTTACCACGCTTTTGTGGGTTCCGGCCAGTCAAGGACAGGATTAAGTTCTATTTTTAGTGGTTTTCTTGTGTTTCTTCCTCAGACTTGAGGGCTGTTCTGTTCGCATTGTTGTAATCTTCGTTATTGTTGTAGCAGATTGTTTTCTTTTGTCTTTTGTTCATGTCTGTTAGTGGTTCGTTTTGAGGCTTGTTTGCTACAGCTTTCAGGGATTTTGTCATTGTTGCACTGTCGATGTGTTCGGGTTGTGGCCTTTTTGGCTGGGTGGTGCCACCGGTTGTTCAGGATTGTTGTTTGCATTATGGATTTTGATTTTTTTGGCTTGCATGCTGCTGCTCGCAGATTGGTTGTACCATGCTGCTGCTCGCAGATTGGTTTTGTGCAATGCTCTTCATTGCATCAGATTATGTTAAAGTTGTTGTTTTCTCTTTTTCCCAATTTTATTCCGTGTAAAATTTCGGATGCTTGTAACTATTTCCCTTTTATTATATTTATTTGGGCTGGAGTCAATTGGCTCTATCCACGTTATCAAAAAAAAGTCATTAGAAAGGATCTTTGTAGGATTTATAGCACAATTTCGTTGGATCGAAAGAAAATAGTGAGATTTGACCTATCGAGGTCGATCATGGAAGTATGGTGAAAGCCAAATGTGGTCTTTGGTGAAGTTGTTGCCTGACGATGGTGGTGAAATACTTTGGATTGTAGTTGAGTTAATTATCTCTTAACTCATAGGGCTCAGGATGACCAAGGTCGGATATTATGATGATTTACATCTTTTGCTTGTGAGAGTCAGAGAGTGGCATGGAGATATTGGATATCGTTAACAGTCGATGTTGGATTGCTTAGTTATTTTGGTGGAGTGGAAAAAAATTCACTCACCTCCTTTTCCTGCAAAAAACTTGGTAGGATATCAGATCCTTCTAGTCATATCAATTTATTCCGTTATTGGCACGTCCAAGGGGAGTGAGATGTTGAACTTCAGTAAATTGGATATGTTTGGTGTAATATTTTCATTTTGCATAAGAAGAGTTTGACAAAATAGAGTTTGAATGGAGTATCTAGACAATCTCAAGTCTCTTGTTGTCTCAACAATTCGGGTTATTTGTGAACAGTGGCGGAGCTATGTGGGCCCGAGGAGCCCCCCTTTACATTATGAAAAAAATCCTACATATTTGTATATAGCTATATAATTTTTCCTTGGTCTTCCGACAAAATAGTTCTGCCTTTGTCCCTGTTTGTGAAAGACTTTTTAAAGCTGTCGTCAATAGATCTTTGTTTCTTAATGGTATTCAAAGATATTGTAATTGTAAAGTGTTGCTCGTATCTCTTTATTGGGAGTGTTTTATTAATTTTTTTTTTAATGAAACGGGGGACTAATTACCCATGGGTTCTTTAAAAAAATATAAATATGAAATCGCCGATATGTACATTCAGATAGAAAATGGGGCCTACTTAAGAAGATGAAGAAAAGTTAAACCTGCTTCATGTGGGCTCACATTTGTAGACCTAGACCTGTGTGGGTCCCATCAACATTTGTGGGGACAGAGAGAATCCCATATCAGAGCTTTGAAGTTCAAGATGGCATATTCGCGAGGATTTGAATTTTATATCTGTATTATATTATATTTGTATCATATACTAATAGGAGAGAGAGTCTATCCCTCTTTCCTTTCTCTATTTTTGAAATAGAGAAAGAAGAGTAAAAATAGGGATTCCTATTTAACTAACACGTGCATTATGCATGATTTTTATTAAAAACAAAAATAAAATAAAAACCATAATATATCAAACATAGTCTCTTCCCCTCTCACTTTTCCAACCTCACAAAATCTCACATCTCTTCCCAAACCCACCCCCATCATTTCCTTACTCCCCGCCCACCGCTGTTGCCTCCCTAAACTCCCCCCTCCAACCGTCGTTGCCTCCGTGTACTACCCCCCACCCCCTCATCGTCCGACACCCACCTCCGTCGCCTCCATGTCGCTGCCCGCCACCCCATATTTTACAAGACAAGAAGAAGAAAAAGATTAAATCTAATCCAAACCTTCGATTTTTGCCGATATTATTCTTTCACTTTATTTAATTATTTTGTTGAAAATTATATTCGAAGCATATTCTTTTTTTTTCATTTTCATTTTCATTTTATTTTTTTTATCCCTGCAATTGGCTCTGATTAAGTTTCTTTTGATTAGTAGTCATTAATTGGGTTGAAATTTTATTAAATGCACTCTAATCCGAACGATTTATCTTGAAGCGCGTCCAACGCTCATCGTCGTCGCCGCCACCCCATATTTTACAAGACAAGAAGAAGCTCTGAGAAATAAACAACTTCTATTCATCTCTAACATACATCACTCGAATTTAGTTCAATTGAAATTGAAACTAGAAAATCAGTATTTAACTCTAAACATAAAGGAAGGTAAGAAGAAGAAAATGCTTGCTTCAATAAAGAAAATTTGCTAAATATTTAACAAACAAGGCAACGACGACTTCTTTTCAAAGTTTTGAGAAGTAAACAATTTATATTCATCTCTAACATACATCACTCGAATTTATTTCAGTTGAAATTTGGAACGCCTCTGTCCCTAGCTCAGACAATTTATACAATTTAGAAGACAAATTATTTATAGTATAGTATAACTGCCCCACAAGCTGCCTCTCAAAATATGGTTAACCGGATTGGTGACTCTTGATCATAGGCTATTATATTTATAGTTATATACTTTTGTGTGATTCTCGATATGGGATTATTACAACTTACCTCTCTTGTAGCGCCCCGAATTTTCAATATGATATCTCAGAAATACGTGGCACAATTTCCAGCATCAACCTCAATTGTAATAGTAAACATAACCAAAATATAGAGAAATTTTTTCAACTTTTATTACATTAATTCTTTACAAAACACAGTGGAAAAACAAACACCTTGAATTACAATCTTTTCTTTTACATTTTTTTACAATTTACATAAGCCATAACATCATTCTATCTCATGCCTCCAGATCCCAATGCTATAAGCACCTAATTGTAAAACATGAGGCTAGAGATAACCCAAATCCCCAAAACTATATGGGTCAGCCATAACGGTGTGAGTGACATCAAATGAAATGCAACATAAATAAAGCATAAAGGATAAAGTCATAAACAACATATATCAACAATAATAACATTGGAGTATGAAATAACAATAAATAAAATATGAAAACATCAAGTGAAACTAGACTAAGTGTCAAGTGTAGGAAAAATAGAAAATAACATGCATAAAACCAAGTCAAGAAAACACAATGCTATATGCCGACTCTCTATTGCACACTTGTTGGATTCTATGCATTCCATACTACATAGGTCCGGTGCAAGCCCTTAACGTCCTCCGCTTTATAGGGTTAAATCCTTCGTTATGCAACTAATCCTACTACGGTGATGGAAACAAGATCCAGAATACTCCGTGAATAGGCATCGCGGCCCTCGACGCGCAAGCATCATGTAAGAATAGCTAAAAAATGGAGAATCACTTCCCTGCCGTGTACCCCACGAATAGGCTTGCGAGGCCCTCGACGTGCAGATACACCAGGTACATCCCGTGAATAGGCCCGCCGACCCTCAACACGCGAATGCACCCTGCATGCTCCGTGAATAGGCCTGTAGACCATCCACACGCGAACATACAAATGTTCTCTCGAGATAGAACAACACACAAGTCCTGGAACGCATCCGTTGGATCTAAACCAAAGAGCATATATTTACGTTTTCTAACTTCCATCATATCTCCACTAGTGCCTGTCCTTAAGTTGGTTATTATTACAAACACAAAAAATTCTTCCTTTCTAGAGTTAGTGTATCCTGCCGGACTTAATTCCACAAAATAAACCCCAATGACCCAAATTAGTCAAATTCCACAAAATCTCATCTGTCGGTTCACAGGACTCCTACTCAACTCCTAGAGATTCACAACTCAACCATCAATACCAAAACTTTCAATAAAACTCACAAATCCATCATTAAAATGATTATATGAAGAAAACTTCTTAAATCAACAAAAATCCAAATCTATATAATATAATCATAAAATTCCAGAATTCAAATTAAATATTAAATCCATTAAATAACAGAATACCATATTTTGAAGTCGTTGAATATCACAAAACATCAATTCTTTTGAAAACACACATAACTCACTTAATAAGGTCATAAGAATACAATTTAAATTCTATTACAAATAAAATATAACTCTCTGTAAAATACTGTAATCGGTAGTAAAAACATCATCTAAAACAGTAGAGTGATAATCCACAATATCGAGGAAATAACAGTTTAAAAGAAACGAAGAAACTCAGCAAAATAGCTGAAACAGCAATTGATGGTCGACCGCTCAAGAAAGGCAGTCGACTGGCAATTGAGAATTCTCAAAATAGAAGCATGACGGTCAACCGTGCGGTCGACCGTGACCTGCTATACAGCCAGGTTAGGGTTTTTGTGCATTTTTTCGCCTGATACCTGATTAAATCTTTGTAAAATCAAAATCTAACTTCCTGTGATAATTAATTATAACTTGTATAACATATAGGAGTTTATAAAACAATAAGAAACACATCGAGATCTCGAAAGAGTGATTTTTCACATAATATTTCAAAATTAGCAACTTATATATATATATATATATATATATATATATATATATATATATATATATATATATATACACATACGAGAGTTTTAAGTATCAGTTTAAGCATCAAAATTCACCAACTAGGAGTAGTCTAATGTTCAAAACCATCTTAGTACCAAAACATTTGAAATCTAATCAAAACCCCATCAAAATTTACAAAATCTTCAAAAACAGTAGATATATAAATGTGAATGTGTCTACGAGTGTTTATGTAATTGTGGGTGTGTATGCATCAGTTAAAAATATCAAGAAAACATCTTATATGAGTGGCATACTGTTTAATACAATCTCAGTATCCAAACAAATCAAATCCAATTCGAAAACTTCACCAAAATCACCAAACCAAATTTGGCCTGCACACAGTTAGACCCGAAACTCACCCCCCTTCTTTTTGCTTCCAAACTTGATCTTTTGATCCAACAAATCTCTCTATAACTTGTTGTACACATACCCAATCACTTACATCAGTTTATCCACGAATATAATGCAATTATAACAACTATTCATTAAGTTTATTCTTCAAAAATATCAAAACAGAGTGTGCACCCAACATACACAGTAAAAGTCAAGTCTTGTTCACTTTTTGAGATAAAACATCATACAACCTCAATATGAACAATCAAAACAGCAAAAGTATGAAAGAAGAAAACCTACTCATGATTTCTATTAGGTTCTTTAACAATCTCAAGTCATCAAATTTGGGTTTTAATCATCAATAATGTAGTTTCATGAAAAGATTCAATCTTTGGTTCATCTACTCTTCAAAATTCATTATATCTTCATACCATCATCTAACATGCTTTCTAATAGATAAATCATCACATACAACATGTTTGGAACAATAAGAAATAAGAAAACAAACATATGTCACTCACCTTATTGAAGAATCAACCGAAGAAAAATAGAAAAAGAATAAGAAAATCATTCATTTCGCAAGAAAACCAAGATCTTTGCTTTGAAACCCCAAGAAAATAATAATAATGAAAACCCTTTTTGTTGTGTAGCAAAGAGACGGCTGCATCCCATCTTTAATAGGCCAGAAATCCAAGTAATTAGGATTTTTGAATAGATTTGTAAAATACATTTTTTAAATATATCTTTACATATATAAATTCTTATACTTGGAATTAAATAAAACAAACTTAATTGAGATTTAAAAACAAAAACTACTACCCCAATATTGGCCGGCACTGTTTTAAAAACCCTGAAAATGAAATTGTACTTTTTGCCCTCTAAGTGGCAATTTTGCAAAAAGACCATTCTTTATCAAAACTTGCAAAATAAACCAAATTTATTAAAACAAAAAGTAAAATCTTCACCTCTGAGTTGACTAGGCACCATGCCCATCCCAAAAATCTGAAAATCTGGAGTTTTCACTCCAAGTGGTAATTTTGCACAAAAGTCCATCTTTTTGTAATATTTGCAAATAGGTCAAATAATTATCAAAAAATTCCAAAAAAATCAAAAATAATATCTAATAATAAATAATGGGTTTTCCCAAAATAAGTTTTGACTTTGAACCTCCCAAAAAAATATTCGCACGTGTTTTGCACGTGTAAAAAGGTAAATTTCAGAAAAATATTTATTAAATCACCAAAAATCATTTTAATTCATTTATTAATCTCAAAAGAATTATTTTAAAAATCTTGGGTATTGCATCTCTCCTCTCTCCTCTACCCATGTACAACACACACAGATTTATAATGCTTGTGCCACATCATCATGAGCAGAGAAGACTGCGGCTTGTTAAATCTCCATTCCTGGATGGGCCCCCTAGGTTATGTCACCATGAAATCACCTCAACAAGACAACACGTTTGCTGTTGCAATAGTCGTGCCCCCCTCTATTTCCAATAATTTACCATATTGCCATCATACTCTTATTATTATTATTATTATTATTATTATTATTATTATATATATACTATATGTTTTAGAAATTACGTGGTGTTACAAAGTTGAAACCAGAAAATCAGTTTTTAACTCTAAACACAAAGGAAGGTAACAAATTAATTTATATGCATACTTCATTTATAGCCAAATGTTCCATACATGAAAATCTTTCCAATTTATAAAAATAAGTTTTACATTAATGCAGTGTACAAAATTTGAAATCATACTTTTTGATAATAAAAAGAAACTGAACTTTTGTGCAGATTATGAAATGCCCCTAAATCTCACAACAACACTACTATGCACAACATAGGTGAAGGTCATCCAAATGTTGTGCAATCTCCATCACTGTTAGGAATTTATGCGCCCGATCTTGAAGACGTAATTTCTCCCATTCTTTCACTTTTTTTTCGTTTCATATAATTTTATGAGCCCCTCAAAAAAAAAATTAGTCTGTGCAATTTGCACATGGTAGCACTAGTAGGTTGGTATGTAAACTAATTTCAAGTTTCAACCCAAAGTATTCGGTAAAGCATATTTGGTTGTGTTTGAATATGATTGTATCTCTATTCATAGGATTTTCTTGATTTTTAAACATACATTACGACTAAAATTACAAAATATTTGGGTACAAGCTGTTGGCATCGATAAGTGATGTTGGAATTGAGTATACATTCAAAACACTTCTCTTGCCGGGCCTTGGAGGTCTTTGGGTCTTGGGGTCTCTTAAAGAAAAAGGTATTTTCTGTTTTTAATTTGTGAAATTTCAAAAAAAAAAACAAAAAAAAAATGTTTTTTGAATTAAGGAGTTGTTACAAGAATTAAAGGATCTTTATGATATAGCCATTTTTTGATTAAATGCATATACAGTTTCATTCCTACCTAGTTACTGGCTATAAAAGAGAATCAATTTTTTTGAAAAATTACACAGAAAAACAATCAGTCATTCTCTTCTCCAAATCTATTTTTGAGCGGTTTTTTGCCTTGGTTTTGGTGGTGCAGGTTGGTACGTGCTGCTATTGGAGCATTGGCAGCACTATAGACAGAAGCTCATTGTATCCCAAGAGAAGTGTTTGGTGATCAATGATCCATCTCCAGAATCGGCCAAATAGCTTCTTAAAAAAATTGCAACCCATGCCTCGAGCCACTTTTCATTTTCTTCCTGTTGCAGATCAACTCCAGAGCCATTCTCAGAAGGTTCATTTGGTGCACTCAGGTTTAACTCATCTTTTTAGACAATTTTAAGAAGCTAGCTCTTGTTTCTTATCGCATGTATGAAACCAATAAACCTGAGAAATTTGCTGGCCTAAACTTCAAGCGATGGAAGAACAAGGTGTTTTTCTATCTATCGTTGAAGGAAGTTGCCCATATTCTTACCCAAGACTGTCCTGTAATGCCTAACCCAGAACCTGTTGATGTCCATGATAATGAACAAATCTTAGATGACATAGCAGAATAGAAGGATGCCGATTTTAAATGTAGAAAGTTTATCTTAAATGGGCTATCCGATGAACTGTATGACTATTACTTACAGTCCGATACGGCTAGATCTGTTTGGAAAGTCCTGCAAAGAAATATGACACCGAAGAGGCTGGCTCTAAGAAATTCGCAGTCAGTCGTTATCTCAAATCCACCATGGTCGACGACAAGCTGGTAACTATTCAATCACACGAGTTACAACACATTGCTCATGAGATCATTTCAGAGGGAATACCCCTCGATGAGCAATTTCAAGTAGCTGTGATGATTGATAAGTTACCACCTGGTTGGAAAGACTACAAGAATATCCTGCGACACAAATCCAAGGAACTAACCATCGAGAATTTGATAACTAGGCTTAGAGTTGAGGAGGAGTCCAGAAAATAAGACCAGAAAGAAGAAGAATTGCTTGTTCAACAGGATAAAGCGAAGGTCCATTTAAACCGAAAAACAAGCCTTTCAAGAAGAATGCTAGTCGGAAGTTCAATTCGAACTTTCGTCAGAATGGTCAGAATGGACGTCAGAATCCGAATAAGGGAAATGTAACACCCCGAATTTCAAATAAGGATAAATTCGAGATTTCACAGGATCTTTACTTCACTTCGTACAATTTTACAAGGAAATTTTAAAACTTTTCAATACTACATCAGAGTTCCTTTACACTTGGTTTTTACACAGCAGAAGAGATAAAACTTACAACAGTTGAAAAACAAAAATATAACTTGTACAATTTTACATCATTTGCAACTTCTTTAAATAGTAATAGCATATCCACTTTATAACTCCATGAATGGTCCTTTACCTGCATGTTAATCTGTGGGTTCGTCAGTTACTTACAACTGACGAAATGTCATACTCGGCCATCCTCTCTATGCTGAGAATAGTATAACGATCTTAATACTTTAAGAAAACACAATAAAAATTGAATGAATAAATACAGTGTCGAAGGTGATTATTCTAAACATAAGTGTATGTCATGCCTTAATGCCTAATGCACACATTTCTATACTAGGATGACACTAATGCACACTTGTTCGGATTCTATGCATTCCATACTACATAGGTCAGAGGGCAAGCGCCTACGTACTCCACATTGAAGGGTTCGATCCCTCGCCATGAGACTACCCAGTAATAAAACAAGTTTTAGATTTATTTCAGAGATACGGATCTCAGCCTCCCTGGCTATAATAACAGATCCCAGCCTCCCTGACTATTATATCGTGAGAATAATCCCGTAAATATCCCTCTAGCCCCGGTATATACATATTCTTTGGAGTATGGTAAACATCCGCCGACTACCCTAAGTCCCGGATAAAATACAGTCCATCTCCTACGGAGCAACCACAGTCCACCAACTGGGTCTATAGCCACGGAGATCCACTGCCGACTATATAGAAGCACTCATTTACGTTTGCCCAAGTCTATTACATCTCCCCCTAAGTGCCTAATTTTCTTCAGTTCAAGACATGAATAATTTCCACTCATAGAATTAGTTCTACCACCTACCGGACTTAATCACGAATACGAGATAGCTCCATAGCCATATCTCCAAATCATTTCTCAAATCTTTTCTTTCAATAATGCCGGTACCGAGGTCTTACTAACTCTAAATCATAAACTTTCATGTACAAGAAATATAGGTACATATACCCTTTAATAATCATGTCTTAAACTTATTATGTTCATGTCTCTAACTTATCCATAATTTGTTCTATGTTTCATTTAGCACTATTCATGATTCCTTAATAATAATAATTCTTTTTCATGAAACCATTTCATTCAACAACGATCTCACAAAAATTTATCCCTTTCACAAACATGATTTTATCACTTACAATCTCATTTGCAATTTAAATAATCAAGTATGCAACACAAATGAATAATTCCATCAAAGACAATTAATTTACAAAGCTACATTTTATTTTTCTTCTAATGATGCAAATCATGTTCTTCAACAATTTAGTTTTTGAAGACAAATATCAGTCTATCTCGAAGTTACTATTATTTTCTCCAAAATTTCTAAAGCTATATTTTTAACCAATTTCATTTCATTTTATATGAATACTAGAATTTATTCTCAAACCTTTATTTTGTTCAAAACTCCTTAATTGAAAAATAAAAAGAAATAACATCTCACAAAGGGTTTTGAACCCGTGAGTTTATAGTCTGATTCCAAATAAGACCATATGATACCATTATTTAAAAGTGTGTGTAGCATGAATGATATAAATTGTTTTGATACCACTAGGTCCCCTGTGGGTTTGGTGTTCAATTATGACTTCAAAAATCCCTTATACACAGTTCAGGGTGTGAGTAGGTTTTAAAACAAAAGTCTGTGACTCTGTTTGGACTTTGTGCTTCAAGGAGCAACCGAAACCCATTTGAATCAATATTACATAAAAATAGAGTAACTGATTCCTTATAAATTTGGTATAAGGAATGAACAGCAAATATTTAAAGAATAATATTAACTCTAAACTGGAGAGTGATCTTAAAATATAATAGTTTATTTAGAATGAGATCACACTCCAAATATTTAAACATTATTAACTCACACCCTAAATAAATCTCTATGGACTGAAATATAGTAAATACTGTATTACAATATTTGTTCAAATACCGTATGCAATCACTCTTTTTAAACATAAGGAAAATCTCTTCAATTATTTTAACAATTACTAGTTAAAATACAAAGGACAATTTCTTTTTATTTTAAATTTCCAAACTACATGACAATACTTTGTTCCTTAATCAATATTATTATTTCTACAACTTATCACACATAAAGAGAAACATGAATTTATCTTCTAATTAGGATATCAAAATTTTATCATTCATCAAGCATGCAAGTCCCTACAATTAGAAAGCATATGATCACCCACCTTGATTGAAAGCTTGAACAATTGAAAGAATGATCACCACTTCTAGCTCCAAGACTCCTAATTCCTCTTCTCCTCCTAGCAAGAGACTCCAAGAACAAGAACTCTCTTACTCTCTTTCTTTTCCTTTCCCTTATTTCTAGATTACTTTTTGGTGTGAGAAGAGAGTAGAATGGTGGGCTATTTATAGGTCTTTGCTAGGGTTCTAATTGCATAATCTCACACCTAATAAATTACTAAATTTAATTTACCAACTCTTCACATTTCATAACTCTCAAACTCCCACCTTTTCATTTGTCCACCTCTTCACATCCTAAACTCCCCAACTCTCTCATCTATTCACCTTCTAAAACTCCCCCTCCCGGGTGAAGTTCACACACAGCCAAGCACAAGCATATATACTCGGGTGGGCCTCTCTCTTCTACCAAAATTACACCTTATCCATTTAATCCCTTACACATTATTTAAACTATGTTATCATGTATGTTTTCCAAACCAAAACATAACAGCCCATGTTTTCTGTACCAACCGTGGGCCCCCAACAGCATATCACATTTTCAACATATATTACCAAATGCCAAAGCCATTTTGAATTATTTCAATAGCCAACTATACTTCATATATATATATATATATATATATATATATATATATATATATATATATATATATTACACGCATATATTTACTTTTGAAATTATACGGGGTGTTACACACACCAAAAATTTATTTTGAAAGCAAATATGCTTAAATACGTTTACCGAAAACACGTGCATCGCGCGTAAAATATCAAAATGCGAAAATTGACTTTATTGATGAAAAATTATTAAATATAATCGAAAATAATATAGGCAAAATTACATTTACTAATTTACATATATTTCATGATGAAATCACAACACGTAGAAAGCACGTGCATTATACGTGCAGAAAATCGAAATGCATTTTAATCAAAATAGGGGGAAAATAAATTTCCATTTTATAAAAATAGATTTGAAAACATAAAATAAATAATTCAAACCCAGAAATTATCACCCGTAGCGGTGGAAAATATGTAATTTATACGTGCATTGAAAAACACGTAAAAAGCACGTAGAATACAACGATTGAAATATTATATTTTAGTTATCTCAAAATAGGGAAAAATCAATACTGAAAATGTATAGATAGTTGGTAATTAAAATACGGGGTGAAAACATGTTACAAAATACACGTGCGTAACACACAGGGGCAAAATTTTAATTTCCAATTCTGCGGGGTGTTACAGAAAATAACCAGCAAGCCCAAACCAAACAATGGAACAGATCCTATTGAGTGTTGGAAGTGTCATCGTTTCAGACATATCACTAGGAACTACCGATCGCGTACACCTACACCATAGGCAAATGCTATTGAAGAGCCTTTAGTGGCTATGATCACTGAGATCAATATGGTCGGTGTAACCGACGGGTGGTAGGCTGATACGGGCGCTATTAGGCATGCTTGCTATGAGCGCAGCTGGTTCAAAACTTATAATGAGACTGAAGGTCAGAAAGTGCAACTTGGTGATTCACACTGTATCATTGTGATGAGCACTGGAGAGGTGGACTTGGAGTTTACCTCTAGCAGGACTGTAACCCTCAAGGATGTTTTACACACTCCTGGTATGAGGAAGAACTTGATTTCTGGATACTTCTCAACAAGGCTGGGTTTCATCAGAGCATCGGATCCGACCAGTATGTTATAACTAAGAATGAGATTTTTGTGGGAAAGAGATTTGCTTGTAATGGGATGTTTAAACTCAGTATTTCAATAAATAAAATAATGCTTCTGTTTACTCATTGTCTTCTTTTAATTTATGGCACTCTAGACTATGTCATGTTAACAAGAAATTGGTAAATAATATGAGCAAACTTGGGATGATACCAAAGGTTAACTTAAATGAATTTGAGAAATGCACCTCCTGTAGTCAAGCTAAGATAATTAAAACTTCACATAAAAGTGTAGCAAGAGAAACAAAAATTCTAGACTTGATACATTCTCATATATGTGAGACGGATGGAACTTTAACTAAAAATGGCAAAAGATATTTTATTACGTTCATTGATGATCATTCAAATTATACTCATGTTTATCTTATGGCACATAAGAGTGAAGCAATTGACATGTTTAGAACTTATGTAACTGAAGTGCAAAATCAATTTGAAAGAAATATTAAGAGATTTCGTAGTGATAAAGGTTCAAAATATGATTCCAATGAATTTAAACATTTATATGCATCATTTGGAATTATTCACGAGACTACTGTACCTTATATACCTGAATCTAATGGAAAAGCTGAAAGAAAGAATATGACTCTTACTGAATTGGTAGTTGCTTCGCTTATTAGTTCTGGAGCACCCAAATCCTTATGGGGTGAAGCTCTTTTATCTGTATGTCATGTTTTAAATAGAATTCTGTATCTATCTTCTGATACTTCGCCATACGAATTATGGAGAAGTAGAAAGCCTAATATTGATTATTTTAGAGTTTGAGGTTGTTTAGCATATGTTAGAAAACCTGACCCTAAAAGAATCAAACTTGCAAGTAGAGCAAATGAATGTGTTTTTATTGGTTATGCAGGTAACAGTAAAGCTTCCAGATTTTTAGACTTGCATAATAATGTGATTATTGAATCTTTAGATGCTGATTTTTATGAGGATAAATTTTCTTACTTATTGAGGAACGCTGGGGGTAGTAGTTGGGGTTCACAACCCTCTACTTCCTCTAGTGTACCTCAAACTAGTACACATTTTAATGTTGATTTAGATTCTGAACCTCGTAAAAGTAAACGTGCTAGAACTGCTAAAGATTTTGGTGATGACCATGTTGTATATGCTTTAGAATCTGACCCTAGTTCTATCAATGAGGCCTTAACCTCACCCGATGCCGATTTATGGCAAGAAGCCATAAATGACGAAATGGATTCACTAACCTCTAATGGTACTTGGGAGTTAGTGGACTTACCTCGCGGTAGTCGTACTATAGGATGCAAATGGATTCTTAAGAGAAAGCTAAAACCAGATTGTATAATTGAAAATTTTAAAGCTAGACTTGTAGCTAAAGGATATGCACAAAAGGAAAATATAATTTTTTTTTGACACTTACTCTCCTATGACTCGTGTGACTACCATTAGAGTTTTATTAGCTATTTCTGCTATGCATAACTTGTTGATTCACTAGATGGTTGTTAAAATAGCTTTCCTTAATGGAGAACTTGAAGAGGAACTTTATATGGATCAACCTGAAGGCTTTGTCATTCAAGGACAGGAACACAATGTCTGCAAGCTGAATAAGACTTTATATGGTCTTAAGCAAGCTCCTAAACAATGGCATGACATAATTGATCAATTATTACTTTTAAATGGTTTTTCTATTAATAATGTTGATAAATGCCTTTATTATAAAGCATCCAATGATAGTTGCATTAAGCTTTGTCTATATGTAGATGATTTACTCATTTGTGGTTCTTCGCTTGAATTGATTTAAGAGATTGAAACTATGCTTAGTCAAAATTTTGATATGAAGGACCTAGGTGAGGCCAATATTATTTTAGGCATGAAAATCATACGTACTGAGACTGGTATTACTCTTGATCAATCTCATTACATTGAGAATATCTTGAACAAATACAATTACTTTGACCGTAGACCTGCATGTACACCCAGTGACCCTCATGTTAAACTTTTGAAAAATTCTGGTGCTGCGGTTTGACAAAAAGAATATGCTAGTATTATTGGTAGACTTCGCTACGCTGCTGACTGCACTAGACCAGACCTTGCATATGCTGTAGGGTATTATGTAGATTTACGAGTTGTCCTAGTTCCTAGTATTGGAATGCTATTGACAGAGTCATGAGGTACTTGAAAAAGACCATGAACTTAGGGTTACATTATGAGAGGTTTCCCACTGTCCTTGAGGGATTCAGCGATGCAGATTGGAATTCATTTTCAGATGATTCCAAGGCCACAAGTGGATACATTTTTAGTATCGCTGGTGGTGCTGTTTCTTGGAGATCCAAGAACAGACTATTTTAACTTACTCTGCTATGGATTCTGAGTTAGTTGCTCTAGCTACGGCTAGTGAGGAGGCAAGCTGGTTAAGGAACCTCTTGTCTTACATTCCTTCATGGGGTAGGCCTATACCTCCAATCTTAATCCACTCAGATAGTACTGCTGCCATAGATAAAGTACAAAATGCTTACTATAACTGTAAGAGATTAGCGATTCGTCGCAAGCACAGTACAGTGAGAGAGCTCCTCACGTCTGGTGCTGTCACTGTGGATTTGTGAGATCAGAAAGTAACCTTGCATATCCTTTGACGAAAGGATTGTCTCGAGACAAAGTTTGGAACACTTCGATAAAGATGGGACTGAAGCCCATTTAGGATCACAATTGGTGGGAACCCAACCTATACGACTGGAGATCCCAAGACATAGGTTCAATGGGAAAAACAAGCCACACTGTGATTGGAATCATGCAACCTAAGAGTTTACCACTCCTTAGTCCATCCTGATGTGTATGTGCATGATGTCTTGTGGCGTTAGTAAGGATGAGTTTGGCTCTTAATGAGATCTATATCTCTAAATGAGAGGAGTGCCTAGCTACAAGAGCACTCTTGATAGACTCACCGGGGTGATTGTGAAGTGTGGCCGCTTCTATGAGAATGAGGCTGATTCTCTAAAACATTCACCTATACTGGGATAAGCACAAGGTCGGATGTGCTGGCATTTAGAACTTGCACCTTGTAAAATCATGTGTGCTTTTCCTTCACTATGTAAAAGCGGGTAATGAGTTCAAGACTTAAGGTCACTCATTATTCTTACATTTTGGGGATTGTCCACTATGTAAGGTTCAAGTCTTCAGATACCTTACTTATGCATGGTTCTATACTTTTAAAAAACCACTTCTTTTCAAATTAGTATTTTAAATATATAAGTGGGGGATTGTTGCAATTGAGTTTACATTCAAAACACTTCTCTTGTTGACGACAATGTCTTATGGCCCAACGGTTAAAGTTTTGAGTTCACATGAGGTTGGGAGTCAATTCTTATATTCCACACACACACATACACACACACATATATATATGACTGGGCCGGGCCTTGGAGGTCTTGGGGTCTCTTGAAAAAAAAAGGATTTTCTGTTTTTAATTTTTGAAATTTCAAAAAAAAAAAGTTTTTTTTTGAATTAAAGGAGCTGTTTCAAGAATTAAAGGATCTTTATGATATAGCCGTTTTTTGATTAAATGCACATACATTTTTATTCCTACCTGGTTACTGGGTTACTGGCTATAAAAGAGAATCAAATTTTTGGAAAAATTACACAGAAAACAATCAGTCATTCTCTTCTCCAAATCTATTTTTGGGCGGTTTTTTGTCTTGGTTTTGGTGGTGCAAGTTGGTATGTGCTGCTATTGGAGCATTGGCAGCACTGTAGACAGAAGTTCGTTGTATCTCGGGAGAAGTTTTTGGTGATCAACAATTCATCTCCAGAATCCGCCAAATAGCTTCTTAAAGAAAGTGCAACCCACGGCTCGAGTCACTTTTCATTTTCTTCCTGTTGCAGATCAACTCTAGAGCTATTCTCAGAAGGTTCATTTGGTGCACTCAGATTTAACCCATCTTTTTTAACGAGTGATCCACACAAGTAATAGATAATGTACCTGTGATAATTTTTTAAAGAAATTTAGAGATTTAAAAGTTCGAGGGAGTTTCCTATGTTGATTCTATTACTCTTTGGCTTTTAACTTCTTTTAAAATTGTTGGAAGCTAGACACGGCCACTCGACTTGACATGTATGTCATTGGGGTTTCCGTTTGTTTTTTTTAATATTATTTCAAGAATCAAGCAGATTCTCTCTTTTATTAACTTCTACATATTTTTGTAGTCAGCTATAGGGCTGCAATCGAGCCGAGCCAAATACCTTCAGGCTCGAGCTCGGCTTGTTTACGACGAGCTCAGTTCGAACTGAGCTTTGACCAAGCTTTGACCGTATTCGGGCCGAATAGATCGCGAGCTTAGCCAAAAAAAAATCTAAGCTCGAGCTCGGTTCGAGTTGAGCTTTGACTGAGCTTTGACCGAGCTCGAGCCAAATAGCTCGCGAATAGCTCGATTCGTTTGCAGCCCTAGTCAGTTGGCGAAAATTAGTAGAATCTCTTCAAGATACACCTGAAAATTGTGTTTTTTCCCCCTTGAAACTGTCGTTATCATTTAAATATAAATAGTTTCAGGAATTAAATATTATTTACACATCTAAAAATGGCAACGTTTACCTGAAGGACTAAAACGAAAATAAAATAACTAAGTCTAACCATTCAAACTGATATAACTCTGCCAATGCTCTAAAATCCTGCCCAAAATTCAGTAGGAAATTTTCATTACTTTAACTTCCAGTTCGAGACCAGAGTTACCTAAAGTTTTTGGAGATACCAAATAACTCTTCACAGTTTTTTTTATAATAGAAGAGGGACAATGTTACACCTACTATATATTTTACAATCTTCACATTTTACATCTTAATGTGACACTTATCTAATAGAAGTGTCTAGAATAACCTCACTAAATTATGGTCATATTAGAGTGTATAGGGTGGAGGTTCTGTTGTAGATATAGATTTATCATAGAAGAGTGGTAACCACCATCCGATTTCATTAATGAGATTTAAATGAAACAAATACTACAGACTTGGCAATATGTAAGCTCATACAATAAAAGGCCATAATAAAACTAATACTAAAAAGTAAGATTTTTTTTATATGCCACTTTTCAAAACTATTTGCACTTGTGACTCAACAACTAAACTCACAGTTCCCAACGGCGAGTTTAGTTGTTTCATGCTCGTCGTTGGGACACAACGAGTTTAGTGCTAATTTTTTGAGAAACTCGCCGTTCCCAAACGCGAGTTCAGTTCAAAATTTTCAATGAAGACTCGCCGTTCCCAACGGCGAAGACATTTATATTAGAATCGCTGTTGGGAACAACAAGTTTAGCTCAAATTTTTTAATGAAGAGTCGTTGTTCCCAACGACGAGGACATTTATACTAGACTCGCTGTTGGGAACGACGAGTTTAGTTATAAAAAAAATTATATGGAGTTTTTTTCGAAAATTTACTAAGTCCAACAGAATGTTTCACTCTGTGAAATTTCCTACATCCTCGTCGTTCCTAACAACGAGTCTAGTATAAATGTCATCGCCGTAAAACGGCGAGTATTCTTTGAAAATTTTAAACTAAACTCGCTGTTCCCAACAGCGAGTCTAGTATAAATATCCTCATCGTTGGGAACGGCGAGGCTTCATTGAAAATTTTAAACTGAAACTCACCGTTGAAACGGCGAGTTTCTTAAAAAATTAGCACTAAATTCGCCGTGTCCCAACGACGAGCATGAAACAACTAAACTCGCCGTTGGGAACGACGAGTTTAGTTGTTGAATCCGAGCGCGCAAATACTTTGACAACTTTTATTTTTCTATAAATAGTTTCGAAAAGTAGCATATAAAAAAAAAATCAAAAAATAAACTAGGAGAGCTATAAAAACTACCAAATAATTCCCCATAATAATTCCATTTCCACCAAAAGAAAAAAAGCCTTAAGGCCCATTGAGGCCCAATTAACTCTATCCTCTTCAAAATTCTCCCATTTTCTTTTCTTCTCTTTTCCTTCCTTTACTCCCTCCAAAACAATGGAAGCTCGGCCGATACTGGCACGTCGCCCCCCGAAACGCCTCGTTTTTGACCGCCGCTACGGTTGGGTGTATGCTCTCTCTCTCTCTCTCTCTCTCTCTCTCTCTCTCTCTCTCTCTCTCTCTCTCATATCAATTAATGAACTACGTATTGTTTTTGTTAACAGTGTTGATGAATGGAAGGACCCATCTGAAGAGGCCTTAGCTAGTGGTAGAGGAATGTGAGTTGCACCCTTGTTCTAATCCCACACACCCATCAGTCTCTTTGATTTTGGAGTCTTATAAGTTGTGAACAATTCTTACCAGGTTTTGCATTTTGCCCATCACCAAATCCCTTCTCAACTTAGCTGCCCTTTTGGTAAAGTTTGCATCTTTGGAATATTTTTCTGTTGAATTCTGTTTTTTTTTTTTTTTTTTTTTTTGGGTGTAAGTTATAGTATGGGTATTGTTTGGATTGATGTGGGTAGTGATAAAGCTTGAAACCTGATGAATTTGCAACTGATTGGGTTGCTGTTTTAGTTTATGATTTTGATTAGGGAGTGAAGAGTTTAGAATTAATTGATTATTTATGATGTATATAATATGTAAAAGAATTGTTGAGACTTTATAGTTGTTGCAGTTGTCTCTTTACATTAGTTTCCTATTTTGAAGGAAATTATACTTCTGCTCTCAGGGTTCAATACATATGATTGATAATCACTTGTGATAATTGGAGTTTGTAAAACAGATTAGGAGTGGTTGATATGTCTCCTAATTATTCCAGGATTGGTTGGAGATCATTGAAACAATTGCTTGTGAAATTTGTAGTTTTTTTTTTATGATTTATACTTTTGTATCGAGGCGAGACTAAGTGAGATTTCCCTTGGTTGTTGTTTTCTAATATGATAGTGGAAACACCTGGATTGCCTTTCTCAGAGGGCATGAAACTGTTAGGGCGAACTTTTTGAAAAATGATATGTGGTCTTCTTACTCATGTTTCTTAATTTTGTCCATGTCTGACACATTTGCTACATGGTTACTTGCCCGACACTTGCCTAAGGATACTCTATTCTTGTCTAGATCAAAATGCCAATACAAACAACAAGGAAATATTGGTGATGTTTGTCACATGGATACCATTAGAACACTCTTAAAGAAAATCTCTCCTCGTTACTATAGTTGCAGTGAGTAGGAGGCATCAGAGAAGTGAGTAAGAAACAGTAAGACAGAGTAGCATGAGAAATTGAGAGGTGTTCAGGAGTGAGAGCAATAATGTTGGTGTTAGGTTTGGTGACAAGTAATAATATGTTTTAGGTTTTATGAGAACTTAGAGTATGCTTTGATATCTATCTAAATCTAAGTTTCTTAGTGAAGTAAAAGTTTTTTTTTTTTTTTTTTTTTTGGGGTTGGGGGGGGGGGGGGGGGGGGGGGGATATTAATGAAGTAAAAGTTGATTAATTTCCAATTTAATTTAAATCGATTAGTGCTCAGATGAAAATGTGGTTTTGTGGAGCTGAAAGATATTGTACTTGAAAGAGCTTTTTTATTATGTAGAGAAAAACGAGAGCTGCCATAAAAATTTCTAGGGTTTTGGGTGAGAATTTTTGGTATTGTGATTATAAAGAGGAGGGTTACTGAGATTTGAGCTGATCCGTTATTTTTTTCCCCCCACCTGCAGATATTGCTCGTTAAGGTGATACTTGAAGGGTAATTTGTGATATCTTTTATCTCTATTCCCCTTTCTACAAGTAGTTCTCCACTAGGACCACTACTCTACAATTACATTATCCTTTTTTTTAACATTTTCCTAGGTTACTGATCTCTAGCAATCTGTATCTGAGCTTTGACTCCACTTTGAGGTGTTATTGACAGGATTTCACGTACGGTTTCTACTGCAAAGTTTGTTGTGAATAAAGTTTGATTGGATGATCAAGTTTAATCTTTGGAAAGACAACATTTAAGATCGTTTGAGTCGTTTGACTCAGCAGGGCAATGACTCAGCAGGGCAAGGGGCTGTATAGGAATGTTAAGAAAATAATATACATGTCTAGCAAGGTGAATTTCATTCAAAAGTCATTAGAACAATTCTTCTGTATTAGGCAGATCAGGCAATATATTATATCCTTATGGAAGATATAGCAAAAAAAAAAAAGATCAAAAGCTGGAGACTCTATATGATAAAATACCTGACTGAACCAAGCTATCTTAGGCAACATTTGTATCGTCTCTAAATAAAAGTTCATACCTATTAATAAAAGATCTTACCTTTTATGTGATCTCATGGAACTTGCAAACAAACTGATTTATCATTTATTAGATATGAAGGTAGTGACCGAGAGAGAGACCTCTGATCTTTACCATCATCTCTATTTATTATATGGACATCTGGTATTCTGGTTACTACTTTTCTGAAAAGAAAATAAGGGTAAATTTCACGAAACTATACCCATATTTCACCAATTTGCAGATAACCATACCCATATATAATTTTTTTTTTCCGGTTCGGTGTGCTATACACGTAAACGTGTTGCACTTCACTGCTACATCGCTAATGGCGTCAATTTTTGACCAGTCTGACCGTTATACTCCTGCTTTGGCCGGTCTAAGTGCACTCTCTTTCTCTCTCTCCCTTATAGCTTAACTTTCTTCCATTTTCTTAAATAATTAAAATATACTTACATAAAACAACTCTTCACTTTATGTTTATCTTATTTTCTATTTTTTAAATAGGGAAATGGGGTAATAAGCACATTTAATTATGGAAAATAACATAGTTAACAATAATAGTAGTCGGGGGTATATTATTAGGAATGGCGAACGGGTTGAGTAGGCCGGGCCGGGCCCAACCCGTACGGGTTGGCACATATAGTGGGCGGGTTCGGGCCGGTTTGCCCACTTATCTGGGCCGGGCCGGGCTCAAGCTTGGTTTGGGTGGCCCGCCAAACCCGTGAACCCTTTAGGGTTCAACCCGGGTTGGGCCGGGTCGACCCGCGGGTTGGCCCGTTTATATAGGGTTAGGATTTTTTTTTTTGTATATGTTTTTTTGTAGCTTAAAATAATAATAATAATAATAGTAATAATAATAATACTAAGTAAGTAATAATACTAATAAACATTACAAAACGTAATAATAATAATATGATTGAAAGAGTGAAATTGGCAACAAATTTTGAAATATTATTCATATGAATTTAAGTTATACAATTTTAACAATTTCTAATGAAATGAAGAATTCAATTCACAAATAAGTTTTATACAATAACATATTTCTTATATACAATTTTACAACGACTGCAAGTTTTCTAATTTAACATAACAAGCAAGCTATTGTTGTTGTTGTTGTTGTTCTTCGGGCAAGTTGCTCCCACTTGTGGACGTTGATAGTGCTTTCCCTTGTGTCCTATCTTCAGCCTTCAGCCAGTCTTCTGTGCAAACGAGCATCTCTAACGAGTCCGGCTTCAAGCGATTCCTGTAATCAGTAAGAACCTTGCCACTTGTAGAAAATGCACTCTCATAAGCAACTGTAGATACAGGAGGAGTTAGTAAATCTTTAGCCATAATTGACAGAATACTAAAAGTGTGTTCATGGTCTTTCCACCATTGTAAAATATCTAGTGGAGAAGTAGAAGGCTCAGAATCTTGTTGGTTATACCAATTTAATTTATTTGGTTGATTAGTCCTAGGTTTTTTTGATTGAATTTGTTCAAGTAAATTAAATGTTCTATCACCAATTCTACTTTTACCCTTACCTTTAGAACTACCAGAAGAAGAACTAACTACAGAAGTTGTACTACTAGAAGCAAAACGTCTATCATAATAATCATACAAGTTATTTAACGTAGATTCAAACTGAACTAAAAAAGTAGCGCAATCAATTACTAATTCTACATGTTCCTCAAGTAATGCAAAAAACATTTCTATCAAACTCTTCGTACCTTCTAATTTGATAGAGGATCCATAACCGTAGCAACACAAATCAACATAGGAGGAAGAAAATAATACTTCAAAAATTTTTGAAATGCAGGTTTTACTATCTCACCAACATTGATATCATTTAACATTTCGTTAAATGTTTGCATCATGCTAACTAATTCAATAAAAATGCTACTAGAAGTAGATTCATATGTTTTTGAAAATTTTAAAGTTGCGGTTTTAAAAGGTTCTAAAAATTTCAACAAAGATTCAGTAAAAAACCAATCGGGGGGAGTCATTTCAAAATTATGCATATTTTTTGCGATACAAAAATCATTTACAACTGCTTTATATTCGGTAACAATATTTAGTAAATCAAAAGTAGAATTCTATCGGTGTCTAACATCCTTTGGAAATCTTCTAAAAGGAACATTTCTAACCCTACACCAAGCTTTCCATTCTTGGAAAATGCTTGGACTTAATGCAATGAAATGTACACAATTTTTAATTTTAACTATATATGGATCAGCTATTTTTAATGCATCTTGAACACATAAATTTATAATATGACATGCAAATCTAACATGAAAAATATTGTCAGAGTGGGTTTAATACGGATTTTAAAGTAGTAATTGCTACATTGTTGTTAGATGCATTATCAAAACTAATACACATAATTTTATCGCGAATATGAAAAACATCACAAATTTCTATAATACGATTTGCTATTTCAGTGCCACTATGGGGATACGGCAACACCGCAAGTGATATGATTCTTTTTTGAAGAATCCAATCATTGTCGATCCAATGACAGGTTATTCCCATCGTTGGAATATTGTTGAGACCCGTCCAACAATCCGAAGTTAAACTAATCCTACAAGTTAAACTCCATAAAATTGCAATCAAAGCGTCCTTCATTTCGATGTACATTTTAAAATAATCCGATTTGCAAGTATTTCTCGGAATTCTTCTAAAATGAGGGTTTAAGGCCGTTTGATTAAAATTTTCCAAGTTCCTACTCTCGGGATAGGAAAATGGTAATTCTTCCTTAATGACTAATCGGGCCATTTTCCGACGAACAAGATCGGGATCATAAGGGTGGCTATCAACTAGACCAGTCCTAGGGTTGATTTTTTGTTGGCCTTGTAGTTCAGCAAGAAGTTCGTTATGGTTATGTTGGATGTGCCTACTAATTGTACCGGTGCCGTCACCCCTTTTGAATTTGTATGTTTTACCACATGTTTTACAAACTTTCAAACCTATACCCGGAGTATGTTCGTCCGGGATATAATCATAAAACTTATGCCAATCGCTAGTTTCTCCTCTACTTTTCCTACTACTACGGGGTTGTGTGGTTTCGGTTGGTTGTTGTTGTTCTTCTTCTTCTTCCAATGGTATGTCACCTACAACAACGTCGTGTGTACTCCATTGTTCCATAGGAGGATCATGGTATTCTTGGGCGGGCTCACTAGTTTGGACAATTGGTGGCCTACGGAAAGAGGAGGAATCTTGCCCGCTACAACTGCTACCGCGTGATCTAGACATAATGTAGTAATGTGCTAAAGTATGTAAAAAAATTATACAATGTAGGAACGGTAAATTATACAAAAAAAATCTAAAAAACAAGAGGGTTGAGATAGAGAAGTTCAAAAAACGAACAATAATTTTAACTACAACGCAAAAAAAATATAACGAGAGAGGTATGAAATTTTGATACCCACCGTTCACCGTGGAATACGCGTATGTAAAAAAAACCGTGAAAATAAGAATAGAATAGAACTAGAAAGAAGCGCTTTTGCCGATTCCGCAATTGAAGAGTTGAGAAGAGCCTGAAGTAGATTTGACGAGGGTTGAAGAGAGTTGGAGACGTTCAATTTTGATTCCGATACGACCGAAATTTGATCGTGTATATGCCTCGTTGTAGACTTGTTTGATGAATACTACAATTATTGAAAAATTCTTTAGAAATGATGTATAGTAGTAGAGAGAGTAAGAGAGTAAGGTGTGATTTTTTATGAGATTTTTGGGGAAATTTATAAGCTTAAAATGTTGGAAAAAACAAAAAAAAACCAAAATAACGGCTAAAGAGCCGTTAGCAACGGCTCTGTCCACCGCTGGCGCTGCCGCGCTGGTTACGGACCGTTCGACCCGCGGGTCAACGGTCGACCCGTAACGGGTCGAACGTTCGACCCGTATGGGTCCAACGGATCGTAACCCACGGATCGACCCGCGGGTTGGCGGGTTCAATTTGCTTTCTTAACGGGTTCGCGGGCCGGGTTTTGCGGGTTGAATTCGCGTTATTTGTGACCCGGATCGACCCGGTACTGTTCACCGGGTTCAACCCAAACTCGCCAACTCCTTAAACGGGCCGGGTTCGCGGGCCGGGTCGCGGGTGGGTCGCCGGTTGACCCGGCTCAGTTGCCATCCCTATATATTATGAAGAAATCGCCCAAAAACAACCAAAAATTCGTCACGTGATATCACGTGATACCTGAAATTATCTGAGTACACCGATCCGCACGAAAAATGTGGACGGAGTTTACCCATCCGCAAAAAAAAGATACAGGTTTAGTTATCTGCAAATTGGTAAATCATGAGTATAATTTAGTGAAATTTATCCAGAAAATAATTACTAGCTTGGAGGAAGTAACTATTGGTATAGGGATTACCAAAGGTAGGTAATTGACTTAGATAGTGATTGAAATTTTATGTTGAATAAAGGAGTCAAAAGAAAGGCTTCTTCTTAGATATGTTCAATTCAAGGTTAATAATACAGGAAGAAAGGATATTTAAGAAAGACATTGGAGTCTGAAATGGAAGCATAGGAAGTAAAACTATTTAGCGAATGTAGATAATTAGAGGATTTGATTGTTTCTTTATTGATATTAGCACTTGGAGTCAGAGAGCTTCTTTCTCATGTATCTTGGAGTCGGAGAGCTTCAATCTCATGTGTTCTGGAATGGACTTTTCTTCTACCTATAGAACTCCTAATGGTCATACGGTTAATGTTGGCAGTGGGCTGGACTACAGAGTTGTTAAGGAAGCAATAATACAAAATGCTTAAACACACAATGCATGTTATCAAATCTTCAATATATGTTCAGTCTGTAAAAAATCTTAGCTCCCTGGGTTCTTTGGATCCCAAAGGCTGTCTATGTGTGCAACTCGAGCTGAAGCATCACAAGATTGTAATGTCGTGTGCTGTTTAAGGGGGAAATGTGTCACTTCGATGAGCTCAGAGGGAACTTAAATTATAATTAAGTGGGACCTAATTTCATTTCACCACTCCTCTTGAGTTAAAGAGTTATTTGTCGCTTGATATGACAGTGCATGGTGAAAAGGCCTCAGAGTTTAGATGTAGGTGGTCAGGTAAAAGTTCATCCAGTGGAGCACCCGTGTGATACATTTTTTGCACTCGAGTTCAAGACGACGAGAAGCCTCGGTGTTGTAAGAATTTGTCTATATGAACATTAGCAAAGAGCTGAAGAGTCAACATGGGATATGGGAATTTAATTGGTAAGGCCCAACAATATTTAGTCTAAAAAATTGGTGATCGATCTACAAGAAGACATAAATTGGTAGGACTTGGATGTATTTCTACGAGGCAAGCTAATGTGTACATTGTTGGAATTATGTTTTGCATGTGTTTCTTTTTCTGGTAATGGATCCTAATCCAAATCTTAAGGACCTTCTTAGGTGATATTGTTATTGGATAATATCTAGAAATTAGGTTGCGTAATTTGATGAGGCTAATTTGGTTTGGTTGAAGTATTTAAGCTTCATAATCAACTGTGTTTTGTTGGACTTTGGAGCCTACATATATGAGTGGTTGGTTTGGTGTGCTTGTGTTACAAAGAAAGAAATATAAATTTAGGAGTCACTCAAGATATACCAAGAGATGTTTGGTTGAGTTCTGTTTTGGGACTGGCATTATGTTCATCTGACTTGGTTTTATTTGTGCATGAGAGTTTGTCATTCCCTATAGCAAATCTATGATCTCCATACTTATTTAACCTAGTTCAAGAGTTTTTTGTTTTGTAGGACAATGACAAGCCTCTCTCTTGTATGTGTTTTCCTCTTCCATGAAATTTGATGCTGACTATGTGAGGACTATAACAAAAACTTGAAACAGGTTGACAGACGATGAAGGATAATTATTGCAATCGTTGAGCCTCGAGCCAAGCTCATTTTGATGGTAAAGAGAGTTTTCTCTAGGGACTCCTCTTTATGAAGCCCGTAAGGGGAAATGGTTTTGACATTTAAGGTGGTTGGCCACTAATTGTATTCCCCTTCTTTTGAATAGAGGCTTCACTAGAGCTTCAACTTTGTTCTCTCATCTTTGGGTGTGGAAGTGGCTTACTGAGAGGTTTTTCAGTAAGAGTCGACTAATGGTGGGATATCCTACAGCCGGTCTATACAGAGATAATTGACTAAATTGTAGGTTGATTAACTAGTAGATGATTCCAATACTATCTCCAGCAGTCGAGTGAAGCTTCTTCACCCTTATGGCCTTACCCTTAGAATGGAGTGGTGAGAAGACCTCACAAAACCATAACAATACCAATTTTGACACTTTAAAAACGACAAATTGCTTATTGCTTGCTGCATGTTGGCGGGTTGTTTGCTTACAGAATGAGCTTTTTTCTTAACATAGCCATGTCGTCTACCAGATAGGGACTCTGCATGGATTTGAATGCAACATTTGTTGATGGCCTTTTCTTATCTGAAACACTCTTAATTTCAGCATCTTTATGAAGAACATAATGCTAAACTGTACACTTCTTTAAGCTAAACTGTACTCTTCTTTCTGAATGCTGACATTGGTGAGATTGTGTCATTGCTGATGTTGGTTTTATTCTATTTCGATGCTTTGCAGGTTAACGCAACGACAACATCTGCAGTTAGGGTTTTGAGAAACCCCAACCAGTTCTCACCTTTGATGCTACGCACAAATTTAAGCATTCAATGTCAGAGACTCGTACATTATGTCCAAAAACCCAATCTGAAGTTGTCAACATTCTCCAAGGATGCTCCAGAACAGCCTCGGTGAGCTCCTCAGCTAAAATTACCTTTTCTCTTACCAGTAGTTGAGAAACCAGCTTTTGTACTCAGTGTACCTGAGACTAATGTAATCACCCTTTCTGGGGTTTAAAATTCAACTGTGTTGTGTAAATGATTGTGGTATTCGTCGGAGTAGAATAGACATTTAAGCTTCCAGTGGCAGACACTGATGCATTTCATGCAAAAACCAAATCGGAAGTTTGTTAACCTTCTCCAAGGATTCTCCAGAACAACCTTTGTGAGCTCTCCAGCGATAATGTTATGCTTATTAGCAGCTTTTGTACTCTCTGTACTTGAGACTCATGTATTCACCCTTTTTGGTTTTAGAATTCAATTGTGTTATAAATATTTGTGGCATTCAGCTGCCTTAAGGGTTTGATGATAAAATTCATTTACGGTACAGACAAATTCAATAATGTTGTAAATATTTGTGAAGACTGAAGAGAGAGGCCTGAATGAATGAATGAATGAATGAATAACAGCTTGAGAATTTGGATGGAGGAAACAGTATAATATAATAATGCACCGCAGATTATAGTCTGATTTTAGTCCTTCTACTATCCCTGGTGCATCCCCGAATACTGCCATTCCGATTGATGATGATGATGATGTTGCTCCAACTGACACTCATGTTCAAGATGATCAAGATGAAGAGGATGTTTTAGTCTCCAACACTCTTGCCACAATCTCTAACATGTCCACTTTTCACCAAGAGTTAGTCACGGTATACTGCTGGTTCATAACCTCCAATCTGCTGCGGATCAGGAGTCGTCGAGTTCGGGGTCGGCTGGATTGGCTTAATATCTGATGTTTCTTTTATGACTTTTCTGTTTCTCTTTTGTTTGCAACTTCATGTTCTCTGTTTTGAGTAAACTTTTGGTTGAGATGGTGGTGTTTTGTTCCTCTTTAGAGGATATTTTGGGGCCTTTGGTGCCACCGTTTAGATCGTGTCTGTATGAACGCTGGATCTTTTTTATGTTAGTTTGGCTGAAGTCGTCTGACTTCATCCCTTTTATCAAAAAAAAATAATGCACCGCAGATACAATACTATGAAAAAAAAAAAGAGGCAATCAATACCCTTAAATTGCCTTTTGCCATAGGATTTTTATGTTCCTAATCAGAGAGTGAAGGCAATCAACATCCTTAAATTGTCTTTTTCCATAACATTTCTATGTTTCTAATTAGTGAGTTACGGGTTTGCAGCTCTGATATTGTAGATTTAGCTTCTCAAAAGGAGATGACTTCTTTTCAATCTATCCCCAACAATGAAAACACTTTCTTATTAACAAGAGATAGTTTCGTATTTAAAAGCCGTATGTATTGCATATCTCTAATATTATAATGGGAGAGTTGGAGTTGTCATTTGTAGATAACATGTAATTTATAGATATTCATTCAAACATTTAATCTCAATCATTTATTTTTAAGTGGGAGTTATATTAACTATTCATTTACTCAATTGTTGTCAGTTACCATAATACCCTCAAAGTTCAAATTTATTTACGACATAATTATTTACAAAAGTGTCACTTATATATAAAATAAAAGTTTATGCCATTAGTGGTAATTAGTAATTTACACGTGCGATGCACGTCTTAATAAATATAGCTTTTTAAAGTAAAAATTCAAACGTAGTCTGGGTTTGAACGAACCTAAGATCTTATTTATAATAGTTATACACGTGTGTTGCATGCGTTGGTATATTTACAAATGACACTAAGGCATTCTCCTATTATAATATTAAAGATTAGAGATTTGTATGCAATATGTAAAGGAGTTCTCAGGTTCGAGCCCCATTCCGTCTTATCATCTCTACTATTATAATGGGAGAAGGCCTTAGTGGTATTTGTCATCATTTTTTTTTTTTTTTTGTCATTTTGTCATTTTGAAGCCAACACGTGCAGCGCACGTGTTGACAAAATGACCCACTCTGGTAAATATTTTCGAAAGTGGACCAGTTTGGTAAATATTTTTGGAAGTGGATCAGTATGGAAATTATTTCTTTTTTATCCTTTTCATTAATCCTTCAATTTTTCCCACGTGCACGTGTGCACGTGTATGATACTAGTTTACTACTCCCTCCGTTCCACTTTAAGTGATATTTAGGGATTTTTTCCTTGTTTCACTTTAAGTGATATTATCCCCTTTTTTTCCATTTTTTTCCAAGAACACCCTTATTTATGTTGAAGTTTTATCTTAATTACTCATCTTAATCCTATCAAATATTCTTAAAAAATTGTAGTTTCAAGTTTCTAGATTTTATTTTTTCCAAAAATTTAATGCCAAGTCCCCCTCACCTACTACTAGCAACTCTATATATTCTCCAAATCAAAAGTACTACTTCTACACTCTTCACATACTACTATCTGGGTTTAAAAACATTAATTACATTTCTTGAAATCAGAATCTGTATTGAAAAAGAATTATTAGTAATTAAATCATAGAGACTAATTAATAAGGGTATAGAGGGAAAAAAATGTTTATCTCACCCTTCCTTAATCTGTGTGCAAAACTCCTAAATATCACTTAAAGTGAAACGGAGGGAGTATAATTTTTTAAAAAATTAGCACGTGGAGATTACTAATGTTATTAATTATCGACCCATGAACAACACTGCACAAAGCCGGAAACCTCTAGAAATTACATGGGCGAAAACCTCATCTCACACTTGTCCAACTCTGACTCAGACAGACAGGTAAACTACAACCATGACTAACCAACCAATCACAAATATGACAAGTGGCCAATCCAAAGCCACCTCTCTCTCTCATCAACTCATCTTCAACCTCCATCTCTCTCTCTCCTCCGATTCCTATGCTCCATGGCATTCCCAGTTCCCACCACCCACCTCCCAACCCCAGCCCCCCTCTCAAAACCCACCACCACCATCACCCATCAATGACTCCCCTCCTCTCGCTGCCCTTCCCCTTCCCCTTCTCCTCCTTCTCAAGCCTCAAGCCCAAACGCATCCACCATTCATTCAAACCCTTCTCTTCTCTTAGAGAGACCAAGAAGCCCACATTGAGAAAGGCCTCAAATGTCCCTCAAAATCTCAAATTTGAGAACAACAAGGCTGAGGGCAAAGGAAGGGATGAGGTGAAACAAGAAGAGGAGGAAGAGGAAGAGGGAGAGTTGGGTGGTGATGCTGCTCTGAAAGGGACTGTTCTTGCTGGATTACTGCTTCTGGGTGTTGTGGGTGGGTTTGGGTCTGTTGGGTATTTCTACAAGGACCAGATCAATGGGTTTCTTACGCAAATTTCGGGGTTCATCGATGGTATGTTTTCGCTCTTTTTTTATGATTAAGTAGTTGATTGTAGTTCGAGTTATTTTATTTTATTTTATTGTTGTTGGTATGATTTGTTGGTGAAATTTACTTACTGTGTTGAGAAAAATTGTCAAAAATTGTCCCATCAAATTGTTGAAAGAAAACATTATCTATATAATAAAACACAAAGAAAGCTATCAAGTGGCTCTCCTTCAATCTCCTCACAAAACACATTTTCCACCCTAAAAGTTTTCTCCCAAAACTCAAATTCAAATCCTGGGCTTTTATGGAAACATGGACTTTTATTTACAACTAATTATTGTCATATTATTCAAACTTGAGCTACATAATTGTTGATTTACTGTTTACAAGGCTTTTCATATACTGTATCATTCTGAAGACGTGCCGTAGGCACGTGTCCACGGGCAAATCTAGTTCTACTAAATGTTATAAAGTTATAAACTTTGTAATAGGCACAGAGTGACAGAAATATAATCACTTGCGGTGATTGGAAGTCCAGAGGTTCGTAGAAGAGTAGGAATGAAGAGAAAACAAAAAGAGAAATTTATACTTAAAAGTTAAAATTAGGAATAAGTTTATGGATGTTTTTACCTTTTGAGGAGAAGTTTATATGTATATATTTGTATTGTAAACTTTATTTGTGTAATTTATATAAGTTGGCAATTAGGTAGGGATAGTCCTTTTACCTCCTGTTGCCAATATTAAGGGTACATGGGTTTATCATTTACTGTTGCTATCCCATTCAGGAGTGGCTTAACAGGTCAATTGTATATATGTCCCTTATTTAGTAGGTTTTCTTCTTGAACATGCAGTTATAGGTGATGTGGCTAATGGCAGAGCTTTTGTCTAACTATGAATCTAGTTTCACTTCCCTTTTCCTTCTTCGATTGAAATTTCTCTTGTTTTTGTATGGTGAATCAGTGTCATAAACTCGGACCATCTAGCAACAAATGTGGCTTTCACCCTTCTATTTCATTCATTTTCTACTCTTTTTTTGTTGGAATGTTATGTTATATTGAATCTAATGCCAACAAGTTATTGTGTCAAACAGGTTATGGTCCTGCAGGATATGCTATATTTGTTGCTGTTTATGCTGGATTGGAGGTAATATATGGTGACACTGACTCTCATGAGTGACATATAGAAAGGGATCTTCAGTGACAGTTACCCAAACCTGTGGTGAAATGCATAATGGTCATGACTGTAATTATCTACGCACTAATGTGATCTAGTGGGACAGCACACAAACTTCACAATAAGTAGTTGCCTACAGTGACACTTAAGATTTCAGTTACCATACAGACATATTTACATATGCTTGCAGACTAGTTACACATATATAGGTACATTACTCATACGTAGCTGCCTACAGTGGCAAGTTTTAAATATGTAGTGATCAACTAAAATTACATGGTCGACCACTCTAGTTGGTGGTCCACACATTTCATCTTGATCTATAAGTTTGGAAGGTCTGTGGATAAAAAAATTGAGTAATGAGTTTCTTAATCATCATCAAATTGTACCTTGTGCTCTATAAATAGCTATAAACTCTGTTCCGAATTCCAACCATTTAAACTACATGTTAGCCACTTTAAATGATGGTTACATCATTCATCTTGATTTATATTTTGGGGAAGGCATGTGAACTGAAATATTTAGATATTAAGTTTCTAACTCTTCCATCAAAGGATAGCTTTGTCTCAACAAACAGCTTTTTGTTTTTTGCATCCATTAATGAATGAGTTGAAAAAACTGAAACTACATATCTTTTTAAATGATGGTTACATCATTCATCTTGATTTATATTTTGGGGAAGGCATGTGAACTGAAATATTTAGATATTAAGTTTCTAACTCTTCCATCAAAGGATAGCTTTGTCTCAACAAACAGCTTTTTGTTTTTTGCATCCATTAATGAATGAGTTGAAAAAACTGAAACTACATATCTTTTATCATGTACTTGTGATGCCACATTGAGTGCGAATAACCTTGAGAGGTGGTCTGCCATTGATTTTGTTAGTTGGAACATGCTGTAGAGTAATTATATATATTAGGCTTATGCTGATATAAAGACTATGAATATATGATCAACTTTGGTAGTATAAAGTTCTTAGGCGGTGTTTAAAGTGGTTAATAGTTTGGTAAAAATCAGTAGTGTACACATACCTGATGTATCTGTTTCGGTTTGTCACTGCATCTTTCGATTTCCTCCTATTATAATTTGTACTATATATATATATACTAGGTTTGCCCGTTGACACGTGCCTACGGCACGTCTTCGGAACGGTGCACCTTATTTGATCATATAAAATTATTTTGGAGGTCGAGCAAATTAATTGAAGTAGCAAATATATTATATGAGAAACTTTTGGGGTCCAGCAAAAAACATATTATATGATTTTTTTTGATTTTTTTGAACTATTTTAAAGCTTTTAAAATTTAAATTTTTTTAGTTTTTAAATTTTTTATTTTAAAAAAAAATTTTAAAAATTTTATTTTGTAAAATTTTTGAATAGAAGAGGGAGGAAGGGAGAGAGAGAGAGAAAAAAAAACTTAATTAAATATAGGAGTTGTTTTGGGTGGGGGATTTGAATTTGAGTTTTGGAGGGAACTTTTGGGGGGAAAATATGTTTTGTGAGGTTAGATCTGGTCCTTTGATTTTTGAGGAGATTGAAGGAGAACCACTTGATAGCTTTCTTTGTATTTTATTTTATATATATATATATATATATATATATATATATATATATATAATGCACTTAATCTAGAAGGATTCCGAAAATGCTTGAAAGGATCTAGAAGGATTCCGAAAATGCTTGAAAGGAACTGAAGTTTTAGGACTATGGTGGCAGTAAAGTTGACATTGTTAAATCAACCATAGACATCAGGTCCTCAGCTCATACTCTATTTCGTTGGAACGAGGCTCAAGATCTTTTGCAACATTCTGATTTGGGCATGAGGTTGGTCATCAGCTTATAAAAACAATTAATACTGGATCTGAAATATTTGAAGAAAGATGTCGCAAGGGCATTAGGTGACAAATTATACATACTAGGATATCACAGGGCCCAAAGAGGACAGCCCCCAAAGAATGAACCAGCTCTAAAATCATATAATGGGAAAACCAGAAAAGGAAAGAAAAGGAGAAGGTGCAGCATAAAATTTCAAATATTCCAAATCATATAATAATCCCTCCGTCCCATATTATTTGTCCAGTTTCTCATTTTGAAGTGTTTTTTACCTCATAATGCCCAATTATACCATTATTAGAAGTTTTGCACTTTTTACTATGCACATTTATAACTATGCATGGAAAACACACAAACACAAGAAATAAGAGAGTTTCTCTTTATTCATTATTGACCACAAACCAATACTCTCTGTCTTTGTGCATGGGAAAAGTGAGGGGAGTCATTCATGGTGAAAAATGGGAGAGAATAGGAGTGTATTTGAGAGAGAGAGAGAGAGATAGAGAGAAGTTGAAAGTGGGATAATTATTTGATAGAAGCAGTTTAAAATTAGACCACTTCTTAATATGCATGAAAATGGCAAAATGGACAACTAGTATGGGACGGGGGGAGTAATACTCTTCGTATTCAAGTTGTGCTGCCAAATATATCTTTTCTCTAATTTCATTTTAATTGGATTCAATCTTTTCCCTCATAAACTCTTAGAAATAGAAACTGATTCGTTTGTGATGTAAAACTAACCCTAAATAGGAAATTTTTAAGATTCTTAATGGATTGATTTTACCAACACGTAGTACGGATCAAAGTTAGAAATTTTAAACAGTTAATCGGTTTGATGGATTTTCAAGAATTGAGTTAAGTTAACAAGCCCAATTAATAATTCAGATCTAATAATCAGTAATTAAATTCCTAAGCGTTCTTAGCAAGTAAAAGATTCAATATTGATTGGTACTCTAATTAGGCAAGTGGGACGCTCACTCTCAATATTTGTGGTCGACAGTTAAACCGAATAATATAATAGAGATAATAAAGTAGTATAACACAAATATTTGTAAATTGGAAAGAGTATACCGAGGGTTCGAAGAACTCAGCTTAGATCTCGGAAGAGCACAGCAATCAAAGATATAGCAATGGCAGCAACAACTTCAGGAAATAATGGCAGAGGGTGGTCGACGGCGTCACTGGCTGACGTCGACGACGGCGGTGGGCGGCGCAAACGACGGCAGCGAAGTCGACGAGGAGGCAGGGCGGCACTGGTGGCGTCGAGGGAATAGAGGCGACTAGAAGGGAGGTTGGAGATGGCGGCGTTGGGGGGTTTGGTGGGGTTGCGGAGTGAGGTCGACGGCAGGGGAGGGAAAGAGGGGTGATGGGTTGTAATGGTGGTGATGGAGTGGGGCATCGACGGGGGTGACAACAGGATGGGGAAGTAGATTTGGGTGTTGTCGAGGTCGCGAAGTGGGGCTAGGGTTTCGCTCGGGGTTGGGATTAGGAGGAAGAGGAAGAAGGTGAGAGAGAGAGGGGGAGGTAGGTGACGGTGAAGTAGGGTTAGGGTGATTTTGTAATTTGGAAAATTAGGGTTTGAGTAATTTTATTTGGGAATTTTAATTTGGGGGTAGATTTTAAAGTTAATCACTAACTCTAAAATTGTATTAGGATTTATCACAAACCCTAACAAGTTGAATCTCAATTGTATCACACAAAGGAGAAGACGAAGAGCAAAACTCAACACAATAATTTTAATCAAGAATAGCATATCTTTCTCATTAATCTCAATGCCTATATATAGGCTCAAAATAAATCAAGGTACAAATCTCAGAATATTCTCAAAAATCTTAAAAATATTCTAATGCATAAAAAAAATTACATATGCCTATAATTGCCAAAAATAAATATGGTACTGAAATAAAATCCTAAACTAAATAAAATTGATGTCCTCATCAGTTTGGGAAACAATATATTTGAATATAGCTAATAAGTTATGTTATTTACTTCAAAAGTTTCACGATAGGAAGGAAATTGACTTTTCTTTACATGATTTGGTAATATGTTTTTTTCATTTAAGATAAAGTACTATCGTCGTTGACTTGGTATAGTTACTCAACATATATCTAGAACATAATAATTGATTGAACCCTCAAACTGCTGATCATGCAGATACTCGCAATTCCTGCTGTACCTTTAACCATGTCAGCTGGTCTTTTATTTGGAAGTCTTATTGGCACCATCATTGTCTCCATTAGTGGGACGGTAAGCTGTTTTTAAGCATTGATTTCAATCATGTTAGATTTAGCGGTACTCAATTCTATTAGCTGCAGGTTCTTACTTTATTTCTTTTTTTGGTGCATTTAAGGTGGCTGCTACTGTGGCCTTTCTTATTGCTAGATATTTTGCACGCGAACGTATTCTGAAATTGGTCGAAGGGAACAAAAAGTTCCTTGCAATTGATAAAGCAATTGGAGAAAATGGATTCAGAGTTGTTACTCTTCTACGTTTGAGCCCTTTGCTTCCGTTCTCTCTTGGAAACTATCTATATGGTTTGACTTCCGTGAAGCTAGTGCCTTATGTATTAGGCAGGTTAGTAGTTAATGCTTTTATCTGCTTTAAATGAATTTGTTCTTGATAATTTGTATACTTTTAGCTTTTTAGTTCAAGATGCAAAAGAATTATTTCATGTACCATTGGGGAATGCAAATCATTATTCTAATGTGCTGCCTCAATTAACTGAAATGAGCATCAAAAGTTTGAATTTCAGTTTCTTACCTCGATAACTTGTTTCAAATTCTGGAGAAACTAGATACAAAAGAGCTTAGGTTCCAAAGTCACCAAGTTGTTAATAGATTGACTTGTTCACTTCTTACTGTGACTTGTGCATATATTTCATTTACAGTAAATTGTCAGCTTTATTATGCTTAGAAACTGTAACTAAATAGTACTGATGCTACAAAGAATCACCTTGCTGAATAGGACATACAATTTTTCTTGGTTGCATACTTGAATTGATACTTTAAACAAGTAAAAACCAATCCCAGTAGTTCAGCTGGATGATTATACTACTAATGCTATCCTTTATATGCTGGTGCTTTATATTATCAAAGGACATCTCGATCTACGTCAGTCACCCACCACATATGATAGAACTGAACCTTTTTTGGCTTTCGCTTTCATGGAGTTCTATTCTCTTGATGATCCGTTGATATATAAATATATTTATTTGCAGTTGGCTGGGGATGCTTCCGGGAACATGGGCGTATGTTAGTGCAGGTGCTTTTGGACGTGCTATAATTGTAAGTTGCTATAATTGTTACCTGGCTTTATAATGCATGTTTTACATAATTAAGTTGGGGAGTACCTCAGCTTTAGCTAAAACTGTGGAATAATAGGGTCATTATACTATTATGAATTCCAGTTATATCGTCGTGACATGAAAATTGTTATGCGCTTTGTCTAAATATCTTATTGAATTACTAGTGTTCTCCTACACTTTCAGAAATTGGAATTGCGTTGTTCAGTAATCTTCGTTTCCTTTCTATGTAGCAAGAAGAATCAGAGGTGGGATTGCCAGGAGGAAATGGACAGTTGCTCACCATAGGTCTTGGTCTATTGGCTACAGCATTGGCTGCAGCTTATGTGACTCGGCTTGCAAAGGTACTGATCAGCCACTCATTACCCCCTTTTCAATTTCACATGTTATGCTATTTATGTCATCATATGATATACATGGTTGAAGTTGGGGAGATGTGCTTCACTGCTAATTACCAAATAGGATTTTGTTAAAAAAAACAATTTCAATTAAATAAAGACAAAATCTTTCAATCTTGAACAAGTTTATTCTCTGGCAATTAATCTATTTCTGGAACGAACATTTGGCATTAACAAATAGTTTCTGTAATCAACCACTTTTTAGAAGTTATGATGAGGATAATTTTAGGGTCAATGCAAAATATCAAACCAACATACTGTGGAATGGTACCTGTGTTGGAAACTAAACACTTTTTCACATCTTGGAAGTGTGAGATCAATATATTCTCTGATTGTTGAGGATGAAGTTTCTTGAACTTTCGATGGTGATAGGAAACAAGGTCAGACCCTGTTTTGGTTGATTTATACTTCAATAACTCGTGCCATGCTGTACAGTAAATTCTAACGAAGGAAATGATCGCTAAAAGAGCTGTACAGTAAAACGATTCATGAGACTGACCCAAGACTTGTCTTGGTGCTGTGGTTTTTGTTCTGCTGTGGCATCTTCACCAGTACCGTCACCCCTTTTGGTTTTTACTCCTTTTGGTTTTTACTTGAGTGTATTTAAATTCGAAGGAATGTGGAGTTAAAGTACTTAGCATTCTAATTACGTTTATGTTGCAGCGTAAGGTGGTGTTGATTTTATGTGCTATTGCGCACTAAATCTGTTGACTACATTGTTCTTTTTCTTTCCCCTTCTGCTTCGGTAGCACCAAGTCTGACATCAAGCAGCGGTTATTGTAATAATTCAGGCCTATTATTCATGTAGAAAATGTATAAATTGTTCAACTTGTTTTCCATATTATTGCAGGACGCTGTGAAAGATATGGAGTAGATTCCCCACCTGTGATAAGAAGCATCATTCCCATTGATACACAATGTAACTTAGGAGATAGCTAAAGAAGTATTTATTATCTTGTATATTCATGACATTTTCTGGATGTAACTGACACTGTCAAATCAAAAATAATTTTCGTGGTGATTATTCGCAATAAACACAAACTGCAGTTTAGAATTGATCAATGTTTGTAAATCTATGTTGCAGTGGTGGTCCTGTCTTGTCATTTGTATAACTGAACACAATCAGTAGTATCACAGCCTAGTACATTGAAGGTCCAAATAGGTGCAGAAACTCCCTTGTATAACTTTCATTCCTAATGGTGAGCTCAACGGCATTAGAAGTGGCTGTTGAGCAACACACAAGGAGACACAAGGAGATGCAAACTTACTTCAAAGAAGACTTACTACTTCTATACAAACTGCCTTCAAAGACGACTCACTATAATTTTCAGATGTGCATTGATATTTGCATTTGTACTGAACTTTTCGGTGCATTTAATTTGTTCACTTGAACAAAGATTTTTTTTTATAAAGTACAACATAAATCTCAATGCTTATCCAATAATTACAGTGTTAAACTACTTCTTGAAGTGCTATCCATATGTGCATATTCAAGATAGCCACAGAATTTTCTGTTTATCAATCTGCTTACGCTATCAAAACGTTAACGGTTAATCCATGTCCGCTTAAATTTGAAGATTAAAATGAAACAAACATTCAAATTTTGTGCCTATATACCTCACCTCAATTTTGTGCCTATATACCTCACCTCGGCTAAATAAGCATATATCTCTAATATTATAATGGAAGAGTTGTGGTTGTCATTTGTAGATAAACAAATCCGTGCATCACTCGTGCATAACCAATATAAAAGAGGTCTCAAATTCGAGGTTAGACTAAGTCGGAATTTTTACTTTATTTTTTTTTATTCAACCGTGCATCGCTCCCCCTCCTCAAGTTTAAGGTCTGAGTATGTCGAATTTTTTTACTTTAAAAAAATATATTTTTATTTAGTAAGACTGCACGTGTAAATTACTAGTATATATATATACGGAAAAAGGGGTATGAGAGCATCCACAGTCGTTTGCTATATTTGCCAATTTCTCATTTTTTGAGAAACAAGACGCTGCAGTCGTTTGCTTTTTTGCCATAATTTGGCAAAATCATTTCAGTCGCTTCTCATTTTTTAGAAACGAAATTGCGATTCTCAAATTATAAGAGATGGTACAAGTTGTCTCGTCCCAATTATTATTATTATTATTCTTTAATCACGTCGGACAATACAACATGTATCGTCCCAATTTTTTTTTAATTTTATTTTATTATTATTATTTTTTATATATATTGATCGGACGATTCTGATTCGTCGAAAAACAGAAAAAAAAAATCAAAAATTATCTTGGAGCTAAAAAGCTTGGGACGGGACTCCTGTCCATAAAAGGAAGGCATTTAGATTAGGGCTTAAACATAGTTTAATTAGTTAATTATTAGGTTTAGGTTATATTTTATTATATAATTTATTTAATTAAACTGTTTTAATCTCTAATCATCCAATTAATTAACCGTAAAAAAAAATCCGACGAAACAACATGTCTCGTCCGTCTCAAATTTTAGCAAAAAAATAGAAAAAAATGACTGTAGACGATTTCGCTAAATGCTATTACTGTAGCTGCCATTTGGCAGATTTGAGAAGCACCATTGTGGATGCTTTGAACAACTTGCTTATTTACTAAATAAACAATTAATGAGGTGATATGCATGTAATTGGAAAATCCTAAAAATTGTTAGTTGATATATATATATATATATATATATATATATATATATATATATATATATATATATATATATATAATAATAATAATCTCTAATATTTTAATGGGAGAGTCTGTCACCAAATAAATTTCATTTGTAAGCCAACAAATACATGCGTTGTAACCCAACAAATATGTGCAATGCACATGCATAATTAATAGAAAGGAGGTCTTAGATTTGATGCCATCTAATGCTGGAATTAATATATATATATATATATATATATATATATATATATATATATATATATATATATAAACAGTGACATCGAGAATCCATGCATCCCTTATCAGTGTATGGACAACTATCTCTCGAGCACAGGTCTCCAAACTCTTCCACTCCGACACAACCCACCCCAACTTCCTCCTCTCTCCCATCCCCCTCTCCCACCACTTCCCTCGCAGCAACCCCATCATCAACTTGGATGGATGTAACAACTGCCCAATCCTCTTGTCCTCGCGCAATGCCCTCCTCCTCCTCTTCCACCACAACAACCTCTGCGTCTGCAACCCCATGCCACCACCAACTCCTGCCATTTCTTTCCCTTCCCCCCTGCATCCTCCCCCGCTTTCCACCGCCTTTGTGACCTCTGCAGCATGTCTTGCATCTCCCATGTCCATGCTCTCTCTACCTTGCTTTTGACCCCTCCCTCCTCTCCCCTCCCTGTCCACTTCCACCTCTGCTCCAACAACACTATTATCATCTCCCTCTCCTCCTTCTAGACCTGTAAGTGAACGACTCTCACAACCGATATTGACTGACAACATCCCTCAAAGCAGGTTCAAGAGTACGACATGTGTTAGATATTATAATCCTACATTGGGTATTGTGCTAGTTTTCTATTTGGTTTACTCCTATATATATGAGATATTGTCACGCCCCGCTTTCCAAAATATGGGAATACGAGTCCGTGACGAAGGCCCAGCGAATGATTTTAACATCATCCATAAGCTGTACCAGTTTTAACTCAACAACATCAAAGGAAATAATCACAACCACGCATAAAAACATAATCACATAAACAAATACTAGAATAAACATGCAGTAGTCCAACATAATAACCAACACTAGGAATAAGCAACAATTACGGGTCAACAAAGCCCGAAATGCAAAGTTCAACAAAAGTAACAATGCGATATAAAAAAAATAACATGGAAGAAACAATTTATTGCAAAGCAAGCTCTTGCTCCAATCCTAGAAGAACTTCTCACCAATGCCTTCTGGAAATTTTCCTTGTGCACCTGTGGTTGGATCAACTAGAGTGGGAAAAATGTCCGTTAGAGCAAGTACGGACAGCAAGTAGTGAAAAGCAAAGAGTAAAGAAATATAGTACATCAAGGAATATGAAGCAAGATCAAAGTCCAAAAGCAATAACAATGTCAATAAACAATGGTCAAGTGTACAAGTATCAACTTAGGTTTATTAGCATTTTATTACCCTATCTAGTACACGTACTACTGTGTCCCAAACCACAGGTTCGGTGCATGCAAAACAGTGTACATTTTAGACATAGTGGTGGGATATACAGAGCGTGTACTCGGTGTAACAAGATAACATGATAACAAGGTCACAAGTATTTTTTCACCTTCCATGTCAATAATCCATGTAAACAAGAAGGGCCTTACCGAGTACAGTTTCTGAGATTATCCACTACTAAGTCAACCCTTATTACCTCGGCTTATTTAATATTTTATTATGTCATTCATGATCATGCAAGTATATAAGAGTGTCAAGGAGATGATAAGGATGCAACAAAAAAATGTGATGCATGATAATATACACGTAATTGTAAATCTAAAAAGAGCAGACACAGCAGTACTAAAACAACAATAATCCGCAAAATACAATTCGGAATTCGATTCCGTCAAAAGGGCTGTAAACTAGACATATGGACACAATTCATATTCAGTAAGTTTCAATTGATTCTGACTATAACTAGGTCAATTACCCTAATCTTTACAGCTTAATGGTTCTGGCAGCACCTTATAGTCAAAATTCTATGTATGAAATCAAAGTGTAAAATCAATATAAAAATCTATAAAAATTAGGAATGGACCCTACGCATGTCTACTAAGTTTCTGGAGCTTTTCATGTCATTACACTTCTGTTATCATGGTGTTTCAACTGAAAGTTGTGTTGGTGTTGCACTAAACTGCAATTCTGAAAATACAAACCAGCAGTGACTAAAAGTGCAATATCTAACAGCTCACAGATCGGAATCTAGATCCGTAAGATGTTCTGGAAACTAGATTCATTAGGCTATAAAATTTTTTTATATAGTTTTGGTTGATTCGTATTGTAACAGGGTCGAAACCTCAGTGCAAAATGAACAGACAGCAAGAAATAATAAAAAGTCATCACACATATTCATCAAACGGATAATATACATGTTCTTGAATCATGGAATGCATTAACATTAATGTACAACAACTAGGATGGATTTTTACAGTGTACAAAGCCAAGTTATCATGTCACGATTCGATTCACGATATCTCAATCAATCAACATGTAATCAAATCACTATATATTTCTATATACAAGTTTCTAATCAATTTATTCATGTCGTGTGTGCATGCAAGCTTGGATTTGAATCAATGGATGTTGGCATGAAGTCAAGGATACTTCGGGTTAGCTTGTGTAAACCCTCGATATCCCAACAGAAGGTACACAATGCAATATTACGATAATCGAAAGAGAACTACTTGCGGAGATCAATAATCTTGAACTAGAAAAATTAAACGAGTTCAAGTGGACTTGCCTTTAGATGATGATTAGATCCGAATGTGTGAAGAATAACGGGATCGGAATCCCGGCAATACGGCGCGAGCAAACGATCACGTGTGATCACGATCGCATCGAAGGTCCAGGTTCACTTTGATGATGATGATCGTGATGATCAAGAAGAAGATGATCTGATGAGGGATCGAACGGCTGAGATCAAGGGAGGCTCTGTTGGCAGAAACACACAGAGACAGCGACAATGTGCAACAGTCAAGGGAGGCGGCGACCGGCTGCACTGGCGGGGTTGTCGTGGCGAGGCACTAGCAGTCGACGGCGGCTTTCAGATGACGTTAGGGAAGCAGAGGAGTTGGAAGTGGTGGTGCAGTGGGGGAGTCTTCGGGTGGTGCTGGCGCAACAGGGCGTCAACGAGCGGCGAGGAGTCTGGGAGTGCTGACGAGGTCGATGGAGGAGGTGGCGCTCGAGCGAGAGGCGCTCAGAGGAAGACGATGAGTGTTGCGGTGGACAGGGGTGGTTGGAGTTCTAGTCGAGGGAGGCTCGACGAAACAGGGGAGCGGCGAGGAGAACAAGGCAGGGCTGTCGATGACGGAGCACAGGGGAAGTAGCATCGGGGTGCCTCGAGGAGGTGACTGGGGTGGAAGCAGACCTCGACAAGGCGTGGGGCTCAGTGCTGGAGGTTGAAGATGAAGGGCGATGGTAATGGTAGCGAGACAAGCTTGACGAGGTGAGCAGAATGACGACGAGTTCTGGAGTTCTGTGCTGCAGCGACATCGAGGGCTGGCAGCGCTGGTTTCGAGAGCGGGGTGGTCGCAAGAGCTCGAGGGTCGACTGGAGGTGTCGAGGGGGTTCAACGAGGAGGAGGAACAAGGTGTGAGGAGACGGAGGTTGAGCAATGGCGGTGGTAGTGGAGTCGAGGGCGCTCGAAGGTTGCAAGAGGAGGAAGGCGAGGAGCAGTCGTCGACTGAGGGAGAGTGGGAGGCTCGACTGGATGAGGGGCTGCGGTGGCAGCGAGGAAGACGAGGGGGTGCTCTCAGTTGGGTTTGGGAATCAGAGGGGAGAGAGAATGGAATTTTTTCCTAAACTATCCCACTTTTGGAAAGTTTTTCCCAAACTGCCCTACTTTTTTTAAAAATTTCCAAACTGCCTCACTCGCTTTCTGAAAAAGCGAGTGTGATTAAAACATCATCGCTTTTTCAGAAAGCAAGTGTGAGACTTTTGATTTTCGAAAGTCTAGACTCGCTTTCTGAAAAAACAACATATTTTTAACCAAACTCGCTTTTTCAAAAAGCGAGTGGATTGTTTTGGTAAATACTTTAGAAAGTGGGTCAGTGTGGTAAATACTTTCAGAAAGTGGATCATTTTGGTCAATACTTTCAGAAAGTAGGTTATTTTGGTAACAAGTTCCTCTTCTCTCATCCTGGTATTTATTCTTTTTCTTTTTTCGTTGATGCATTTTGTCGAACAGTTGGTGTGCATTAATATTTAAGGTTGGTATTAGAAATGGATAGTTGGGTCAATTTGTTGGGGGTGAAAGTGGGTCTTTATTATTTTAAAATATGAAATTGTCACTTTTGTGTAACAAAAGTTATACTTTTTTTAAAGAAATTAGTTTATAATTTGTTCTTTAGATTTAATTGCAGGATTTGACGAAAGGCATACTAAGGATTACAGGAAGTCTTTGTCCTGACTATAGTTTCATATTTAGAAATTTGGTGTAATACCCGCTAATTTTTGCATCGTAATCTATGCGCTATTGAAAATTGCACGCGAGTATGTATTTTCTGATAATAATTATTTTTAATTGAGAAATATCAGTTATTGTCTACTTTATTTTATATGGATTATTACGAAGTAGTTTTAATGTATTTTGTATTGTTTATAATGTATTTGAGATTGGAGGGCTTATAGACAATTATCCCTTACTAAATACATTATTTATTTATCTATTATTATTTATTCCCTTATTAAAACCACCCCCCCCTTTCTCTTCTCCTTCCTTCTCCTTCTCCTTCTCCCGATTTGTTCCTTCCCAAACCCGATGGAACCCCCCCCCCCCCCCCCCCCCCCGGCCCTCCTCCTCCCTTCTCCTTCTCCTGTTCACGCCCAGCCGAAAAGAAAGAAACCCCCACCTCTCTTCTTCCTTCTTCTCCTTCCCTTCCTGTTCCATTCCGACCCCAAAAAGAACCCCATCGAACCCATCGGCCGACGATCTCCCCACCTCAAATCCCCTCCATTTCTTCGTCAATTCCAAATTAAACCGAGGGGTAGACTAAGTGAGGGGTTCTCTACATCATAGTAGCGTAGGATTTTCGATTGGATTTCGGGAAGGTAAAACCCTAACTATTTTATTTTATAAAATTTAGTTGGGTTAATTTTTATTGAGTTGGAATGTTAGGGTAGAGAGATTTAGAGATGTTGGAAGTGGTAGATGTGAGAAATTAGTGGATTATTAGAGAGATTGTAAGTTATTAGTAAATTAGGGTTTTGGATTTGTAAAAGAGAATTATAGGAATATGAATTAATTCTCGTATAGAAATAGAAATTGTAGTTGGGCTATTAAAATATTTTGGGGGCAATTTAGTAATTGTTTGGAACTAAGAATCTCGTCGGCACTAGTTTATTACGTGCATCGCACGTGTATATCCCAAGCGTTCAATAAACACTTGTGCGATATTTGGGATGACGTTATTAGCTTTTGTATTGGTTTGGATGATTGAGTTTTAATTTCTTTGAAATTGATGATAGGATATATTCGCGACTTCGGATGCGGGATGGCATGGTGACGCTTCGAACCTTCGCGAAAGGTGGTGAGTTAGTTTATTATATATTTTTGTGGTTCGAAGAACATGTGAGTGTTGATTTATTATGTATTCTTGTGTGTTAAGAAACATGTGAGTATCAATTTATCTGCGTATTTTTGGTGTTTTAAGAAATATAGTGAGTATGATATCTTTTATTTTACGCACATGGTGCGTTGTGAAAATTTTAAATTATAAATTGCTGTGTATTTCTGTTTTGTATCTTAGTGTAGCATGGATATTTGAGTTAAGGATTGGTGTGGACACTCATGTATGCGTCCACAATTGTAGGTTAAATTTCATAAATTATCGAGGTCGGTAGATACCTCAGAACTTGCAAAGTTCAGCTGGTCTGAAAGGGCAGAGCTGAAGCCGGTTGCTTTTTGGACTGAAGTCCAAAAGGTCATAACCATTTGTGTAGGTATGATCTTGCTATGAACCTTGAGAGTAGCTTTCGGTATGGGTTTATTTGATGATTCTCAAGTGTTAGAAATTCTAGAGTTCGTTTGGGTGAAGGGTAGCAAATGCTTTGCTGAAGGAGTGGCTGAATTTGTGTACCATGTTGGAAGTTGTGGTTGTTGTAAGTTTGGCACCCTGTTGTTGAGATTGACTTCAAGATTAAGTTAGCTTGGGGACTTGAGCTCTTAAATATCTGAGAGAGTCGCCCACTAGGGGATTGCTGTGGATCTCCCTACCCTTCTAGAAGTCTGATTGTGTTGCACTCCGATGAGCGTAGCTTGGGTCATAGCTACTACTTTTTTTTGAACTATCTTATCGGAGAATTGATGAGAAGCCCTCTGCATATCGCAGTGTGGTGATTATACGCTATCGGGGCGCTACATTTGGTACCCAATAGCGATTGATGATAGTCTCTTTCTTCAAGTCTTACGTATCTGACCATACTTTGATGGAAGCAACTAAATTTTAGTCTTTATACTCAATAGTGTGAAGAAAATGTTGACGTTTTTCCAGAAAAAAGAAACCAACATCTGTACCATACTTGTTGCACCTTTGCATGCACTTAACTAATGTTTTTTAGCCGAACGTGTGTGTGTTTTCTAAGGCCTGAGTTGTAGTTGTCTCACATTCATGACTTCAAAAAGTAGTAAGTGTCATGATCAAAAAGTTTTTCCCAATCAAGTAGTAAGTCACAAGAACTATATTTTGAAGTCATGAATGTGAGACAACTACAACTCAGGCCTTAGAAAACACACACACATTCGGCTAAAAAATATTAGTTAAGTGCATGCAAAGGTGCAACAAGTATGGTACAGAAGTTGGCTTCTTTTTTATGGAAAAACATCAACATTTTCTTCACACTATTGAGTATAAAGGCTAAAGTTCAGTTGCTTCCATCAAAGTATGGTCAGATACGCAAGACTTGAAGAAAGAGACTATCATCAACCGCTATTGGGTACCAAATTCCTAAATGATAAAACTAGTCATGACAAAGTCTTCCTGTAATTCCTAGTACGCCTTTCGTCAAATCCTGCAATTAAATAAAGAACAAATTATAAACTCATTTCTTTAAAAAAAAGTATAACTTTTGTTACACAAAAGTGACAACTTTATATTTTAAAATAATAAAGACCCTAATTCTAATGCTTGCCCATTAACAGATAGGAAATAATAATCAAGCTCCCAATAATATTCAATCAAGAACCTCTTCAAATCCCCCAAAAAACGAAAACCCCAAAGCTATGACCTCACCTTTTCCACAAATCCATCAAACAAGAATTTCTTCCCCGTTATAGATCTAATCTCATCCAAATCAAAAATCCATTTGCATATCACCCCAACAAATTGACCCAACTATCCATTTCTCATACCAACCTCAAATATTAATGCACACCAACTGTTCGACAAAATGCATCAAGGAAAAAAGAAAAAGAACAGATACCAGGAGGAGAGAAGAGGAACTTGTTACCAAAATGACCCACTTTCTGAAAGTATTTACCAAACTGACCCACTTTCGAAAGTATTTACCAAAACAACCCACTTGCTTTTTGAAAAAGAGAGTTTGGTTAAAAATAGGTCGTTTTTTCAGAAAGCGAGTCTAGACTTTCAAAAATAAATGGCCCGTTTGGATATTTGTTTTGGGGCCTTTTTTTGAATTTTTTTTTATGAAAATGCGTTTGGTTACGTGCTCTGGATAGTTGTTTTGGGGCCTTTTTTCAGAAAAAAACCCAACCCCCTCTTTTCTATCTCGTTCTCTCTCTCTTTTTTTGTTACCCCCTTCCTGTCTCTTTTTTGACGCCGACTTATCTTAGAATACCCCAGCCCTCTTTACTCATCTTTACTCCCATCTTCAATTATCCTTTACTCCCTCTTTACTATCATCAAGAGCCGATCCTTTCTTCTGCGATTCGCTCTGTTTTCCTCCTTCTCAACCTGGACGGTCGATTCATGGTCTGTGAGACTAGATCTGGTTTTACAAGAAGGTGTCTTCAAAAACATTGCAGTCGAATCAAACGCCGGCTGAGGCTTGAATCTGTCGGAGACAACTTCTTGACCTTTGAAAGCAAGCAAACCAAGGTATGTTTCACTTTGATCCAATTTTTATTCTAGGGTTTCGGTTTGGGTCACTTGTTAATTCCAGATCTGTTGTAAAAAAAAATCCCCTTTTTTTGTATTTTTTTATTATCGGTTTGATTTGAGGGATGAAATTTTTTTTATGATGCTGTGATTTGGAGATGATGAATTCTGATCCTCAAGTTCGACGTCGATGTGTTAATTCCAGATCTGAATTTTAAAAAAAAAAATCGATTTTTTTATTTTTTGACCTATACTGAATTGAGGGATTAAAGATTCTTATTGAAGTGGAATTGGAGATGATGAGTTCTGATCGTATGGTCGACGTCGCTATTGATACTTGTGGAAATTGGATATTTTAATTGAACTGGAATTTATATTGAACTGGATTAAAGATGGTTGCTGAACTGGAATTGGAGATTTTTATTGAACTGGAACTGGAAAGAAGACATCATCTACAATTGCTATAGTAACCTCAAAAAATTATTTTCGTTCACTGTTATAGTTGAGCAATTGATGATTGTTATTTTATATTTATCGAATCTGTAGCTAATCAAGATGAGCAGTAAGGGAAAGGGGATGGAGGTGGAGAGTGATATTATCCTTTGGCCAACATGTAATGAACGTATATTTGTGGAATTGATGGAGGCGGAGGTCGACCGAAATAGTTTGAAAAGTTCGACCTTTGAAGCCAAAGTTTGGCACAGCTTTGTGGCTAGTTTGAATCACTTGTGTAACCGTACATACACAGTTAAACAATTAAAAGATAAACATTCCCGACTTAGGATGAAGTGGAAGGAGTTTCACACCTTGAAGAATCAGAGCGGTATGGGTTGGGATGAAGACAACCATACAGTCACTTGCGAGCCCGCTGTTTGGGAGACATATGTCATGGTTCACATATAACTTATTTTTTTATAACAGTGTGTGATTATCATCTTAATATACTTATTCATGACTTTAGTACTTGTAAATTAACAACACATAATTTTTGAATAGGCACACCCTCATGCTAAACAATTCAAATCGAAGGGATTGGCCAATTATGATGCTTTGACCAAAATTTTTGGTCAGTCTACTACCCAGGGTTTTCTTTCTAGGGCTTCAACTCAAAGGGTGTATGACACCGATGAGGAACGGAGGGTCAATTTTGAGTTCACCCACCCCACCCCACCCAATGCACCACATGTCAATTTGGTTGATGATGATGATCACGAACCAATACATTCGGGGTCTCACAAGAGGCGATCTGGTGGGTCTAGTGGTCGAGCAACAAAAAGCTCGAGAATGGATAATTGTATTGATGCCAATACCTCTGTGCATGTTGCAAAAGCTGAATATTATAAGAAGAAAATGGACGATCGAAGTGTTTGCTCAGATGCAGAAGATCCGTTCTCCATTGATAAGTGCATGGACATAATTAATAATATGGATGGGCTTGATCCCAAAATGCTCCGTGTCACAATGGATAACATAGTTGCAAAGAAAAGTTGGCGCCATGGCTTCATTCTTATGAAACTAGATCTTAGACTCTTGTGGTTGGACCAACTTGCGAATGAGTAGAGGGATCTAATTTGTTTAAGTGGATCCAACCCAATGTATTGTTTAAATGTCTTAACAATTTATTGAAATATTTCTGTATCAGTACATTGTGAATATGTTATGGCACAATGTGTTGGATTTTCATCGGTAACGGTTAATTTTAGATGTGTTTGCTATTACTAGCTTTTGTTGTTTTTGTTTTTTGGGGTTTAACTTTGGTAGATAACATAAAATGTTAGTGTAATTGTTTATATAACCTAAAAGGTATGCATAATAACATAAAATATATTTAAAAGTATTTTCAATTTCTGTCGTTCAAGGCAATGATGAAATATACTATCAATCAAAAGGTTGTGTGTCCACCCCCATCTACCATCATGTGCCACTGATCAATCTGGATATGATGGATATGGTAGCTTATGATCCTTTTTTTAAAAAATTTTTATTAACGTAAACAGACAACACTTCTATGATGATATATTCCCATTATACTGACCAAATGATTGATGAATTCAACTATGGGTGACGGATGGGGTGGACACATGATTAGTAGTAGTTGGCATGGCATTTTAAAAAATGCAGCCCTACACTAATATTTATGATTTATTAGAACAATAGTTCTATGATAATGTGTTCTGAGTCTACGACTAATTGTGGAGATGATGATGATATATTCTGATCCTATATAATCTTGAAAGTATTGACAATTTATTTCATATACTAGAAATGAAATACATGCTACATGGTGTTAGCTTATTCTAGCAGGTGATGGGTACTGATGCTGCTCATGGATTCATTCTACCATCAGTATTTTTGAAGGTTTCATTTTCACTTTCAAAATTAATTTCTTGTTACATTTCGTATAACTATAATGGCTTCTGATTTAGTGTTTGTCGCTACTCATGTACCTTCCTGTGATGGGTTTGGATGCTGCTCATGGTTTCTGATGGCTTCTGTTGGATTGTGATGACATCTTCTACCTTTATAAGTGATTATGGTATGAACTTCACTTTCAAAATAACCTTGTTGTTACTATATAATATTTGTGAACACTGTGAATGCTTCTCATGCTTGTGTTGGATTCTCATGAGCCATGAGCACCATCAAAATCCATCACAGGAAGAAAATTGTACACAGCATGGAAATTTGACAAAGAAAGTAATCAATGGTTTAGTTAAATAGCATTAGAAGCCATCATCTCTAGATTCATCTCAGACACATGTGAGAATTTTGTGTTTGTTTACTAGTATTTCCAAATCTGGATGTGATGATGATTTATTCTGATCCTATATACTCTTTGGAGTAATGAAATTTTTGATGTTGCTCATGGCATCTGATGGCTACTGATGGATTGTGGAGGGTTCTTTTTGCTTTATAAGGGATTACGGACTTAGTTTCACTTTGGAAAATTTCCATACTGTACACAATGTCTTTCGTGTGATGGGTTTTGATGCTGCTGATGGTAGCTGATGGCTACTGAATGCTTGTATGGCTTCTTTTTGCTTTGTACGAATTTGAGTAAGGTTTGAGTTTTACTTTGGAAAATTTCCATATTGTACACAATGTCCTTTCTGTGATGGGTTTTGATGCTGCTTATGGTAGGAGATGATGGTCTACTGATGGATTGTGATGGCTTCTTTTTGCTTTATAAGGGGTTAAGGTTTGAGTTTCACTTTGGAAAATTTTCATATTGTACACAATGTACCTTCCTGTGATGGGTTTTGATGCTGCTCATAGCTACTGATGGCTTCTGTTCAAATGTGAGAAGGCTTTTTCTTGCTATTTAAGGAATTAAGCTTTGATTTTCACTTTTAAAATTGAATTCTTGTTACTATATTATAAATGTGATGGCTTCTGATGCTTGTGATGGATTTTCATGGTTGGGCAAAAATAGTTTGCTGTGTACAATTTTCTATGCCTCTCATGAATCTGGAATGATGGCCTCTGATCCTATTTACCAAAACCATTGAATTCTTCCTTTGTTAAAATTTCATACTGTGTACAATACCTTCCTGTCATGGGTTCTGCAGCTGCTCATGGTTTTTGATGGCTGCTGATGGATTGTGATGACTTCTTCTTCCTTTATAAAGGGATTAAGGTCTAAGTTTCACTTTCAAACTAACCTTCAAGTTACTATGTTAGTGCTGTGAAGGCTACTGATGCTTGTGATGGCTTCTTTGGTTTTTTTCTAAAAAAGAGAAGCAAAAAATGCTTTGAGAACTCCGTAACCAAACTTGTTTTCTTAAAAAGAAAACCAAAACAGAGCCCTAAACAACTATCCAAAAAGGCCCTCAAGTTAGTCTCAAATACTGGTAACCAAAACATGTACAAATTTCTAATATAATTTGTACATGTGCCTGAGATGAAAATCTTTGTTCCCTTTGTGCATCTCTTAGTTCAATAATCTGGTCTGTAAAGAGGTAAACCTGGTATTTGCAATAGAATGAGTTGCTTGGGCAAAACGTAGGAGATGATGGCTTCTGATCCTATAAATTTTCTAATACTGTGTACAATTTCCTTCCTATGATGGCTTCTGATGCTGCTCATGCCATATGATGTTTCTTCTAGCAGGTGATGGGTTCTGATGCTTATCATGGCTTCGAATCATTGGGGTTTTAATTTACTGGCTTCAACCTGGTTTGTATAAGTATTTTTGAAGGTTTCATTTTAACTTTCAAAATTAATAATTTTTGTTACATTCCTTTTAACCATCATGGCTTCTCATGGGTTTTGCTACTGGTCATGTACCTTCATGTGATGTGTATTGCTGCTGCTCATGGATTCTGATGGCTTCTGTTGGATTGTGATGACTTCTTCTACCTTTATAACGGATTATGGTATGAATTTCACTTTGAAAAGCTACATTCTTGTTACTATGTTATTCTTGTGAAGGCTGTGAAGTCTTCTGATGCTTGTGTTGGGTTCTCATTTCTGAACAAAAGCTATCGATTTCTCCTTTTTAAGGAATCACACTATCTACAAATTTGTGGTGGGTTCTGATGTTGCTCATATCAGCTGATGGCTATTGATGGATTGTAATGGCTTCTTCTTGCTTTGTAATGGGTTAAGGTGTGAGTTTCACTTTGTAAAATTTGGATACAGTGTAAAATTACCTTCCTACGATGAGTTCTGATGCTGCTCATGGCATATGATGGATACTGATGGATTATGATGGCTTCTTCTTGCTTTATAAGGGGTTAAGGTCTGAGTTTCACTTTGTAATATTTGCATACTGTGTCCAATATTCTTCTGTGGTTGGGTTGTGATGCTGCTCATGGCTTCTGCTTTTTATGATGGATTCTAAAACAATCTGATGCTTTATAACGGATTAAGAATGAAGTTTCACTTTCATTTATTAACCGCAAATTTTATTCCGCTCAAAATTTGTAGATTACAATTGCTGTATTAGCCGCTTCTTACACAATTCAGATAAAACTTTGCATAGTCGAAAGCTTGTCAGTGATGGGGAGATACAAAGAAGAAACAAAAAAAACTTAAAGCGAAGAAAACTTTGCATAGTCGCACGCTGCTTGTTCGTATACTTGTAGAACTTTGCTCTGTAACTACAAAGAAAAAAAAATTCATAAGAAAACTAATGCAAATTGATTAAACATACACCGTTTATAAGCTCATTGTCACGAAAATTGCAAAAAAATTATTTTGAGAATTTAATTTTAAACACAAATGCCTTTTCTAACCACATTATCCAATTACTATTTTTAAATAAAATTTCAGATTTTTTGGTTTACCAACCACATTTTATACTCTCATTTTCAAAAAACAGTTTTCAAAAAATATTTATTACCAAACAGCATTTTACAGTCTAATTTTCAGAAAACAGTATTCAGAAAAAATTGTTACCAAACAGGTTTTACACTCTCATTTTCAGAAAACAGTTTTCAGAAAAAATTATTACCAAACAGCTTTTACACTCTCTTTTCAGAAAACTGTTTTCAGAACAACTATCCAAACGCAACCCAAAAGTCTCACTTGCTTTCTGAAAAAGCGATGAGGTTTTAACCACACTCGCCTTTTCAGAAAGCGGGTGAGGCAGTTTGGGAATTTTTAAAAAAAGTAGGGCTGTTTGGGAAAAACTTTCAAAAAGTGTGACAGTTTGGGAAAAAATTCGAGGGAATGAGAGGTCGGGGGAAGAGAAGGAGTCAGGGGGATTTTATTTAATAATAATATATTAATATAATAGTGTGGTAGTTAGGGAGAGATTTGTGGGGATGTGGAGAGATATGGGGATTAGTGGGGATTTGAACGTGGAGGAGAGTTGATATGGTCAAATGGGAGATAATAGGAGAATTGGGTTATTGGGTACTGGGCTTAGGGGATCCAATAAGATGTGGGTTTGGGTTTGTAGACTTGGGCTTGGGTTAGGCTATACTCATATATTAATAAGAAATGCACATCAAATGAATATAAAATTGGGCTTTAGATAATTGGCTTCAATTTAAATAATTAAATAATATAATATAGATCCAAATCAGTGGGCTTTAACAAAAATAATAATAATAATACTAATAACAACACATATTAATGATAAATAATAATAATAATAATAATAGTAATAATAATACTAATAATAATAATACTAATACTAATAATAATACTAATAATAATACTAATACTAATACTAATACTAATAATACTAATACTAATACTAATACTAATAATACTAATACTAATAATAATACTAATAATAATAATAATACTAATAATAATAATACTAATAATAATAATACTAATACTAATAATACTAATACTAATAATAATACTAATACTAATACTAATAATACTAATACTAATACTAATACTAATAATAATAATAATAATAATAATAATAATACTAATAATACTAATAATACAAGACAGAATATAATTTGGGTTCAACGTTTTTGTGAAAGTAATTCAATAATAACAATAATAATAATGATAATGAAAACAATAGCAATAATAATAATAATAATAATAGTAATAATAACATTAAACAACAAAATAAGAATTTGGCTTATCAACTTTATATTAAAATAATCCGAACAGAAATATATATAATCGATCAATTATAAATAGATAATACATCGTCGTTATTCAAAGTAAATATAATTGTCGATTATAAAACACTTAGTAAAACACTTAGTAAAATATAATAATAATAATAATAATAATAATAATAATAATAATAATAATAATAATAATATTAATAATAATAATAATAATAATAATAATAATAATAATAATAATAATAATAATAATAATAATAATAATAATAATAATAATAATAATAATAATAATAATAATAATAATAATAATAATAATAATAATAATAATAATAATAATAATAATAATAATAATAATAATAATAATAATAATAATAATAATAATAATAATAATAATAATAATAATAATAATAATAATAATAATAATAATAATAATAATAATAATAATAATAATAATAATAATAATAATAATAATAATAATAATAATAATAATAATAATAATAATAATAATAATAATAATAATAATAATAATAATAATAATAATAATAATAATAATAATAATAATAATAATAATAATAATAATAATAATAATAATAATAATAATAATAATAATAATAATAATAATAATAATAATAATAATAATAATAATAATAATAATAATAATAATAATAATAATAATAATAATAATAATAATAATAATAATAATAATAATAATAATAATAATAATAATAATAATAATAATAATAATAATAATAATACAAGACAGAATATAATTTGGGTTCAACGTTTTTGTGAAAGTAATTCAATAATAACAAATTTGGGTTCAACGTTTTTGTGAAAGTAATTCAATAATAACAATAATAATAATGATAATGAAAATAATAGCAATAATAATAATAATAATAATAGTAATAATAACATTAAACAACAAAATAAGAATTTGGCTTATCAACTTTATATTAAAATAATCCGAACAGAAATATATATAATCGATCAATTATAAATAGATAATACATCGTTATTCAAAGTAAATATAATTGTCGATTATAAAACACTTAGTAAAATATTCGAAATCGATTTAGTACAAAATAAGTTTATAAATAATCAAAATACCGAAAATATTCAGGAAATACGTATTTACGGGAACGGAGGTTACATATATTGTACTCGGTTATTTCTTAATTCAATAATCAGTATTGTTTTTATCTCTCTGATTTATCTTAACATGGTATCAGAGCTAATTATACAAATTTTCTTTTCTTAAATTTCTCCATAAAAAATCCTCAAAAAAAAAAAAACAAAAAACAAAAAACAAAAAACAAAAAACAAAAAAAAAAACAAAAAACAAAAAAAAAAACAAAAACTGTAGTAGCATCATCATCGTCACTATCGGCAACTTCCCCCAATCAACTGCAACCATCATCATCACCATCGGCACCACCCTACTCCGTCGCCCTACCACCCAACCTCCTTACCTAGCCGCCACTCTCACCCTTTATCTAAAACCCTAACCCTATATCCAAATACCCTATTTCTGATAATCCAACAACCCTCTACCCAACCCGAAATCCACTATGAGCCGCTGCTACTCATCCCCCCGACCTCCACTGCCATTACCAACCCTAGCCGCCCTCTCCTCTCCCACCTCAAACCCTAACTCTACTTCTCTATTTCTCTTCTCAACCCATTACCCGAAAATAGCCTATACCCGAATCCAACAAAACCTACAACCCGACCCGAAATCCTATAACCCTATACCTGAATTTCAAAAAAGAAAGATAAAATAAATAAATAAATAATATTTTTTTTTTACAGGTACTACTACTTGACGGAATATCAGTCCCCTCCACATATTTCCGCCTCCACCGACTTCCCCGCTGCAACTACCTCTCGTTCCCCCCCTCCCATCTCGTTCATCCTCCAAATTCAATCAGCAACAACAACACCTTCATTCTGCCTCCGGCCTCCTACCTTCTCCCAGCATCATTCCTCACCCTTCCCCACCTCTACTTCTGACACCGGTAGCACCATCCTGCACCCTATCCCGATCCAGACACCAGCAACATTGTAACACCCCGAATTCCAAATAAGGATGAATTCGAGATTCCACAGGATCATTACCTCACTTCGTACAATTTTACAAAGAAATTAAAACTTTTCTCAATAATACATCAGAGTTACAGTACACTTTGTTTACACAGCGGAAGAATAAAAGATTACAATGAAATAAATACAACATTTTTAAATAAGAATAGTATCAGCATATCCACTTTATTGCTTCATGAACTTCCATTACCTGCATGTAAGACTGTGGATGCGCCAGTTGATTACAACCGACGAAATGTTATATACGGCTATCCTCTCTATGCCGGAAACAGTATAACGATCTTATTACTTTAACAAATCACAGAAAGATTGAATGAATAAATAAAGTGTTAACATTGTGTCTACGCTAAGCATGTAAGTGTATGCCATGCCTTAATGCCTAATGCACACATTTATACTAGAATGACACTAATGCACACTTGTTCGGTTTCTATGCATCCCATACTACATAGGGGGAGGGCAAGCGCCTACGTACTCCACAATACAGGGCTCGATCCCTCGCCATGATAACTACCCGGTAATAAAACAAGGTTTAGATCATTCCACGAATATGGGTCCCAGCCCGACGGCTATTTTAACGATTCCCACATCATGCGAATCATCCCGCAAGTGCCCCCTAGCCCCGGTATGTGTATATACTTTGGAGACGGTAAACTATCCGCCCGACTTCGCCAAGTCCCAAATTTAAATATAAACAAAAACCCGTCTCCCACAGAGCAACCTCAGTCCAACGACTGGGTCTATAGCCACGGAGATCCACCGCCGACTATATAGAGGCAACCCACTTACGTTTGCCCAGGTTTACTACATCTTCACCTAGGTGCCTAATTGATTTTTAGTTCAAGACATGAATGTGTTATCAATCCTAGAATCAGTTTTACCTCCTACCGGTCTGTTCATAAAAATTATACAAGATCGCCCAACGGCATTATCTAGAATCAAGTCTCAAAATCTTTCTTTCAGAGTTACCGGTAACCGAGGTCTTACTAATTCTTAATCATAAACTTTCATGCACAAGAAACATGGGTACGCATACCCTTTAGGAATCATGTCTTAAACCTAGATGATTTCATCTTTCAATTCATTCACAAAAATATATAGTCTTGTCACTATTCATAATCTATTTACTCATTCATAATCTTTATAAGCAATTAATTTATTTCAAGAACACAACTTCATCAACAAATTCAAACTCTTACAATCTCGACTCACTTTAAAAATATTCATTCAAAAGAAGTATCAGAAACTCAGAAAAATATCAGTTAGAGCAGTAACAATCGACTTCATAGGGTGATCGGTCGACTGACCCGCGTGAAATCCAAACTCAAGAATTCATCGATCAGAGCAGTGATAGTCGACTGCGTACTGAAGCCAGTCAACTGTTCTGCGAGAAATCCAACCTTTAAGAAAACATAATTCATTGCGGTGACAGTCGACTGTAAAAGGAGCCAGTCGACTGTTCCGTACAAAAATCCACTTTTTCAAAGCTCCGCAGTCAGGTTCGTGACGGTCGACTGTTTGAACTTTACCAGTCGACTGTCATTCTTATGGACTGCATGTTTTGGGTTTGTAAAACTCATATTTTGACATATTATTTCTACTCATTTAAATAATTTTCTTTCTCATTTTTCACATAAACTTAGATTTTTTTTCTTTCTTTAAGACACTAAAACTTACAAGAGAAAAGAAACTAGTGTCCATGACAGATGGTTATATTCTCACTTTAACACAAATGTACTTTATAACAAATACTAGTGTATTCACTTGAACAAGAATACTCTTCATGAAATAGTTTACATTCTTTTGAATTTAAACATACATATGTCGATACATTACCACACTAACAAAATTTCATTCTTTAATTATCATGGTTTTTATCATACAAAACTACTTTCACATCCTATTATACTAGCATGAATTTCATTCATAATTTTCACATAAAAAATTCCTCTTATATGTCAACAATATTATTTACAAGCATATTAACCTGGTTCATACATCAAATAATTCTTTCTCTTTTAATTAGCTTGGTATCTTTTCTTTTTCTACTCAATCACAACAAACGGCATATCATTTTACACTAACATAAATTTATCTATTCATATCAACATTCTACTTATAATTCTCATCTTTAGCATGCATATCCTACGTTGGAAAATTGCAAGATCACCCACTAACATAATGTTGATTTATATACTAACATAGCATCTTTCATTACAACCAATGTATAGATTTGTTCTACTTCATCATATCAAAATAATATACTCATTTATTTTTACTAGCATGCATAGTTCTAAAATTAGAAAGAATGAGAACATCCACCTTAGTTGGAGAATGAAGACTACAAAAGAAAAAGGGTTCCTAGCTCCACAAGCACTTCCAGCTCCTAGCAAGGCCTCCTCTCCTAGTTGTGGCTTCTCCTCCTAGCAATGGCTCCAAGCACAAGAACTCTCACTCCTTTTTTTTTCTTTCTTTCTCTCTTTCTTTTCTTTTCTTTCTCTTTTTCTTTTCTTTTCTTTCTCTTTTGATTAAGTTTTTGGTGCAAGAGAAGTGTAGGAATTGGGGTTCTATTTATAGGGTAAAGCTAGGGTCTAATATGAAAAATTCACACGCTAATAACTCTCTCTTTTTTAATTCCACAACTCTTCATTTGCTTAACTCCTAAACTCCTACCTTCTTATCTCCCCACTCCCCTAAGCATTAATCCTCTCATTTAATCTCTCTCTTTCTCTCCTCCTGAAGAAACCCGGTCAATCCCCCTAGGTGTAGTCCGGTTAACTCATGTGTACAAATGTACACATGCACACTTCAATTCAAGTTCAAACAGCACCTAATGTGTTGTGCTAATCCCGTGGCCCCCATTCCATCACCTTTTACTTAATCACCATTTCCAAATCATAACAGCACCCACCACTTACACTATTTATTTATACATTAATCTCATATTAAATTCATTATAAACACTATCCGTTTTAACCTTTTTACACATCATCACTATTCATTTATTTTTTTCACAATATACACTATATTGTATATATCTCTACACACACACACACACAAAATTATACACAAATTCTATAATTCTAATTGTGTACTAAAATTTTATAACTTGCCATGTATTTGTGCATGCCAACTTAAATTGGGTTAGAATTGATGGGCTTGATCATGGGTTCTATTTTAATTAACTAAATTAATTATTCTTGTGGGCTTCTTTTAATTTAATCTAATGAGTAGACTTTATTTTAAATCCATGGATCAAAGAAGACTAATTAATCTTATGCATCCAAACCAAAATAGACAAATGAGAAATAAAATAAAAATAACACGTGCAAGAATTGAAAAATGTATTTTTAATTAAAATGGAGATAAATGGATTTCTATTTATAAAAATAGATTTGAGTACCAAAGATAAATAATTTAAGCACATAGAAAATTATTGCACGTAGTGGTGAAAAATACATATTCGACACGTGCATCAAAGCACGTAAAAAGCACGTAAAAATGCAGAGATTAAAATAAAATATTCAGGAAATGCATAGATAGTCAGAAATAACAATACGTAATGAAAACATGTTACAAATAATACCAGTAACAGTACAAAATACACGTGCATAACATACAAGGGCAAAATTATTATTTTCAATTTTGCAGGGTGTTACAAACATCTCCCTCCTCATTGCGTCTCAGTCACAGCAGCACTAGTCTTATTTCTCCTCGTAGTGCTTCTTTCCTCACATCCTCGGTCATGCCTGTCACTAAAGCCTTGCCGTCACCTGATGATTGGGCCAATCTTCAGCAACACCTCACTCAGCTGAAACTACAGCTCATGGGTCAGTCTATCAATGCTGGTTCCTCTGCTCCCGCATTCTCTGCTACTCCCGGTATGAATTGTTGATTCTTGATTTTGATGATCACAACACAGTGCAACATGTGTCTATGTTATACAGCTAATATTGCAGTGTACATACCAAAGACAATTCTAGCTAAACAAATGAACAAGCTCAAAAGGATACAGATGAAGACTTCACTCAGACAAGATCCAAGACTTCACTCAAGACAAGACTCAAGACTCAAGACCTCAGCTCAAATTGTCAAATTGTGTCAAATTATAATGTCTTAAAAACAATGTATCTTACTTTCTGTTGAGTCTTAGTCTGATGTAAAGCCTTGTCACACACACACACACACACTCAAAATTTCATAATGTGTGTCTCTTAAAAACCCCCAAAAAGAGTCAAAACAGTTTGAAGAATTTTAACTCTTGAGTACCAGTCGACTTAAGCTTCTGCCAGTCGACTGATAGTACAAAACTGTTTAAAATTATTCAAACTCTGATCAGTCGACTCATATGGCAACCCAGTCGACTGTTCGAGAGCTTTTGACCGTTTTCTGTTTTTCAAAATCGAATTTTTCAAACTCAAATGCTCAGATCCGTTGGTTGACAGTTGGAGTAACTATCTCCCAACGTTCAGGAGATCAAACTCTTTAAGTAGAGTTCAGATCTCACTGAAAAGATCTACATGATTAAAAAATAGAATTCTCTTTGAAAATCCGAGCACTCTTTGTGAGAAAAAAATTCTAAGTGATTTTTGAGAAATAAAGGTTTCAAGATCATTCTCTCTGGTTCTCTACACTCAGTCCAGTACAACAACGATTCCGCTCTGGACTGAGTATAGAAGTCGACCTGTTTATTAGCCACGTGCATCAACACATACACCAACAAGGCTATAGCTTGACTGTAAAGTATTTCTTGTTCTCTTGCTCTCGGTTGAAGAGTATTTTTGACTCTAGGTTGTAGAGTCGGTTTGTTTCACTCTTGGTTGAAGAGTGGGTCTGCTTTCTCTGGTTGAGAGAAAGGACTACGGGTTAGACAAGGTTGTTGTCGTAACGCCGTAGGGTATTCTTGTAAACTTTTTCAAGAATAGTGGAAATCTCAAGTGGGTTGCTTGGGGACTGGATGTAGGTCGGGAGGACCGAACCAGGATATATCTTGTGTACTCTGTGATTGATTTTGCATTTACTCTTGTTTATTTAAGTTTTGCAAAAAGTTTCTGGACAGTCGACTCCTTGCACTATCAGTCGACTGGTCAGTGTCTTCTTAGTTGTATTTTCATTGTGTCGTCAGTCGCCTGGCTTATCTATAAGTCGACTGCACTGAGATATTGTATTTACTTTATTTTGGTCATATCAGTCGACTGGTTATCAACCAAGTCGACTGTACCGAGAAAATTTCCGCAGTTTTTTTATTAACACTATTCACCCCCCCTCTAGAGTTTGTTGTCTCGCCTACAGGATCCAACACTTGGTATCAGAGCAAGGTTACAGGCTATGGCAACTACATCAAATACAAATCAGTACCATGAAGGCCAATCTACACAACGGCCACCACTATTTGATGGAACGAACTACAATTATTGGAAGTGCCGAATGAGAATCCACCTTCAATCAATCAACTACGAGATATGGCAAATGACAGAGATGGAATACACTGCTCCTACCATTCCATATGCACAATGGAATGATGATCAAAAGAATCAGACTATGAACAATGCCAAAGCAATGAATGCCTTATTTTGTGCACTTACAAAGGAAGAATTCAACCGTGTATCCAATGCTACAACCGCACATCAAATTTGGCATACACTCGAGGTAACTCATGAAGGAACGAATAAAGTAAAAGAGTCTAAAATTTCTGTTCTTGTCCATAGGTTTGAGATGTTCAGAATGAAGGACAATGAGACTGTGTCCGAGATGATTACCAGATTCACAGACATCACAAACTCTCTTGTGGCACTTGGAAAGACTTACACTCAAGCAGAGATGGTTAGAAAAGTATTGTGTGCACTCACTCCAGAATGGGAGAAGAAGACCACAGCAATAGAGGAAGCGAATGACTTGTCTCAACTTTCTCTCGAGAATCTTGTTGGCAATCTCATGGCATATGAGGTCCAACTTGAAGATCGAAAGAAGGATACAGAATCACACCAAGCAAAGAAGAAATCATTGGCTTTTAAAGCCATGACAGATTCAGAAGATGAAGAAGAGATAGCAATGTTCACTCGGAGATTCAAGAAGTTCTTAATGAAGGGTAAGTTTAATTCTAAAGTTAGAGATTCTAATGACCCTCCTACATGTTTCAGGTGCAATAAAATAGGTCACATGAAGAAGGATTGTCCCTTAGAAAATGCAAAGAACAAGGGAAAATCATCCAACTTCAAGAAGGACAAATATGCAAAGAACAAATTTGCCAAGAACAAGAAGGCTTATCAAGCTACATGGGATGATAGTGATTCATCTTCCGAAGAAGAAACGGATGAAAATAACGAAGTGGCAAATGTATGTTTCATGGCCGCACAAGAACATGTAAGTAATGATTATGATTCCGAAGATCTTCTTGATGCTTTTAATGAAATATTCCAAGAGTTAAAGAAAGAAAAGATTAGAGTTAAGAATCTTGAGAAAGTGAATCAATCACTCAATCAAGAAAATCTTAACCTTGATAAGGAAGTAAAATCCTTAAATTCTCGCCTTGCAAGTCTAGATACTGATCTTGAAACTCTCAAAAAGAATTATGAAGAGATTTCAAAGAACGTATCTAAGTTTAACAAAGGCAAAGAGAATTTAAATGATATGCTTCATCATCAAGTTACATCTAGTCAAAAATATGGACTTGGTTTTAAAAAATCTTCTGTAAAAGAATCTCCTGTTGTAAACACTAGTAAAAATAAATCAGCATCTATTTCTAGTGTTACACACAAGTTGTATGATTTCTTTGAAAAGCCTAAGGTTGTTAATTCTAGTGATAAAAGCAAGACTACCGTTCGGTTAAGTCGACTGAACCATACAACCAGTCGTCTGTCCAGAGAAATTGGATCTTATTCAACGAGATCAAAACCTATTATAAGTCGACCTAGTGTATCGGCCAGTCGACTGATGTACACCAACAGTCGACTGAAGGACACTGTTAAGTCGACTGGACAGAACAAGTTAGTATGGTTTCCAGTCAGTCTAAATCAGAATGATAGAATTGCTTATATTAATTCATATTTATCAAATGTGTGTAATTCTATTTTTTATATTCCTGCTTATGGAGGAAGATCAAACTCTTCATGGGTTTGGTTTCCCCCAAACTAATGTGTTTTGGACCCAATAAAAAGGGTACCATATTTACCTTAAATTTTTTATAGGTACCCAAGAAAGAACGCTGGATATTAGACAGCGGTTGTTCAAAACACATGACAGGACATGCCAACCTACTATCCACCATTCAAAGCATAGATGGAGGAACCGTCACCTTTGGAGATAACAACAAAGGCAAAGTCATAGGTATTGGCATGGTCGGTAAAACTTCTAACCCAACTATAGAAAATGTGTTATTAGTTAATGGTTTAAAGCATAATCTTTTAAGCATTAGTCAATTATGTGATAAAGGATATAAAATAATTTTTGAGAAAGATGCATGCTTGATTTATGATTCTACTATGCAAAATGTTATTTTTCAAGGTTTTCGTAAAAATAATATTTATGAATTGTGTTTGAATGCAATTGATTTTTCAAATGATTTTTGTTTAATAGCCTCTAACAATGAATCTTGGCTATGGCATAGAAGATTTGGACATGTGAACATGAAAAATCTCTCAAAATTATCTAAATATAACCTAGTTAAAGGACTGCCAAAACTATCCTTTAAAAAGGATAAGTTATGTGATGCATGTCAATTAGGAAAACAAATCAAATCTACTTTTAAAACAAAAGAAGTAATTTCTACTAGTAGGCCGCTCGAATTAATTCATATGGATTTATTTGGCCCTACTAGAGTTGCTTCTTTAAATAAAAGTAGATATGTGTTTGTTTTAGTAGATGATTTTTCAAGATTCACCTGGACATTCTTTTTAAAACATAAAAATGATGCTTTTGATGAATTTGCACATTTTTGTAAACGCGTTCAAAATCAAAGGTCTCTAACCATAGTCACTATTAGAAGTGATCATGGTGGAGAATTTGAAAATAAAACATTTACAGAATATTGCAACAAGAATGGTATAACACATTCGTTTGCATTTCCTAGAGCTTCACCACAAAATGGAGTGGTTGAAAGAAAGAATAGGACTTTGCAAGAATGCGCACGTACTATGCATGTTGAAAGCAATTTACCAAAGCATTTTTGGGCTGAAGCTGTTGCTACCGCTTGTTATGTTTTAAATAGAATTCTTATAAGACCTAAGCTAAAGAAGACTTGTTATGAGTTATTTTTTAATAAAATTCCTAAAGTTTCTTACTTTAAGACATTTGGTTGTAAGTGTTTTATTCTAAACACAAAAGATAATTTAGACAAATTTGATCCTAGATCTAATGAGGGTATCTTTTTAGGATACTCAAATAGGAGTAAAGCATATAAAATTTTCAATAAGTCAACAATGACTATTGAAGAATCAATGCATGTTACATTCGATGAATCTTTACCTTCATCAACCTTAAATAAAGATGATGAAACTGATTTATCACCTTTAGATAATGTGATTAAATCCTTAGAGCAAACTAATCTGTCTGATAAGTCGACTGATAAGGTCTACCAGTCGACTGAAGTAAAGCAGTCGACTGAAGAACAAGTCAAGTCGACTGATCCGATTGTGATATCTTCAACTTTACCAAAGTCATTTGTTGAAGTTAAAGATCATCCTCATGACTTAATAATTGGTGACATTTCCCATGGTATTCAGACACGTTCACATGTTAATATGATCTCTCATACAGCATTCTTGTCGGATTTTGAACCGAGAAATGTACAGGAAGCTTGTGAGAATGAATATTGGATGAATGCCATGCAAGATGAACTAAACCAGTTTATAAGGAATGATGTATGGGATTTAGTTCCTAGACCACCTGATCAGACTATTATTGGTACCAAATGGGTATTCAAAAATAAGTTAGATGAATCAGGACAAGTTGTAAGGAACAAGGCTAGATTAGTTGCTCAAGGATATAATCAAGAAGAAGGTATAGATTTTGATGAAACATATGCTCCTGTTGCTAGACTAGAATCTATTCGTATTTTATTATCTTTTGCTTATTTTATGAATTTTATACTTTATCAAATGGATGTGAAAAGTGCTTTTCTTAATGGATTTATTAAGGAAAATGTTTATGTTAAACAACCACCAGGTTTTGAACATGAACAATTTCCAGATCATGTTTATAAATTGAAAAAGGCTTTATACGGTCTTAAACAAGCACCTCGTGCTTGGTATGATCGTCTGAAAACTTTTCTTTTAGAAACAGGATTTGAAATAGGTAAAGTAGACACTACATTGTTTATCAAAAGAGTTAAGAATGATATCTTAATCATACAAATATATGTTGATGATATAATTTTTGGTTCTACTAATAATAATCTATGTCAAGAGTTTGCTAATACCATGAAAAACGAATTTGAGATGAGTCACATGGGTGAACTCAATTATTTCCTTGGACTTCAAATTAAACAGTCCTCAAATGGCATATTTATCAATCAAGGCAAATATGCAAAGGAATTACTCAAACGTTTTAACATGGATAGTACTAGTAGTAAATCCACACCTATGGCTACTACTACTACCCTTGACAAAGATTTATTAGGTAAGAGTGTTGATCAAAAACTCTATCGAGGTATGATTGGTTCACTCTTATATATTACTGCAAGTAGACCAGATATTATGTTCAGTGTATGTTTATGTGCTAGATATCAATCTAGTCCTAAAGAGTCTCATTTAAAAGCAGTGAAACGAATTTTAAGATATATTAAAGGCACATCTGAATATGGTTTATTTTATCCACGCACCGATAATTTTCAACTTTTGTCATATAGCGATGCCGATTTTGCTGGAAGCAAAACTGATCGCAAGAGTACTAGTGGTACATGTCACTTTTTGGGACATTCCCTAGTATCTTGGTGCAGTAAAAAGCAAAACTCCGTATCCCTATCAACTACAGAAGCTGAGTATATCGCTGCAAGTTTGGCATGTGCACAAATTTTATGGATGAAACAAACCTTATTAGATTATGGTATTTCATTTGAGAAACCCTCAATTATGTGTGATAATACCAGTGCAATTAATTTATCTAAAAATCCGATTCAACATTCACGTACGAAACATATTGATATTCGACATCATTTTCTACGTGATCATGTTTTAAAAGGAGATATATCTTTAGACTTTATCTCTACTGATAAACATGTAGCAGATATATTTACCAAACCCCTTAAAGAAGATACTTTCATTAAATTAAGGAGAGAACTTGAAATTTGTGATTTTATTGATATTTGCTAAAAATTATTTCTGTTAAGTCGACTGTATTCTTGAGTAAGTCGACTGTACTGGTTTTTTAAACATATCAATTTTTTATCTGACCAGTCGCCTGGTTTCTATACCAGTCGACTGATTAGTAGACATAAAATTTTTATTTTCTTCTCGACTCAGTCGACTGATATACCCTACCAGTCGACTGTCGCGAGTTCAATCGTCTTCAGCGACTATTCATCACGTCTTTTGAGATGGAATTTACTTCTCTTTTCACCCGTGATCTCTAATCTCTACCGTCGATTTCATCTATCCTTGATCTCAGCCGTTTATTCGCAGTTAAAACTCTCTTTACCAGCCGTTTTCTCCTCTTACCGATCTCAAGTTTTTTACCCCCAATTTCAAAACCCTAGCTTTTGGAGAAGAAGGTGATCTACTCTCTCAGTGCTGCTAGTGCTTGCCCCTGATTGAATCTCTCTTTTTCTTAGGTAAAATCCTTTCCCCTCTCTTTTCATGGCTCCTAAAAGATCTAAACGATCTCATGAGGGTAGTTCTTCTTCCCAAGACTACACTCAATATCTCTTGAGTCCCGATCTCATTGATCGATGGTATCTTTTTTGTACCATTACAATCTTCCCTGGAAGGTTTGTTAATTTCAATGACCTAGATCGTTTCAATCTCATTCCCCTGTTCCAAAATAGTAGTCTGTATGATTTTCTATCTTTATCAAACCAACCTAATTACTATCCCCAACTCATCTATTTGTTTTACACAAATATGAGAGTTGTACAAAAATCAGATGGGGATGTTTTAATCCGGTCGTCTGTGAAGAATATTAAAATGACACTCACACCGACTAGGATCAATCAGATATTAGGTATTGATGATGGAGGATTCCCTCTTGATGAAATTCTTTTAGATGATGCTTCTATTCTATCTAAAATTTTCTTACCTAATCATGGCCCTCCAATGACAAGCAAAAATATCAAACCAATTGCTAAGCTTGTAGGTAGAATCTTGGCCTATAACATCCTTCCCAAAAAGGGTAGTTATGACCAATATTCTATAGAACTACAAAAAGCTATATATGCAATTTTTGGTAAAATTGCTGTTAATTGGGGTCAAGTTGTCTTTTCTAAACTTAATCAAGACCACACTCACTTTCTACCTTTTTGAGGTCTTCTTACTAGAGTCTTTATATCTTTTGGTGTTGATCTCGATTCGGAGACTAATGTTGTTACTCGTTATGAGTGTTTCGATCGTGCTAGTTTGGCACGAATGAAACTACTTGATGCTCCTACTAGATCACCCCCTAGCTCTCCTCCTCCTTCTCAAGCTCCGTTAGGTTCTACTTCTAGACCCTCTAGACCTTCTACTTCTTCTGATCCACTTCTTCAAGCCAATTATGATGACCCTCATACCCTATATGACTGTGTTTCCTATCTAATGAAGCATTCAGTCACTGTAGATACCCAACTCCACAATCTAGATTCCAAGCTAGACCACATTGATTCTAAGATAGACAATCTCACTCATCTCTTCACCTCTCAATTTCATCCTCCTTCTCAAGATTACGATGAAGACTCCGATGACGAAGATTGAAGACCTTTTATTTCCTTTTCTATTATGTAATTTTTTATTCTTAATGCACTTATTTCTGTATAAGACTTTATCCTAAGTTTCCTTTTAATGCAAAAGTTTGTTATTTTGTGCTTTTTGATGATAACAAAGGGGGAGAGATATATTACTATATCTGTGTTATATCAGTGTTATTTATGCTTTGATTCTCTCTGGTCAGTCGACTGCCCAAAGGCATATCAGTCGACTGCTGCTACTGCATCTGCTGCTACTACATCTGTACTTATTTTCTGCTTATGATTTTTCTAAGTATGGTTTCTTGATCAATCGCCTGCCATTTTTGATAAGTCGACTGATACATGTTACGTTTGTTAAGACAATGCATTTTGTGTTTTTAAAAGGGGGAGTATGTCTTTATTATGCTTGTATATTATCTGTTATTATCAGCTATTGTGTTGTCATCATCAAAAAGGGGGAGAATGTTGATTCTTGATTTTGATGATCACAACACAGTGCAACATGTGTCTATGTTATACAGCTAACATTGCAGTGTACATACCAAAGACAATTCTAGCTGAACAAATGAACAAGCTCAAAAGGATACAGATGAAGACTTCACTCAGACAAGATCCAAGACTTCACTCAAGACAAGACTCAAGACTCAAGACCTCAGCTCAAATTGTCAAATTGTGTCAAATTATAATGTCTTAAAAACAATGTATCTTACTTTCTGTTGAGTCTTAGTCTGATGTAAAGCCTTGTCACACACACACACACACTCAAAATTTCATAATGTGTGTCTCTTAAAAACCCCCCAAAAGAGTCAAAACAGTTTGAAGAATTTTAACTTTTGAGTACCAGTCGACTTAAGCTTCTGCCAGTCGACTGATAGTACAAAACTGTTTAAAATTATTTAAACTCTGATCAGTCGACTCATATGGCAACCCAATCGACTGTTCGAGAGCTTTTGACCGTTTTCTGTTTTTTAAAATCGAATTTTTCAAACTCAAAAGCTCTGATCCGTTGGTTGACAGTTGGAGTAACTGTCTCCCAACGTTCAGGAGATCAAACTCTTTAAGTAGAGTTCAGATCTCACTGAAAAGATCTACATGATTAAAAAATAGAATTCTCTTTGAAAATCCGAGCACTCTTTGTGAGAAAAAAATTCTAAGTGATTTTTGAGAAATAAAGCTTTCAAGATCATTCTCTCTGGTTCTCTACACTCAGTCCAGTACAGCAACGATTCCGCTCTGGACTGAGTATAGAAGTCGACCTGTTTATTAGCCACGTGCATCAACACATACACCAACAAGGCTATAGCTTGACTGTAAAGTATTTCTTGTTCTCTTGCTCTCAGCTGGAGAGTGTTTTTGACTCTAGGTTGTAGAGTCGGTTTGTTTCACTCTTGGTTGAAGAGTGGGTCTGCTTTCTCTGGTTGAGAGAAAGGACTACGGGTTAGACAAGGTTGTTGTCGTAACGCCGTAGGGTATTCTTGTAAACTTTTTCAAGAATAGTGGAAATCTCAAGTGGGTTGCTTGGGGACTGGATGTAGGTCGGGAGGACCGAACCAGGATATATCTTGTGTACTCTGTGATTGATTTTGCATTTACTCTTGTTTATTTAAATTTTGCAAAAAGTTTCTGGACAGTCGACTCCTTGCACTATCAGTCGACTGGTCAGTGTCTTCTTAGTTGTATTTTCATTGTGTCGTCAGTCGCCTGGCTTATCTATAAGTCGACTGCACCGAGATATTGTATTTACTTTATTTTGGTCATATCAGTCGACTGGTTATCAACCAAGTCGACTGTGCCGAGAAAATTTCCGCAGTTTTTTTATTAACACTATTCATTCCCCCCTCTAGTGTTTGTTGTCTCGCCTACAGGATCCAACATGAATTCGTTCTGGATTTTAGATTCCGGTGCATCACATCATCTCACTAGTAATCATACACTATTCACCACCTGCACGACACTTCCCTTTCACTCTTCATATCTACATAGCTGATGGCTCACCACTTCTCGTTACACACTCAGGGGTAATTAGCTCTCCCACTTTCACCTTACCATATGTTCTTTATACTCCTCATTTATCCATGAACCTTATTTCTATTACTGAGTTGTGCGATAGTGGACTTGTCATTACTTTTGACTCTTTCGGTTGTTCTATTGCTGATTCATGCACCGATGAGGAGTTTGGGCGTACTAGTCGTCAGGTCATCTATATTATCTAGATTTTCTTCGTGCACATCACTATCATTCGATTTTTGCCGGTATTGTTTCCTCTGATGCTAATCGGTGGTACAAACGTTTAGGTCATATTAGTGCGTCTCGTCTCCAGACTTTAGCCTGTAGTGGTGCTCTTGGTTCTCTTACTTTTAAACATTTATTTGATTGTCAAAATTGTCATTTGGCCGAACACATCGCACTGCCCTTTAGTCACAAAAGCACTTCTCAAACCACCCATCATTTTTAACTTGTTCATTCTGACATATGGGGATCCTCTCTTGTACCTTCGTGAAAAGGTTATCTCTATTATGTTCTTTCATCGATGACTTCACTAGACATACATGGGTTTTTCTTATGCGTCAGCGATCTGAGATTTCTGATATTTACCGGTTCTTTACGACTATGATTCACACTCAGTTCGGTGTGCGCATCAAGAATTTCCGATCGGACGGTGCTCGTGAGTACACTTCCACCACTATGAGATCGATCCTTCAGTCTCATGGCACCCTTTTCAGCAATCATGCCCTCACACACATAAGCAGAATGGTATAGCTGAATGCAAGCATCGTCACATTCTTGGGAGGGCTCGCGCTCTTTTACGCTCCTCGTTCTTTCTGGGCTGAAGCTGTCATGACCTCTGTTAGTCTCATTAACATTACTCCCTCGTCTGCCCTAGCAGGTACGATGCCTTATGAGGCTCTTTATCACTCACCCCCCGATTACAGTATGTTCCGTATTTTTGGGTGCACCTGTTATGTCCTTCTCCCTCCTACTGAGAGCACGAAGCTCTTCGCTCGTGCTGCTAAGTGCATTCACCTAGATCTCAGTCCCGAACACAAAGGTTATCGTTGTTTTGATCCATCGGCGGGTCGTGTCCGCTTTTCTAGACATGTATCCATTGTGGAAGACTCTCTTTACTGCCTGACCTCCCTCGAGGATGCTAAATTTCTCGATTTCCCAGTTGTTGCTAGCTCCCCGACTTCATCTTCCAACATTCCTTTTGATCCCACTCCTCTGGCTTTATTCACATCTCTTGCAGTCCTTACACCTATTGTTCCCCCTACTGAAACACCACTTGCATCCCCACAGCTGCCAGCACCCACCCTGCCTACTTCCCCACCGATACATGCACCCACTCCACTGTCTTCACCCCCACACCCTGTTAGTCCACCACCACTTCGTCAGTCTACACGTTCCAGATCTGGTATCCTTCTTACATGTTATACACCTGATGCCTCTAGTCCTTCTGCCAGTTTGGTTTTGCCACTCTAGCTTCCTATTCACCACAGTTTTATGCATATCTCTCTACTATACACTCTACACGTAAGCCTAGAACCTATCAGGATGCAATTCAATATCCCAAGTGGCAGAAAGCTATTGCATATGAATTCAGTGCATTTGATCAGACTGGCACTTGGAATGTCGTTCCTCTGCCAGATGGCATTCAGCCTATTAGCTGCAAGTGGATCTTCAAGGTCAAATATCAACCTGATGGATCTATTGAGCGGCTCAAGGCTCGTCTAGTAGCCCAAAGATTTACTCGGGAGCATGGCATTGATTATGATAAGACATTTGCTCCCGTTTTACAGAGAATACTATTTGCACTCTCCTTGCTGTTGCAGCCATCCGTTAGTGGCCGTTATACCAGATGAACGTGAAGAATGCTTTTCTTCATGGTACTGTATCTGAGGTTGTTTATATGGATCCCCCTCCTGGCCTCCCTACTCCTCCTCATCATGTTTGTCGACTGCGTCGGGCTATATATGGTCTGAAGCAGGCCCCTCGAGCATGGTTTGAGTGTTTTCGTCTTGTCATCACCAAGGCTTGTTTTAGTCAGAGTTACCAGGATCATTCTATGTTTATGCGGTCATCACCGCAGGGGAGGGTACTTCTACTACTCTATGTTGATGATATGATCATTCTTGGGGATGACTCCACAGGCATTGTATCCACCCAGAAATACCTTCACTAGCAGTTCCATATGAAAGACCTTGGTAAACTATGTTATTTTTTGGGTCTAGAGATTGCTCATGGATCTTGGGGGATGCTCATTTCTTAACAAAAATACATATAAGATATTATCTCCGCTGCATGCCTCTCTGACAGTCGATCAGCCGATTCACCCTTAGAGCTTCATATGAAGCTTCATCCCACTGACGGTGAGCTTCTTCCTGATCCCACTAGATACAGACAAATTGTTGGAAAGCTTATCTACTTATGCATGACCAGACCCGATATTGCTCACGCAGTCAGTGTTGTCAGCGATTTTGTTTCTGCTCCTATGTCAGTTCACTACAGTGCTCTTCTTCGAATTCTCAGATATCTTTGGGACACTATTACTCGCTCATTATTCATGCCTTCTACATCCAAACTAGAGTTGAGTGCATATTCAGATTCAGATTGGGCAGGTGATCCTACTACCAGACGGTCTACCACAGGTTTCTGTCTATTTCTCGGTGATTCGCAGATCTCATAGCGAAGTAAGAAACATGCAGTTGTTGCATGTTCTTCGACCCAAGCTGAGTACAGAGCAATGGCAACTACTACTAGAGAGATTGTTCATGTTAGTTAACTGTTATCAGATATGGGTGTCACTTTTTTAGGAGCTGCTCCTCTTCATTGTGATAACCGGAGTGCACTATACATTGCAAGCAACCCGGTCTTCTATGAGCGAACAAAGCATATAGAGATTGATTGTCATTATGTTCGTGAGCGCTTTGAAGCATGGACCATTTCACTTCATTCTGTTACCTTTTCACAGCAAACAACGGACTTCTTCACCAAATCTCATACTGTTTAGAGATTTCGATATTTAGTGGCAAACTCACTCTGTTTGACCCACCGTGAGTTTGAGAGGGGGTGTTAGATATAGTACCACATTGGGTATTGTGCTAGTTTTGTATTTGGTTTACTCCTATATATAGGAGATATTGTACTCAGTTATTTCTCAATTCAATAATTAGTATTGTTTTCATCTCTCTGAATTGTCTTAACACAATGGAATGGCGCCCTCGTCTGGATTAACGGTGGCCACAATTCGCTCGTGTCTCTGCACCCGAGAATGTAGCAGGTAAGAGGCCAGGGAATCCTGATGAACAACCGCCACTGCAGGTATCTTGGTGATTCTGGAGGTAGAGTTGCATTTAGGACTACAAACGAGTTGAGCTACTCGCGAGCTACTCAGCTCGAGCTCGGTCAAAGCTCGAACCGAGCTCGAGCTTGGAAATTGAGCTCAAGCTTGGGCTTGCTATGAATGTTAGGCTAAGCTCGCGAGCTACTCGGCTCGAGCTCGGTCTCGAGCCGAGCTTGTGCTTGAAAATTGAGCTCGATGGCTTAACGAACCGAGCTCGAGCCTCAAGATACTCGGCTTGCCTCGGCTCGTTTTCAGCCCTATCTTGCACTACATTGGACGACCTATGCCTGGTGACGGGAGAGTGAGCAGCCAAATTTGATATTAGGGAGAGCCTGATGATTCGGGAAGAGTCTGAGTGGCAGGTTTTGCACATGATTCGTATTGGTCATTGTATCCTGAATTAAAGGATTTGTTAGGGTGATCGGAATTGTTTGTTTCCTTCAAGGAGGTGAAAGCGGAGGAGACAGACTGGTGTTGAACATACCTGGAAAGATACGATTTTTTTGCCGTACCGACCCACTTTTTGAAAATATTGAGCGATCTGATCCACTTTCGAAAATATTTACCCCCGAGTTTTGGTTACATCAGTATTAACTGTTATTGAAAATAACGGCATAGGTTATTTATATGTTGTTATTTCCAATAGCGGCATCTGTTATAAAAAAAATTCACATGCCGCTATTTGGAGTAACGACATCAGTTAACTTATTTCCAATCGTGTACTCTTTCTGACTTGGAAAAAATGCGTGTAAAAAAATTCTATAGCTAATGCCGTTTTTTTGGAACAACAGCAACAACATTACAAATGCCATTGTTAGGAATAGCGACTTTAGTATAATATTCATTGTTAGGGATAACTGATGATGTTGTTTGAAATATCGACAACAGTTCATTTGATTACTTATATTTGACTAATTTATTTATGTAAACTGTTGACGCTGTTTCTAAGAACGACAACAGTTATCTCATACCGTTATTTGAACGATTGTGGAGGAAAAGAGTTTAATGAGTATTATAAATGATGTCGTGATCTCCAACAACAGCATCAGTAATACTAATGTCGTTCTTGGGGATAACGACATTATTTATAAGTTGTTTCAGCACTGAGAATTTTTTTCAAGTCAGAAGGTTCACACTTGTATAAGAAATGTACTAATGTCGTTATTCCAAATAGCGGCATGCTAACAAAAATTAAATTGATGTCGCTTTTTGGAAGAACAACATGGTATTAACTTATGTCGTTATTTCCAATAACGGTTAATGCTGACGTGTCCAAAACTGGGGCAGTTGGGTAAATTTTTTCGATAGTAGGTCAGATCGCTTAATATTCTCAAAAAGTGGGTCAGTACGGAAAAAATTCGAATGATACTTTCTTACCGAATTCATGACATGAGCTTCACTACGAACTGAGGGTGAGGTTGACACTGTACGATTATTTGTATCTGTTGCTGCTGATTTTGGTGTGGGAGCAAACACATGAATTTGTGGATTCTTGAGAAAACGAATAAGGCAAACCTGTTGACTTTCAACGGAGTTTTGACTAGTTTCTTGCCGCTGCCGTTGACCTGCAAAAAGTGCGATACATCGGGATGGATCCCGACTATGCACCCTCCGACGCTCTTGTCAGTAATCAGAAAGATTATGAAAGAGCTTTATGTGGAAAAATATTGATTACCTTCTTATGGTGGTGAGAGAGGGGTTTTTATAGTCGCCTTAGGGATCCGTTTCGAGATAAGGACAAATCTCTACTTCCCGGTGTGGATGGACAGAAGTGGTTAAAACCACCTCTTAGGGATAATTATGAATCAGAACTCTTATTTATCCTTCTAAACTGGTTTTGTAACAGGTTGGGACCCGTACCCAGTAGGACAGATCCGTTTATGGGTTATTGGGCTTTGAAGAAAGACCCGGTTTCCATTTCGAACCCGTTTGTAGGTGAAATTACCGTTTTACCCTTGAAAGCTTTAAGATTCGCGCCCGATTTGAACGATCCCGATTTAATCCTATTTTTAGCCATATCAGTATCCTAATGCAGCCTATTCTTCAAAATGGTTCCATGTAGATACTCAAACTTTATAGAATTTTTTGTCGTACTGACCCACTTTTTAAAAATATTGAGCGATCTAACCCACTTTCAAAAATATTTACCCAACTAACCCAGTTTTGGACACGTTAGCATTAACTGTTATTGAAAATAACAACATAGGTTATTTATATGCCATTGTTTCCAATAACGGCATCTGTTATAAAAAAAAATCGCATGTCGCTATTTGAAGTAACGGCATCAATTAACTTATTCCCAAGCGTGTACTCTCTCTGACTTGAAAAAAAATGCAAGTGTGAAAAAATCCTATAGCCGATGCTGTTGTTTGAAACAGTGACAACAGCATTACAAATGTCATTGCTAGGAATAACGACATCAGTTATAATATTCATTATTAGCGATAACTAATGCCGTTGTTTGGAACAGCGACAACAGTTCATTTTATTACTTATACTTGGCTAATCTATTTCTATGAACTGTTGGCGCTATTTCTAAGAACGGCAACAATTATTTCATGCCGTTGTTTGGAAGAATGATTATGGAGGAAGAGAGTTTAATGAGTATTATAACTGATGCCGTTCTTCCAAACAACGGCATGAGATAACTATTGACGTTCTTAGAAATAGCGACAACGGTTCACAATAATAGATTAGCCAAGTATAAGTAATAAAATGAACTGTTACCGTTGTTCCAAACAACGACATTAGTTATCCCTAATAATGAATGTTATAATTGAAGCCATTATTTCTTACAATGTCATTTGTAATTCTATTGCCATTGTTCCAAACAACATTAGCTATAGAATTTTTTCACTTGTATTTTTTTTTTCAAGTCAGAGAGAGTACACTATTAGGAATAAGTTAATTGATGCCGTTATTCCAAATAGCGGCATGCGAAACTCTTTTTTTAACAGATGCCGCTATTTGAAAAAGCAGCAAGGTATTAACCTATGCCATTATTTTTAATAATGATCAATGATAACGTGTTCAAAACTGGGTCGATTGGGTAAATATTTTCGAAAGTTTCAACTTTTATACACCTTGGGAGTACTTCAGAAAAAGCCTGTTGCTTTCTTAACTGAAGTTCTACGCTTTGGCAATAATGCCAGCATTACAAGTTTCAGATTGTTAATTATCAGTCTAGATGAAGTCTGCCTAATGGTTAAATGTGCATTTTCCTTTGCCGAAATAGCTTAGTTACTGTTGTCCAGTTTAACATCAAGAATTTTCATAGACTGCATGTATGAGAAAAATATTACTTCATCACTCGTTTCTGTTATTTTATCTTTATATACGAAGAAAAATACTTTTGTGCGCAACATTTTTATCCAGGATTTGATATTCTGACAGAAATTTCTTCAGATCTTGATTGTGCCAAAAACTCAAAAAACTTGATGAGATAGTTGCTTCGAAAGAAATAACATCCCACATTCCACACCCCTCAGAAACAAAGCAAATTATGGCAAGCTTGCGAACTAATAGGTTCTCGCTAAGATTTTCATGACCCAGTTACTCTGAAATAGTTGACCACGCCCATTATTGTAAGTCTGATCCTCCACACCATGTACTAAGTTGCGAATAAAAACAACAGTTAGAAGCATTTAGACCATCAAATGCTCATAAGTTGGAAATAAGTGTATTAAGTGTATAAACCTAACTGCGGCAAATTAACGACAAAGATCTCTCTACTACTATAATGGGAGAAGGCCTTAGTGTAATTTGTCCATCTACCAACCCGTGCAACGCACGTGCATAATTATTGTAAATAAGGTTTTAAATCAAATCCGGAATACGTCTGAATTTTTACTTTTAAAAAACTATATTTATTAAGACGTGCATCGCACGTGTAAACTACTAGTGTTCATAAATTGGAATATAAAGCATATAGAACCAACTACAGTAAAACAACAGGGCAAAGAAAAAGGCATACCACAAAGGCTTAACTATTATAGCTCATCAGGACAAGGAAACACAACAAATGTACATACATCTTCACATCTGTACAAACTACAATACATGGAAGAGATGGATACAAGTATTATATACATGTGTCTACAAGCTACACTAAACGAAAGATATAGAATGTTCACCCACAAATATGAGATCATCGAATGGCTTAATCCAGAGATTTCCTATATATTCATAAATAGAAAATAATTTCAGCTTCAGTCAGTAACAACGCATGCAGACACGCATGGAAAAAAAGATGGAACTGATAAAGATTTCATGTAATCTCGATGACACCATCAAACAACTTGTCTTTCTAAAGGATGCATCAGGAATGTATCAATGGAGTGATTTCCCATACTGTCAGAATATTTATCAGCAACTGCAATAGGATTTAGATCTCAGATTTGTGACATACCATGCATTAAGCTTTAAGTATTACAACATTTATTAACTAAAAACATTTAAGATGAAACTGGAAACAAGACGGGAAATCAAAATTTCAACAAATGTCACATTGTGGCTTTAAGAAAAGGCAAAATTGCTTAATCTGCTCATCCTCCTGGATAAAGTGGAGGAATTATCTACTTAGTAGCCTTTCACCTCATAAAGCTTCATTGCAGTTTTTTTTTTTTTGGAACACACACACACACACACACACATATATATATATATATTTGAAGGGGTTTAGCAGTTTAGAAATTGTTCGAAATAAGCAGTACTGTAGGTTATAGAGGGTGTGCTTGGTTTCATTGCAAGTGCAAGGGTAAGTTGCCACTGCAAATGAAAATTTGAATTTCCCTCCAAATTTCTTGATTCAATTACCAAAACAACCACATGTTCTCTTCCCTTCTACATTCCCAATGTACAACCTCAACTGCCCTCCAAAAAGGTAGAGGATATATTGGTAATTCAATCAACAAAATTGAAGGGAAATTTAGATTCCCACTAGCACTTTGCAACTTCATTTTGCGCTTGCATCCTACCAAACACACCCAAGAGCACTAGTTTCTTTAATCACATGCAAACATGGTAACTTCGAGCACTAGTTTCTTTAATCACATACAAATATGGTAACTTCTTGTTGATGATCATGAATTTTTCAAATCAACTGAGATTCAAGGTACAACCTAACCACTGGTTCAGAGGTTCTAAGGATCCAATATTCCAGTCAGATTAACTTGTGCTGGGATCTGGAATTTCGGATGGAGAAGATCATTTCAGAATTTGATTGTAAATCATAAGATCGTGAACTTGGAACTGCAAAGACCAAATCTCATTTTGTTATCTTGTTAGGGGAGGTCAACCTACATTTGTATGCCATGAGAATGGGAAAATTAATACAAATATATACTGTTCTCAAATTAGGGATAAGGTCACAGAGATGTACTTTTGTTTTTTACAAATTTGAATTATTGTCTTCAGGCTTTTAGATAAAATAAAGATCTAACACAGATCTTACAGACAATAACTACGTAGCACACATTCCTTGCCGAGGATAAGCACCACTTTTCGATACATAGGTACTTGGACACTTGTTATATCCTAAACTATATAGGATTTTAACATCCCTCAAAATTATTGCAATTATTTATTGTAGTCCCCAAAACATTATGATTCCATATTAGCCCCCAGTAATGTGGGTTCCACAGAGTAGTTCTCTTAAAAATCTCTAATCACTAAGTAGTTATCTTAAAATTTTCTAACCTAACAATAAATGCAACTATTTATTGTAGTCCCTAAAACATTATGATTCCATATTAGCCCCCAGTAATGTGGGTTCCACTAAGTAGTTCTCTTAAAATTCTATAACTACTAAGTAGTTGTCTTACAAATCTCTAACCTAACAATAAAAACATGAGGCAGGTCATCGGTAAATTGCACTGTATGTGCTTTTGCCTTTCATAGGTCATTGTGAGAAATAGAGATGAAAAGCCATAGCTTCAACTCTAGTTAAATAGCAAAGATTACATTTATCAGATTCCAACTAAGTGAACAAAACATGTTCTTCTATACCAACTGATATTCGCTTTTAGAGACTAATAAATTTATGTTATACATAGTGTAATATGAACAATTTGAAATTTATATAGATCTCAAGAAGTATGTACAGTATTGGGATTTTATACTGCTATATACCAATATTTTTCAATCTTCAATATGAACAGAATTAATATCATAAATCAGCAATATAAAGTTCAATTATCAAATCACATGCATCGGTTCTACGAACAGTGTATACAGAAACTACCTATTTAAAAGAATAAACTTCCACGAACTAAGTAAAAAAGTTAGGTTAGTAGTAGAAGAAAATTTCAGAAAAAAAAAAATTTAAATAAGGAATTACTTGCTAGGTGATGGCAACCCAAGTAGGACACAGAATTACGAGGACCTGATGGCTCTCTTCGCTCTCCTAGAGAACTCTTTCACCAGTGAACTGTCAGAGAATGTCAATGGAAGGTCTTCGTCCAAGCAATCCTTCTCATAGAAAAGCATTATAGGCTCTCCCTGTGACTGCGAACCACCTCCACCATCTGAGTGCTCTTCTGGCTCTTCAGGTATATTGCGATACAAGTGTCTAAGAATAAATAGTGCTGTGTCATGATCACGCCAATAATTTCTGTTGATTATGAACCAGAGGAAATAGTTAGGATGACCTTACAGCCAGTGTATTATTGTTGTTGTTGTTGTACAAAATACTTGCGCATAATGTATAGAACTACCACACATAAATAGAAAATACAACCGTAAGACAAAGGATGAAACTAATATTATGTTGTATTGGGCTTACGTATGAGCTCCCAGAGCAGATATATATTGATGCTGAAACGTTTTGTCCTGCACGTAAGCAAAAAATAGGATCATTTTAAACAACTAATGAAGAAGAGGACATAAAGCCACACAAACACACTGACACACACACACATACTACTATAACTAGAGAAGGGTTGTGTGAAGTCGATCACATTCATTCTGTGTGATGCCGATTTACATGAGCAATGCACATGTTTCTTCTCCCCCAATCAGCGAATGTCGTTAAAAACGCTAATAACTTAAATATGGTGATAAATTTCCTTTTATCACTTGAATGAAATAATGTGCATGTTTACTCAAACCAATTTAATATCCTCTTTTAAAGTATTTCTTTTCTCACACCAAATATAAATCAATTAAATATCACTATTTATTTCTTAATGATGTAATTTAATATATGACATAACAGTATGTTTTTGTTTCAAACTATTTGTGCAATGTTTGAACTAATCTATTGTAAGGAAAAGAAAGGAAAAAGTGGATATCTATTAAATATAGCATCTTATGACATACACAAATGTCAAGTACATGTACTCAGAAGGAGAATAGGGATTTTTGGTAGCCACAGGCAACAAGACTTTGAGAAAAGTCGTGCCAAGGAAAAGAAAGGAAAAAGTGGATATCTAATAAATATAGCATCTTATGACATACACAAATGTCAAGTACATGTACTCAGAAGGAGAATAGGGATTTTTAGTAGCCACAGGCAACAAGACTTTGAGAAAAGTCATGCCAAGTGTTGGGCAGAAGTCGGTGTCAGATACTGCCTGATACAGACACGACACCCATTCTGAAGTGTCGGCGCAACAAAGCATGAAGGAAGTCATGGAGCTAGTACTGGTAGATAGTTGCTAATAAGGGAATTCCACTAGTAACTCGGTAGAAGTACTTACCTACAAGTATATAATAATCATTTCAGACTAAACAACTGGGACAAGAATATGATCATCTCCTGCATATAGACTTGTACAGTTGTACCTGCAGGAGGTGATTCCACAGTCTAAAACATTTGGGTCAAGAATATTGATGTGAAATATCAGGTGGTCAGAAGGCTTTCTTACCCACACTTCAAGTGGTTGCAAAACGAATTTTTTCCAATAATAGAACAAATTGAACCATGCATGACTAAGAGGTCTCCAAACCACTTGATTTTTGCATACTTACGTTTTATGACATATACTACGTAATGAACGGTATGGACTGTCCAAAAAGGTTCATCTAGTGAATATAATCACATTGTATAAAGGGACTTTCTCCCCTAGGTATGAGCCTCTATACATATATAAGAGATGAACATTGGATAGCGAACTAAGATCCTTATTTGAAGCTAACCCAATCAAATATCCAAAACAATGGTCAACACCGTCTGATATGTGCAGTATGATTTCCTTGTGTATCAATTATTGAATGATTAAGTGACTTCGGTCTAATTCATTGAAGTGTTCAACTGCTAAGGTTGCTTGAAATCATCTATGAAGCATGGCTTGACCCATTAGATTGCTTCAAATTATACAAATATTTCATGATGTAGAGATCAAGATGGATGGCTTCGATCATTGATTAAGCTGACTAATTGAGGTGTCTTCTCACAATAACTATCTCACTGCCCCCACCCCCCCCAACCCAAACCACACACACACACACATACATGTAGGGAGATAGGAAAAGAGATCAACTATGGTCCTCTTTGGAGGATACGAGCTCCAATCCTCCATGTGAAAGATATATGATCGAGCAACAAAACACAAAATCCAACTGTATTTATCAATATGATCTGATACATATGATAGTCTATAAACAAAAATTATACGATTTGAACTATTTTCTTAGTGGATGATAACTATACAAAACGAACAATTTAAAATATTGTTAAAATATAGCGACTGAAAACAGTACTTTATTGGATGATAATAACTGAATACACCGCCTCCTATATATATAAGAGTACAAAAATTAATTCTAAGATTATTTCAGATGTAGGACTAAAATTAAAACTACTTTAACACTCCCCCTCAAGCTGGTGCGTAGATATTGTCAAAGTCAAACTTGCTCAAAAAAGTTTGAAAGAGCTTAGAAGGTAATGCTTCAGTGAGGATGTCAGCAAGTTGGTCACCGGGACATATGAAAATGAGATCACTTTCTTCTCCAACTCATCACGAACGAAACGACAATCGACCTCGATGTGTTTTGTGCGCTCATGAAACACTGGATTTTCAGAAATATGCATAGCAGCTTGGTTATCACAATACAGTAGAACTGGAGAAGATACTGGAATTGCCAAGTCTCGAAGGAGAGATTTGAGCCATAAAACTTCAGAAACCAAATGTCCAACGGCTCGGTAATCAGATTCTGCACTTGATTTAGCTACAACAGGTTATTTTTTGCTCTTCCAAGATACCAGTTATCCTCCAAAGAACACAAAGTATCCACTAGTAGAACGTCTGTCATCAATCGACCATGCCCAGTCAACATCAGAAAATCCTCGCAAAGAAAGAGATTCACCAAGCCTGAAGAGAAGTCATTGCCGTGGGGCTTTCTTAAGATAACGAAGAATGTGAACCACTACTTCCCAATGAGCGATAGTCGGTGCATGCATAAACTGACTTACTCGACTAACTGCAAAGGTAATATATGACCTAGTCACTGAAAGATATGAGTTTGCCATCCAGCCTGTGATATCGTTCTGGATCAGAGAACAATATATCATTGGAGAAGGAGGACAGCATAATATTGGGATCCATAGGTGTGTCACTTGGACGACATCCCAACATTCATGTCTCGGTAAGAATATCAAAAACAATTTTCTTTGAGCCAGAAAGATATCATCATTTGTGCGTGCAACCTTAATATCAAGAAAATATCGAAGCGGACAAAAATTCATTGTTTGAAAGGTTTGGGCTAACCTCAACATGATGTCTGTAATTCCTTGGGAATCACTGCCTATGATAATGATATCATTAATAGAGGAATCACAGCCTGTGATAATGATATCATCAACATAGACTAACAAAATAACAATTTCTTTACTTCCGTTCTTTGTGAATAGAAAATGATCTGCCTTACTTCTTGAGAATTCATAAGAGCACACAGCTTTGCCGAACTTTTTAAACCAAGCCCGAAGAGACTTTTTGAATGAACATACAAGATTCTCTCCCAGTCGCTCGAAACCAGGAGGTTGCTGCATATACACCACTTCTTTCAAGTCTCCATTAAGAGCATTTGTAGTCGTTTGCTAAATATGCATAATATTCATATTTTCTCAAAAAAATCGTTGCAGTCGTTTGCTAAATATGCATATTTTGCTACAGTAGATTGCTATAAATGAGAGTGGATATGAGAATTATGCATAATTTAAAGGACGCAACTTCGAGTTCCGTTGCTCGAAAAAATATTATTTTAAAATTGTCGGACGCAACTTCGAGTTCCGTCGCTCCCAAAAATATGGAATTTAATAAATATAGTATTAACATTTAATAAATGGGTAGAGGTGGCATCTCCTTGGACGCAACCTGAAGTTGCGTCCAACGGAGGGGCCCACATTTTTTTTAAAACTTAAATAATGTTTTTAATTAATAAAAAAATCCTAAAAAATTCTTTAAAATCGTGCAATGCAAAGTGAAGTTCCGTCTGAATTTTTTTAATTTTAAAATGCTAAAAAATACCAATCGACGACTGCAGCGAATTGGCCAAATGCTATATGCATTTATGCATTTATGCATTTTTTAAACAATGACGACTGTGGATGCTCTAAGAAATGCATTTTTGACATCAAGCTGATGAAGAGGCCAAAAACAATTGGATGCAAGAGAGATAAGAACACAAACAAATGTGAGTTTTGCAACCGGATAAAAGGTCTCAGTATAGTCGACCCCAAATTCCTGGGTATACACTTTAGCGACAAGATGATCTTTGACTCATTCAACTGTGCCGTCAGGACTGTGTTTGGCTGTGAACACCCACTTACAACCAACTAATCTACCACCTATAGGGAGGTGAACCAACTGCCAAGTACCATTCTGCTGAAGAGCCCACATTTACTCTTTCATGGCTGTTGTCCAACCAGAGTGCTTGAGTGCTTCCTGAACACTGTTAGGAATAGAGATGAAATCCAAGAAAGAGGTAAATGCTCGAAAATATCTGTTCAGTTTAGAAGTAGAAACAAACTGAGAATAGTGAGCACAATAACGCTTAGCCTTACATTGAGCAATAGGTAAATCGTTTGTGGCAGGAATATTACCGATAGAAGTGGTTGACATTGGTTGAATAAAAGAGGGTATAGTTTGGATGGCCGAGTAGGAACGATTCGTACGTCTTCTGACATGAACATGCATTGGCCGAGGCGGTGGTGGAGGCGGCGGTGGTGGTGGTAGTGGTGGAGATGGTGAAGGTGGTGGTGGTGGTGGTAGTGACAATGTTGAAAGTGGTGGTGGTGTTAATGAAAAATCAAGACTCTCAACAACACCCCTTGGTAAATCGGAAATTTTGGAAGGAATTTGTTTTAAAAAAAGGTTTACGTTCAAAAAACGAAACATCTGCCGAGGTAAACATTTTTTGTCGTGAAGGGAAATAGCAAAGATAACCTTTCGAAAAACGCAAATAACCAAAAAACACACATTTAGTAGCACATGGGTCAGCTTTATCAATGCCCGATAGTAAGTTTTGAACAAAACAAGTGTATCCAAAACTCGAGATAGTAAGGAAAATTGATCTTTAGATGGAAATACAAGGTTGAAAGGTGACTGATATTGAAGAGGAGTTAAAAAGAAAACACGCAGTGAGAACAGCATAATACCAATAAAACTTTGGAACTTTCATTTCAAACATCAAAGAACGAGCAATGCGAAGTAAATGTTGATTATTTACGTTTGGCCACTCCATTTTATTGAGTATATGCACAAGATATTTGTTGTATAATTCCATGTTGAGAAAATAATTTTTGAAAATCATAACTCATATTCTTTTGCATTATTAGAACGAAAACATTTAAGAGCAGTACCAAATTGTGTTTTTATCTCATAGAAAAATTCTTGAAAAATTGAAAACACTTCAGAACGATCGTGTAAGAGAAACAACCATGTCATGCGGGAGAAATCATCAATAAACATAACAAAATAACGATATTTATTAAACGTAGAAAAACCAATAGGCCCCCAAACATCAGAATGAACTAAGTCAAATAAATGTTCACTACGTTAATTGACGCATCCTGGGTAAGGAACTCGATGATGTTTACCTAACTCACATGACTCACAAAATAGCTGAAAAGAAGACTCACAACCAGAAACTAAATGCTTTAGAGTAGGAAGGGAAGGATGCCCCAGACGACTGTACCATAATGCAGGATCAGTAGAAGAATGAAAAACCAAGATAGAAGAATCCAAAATGTATAACCCTTCTTGTTTACGACCTATGCCAATCACCTTCCTCGTTGTAATATCCTGAAACACACAGTGAGAATGAAAAAATGTTACTGGACAGTTTAAATCCTGAGAAAGTTTAGGAACAGATAATAGGCTGTTAGGAAATCTAGGAACACGTAAAACAGATGTAAGAGAATGTTGGAGAAAGAGAGATATCACCCTTCCCTTCAACAGGGACAAGAGAGTCATCAGCAGTACGCACAAGATAATTGGAAAGTAAAAAAAAGGTAAAGGAGACATGTTCAGAAGCACTTGAATCGATAATCCATTAATGTAAAGAAACATGACAAGCATTACCTGAGTGAACAAAATTACCAAGAGGAGACAGCAAATTGCAGAATGTCTGATACTCTTCAGCAGAGAGGGTATATTGGGAGAGAGTTGGCACAACCGTAAGAGCAGTAGTGGAAAAAGAAAATCCCATAGGGGAAGACTGATGAGCAGGAGGAGGACAACCAATGCATTTCCAACATTTCGCATATTGATGAGACCGGCCCTGACAATAGGTACAATACTTAGTGTTGCGATGACTGTCACTACGACCACGACCACGATCACCATGGCCTCATGAAGAATAAGAGCCACGATCTCTGGAGGACGATGATAATAGTGGTGATGGATCAGAAAAATCACGGCCACGGCCAGAGACGAGTGCAGACGGTTTTGGGGTTTCAATAAGAGCAAGAGGGGGTACTCGGGGTAGTTGAACATGGAGATCATGTAGAGCGGGGCTGGCGTTGGTGGCGAGGATATGAGAGCGACCACCTTCAAGATATGGGCGAATATTTTCCAAAACTATAACGACAAGAAGGGCTTCACATTGCTGCTACTGGACAACAAAATGTATGGGTGATAGATCTTCCATTCTTCTAAACTGATTGAATCGTGATAGATATGCATGAATGTCATCACCTTGCTTGGTCTCGACGGCATCACGAAAGATATCATACAGGTGCTGCATGTTATTGGAAGAGGAGTACAAGTTATGAAGGGTACTCCAAATCTCTTTGGCTGTGTCGAGGAAGGTGATGGAGGTGTAGATGTTCCGGTCCATACAATTGATCATCATATCGACAATCAAGCTATCATCACGATCTCAGACTTTGAATGTGAGATATGTAGACAGAGGAGCTGGGTGAGTGAGGGAATGGTACATCTTGCGCCCGTTAAGGTAACGCATGACAGAACGGGACCATGTCATGAAGTTGATGTGTCCGGAGAGGTTCTCAGTGGTCATGCATTCAGCCTTCAAGAGAGAAAAGGAATCAGTTGTCTATTGAGGAGGGGAAGGGGAATGAGAAGTCACCGTTGAATTATCGGAGGTCGTTATAAAAGCAGATCTAGATTAGATCTGAAGGAGAGAACGGGCGAGGAGGATAGATGAGGATTGAAATCAAACACTAGCACGCAATTCAGAGCAACGCCCATCACAGAGCTTCATTTTTTCTCTTTTTTTTTAGAGTGAGGAGTAAAGGAGGTAGGGAGTGGTCAGGGGAGTTGACGCCGGCCGAGGGGGGGCGATGAGCAGAGGTGGCGGCGGCGACAGCGGCGGGGCGGAGCGACAGTCGATGGGTGGCTGCAGGGGTGCAGAGCGATGGTCGACGAGAGCTTGACGGGGCTGGAGGCGACGAGGGTTGCAGGTGGTGGCTTCGGAGTAAGGAAGACGATGGTCGAGGGGGCTCGACGGGGTGGGTTCAGAGTCGATCAGAGGAAGAAGGAAAAAGGCAGCGGGGGAAAGATTAGAAGATAATTAGGGTTTTTTTTGGGGGGGGGAGAAGGAGAGAAAATCCTAATTTTTTGTAGGCTTTGATACCATGTTAAAGTATAGAAACTGTAACAGTACTTTATTGGATGATAATAACTGAATACACCGCCTCCTATATATATAAGAGTACAAAGATTAATTCTAAGATTATTTCAGATGTGGGACTAAAATTAAGACTACTTTAACAAATACCATATTGAACAAAAACATGGTTTTGAATCCTTAAATACGAAAGATAAAATTATCGATCTTGATCTAGTTTGAAACCTCTATACATCAGTTGAATTAAAATATTGTAGACCGTTGATTTAAATAACTCACTCTCAAGCACCATTCATATTTGTGTTACCTAATGCAGAAGGAAAAAGTTTAGAAAATTTGATATTAAAAAAAGAAGATATTTAGACACAACAGATGGCATTTATATGCTCCGATGTTCTGCTCGAACTTATACTTTCCACTAGGGATGACTGGAGCTCAAATCCTCTTAGAAGGATACTAATGTTTTCATCTTTCGAGAATCGGCCATAGCCTAGTGCAAGTAGGATTCTAGTCAAACTAAACAAATATAGCACTACAAAATTTCCATTTAATTTTTCAAAGTAGTTTCAAAACTTTTGTATCCATTGGATGTGCATTGAAAATCATGTTGTATTGCACATCTTTGTTTGCGTGACTAAAATGCATCAATAAGTTAAGCGCTCTCTCTCTCTCCCCCTCTCTCTCTCTCAAAAGAAGATTTCCTCTATATATATATACCAGATTTGCCCGTGGGCACGTACAACATATGAAAAGCCTTACAAACAACAAATCAACAATTATGTAGCTCAAGTTTGAATAGTATGACAATAATTAGTTGTAAATAAAAGTCCATGTTTCCATATATATATATATATATATATATATATATAGAGAGAGAGAGAGAGAGAGAGAGAGAGAGAGAGAGAGAGAGAGAGAGAGAGAGAGAGAGATAATTAAATAAATAAAGGAGTTGTTTTGGGGGGATTTGAATTAGAGTTTTGGGGAGAAATTTTTGGAGGGAAGATGTGTTTTGTTAGGTTAGATCTGAGCCTTTGATTTTGGGGGGGATTGAAGGAGAGCCACTTGATAGCTTTCTTTGTGTTTTATTATATGTATATATATATATATATATATATATATATATATATATATATATATTCTACCACATCATGAGAAAAGGAGGTCTGTGTGACATAGGCCTTCTTCCCCCTTCTTTATCACCCTTTAATTTCTTCATTTATAATCTAGATTTACCATCCAAAAATATCTAGAATTATGTGCAAATATCTTTCTCTTTCTCAGCTACATAATGAACATCATAAAATGCTTTACTAGCAGTTCCCTCATTTTGAAGTGAATACATCTTTATATGCATATATCTTTATGTTCATCATGCATATATCTTTACGACTTTACATAATGTTCAAATATCTTTTCTTCGATGTATAGAATGTGAGTTATTGCGTAAGCATTGTCCCACTAGTACAGGAAACTTAAATATTATGTTCTTGAAAAGGAAGGTAGCATGTGGATTCTGCAAGTGGGCTTTTTTCAGTAGCTTATAGGTTTATTTAGGTGGTCGGTGGCCTTGTGAATTAAGGTATATAATGTTGATGGAGTACTTTTTATGAAGCTAATGGTTGGGGAGTTACATTATGGACTCTCAGTGGAATAGTTTGACCAGTTGATCTTTTCCGTACTAGCTTTCTGTTTTGTTTGGTTGGTTTCTCTGTGCAGAGCATCCACACACGGTTTCCTTCAAAAAGGTGAATTTGTACTCTTTCTACACTAAAGGCGACAATGTCTACCAGACTAGTAGCTACTTGCATTTGTACATCAAGTTTACAAAACAAGACATAATGCACTTAAACAATTCTATCAGTCATGTTAACAATCCTAACAGAATCATGTTACCCATCATTCAGTCAACTGTGATCTCAAGATTTCCGTGGACTGCACAATATAAGATTTGAAGCTAGGAGAAGCAGCATTAAAGAAATTGAAAACCAAGAAAATAATCAGAAGACTGACGAAAGTTGATTAGGAGCCTCACTGTCATTCCGGTTTTGTTGTTGATTTAAACTAACATATTCAAAAAATCAATTAATTTTTCACTCATTTTGCCAGAATTAATATCAAATATATCAAGTGACAACAACAACGATTACAAAAACTATAAAAATGCATGAAGTATAAAAATGATGCAGTAAAATATTGAAAAGACAGACAGGGACAATGGGATTGTAGACTTCATTCACCTGGAGGACATGATCAATTCGACCATCTTCACTTCCTGTCACTCTTTCGATCATGAGGGATCCATATGTTCTTTCTTTTCCTTGGTCATCTTCCTCAAATTCTAATTATTTACCATGACAATAACATATTAAAGCTGGTGAAAGAAGAAGCTAAAAGTCACAAAAGTAGAAATTAAACCTACCCTCCATGTTATCCTTGTTTCTTGGTTTAAATACACTGGCTACTTTAACCTATTAAAAACAATTTCATGAAATTGTTAACATAGATAAAACATAAAATTTTTATGTCCGAAAACCTTAATTCAGCAGTATATCATATAGGAATCTACAGTACCAAAGAAAAATAATTTCACATATATTTAAATCAACAATCTCTTCACAAGAGAATAAATATCGGTAAATGACATGATTATGCAAGCAACAGCAGAAAAATTGAGAAAAACAAAATGCAGATAAAATTAAGATGATCATTCCTCCATATTCAACACTAAAATATACTAAAATAACTTAGCTCCTTCCACTATCAAGAAAATCAATCTATTACATTTGTAGAATACATAATTAAACTCCTTTGCAATATAATTTGTAAAGCTTGAATATAAATACAACAACAAAGCCTTTTTCCCAACTAGTTGGGGTCGGCTACATGAATCCTGGTTTTCCATTCTGCTCAGTTTAGTGCAATATCATCTGTGAGGTCACAAGCTATCATATCATTTTTCACCGTTCTCATCCAAGTTAGTTTAGATCTTCCTCTACCCCTAACTCTACCCTCAATACTTATCAAATCACTCTTTCTAACGGGGACACTACTAGGTCTACGTGTGACATGTCCAAACCACCTGAGGCGATTCTCTCTTAACTTATCTTGGATTGGAGCTACCTTTAGCATGTCTCGTATATGCTCGTTTCTAATTCTATCCTTCCTTGTTTTACCACACATCCATCTTAGCATCATCTCCGCTACACTCATTTTTTGGACATGTTGTTTCTTTGTTGCCCAATACTCTGCTCCATACATCATTGCTGGTCTAACAGTCGTCCTATAAAATTTTCCTTTCAACTTCAAATGTATACGTTTGTCACACAAAACACCACTGGCACTTCTCCACTTAAGCCACCCTGCTTGGATCCCATGTGTAACATCTTCACAAATCTCCCCATCTCTTTGTATAATCGAGCCTAAATATCAGAAACGGTCTCTCGTAGGTATCTCTTGGCCATCAAGCTTCACTACTTCCTCAGTTGTATTCCGAATATCACTAAAATTACACTCTATGTACTCTGTTTTAGTTCTGTTTATTTTAAAGCCTCTAGCTTCCAAAGTTTCTCTCCACAATTCTAATTTAGTATTGACTCCTGCTCTAGTCTCGTCAGCTAAGACAATGTCATCGGCAAAAAGCATACACCAAGACACCTCATCTTGTATTCCTCGCGTCAATTCATCCATAACCAAAGTAAAGAGGTAGGAGCTTAAAGCCAAACTTTGGTGTAAACCTACTGTAATAGGAAAATCGCTGGTCTCTCCTGTGGTTGTTCTAATTGTGGTTGTTGCCCCTTCATACATATCCTTAATTACCTCAATATACCGAATAGTTACTCTTTTATTATTTAACACCCACCATACTATGTCGCTAGGGACTTTATCATATGCTTTTTCTAGATCTATAAAAACCATATGTAGATCTTTCTTATTCTCCCTATATTTTTTCATAAGTCTCCTCAGTACATAAATTGCTTCCATTGTTGACCTCCCCGGCATAAACCCAAACTGGACACTGTAGTTTCTAGTCTCAGCCTATGTTCGATCACTCTCTCCCAAATTTTCATCGAAAGCTTGAATATAAATCCATTCCCAAATTTATCAAGCAGAAAGCACATGTAGTTTTATATAGTTCTATCCAATATAAGATACCCTAGAACTTGTGTACATCATAAAAATATTGACGTAACAGTTCAGGGTCATTTATAGTGAAGGGTCCTTTATGGACTCATCCCAACAAATCAACATATGCAAACATTGATCCTACCTAAGCACACTTAACCAGATACATGGTCTTTCCTCGTTTTTGAAATAATTTACACAACACAACACAAAACTTGGCCAGATACTGTCACAGAATCAAACATTTTGACTGTGTTGGATGGTATTTGGGAGTAGCCTCCATCTGTTTACCAATGATGGAGTCATTCCCTCCCTTGCATCCCAATAATTTTCAACCTTACCATAGAGGGCAGGCACACCCTAACTACTAGAATGTCAGACCAGCCCATGCTCTCGCCAGTTTTCTCTAGTATCCAACTTTCTTTCTCCTTTACATAGCTTCCAGTGATTTTCTTTACTTCACTCAGTTTTTTTTTTGTAAAACAAATATCAACCAGATAAGCTGGAGTTATATTTTAGTATTTTTATTTTATAAGCCTGTTAACAGAGTGAACAAAATTTTTAGTGTATTTAGGGTATTATATTGATACGTTATTCAGAATAACTACGGCGAGAAATATCTTAGAGGCGAGAATTTTATACATTAAAGAACGGTTTTAGCTTCCCCTCTTTTGATTTCTTCAGAATTAACAGATGTAAAGACTGGCACGCCAACAGGTAAATTGTCGCAGAAGTATGGGAAATGTATAATATACGAAATAAAGACAGTACACAAGAAAACAAGTAGTTTGTCTGCTAACAAATGAACCCTACCTTTATGGAGTTGAAGTGACTCGCCAAGGCTTGAGATCTAGCAGATACATCCTCTTTAAATTCCTATATCAGATATATCAATAAGAAGTATGTCAGGGGTAATGTAGAACCGCACACAAAAGAAAACACTTTTCTATTACTAATAACTTTAGAGTGTTATATCTGACCTGAAATCCAATATGCAACCTCTTTCCACCCCTGTGATAAGGTACAATGACTGGGCGCTTGGTGATGTATTCTTTACACACAAGTGGTTCTATTCTGTATGAAAGCCCAGCCTAGATTCATATAACATGTTCGAAAAAGAATAATATGATATGTTCAGTGTGTTTCCCCCAAGTTATTAACTCAAAACTAAATTATTGGGTTTATTTTTTGGGCATCGGGCTCTCGCTGCCCACATGGGGGAGAGGGAAATCACCACCACAATTAATTCATAGATCATCAACTAAATTATAGAAAAAAAAGAAGGAATGGAGAACAGACCTATATGCTACCGGATCAAAGGGATGAAAAATGTTAAACATCTGGTGGCAGCAAGGCATTTCTTCGGAAATTCGCTCATCTTGCCAATAGTCTTGGCCCCTACCTAAAGGGGATACAGGATTAAGAAAAGATTCAGTACACAGAAACACAATAAAGGAAAAAAGGGGGAAAATTATAAAGAAGCTTTACAATACAAATTACAAGTTATACAAAAACAAGATTTGCAAATATTGTTCACTTTTGCAAATTCAGAGAATTAAACAAGCTAAAATATGATATAAACAATTCAACAAGCAGATTATGATAAAATTAGGTAAATTGTTAACTACTGGCAAATTAGTACTCCAGAACAATGCCATGTTGACTACAATTGAGCATTGTTCCTGAAGTGGACAATGATGCTGCCTAGAATATTAGAACGTTACCAAAACATTTCTTTACCAACTCCTAGGATAACCAATACCCAGTGACCAGCCAAAAATAGGTTCTAGAAAATTTCTATATGATAGTACCCTTGGCTTTCCACTTGTTTCCCCTTTCTTCAATGCAAATGGCGATATAACACTATTACCAAGGGCGTCATAACACATAGTATAAGGGAAATATCTCTCAAGTATCATGGCACAGAAAACGGAAACAAACAAGACCAAACAATTGACCAAACATAGTTATTAAACAGGCTTCACCATCAGAGACGATAGTAGCCATTTGAACCTGGCAGAAATAGTCAACGAGGCAATGAAATCTTATCATCGTTCTCTGTAAAGAGAGGAGCAGCAAATAGACCTCCCCACAGCATAGTTTGACGATCCTAGAAAGAATGAAGATTTGAAATATGGTGTGATGTGTATGTGTGCACGCATGCGCGCTATAAAGCAAAGGTTGCTCCAATCTACCCACATGTTTTCAGAAAGCTGAAGCAACATATATAACCCTGTGATTGCATCGACATACTCTATTTGCTTTGAACTAATGAGAATTTGTTAACTAGTTCCACATTGATCTATGCAAATGGCTCACACACCATTAATTGGGCAAATCTTCCAAACTAAAGTTCTCCATGGTTAACATTCAGTTGCTCACGAGTTACACCAACCATTAACTTATGATGGCACAGGTTGTCCTAAACTACTTTCCTAGCCGAGAAATGGTAGCATGCCACTCCAAATGTGTAACTCCATTCCCAATTCTCTATCATTGGTCCACTTATAAAAAGTGCTCCCAACTAACTACACTCCTATTTCCTTGAAAAATTATGCATGAACAAATCATGTGAAAAAAATGTGAAAGAAATCTAGAGTGTCATGCTATCATTTCTCTTTATAGCCTCACTAAGCAACCCCCAATATAAAAAATTATACTTGGACAGGCAATATCCTATAGGGCTAGCAATCGAGTTCGCCATATCCTAATATTTACATTCTGCAATTTACCATACTTGAGAAGGTTATTGACTACCACTGGATTATGTTCCAGCCCTTGGCTGAGACTACTTTCAAATCTCAAGCTATATCAACATAAATTAATATATTATTAACCAACTTGCAGTTTTATGCTGATAACACCAGAAACTGCAGGTAGGTGAACGTAAATCCTCAAAAAGGACTAGTAGAACAAACTTGCCTACAATATGAATATCTTTACATTCACATCCTTCTAGCTCTCAAGCACCACAAAAGAAAAATAAAAACAAAATTAAAATCATTTATCAACATCTTGATTGATGCTTGATTAATGGTAAAAAGCAAATACTATAAATCAGCAGCAGCAGCGGCAGCAATAAAGCCTTTATGCCTCTTCAAGATCAGCTAGATCTGGGAACAAGCTAAACATATTTTCCAATCTGATAAATTGTATGAAGTATTTGAAAGGCCTTAAATTTATGACTAATTTACAATATTTCAAGATACTGGTAAATTCGCAAGAGTAACATTTGGCTGGAAAATTATTGTTCGGGATTGTTGCTCAATCTGAAAGTATAACATCAATCATCTATAAATCAAAAGGTTAAGTCGAATGCCACTAACTAATTATATTCAAATGGATGATAGATTTTTTTTATTAGCAACTTGGAAATGGAGAGACTATGCATAAGAATCAGACAATTAGACCAAGCAGGAATAAAGACTTCAGTGATGGCAGGCTCATTAAGGGCCAATAATAGATATTCAATTTTTTTTAGTCAGACAAAGAAATAGATATTCAATTTCAATAATCGCTTAGAGTTTGGTTCCAGTAATTGCACTTCCAGATTGATCATCGAATCACGATAATGGGCATTAGCAAACTCAAAAAGCACCAACACTGGAAAATATAACCTTCACGAGAACAGAGGTGATGATTTCAGAATACGATTAAAGAAATAACAAAGGAGTAAGAGGCCTTTCAAAAAGTGAATTACTTGTAAAAGGTGAGAAGAGAATTTGATGTAAACTTAACCCCAAGTATTTGATGTAAACTTAACCCTAAGTAGAGAATTTTTCAAGAATATCAAAAGATTAAGTTTACCAACAAGTAGTGCCGGTTAAGTCAGAAATTAAAACTAGTAATTGATTTAATGGATTTTCAAGAAATGAAATAAGTTTAACAAGCCCAATTAAATATTCAATCCTCACAATTAATAATTATACCTAAGCGTTCTTAGCAAGTAAAATATTCAATAATGAGTCATACGCAAATTAGGCAATAGAAGCACGCACACTCAATATTTGTGGACGGCAATAAATTTATATAATATTCTAGAGATAATGTGCGGTACTACAAATAAAGGAGAATGGAATGACATTACCGGGGTTCGATGAACGTGTTCCTATGGATAAAGGAAGAAGATGCCAATCGTCGCAATTAATAGCACTAGACTCCTCTGCAAACCATTCTCGGGTTCGATGATAGTGTCGCTGTGATGGTGGAAGTCAGGTGGCGAGGCGCTGTGGTGGACGTGACGATGGCTGGCGTCGAGGGCTGATGGAACCGACATACGGATTTGGGGGGGATTCGGGTGCTAGGCAGTGGGGAAGATGCAACTGGTGGTGAGGAGCGGCTTGGGAGGTGGTCGTCGGTGGTCTGCGGGGAGCTAACAACAGGGGCGACGCTAGTGGAAGTTGACGACGGCGAGGGAGTCGACGACGGCAAGGAAGCGGATTGTCGACGGGGGTTGCTGATGGGTTTCGGGAGGAAGGTGGAGAGGAAGAAGATGAGAGAGAGAGGGGGTGGCGGCTGAGGAAAAAAGAAGGGGATGGGGATTTAGGGTTTCTCATAAACCCTAATAATTTCTTATGGTCTCACACACAAAGGAAAAAAATGCATATGTTAGGAACCTAGGTGAACTCACCCTTAAAAGCTAACTGTTAAAGGGAGGGAGCCCAAGTTTATAACTACCCAATATTGGTTCCCCATATAATCGATGTGGGACTAAATTTGGATCATAACATTCCACCACGCTTCCGTAACCCACTGCCCTCGGCGGTATTCACTCTAGCGACACTAGCCCGGCCCGGCCCTACCAGTAATTTTAATCTAGCCTCTAGGTAGCCTTTTCCGACTCTCAGCAGCTTTCACTCTAGCGACACTGGCCCGACCCGGATCTACCAGTAATTTTAATTTAGCCTCTAGAGCGAATTAAGAAGCATGGGGTTGGCTCTCATACCAATTGTTAGGAACCTAGGAGAACGCACCCTTAAAAACTAGCTGTTAAAGGGAGGGAGCCCAAGTTTATAACTACCCAACATTGGTTCCACATATAACCGATGTGGGACTAAATTTGGATCATAACAGCATAGCAAAAACTCAACACAATAATTTTTTTAGTCAATCAAAAGCATTATTTTTCATTGATCAAGAGGTCTATATATAGGCTCAAAAGAAATCTCAATACAAATCTCCAAAATATCCTAATACAGAAAATAAAGGGTTTAAGGCTAAAATGCCAAAAATAAATATAAATGCTGAAATAAAAATACTAGGCTAATAAAATAGCCATCCTAAATGATGCATGCACTGATAGAAGCGCTCAAAACGTTTCAAACTGATGTCCTCATCATTCTTTGCGGGTGGGAAAGAGCTCGACCCAGTCGAGTCAAAATCAGTGTTCCTGTCATAGTGCTCCAAAAGGTCTGGATCCAAGCATTGGAGCTCCTCCAGATCAATCCAAGTGTCCTCTGACTCCGGCTTATTCTTTCATCGCACCAAATACCTATGAATATCACCATCTCTAGTAGGGATTATCTGATCATCTAACGTATTATCCAATTTTTCTGTAAGTTGGTAAATAGTGTCGGATAGAGGGGAAAATGGGGGAATCTCACCAGTAGACTGCAGGGTAGGCTCATCTATAAGAGAATTTTTAGGATTAAATTCTGGATCTTCATAGGGTACTAGATCCTTAATATTGAAAGTCTTACTTATATCAAAACCTTCCGGAAAGTCAATGACATAGGCATTATCATTGATTTTATTCAAAATTTTAAATGGGACTGCAGCACGTGTTAATAATGTGACAACGACTTAGCGCATCTGCAACCTTATTATCAATCCCTTTCTTATGCCTAATGGTATACGAATATTCTTGTAAGAACTCTACCCATCGAGCATGTCTCGGATTCAACTTTTGTTGAGAGCTAAGGAATCTTAAGGCCTCATGGTCTGAGAAAATAACGAATTCTTGCAGCAGGAGGTAATATTGTCAATAGCGAAGTGTCTGAATGACCACATAGAATTCTTTGTCATAAGTGAGTATTTTGTTTTGCTTCATTCAACTTTTTGGTTAAATAAGCAACATGATGACTCTCTTGACTGAGGACTCCACCTATACCAATACCAGAAGCATCGCACGTTACTTCGAAGACTTCAATGAAATCAGGCAACCTTATGACAAGTGTTCAGTCATTCTTTTCTTGATCGCTTCGAAGGCACTCGTGGCCGCTTCCGACCAAACTCACTCACCATTCTTCAATCAGTCGGTTATCGGAGCAATGATTGTGCCATGCACAAACTGACGATAGAAGGTGGCAATACTATGAAAACTCCGCATATCACGAATGTTACGAGGCTCAGGGCACTCAATAATAGCATGTATCTTTTCTGGATACTCCTCTAGCAGAGACAATAAATCCAAGAAAGATAGTCTGATTGGAGAGGAAGGTACATTTGGTAGAATTAGCATAAAGTTGTTCTTCCTCAAAACACCGCAGATATATCTGAAATGGTCAAGATGTTGCCCAACAGATCGGCTGTAAATGAAAATATTATCAAAGTACACCATAAGAAACTTGCCCAGAAAGGAACAGAGTACCTGCGTCATGATTCTCATAAACGTGCTCGGGGCATTCGTCATTCCAAACGGCATGACCATCCATTCGTCTTGAAGGCGGCCTTCCATTCATCACCAGGTGCACGTATTTGGTGGTAACCAATTTTAAGGTCAATCTGAAAAAAATTGTGGCACCAGACATCAAGTCCAACATGTCATCCAAACGGAAAATGAAAAAATGGTACTTCACCGTGATTCTGCTTATGGCACGAATGTCCACACACATGTCAGGTTCCATCTTCTAGGGCGTCAACAGAGCAGAGACTGCATAAGGACTTCAGCTTTCTCTAATGAAGCCCTTTGCCAATAACTCATCAACTTGACTTTTTAACTCAGCATGTTCCATCAGATTCATCCGATAGTGTGGCAAGTTTGGAAGACTCGCTCCTAGAACAAGATCAATAGCGTGTTGGATGTTACGCAGCGGGGGTAACTGGTTGGGAAGGTCAGCAAGAAACACATCTGCAAATTTCTGGAGGACAGGAGTAACTTGAGGAGGGATGGGTGACTTAGGCTTTTTAGAGACTTCTCTCACTGTGGGTAGGTTAACGGTTGCCTCTTTGTCAATTTCTTCCATGAGTTTCTTTTCACCCATATACGCTACTTGCCCTTTCTCGAGGAAGTTGATGTTGTCACAGACGGATTAGTTTGTGATTTCATGGGTATGAGCTTTATCTTTAATCCGTCATACTGGAACACACATTGGTGGTCGTATAACCAAGGTCTCCCTAGAATTACTTAACCCAGATCCATATTGAATACGTCACACCAAATTTGTTCCTTGTAGGCTTTGAAGTCTACAGGGACCAAACAGTGATGTGTTACTTGGAAGTTGTCGCATCAATCCAAAATACTTTGAATGGGCATGAATGAGATTCCGCTTTAAGTACGGTCTTGGCTAGGACCGCAGAAGAGACAGCATTGACGTAGCTCCCACTATCAACAATCACCTTACAGTTTTTACCACCTATCGTTGTGCAGGTGTGAAATATAGCAGTGCGCTTCCAATCATCTTCTTCTTTTGGTTTGAACAAAGCACATCTAACTACATGCAAAGGAGATGATTGGTTCGACCGAATACAATTGAGATACTGGTCATCATCTTCTTCACCGAAGTCATCACTTTCATTAGGCTCATAGGAAAACTCATTGTCGGAATCATCGACAATGACAGCGGTACCTTTTACTATATTGATCCTACTGGGGCTGAGACAGTTGCCAGCAACAAAGCTTTATCCCTCGCATTTATAGCACTTAGTGAGAGGATCAACCTTGGAGTAGTCTCTTCAGTGTTCTTACCCGTGTTGTCATTCCTAGATGGATAGGGATTTGAAGTAGGCTTGATAAGTAAAACTTGTCCTGAAGACAAACATATGTCTTCAGGAATGTTATTTGGGCATGTTTTAAGTAAGACTTGTTGGGGTACTGAGAAGATGAAGACTTATATCTAGAGGGATCAATGGAAGTCATTCTAGAAGGAATGATCTCTCGAACCGCTGAACTTGTAAGAGAAATTTGTTTTAAGGAAATCCATATCGAGGACAAAGGTATAAGCCGTTGCCAAGGAGTCCATATTTCTATGAATTAACTCATTCCTAAGATCGATTCGTAGTCTAGCTCTGAACCTAGAGAGGGTTTGATCTTCGCTCACTTTACCTAAGGCATTGCACCGAATGAGGAAGTCGTCGAACTTATCCACATATTCTTAGTTGAATTTGCTTCCTTTATAGAGTTGGTTGCACGAATCTAGCAATCGGATGTGGAACAACAAGGGTGCATATATCTCTCGGTGAGCTTCTTTTTGAAGGCCTCCCGAGTGGTCGTGGGTGCCAGGCCTCGGTGATGTGTCTAATTCTTATATAAATATTTGTACTCATTTACCCATAAAATTGTTTGTATTCGTCTATCATGTTAATAATTTATTTTATTTCCATAGATTTCAGTAAATTAACTATTTTTGAAGGAATAGGATTTTTTATGCAAAAGGAGAGTATTTTCAGTAAAAATTGATAAACAAAACAAGCATTCCGATTTATTGATTTGTTGAAACTTGAATTTGACAATTTGGCAATATGAAAAGCAAAATAGAAATTTTAATTGTTAATAGAGGGTGAAAATGAAATAAACAAATTTAAAAAGGGTTTAATTGAGCTACTATGATTATTAGTTAGATTAATTAATTTAAACTAATTAATTTTACTTTTATTTTTAAATCCTAAATCCTAGTTTCATTTTTGTGCAGCACGTGTTTCAAGAAATAGAAAGAAGAAAAAGAAGCAAGAAATAAAGAGCAAATCAAAATAAACCCTAATTCCCATGTTCGGATTCCTATAAATACAATAGCCATCAAGCAATTAAAGGACATGCTTAACGAAGAGAGAGCGACGACTGATCTTTAACAAATTTTAAAAAATTTAAAAAGGAAGCGGCGGTGAGAAGACGGGAGGCGTGGTGCTTGGGTTTTGGCAGCATGCGAAATGAGGGCGCGAAAACACAGCAGAAAGAGGAAAGGAGAGAAAGCGCTGACGTGGCGCTCAAACTCCAAGACGAAGACAGCAAGGTCAAGCTGACGTGGGCGCGCGAGTCAGGGTGTCGACGCCAGCGGCCAGTCAACGAAGCAGCACGGGTTCTAAGTTGCGGCGAGGATTTTAAGAGAAACAGTGGCTGTGTTTGGGGTGCGGATTTCTAGGGAGCTTCTGTTTGGGATTTTTCAACATTACAGAGTTCTTTCTTCTTCTCCTCTAATTTTTATTATGCAATCAACGAACAAGTTTGTTAGTTGCAATTTTATTATGAACTAAATTTATTTTTCCAGGGCTTCGATGTAGCCTAGTTTTGAGGACACAATTTTAATTCTATATTATTTTTTTTTATTTTTCCATGTTTGTTTGATTGATTTTCGTTCTTAATGCTTAGAATAGTTTGGCCAACTTTTGTATGATCTATTAAATCATGGAGAGACCGAACTGGTAATTTGTGATTTCGGATTGATAAAATCAAACACCGTTACAAGAGCAAACCGCTGTTAATGTGACCGTTAAAAAAACTCGTTGATCTTAATGAATTTTCAATTAGTAATTTGTGCATGAACTATGACAAATAATTAGTTGAGAATATATTTGATATTGCTTGAGAGAATATTGAATAATTTGGAGATTTTGGTCTACAACTTGGAAAAATAATATTCTTATTCACATGGAGTTATGAATTGTGTGGAATTAACTAGGTAAAATCAAAAGCCCTAGAATTAATTTTGCTATTAGCAAACAAGATTTCGGATTCCGCTCCTTTTAATTAATTTAGTTAGTTCTTTAGATTAATTTAATTTAATTGCTTTATTTATTAAAATTTTGATTTTCCAAATAGTAGTTAATCTAGTAATTTCGGTACTCGATAAAATAATTAGTCCTTGTGGGTTCGACACGTTTTTCACTTAACTAAACTACTTGTTGCGATTTTGTACACTTGCAAATATTCACATCACTCGGCCACTACGGGCATGTTCAAGTTGGTCTAGTGTTGTTCAGCTTTACCAGTCAATTTCATCGTGGCAAATTTGATATCAAGGCTTCGCTCATGTCAAACCACACGAAGTAATGGTCCATGGTATGGATACAATCGAGATAAACTTGGGGTTCTATATAGCCTTTCAAGTGTGGAACGTCGGTCTTAACGTTCTTCTTGTATTGTTCGTCAAGGTCACGATCTTGACGTCGGTCGTCATGATCATTCCCTTGAGGGATCTGACGATGAAGTTCAGTGGCAACATTTTGATTCAATTCCACTTGCTTAAGCTTCTGAAAGATATTGGCAAAAGTTGTTATATGGCAGCGAGGGTAGTGAAAATGTCAAGAGTTGTCCATTTCATCTCGAGGAAGGGTTCGCTGATTTCTAGGATTCCTGATGGGATAGTTTGGGAGGGACAAGAAAGGCTTTTCAGGATTTGTGATGGTGCTGCAAAGATGCATTCACCAAAGACAGAAAACTAGGGATCGTGGGGGCGTGTGCTTGCTGAAATTTTAGGAAACGCGACCTAATGCTCCTAAATTTTTTTTAATTATCCAAAAATTAACCCTAAAGTGATCCTAAATAAATGCAGAAATTATAACTAAATAATGCAAGAACTAGGGTTTTAAAACCTTCACTCTGATACCAAAATGATGTAAACTTAACCCTAAGTAGAGAAGTTTCCCAACAAGTAGTGTCGGTTAAGTCAGAAATTAAAACTAGTAATTGGTTTGATGGATTTTCAAGAAATAAAATAAGTTTAACAAGCCCAATTAAAGAATAAATCCTAATAATAATTAATTATACCTAAGCGTTCTTAGCAAGTAAAAATATTCAATAACGGGTCATACGCTAAATAGGCAAATAGAAGCACATACAATCAATATTTGTGGTCGACAGTAAATTTAGATAATATTCTAAAGATAATATGCAGTACCACAAAAAAAGAAGAATGGAAAGAGATTACTAGGGTTCAATGAACGTTTTACTACGGATAAAGGAAGAAAATGTCAATCGTCGCAATCAATAGCACTGGACTCCTCCGCAAACCATTCTCGGGTTCGATGACAGTATCGATGTGATGGTGGAAGTCAGGGAGTGAGGCGTTGTGGTGGAGGTGACGATGGCTAGCGTCGAGGGCTGATGTAGCCGATGGATAGGTTCAGGGGGGATTCAGGTGCGAGGGAATGTGGAAGATGTAACCGGTGGTGGGGAGCGGCTTGGGAGGTGGTTGCCAGTGGTCTGCATGGAGCTGACAACAGCGGTGGTGCTGGCAGGAGTCGACGATGGCAAGGGAGTCAACGACGGCAAGGAAGCGGGTTGTCGACAGGGGTTGCTGATGGGTTTCAGGAGGAAGGTGGAAAGGAAGAAGATGAGAGAAAGGGGGTGGCGGCTGAGGATTAAAGAAGGGGATGGGAATTTAGGGTTTCACAAACCCTAATAATTTCTTATGGTGTCACACAAAATAAAAGAATGCAAAGGAAAAACTCAACACATAATAATTTTTTAGTCAATCAAAGACATTATTTTTCATTAATCAAAATGCCTATATATAGGCTCAAAACAAATCTCAATACAAATATCCAAAATATCCTAATGCAGAAAATAAAGTGTACAAATCGTAAAAGTACTACATATGGCTAAAATGCCAAAAATAATATAAATGTCGAAATAAAAATACTAGGCTAATAAAATAGACATCCCAAACGATGGATGCACTGATAGAAGTGCCCAAAATGTTTCGAACTGATGTCCTCATTAGAATTTGGTAGAGCTAGGCTTCTGATAAAAGTATTATTGTTGGACAGATACACTCCAGACAGGCAGACAGGCGATGAGTTTGTTATTGGACACCTAAAATATCTCATTGAATCTAAAATATCAGAGTATTAATTCAAAACTGCTCAATCAATTGCATTGAAAGGTTTCGAAAATGGTATACGTAGATACAGGTGTTTGTCTCATGGAATTGTGTATTTATTCATTCCTCATTTATAGAAGTAACTTAGGAACTGAACTTCTACAACAACTCTTTAGGATTGTCTACAAATACGAGGTCACAATTAACTTTCAATATATAGCCTACTTCATAAGTGTCCAAGCTGAGTTATCATCTATATGCTAAATTTTTAATCTTCAAAGATAATGGCACAACTTTGAAGAACCTCCAAATTATATCTCTTGCTTACTCTGAGCATCAAACTGTCTAGCCCACACTGAGAAGAAATTTAAGTTGTATTTTGATAGTGACTGCAAAAATCTTCTTGCTGAGAAGTGGCTGGTGTAAGTTGTCTCTCACTGAGCAAGAGTATTTTGTAGTGGATTTTAAACAATAGACTGATGCCTAAGGAAAGAAACCCTTGGAAAAAGGATACAGGCTCAACTGAAACCCCACAAGTGTATGGCACCCTTCAAATTAGTCAAAAGACTTGCATATCACCATTTTAATTTGCATACAAGTGCGATTTTCCTCAACTCTTCTACAACTTCGAAGTTTTAGCTTAGTGGAAGGGACTTTCACATGGTATCAGAGCTAACCAGGTTCGAATCTCACCGGCTACGCAATTTAAATGTGGATTTTTTTTTAAATACCGCTGTGTACTCAGCCCGACATTTATCTCGTTTCTTTGGCCCATAAAAAAATGGGTTCTCGACCTGAGGTGGCGTGTTAAAATATAAGTGCAATTTCCCGCAACCCTTTTACAACTTCAAAGTTTTAACTTAGTAGCAGGGACTTTCACAAAAAGAAATTCCCATACTCCTAGGAAATAACTATCATCCCCTTACCCGTCACTCCCTCCCTCTATGTGAAACCAATGGTAAAATTAACACCAGAGAACAAAACACACTGTGCTCCTACTCGCAGGGATCAGTCATTTGTAAAAGAGTGCGCAACTATCTGGCGTACAAGTGAACCCCCATTTCCACTGGCCACTATTGATATAAAGAAAGGAAAACCGAGGAAGACTCAAGAAAGACCACAATCAGAATCGAGCATGCCTCAATCAGAGTGTGAGAGTGCAGAAGAGTCATCAGATAGGGAAAGACATTCATGATTGACTGCTTCTGCCGCTATACAAGAATAGAATAAGGTAAAGAAAGTGAAAGTGTCTAAGGTTTTGCGAAGGGGATTGCCTATCCTGCCTAGCTGCCCGAACTCACTCGAAAACATATTATCAAAAGATAAAGGGAGTTCTGGTGTTGTCAGCAACAAGGGTCATCAATTAGAAATTGACAAACTGCATTCGACTAGATGCATCCTTAGAAGATTCTGAACAAAGTTTGATGTTCTCACGTTGAGTATTTAAACATTCACAAATACATGAGGAAGGGGGACGATGCAAGGGCAGCAAACAGCCATAGTGGCAGAGCAGGAAGAAAAGGAGAAACAAAGGAGTGGTTGAGGAGTCAATGTAAGGAAATGGCTAGTACTTCTGTGAACGAGTAAGGCAACCTCCATGGAAGCCTCTATATATGTGTTTCCATATATGTGAGTATCCATCTGTTTTCGTGTGCAGATATGTCTCACTTTTCTCTACTGTCCAGTCTCTTCTTTGTTAAAAGTAAGTCCAGTATGAAGGGCTTCCATGAAGTTTTCAACATTTCAGTCTAAACAAAAGACTTTGATCTGACCTTGACTCAGTCCTTGCAGCCGAAGCTTCTAGGACTTTGGTCTAACAGTGTATCAGGTCTGAAATTTTTTATTTCACAATCCGAAAATGTGTACAACAATACATATCTTATCTGTACCGTATGATGCACCAAAAAGATTGATGAAATAACCTAGCTCACTGCTACATGGTCATCAACTTTGATTGCACTCCCTTGGTTCATAAAACTGTACTATCACAAGAACATACGGCGGGATCACACATATAATAACGGAGGAAAAAAACATCACCGACTCGTCAAAACATGACCAGTACATTGCAGAATACAAGACCCTCAAACTACATTGCATCTCCATGATAAGGAACATCTTAGGGAACATTTTCAACTAGCAACTAACCAGACCCACTCCCATGTGTCATGCAACAGCCATGAGGATCAACAAATCACCATTTAGATATTAGTTCCCCTCGAGTCATCACATGTTAATCTAACGTACATAAAATACAACACATGGATCTTTAAATCCTGATAAAATAATTATGATCGAGAATACCACAAACAAGTATATCTAGGATATGACTGGACCAGAAACATATAATATTTTAGTTTCATAGATTGAATTGTCGGGTATGAATATACGATTGACATTAATCCATATATGTATGCATCTAGCCACAATGAAGAAAACTAAGCAACTCAATAAGAATTAATTGACCGGTAGGCTAAGCTAACATCAAATAGAGGCAATATATATAGTTGGAGTAGGAACTTTCAATTAATCTCTGAAGGTAGATTTGTCTGTTAAATGTGTTGTAGATTCACACCGTTTTTATGCATTTAGTGTGGTCTGGAAAGTTCATAAGCCTTCTATGAATTTCAAAGCAAATCCAGTGGTTAAAATGGTTTTCTTTTGTTTTCAGAAATGTGATGGAAAGCCTCTGCTTTATACATAACATCTGTGTGCCTAAATGTCTCTGCTTTACATATATCTGTCTCTGCTTTATATATAACATCTGTGCCTAAATGTTCCAAAAACAAATGTATACATGATATGGGTAAAAATAGAACAGAATCGGGACCGTTCAGATCGGGCACGAATCTTAAAGCCCTCAGGGGTAAAATGGTAATTTCAGCAAATACAAGCCCAATGAGATGAGTTGGGCCGTTTTCAGGCCTATCGACCCAATCCAGCCTGTAATAGGGGCTGCTACAACAACCCTAACGCAAATGAGCCCAGATCCATCAAACACAGTTTAAACCCCATATTTCTAGGGGATAACTGATTCTATCCCTCCATCCACAAGAGAGTGTTTGAAAGCTCTATCTTTTCGTCAAAAGAGAGCCCAGACTAGATCTCTTCATGTGAAGGGGATAACCGACTCTATCCAAATACAGGAAAGTAGAGATAGATGAATATCTTGAAACTGGCCCCCTCGGCGACTATATACCTCGAGACCTCCCCAGAAACAAGGAAACTGAAAACTCCGTTCTCAAAACTCACAATATCTTTCGGAGGGTCCGTCGCCGGGGCCACCCTCGGTGCTTCAGACTTATTTGCTGGTTCACAGGAGTGATTTCAACCATTCCTAACGATTAGATCTTGGAGTCAATTGTAGTTTTTTGCGGTCAAAGTCGACGAATAGCGACGGTTCGATCTTTATTGTTTTTATTTATAAGAATTCATATATTTGTTTGCTCCCACACAGAAATAAGCAGCAACAATACATAAATCTTTAAGTGCATCAAATGGCCTATGAAATCTTTAATTTCCTTTTTTAAAAGCGATAGGTTTGTCATACATGAAAAAAATGAAAAAGAGTCATATTTACCTATTCCTATGCGGATATTGCGGAGGGCAAGAAAGACACCTAGAGGTGAACCAACAGCAAAGAATGTATCCACCTAAAGGAGTAAGACCAATATATATAAGACAAAGAACAAGAGCAAGAGTATAACAGTACAGATCAAATAACAAAGAGATTATTACAAAATATCCATAAACAACGGATGGACATCCAGCATGAAATTGATGGAATATTATTTATGAAACCTAATGTGTACAAAATTTTACCGTAAAACAAAGCTTTGTATATTTAATGTACGGTGTGTAACCCTTTACTGAAACAGCTTTCTCTGGAGAACACTTCACAGAAGTTGTTTGTTCTGCAGTAGAAAAACATCTTTCCCTTCAAAATCTTATAAACCTAAATATTATGCAGTGACTTCATTATGTAAAAAAGACATACCACTTCCTTGACAAGACCTACTGCTTTTATCATCCTCATCGTTGCAGAAAACAGGACGATTTTGTTTGAGTTCCTCAATCCTAGATTTGAGGGATTTCACCTGCACATGGAAGAACTCTTTTTAAGTAAATTACTCAAAATATTCCAGAGTAAAAGGAATGAAGAATCTGGACAAAGTACTTAAATAAAGTTCAAACTAGCAAATGAACCCAACTAATTCAATACCTCTTCCTCCAATAAGGTGATTAACCGGTCTTTATCTAGTCTATCATCAGGCAAAACACCAGAAGCAACCTCATTCACTTGGAAACTTCCACTACTCAACTCTAAATTGGTACTGCAGCCCTGAGCTTCAGCATAAACTGTGTCTACGGAATGCTGACCAGACAAATGTTTAGCTTCCTCCAACACTGGTAATGGACAACTTTCTTCATTAGTAGGCAGTTCATATCCACCTTCAGGATTTATACTATCATCATTTGGGAAATCTTCCTGCATATTTGCAGTAGAAATAGGATCCCCAGTGCTGCAAAGATTTTCGGCGTTGATCTCATGAACCATGGAATATGGATCTACTGTGGAACTCTCCGTCATAGTGAGCCCCTTCGAAACTGAATCCTCCATTGAAATATTATCCATATTTGATTTGACAGTACTACATACCACAGGTTGACTGGAAACATCAAGTTTAGCTTCTTGGTCTCTCTCTCCGGTGTATGCAAACTCCATTGAGAATGGAGAACATAGATTACGTTGACCGGAAGCATCAACTTTAGATTCTTGGTCTCTCTCTCCTGTGTATGCAGACTCCATTGGGAATGGAGAACATAGATTATGCTGGTGGCATAGGATATCATATGAAAGAACACTTCCTAATGAATGGCCATATATAGAAACCTGTCAAACATTAAAATGCATTTTTATAAGCTTCAAATGAAACAAAACAATGGAAGGATTTAAATCAGTAAACAGTGTCATAACAACCTTCCCATCATATCCAGGATTTCTCTTGATGAACTTCGTATATAATTTGTTCAGTTGGTTAGATACCTGCAAGATAATATAAGAATGTTAAGAGGAAATAACAGCTTATTGGTAACCCGTGTGTACCAAGAGAAATAAGCAAGTTGGCTCTTGATTCTATATCTCATTTAATCAAACTTACTTTCAGTACCACTGGAAGGAGTAATACAGTTAATACAAAATTTTGATGTCTTTAAGCTCTAAGAAAAACCACAATGTTAAGGTGTCCTACAGGTCAGCTTGCACATACACGGATCATTTCATATTCTCAGGATTCGGTTGATTTTGTATATACCAAAATTAATTTTCTGCACAACCCTCCGAAAAGTTACAAAAATGAATGTAGAGTTCTCCTAGGATATAAATCAAAGCAATAATTATATATATAAACAATCATATAACGTCTTCAAAAACTGAGCTACTTGCCTTTCAATGTTTACTTCCACCATGGAACTATGCCATAATTAACGACATGCTACATTTTAAAAAAATTATTCTAAAAGCTGTGGGTTCTTCTGCATGAGAGAATGGCCAAATGCTAATTATGGGAGAAATTAATTTATCATCAGAGCCCTCTAACACTCTGTAAAAGGAAAAATATTAAGGCATAACTTATGTATAATTCCATCATAAGACCAGTAACTGTATCAGACTCATATCAGGTGTATTGTAATGGTTAAACACATCATCAATGACTTTTAAGTTGCAGGCTTTTGAACAAATTTTTGGCTTCTTAATTTTGTTTAGTATGCATTCCAATTCCATACTTCAATAAGTACTTAGGCGATCATTCTCCAAATTAATCACTATATAACTCGGTGAGAAAATATATATCAATATACATTGATATATATCCACTGTTTTAAATTTCGGCCGATACGGCCGAACTTTTGGACGATATTTCCTTTCGGCTAGCTTGCTGATATGAAATCACTGATTTTATACTTCATATCGTTTTGGACCGAAATGTGTGGACCGAAATGTGTAGATTTCAGCCGAAATAGCCGAAATATTGCCAAAATTGCTGAAATATCAGCCGAAATCGACACACTAATGTTATTTTACTTTTTGCATATAAGTCTTTTTGTTAATGTGAGGATTTTATCTCTCTTTTGTTTGTGTATATGCAAAGTCAAGTAAGTCTATTGACTAATACATTTTTTCTAATCAATGCAAATTCAATTTAGTTAAATACTTATATTACATTATTTTTTATATTGTTGTTAAATTTTGTGAATATTTACCGTAATTTATTCATGTCATTAGTTACATTATACAATATTTTATATGATAAATGACATGTAGAACATATAATATCTTGTTTAGTAACAAAAAAATATATATGTTTATTGAGTGTCCGAAATGAACATCTGAGATGATCACATTTCTCCGAGATCTCCGATATCTCCGACCCAAGACGAAACACCCCTTGCCGAGATGAGTCCGAAATCCGATATTTAAAACCTTGGGTATATCCAACTCATCCAATAGAAAATTCCATGACCTTCCGCATATATAGTCATACAGAAACACTAATACTAAGCATTCAACATAATTTTAACTCTTCTGAAAAACCCTACCAATAGACTGGAACTCCGATATTGTGGTAAGGATTGAAGATTTCGCAGTTATATTCTAACACGCCCCCACAAGTTTAGGGCCATCTTTGCCAAGACGTGGACTGCGGTAATTTTTTTAATCCGCATTTAAATATTTGCCTTGCAGTGGAATTTGAACCTTGGTTTGCTGTGACACCATATGAAAGACCTTACCAATAGACTTGAAGTCTAAAGTTGTGGTAGGGGTTGACGGTTTGCTATTTATACTCTTAACAACCTTAATGAATCAAAAGGTACCTCATAAGAATTGATGTATACCAAGACTCCTTTTTACGAGATACTGGCTAATTTTGAAAATAAACCTACCACAGGCACATTGGGGGAAACGATAGGCAATGCAATTTATAAGGGAGCACATGATTACAACCTCCATCTTCACATGAAGGGATCCCACAATAAAAATTGAGTTTCCACCGAATCTATTTCTCCATATCCTCACATACGGGGCTGCAAATTAAATGCGTACGAAATCTTCAGTATTTTTTAAGCCTGTGGGTTTGCTTTGAGATCATCAAAGGTGTGTTCAATAGCATACGCCTTTAGTGCTCCAAAGAGTAAAGAATAGGATGGATCTCAATGCACATCCAATTGCTTAAGATGTCTAAACCGTTCTAGAATACTAAATTAGTCTATGGATGTGCAAACAAGTCATTTGATAATCGTAAGCCCTTACATTAGACAGTTGCTCATTGTATGGCTGAATATCATTATTTTTGTAGTCACGTGATGCATGGACAAATGGATTTCAAATAACTTGAATCCTTACACTAATTTAGTCATGTAGACCTGAACGGATCATATCATCCATAGAATGGCTATGCATGGAGTTCCCATGCGGCTTAATGTGAGAACGGTTCTCACCTAGTGAATTAAATGCACCAAAAAGTAAAGGACAAATAAGAATCTAAATGTGCACATACAAAAGAGTTGGATCTACTTATAAAATTAAATCAAAAATTTGTAGGCCACAAGCAACACACACACACAAAGAGATTATTGTGTGACCTTACGACTCTATTGTTGCTTGCATTTATTTAATTATTATGATTGATAACCATTGGATGTGCATCGAGATTCGTATTGTAGTCATTGTTTAATCCCAATTGCACTAAATGCACCAAAAGACAAAAGGAAAAAACAAGAATCTCAAGGTACATCTAATGGTTACAAGAGTTAGACCTACTTCTAAAATTAAATGGAAAGTTTGTAGGCCAACAAGAAACACACACACACACACACACACACACACACACACACACACAGATGATTGTGTCGTTTTGCCAATCCATCGCTGCTATTATACAATTATTATGCTGGTAAAATATGTTCTTTGTGAAGCTCGGTTTTAGATGAAAGGGGAAGCTTGAACTAATTGGGATTTCAAGCACCACAAGCTAGTTTCAACTTGTAACATACAATCTCCAAGGAGATCCCCATAAAAAAGATATAAAATTTGACAATTTTTAGCCAAAAAGTCAAGTCTTGCAAATAACAAGAATCACCAGGGATAACAGATAAAAAAACCAAATTAAATTTAAACATAAACTTGAAGCTAACAAATTGAAGTGTACAATATAGTGAAGCGTTCATTGAATAGAATAAGAAACAAAGTGAAAGTAGGCGAACAGAGCACTAGTCGCAAATGACTAAGTTGAGACCATGTCAGACCAATACAAGTATAACATATCTTACAAAAACTTCGCCAAAAATCTTAAGCTAATGGAATACGAGTGCTAAGAATAGCTATTATCTCAATACTCTACTCAAGTGGGTCTTTTAGGTCATGGGAAGGTGATGTAAAACTTAACCCTAAATAGAGAATTTCCAAGAATATTAAAAGATTAAGTTTACCAATATGTAGTGCGGATGAAGTTAGAAATTAAAACTATTAATCGGTTTGATGGAATTTCAAGAATTGAATTAAGTTTAACAAGCTCAATTAACGATGCAATTCTAACAATCAATAATTATATACCTACGCATTCTTGGCAAGTAAAGGATGCTGTTACCGCTAATTTCGGCGTGGGGGTAAACAGATAAGATTTGTGAGTTCGAGAAAACCTGAACAGTTGATCCCAGCCTTCTTGCTCCTGCCGCAACCTGCAAGGAAGTGCGAGACACCGGGGTTGATTCCGGCGACGCACCCTCTGACGCTCTTGTCAGTAACCAGTGGTGATTAAAGAAAGAGCTTAAGGTGGTGAAAAAATAATTAACCTGGTCACAGTGGCAGAGGGGAGGTATTTATAGTCGCCAGGGGAGTGATTAGAGGTCTGGTTCCTAGTGTAACTGCTAGGAGAAAAATCCTCACAGTCTGTTTAGGAAACTAACCCCTTGATTCCCGGTGAGAGCAAATCAGGCCCGTTGACTTGGTCAAATCAGTGGCCCTGATTTGTCTCTTGATGGTCTGGGGCTCGCCTCGGGTCGGGACCCGTGCCCAATCGGTGTGGACCCGATCGTGGGTTATTGGGTCTCGTGCGAAGGAGATCCAGTACCCGCTTCGGATCCACCTTGTATGTGAAATTACCATTTTACCCCCGAGCTTCGAGATTCGCGCCCAATCTGGACGGTTCCGATTTAACCCCATTTTTAGCCATATCACGAGCCCCCCACTCCTAAAGACTGAGCGTGATCAGCCTTTGAGGAGTAGTTTAACTGTTTGTGACTGGTGGAGTTGTATCGGAGTCCAAGTGGAGGATTTTGAATCTTGAAGGGGGTAGTGAGGTAATTTTTGATGCTATGTGCTGTTCTCTAGCCATATCGAGTATTTGACGGCTTTTATTTATTTTTTCGGACTATTTATTTAATTTTGCGATGTGTTTACTAGTCGTTCAGGGGCCTTAACAGTACTTTCTAGGCAATAATTGTTCGTTCGGGGGCTCCAAAATATACCCCCGAATTTTTAATTATTTTCCAGAATTTTTAGTTAATTTCCCCAAATTTTTAGCAATTTTTTCGCAATTTTTAAATAAATAAAACGATTTAAATGAATAAAAAATGATTTTAAATACCGATTTATGACGTGGCTCGATCCGGGCCGTTGATCATGGGCGAGCGCGGATTTCTGAGAGATCCATTGGCTGTCATCGCTCGGAAGCCTTTTTCTCCGTTTGCGAGCTCGGAGAGGCACTTGCTCGGTATCCGACCGGAGACACGGGATCTCGGCAGGCCGAGCGACGTGGCGCAACCTGAGCCGTCGGATGATGGTGTGAATCCCAAGAAAACGCTATCTTGCCTTTTAGCGCACGTGGCGTAATCTGAGCCGCTCATCATTGGAAGTACGAATTTCTGAGTGATCCAACGGTGGTTATCGCTCGGATACTTTTTTCTCCGTTTGCGAGCTCGGAAAGGCACTTGCTCGGCAGCCGACCGAGAGCATGGGGTCTCGGCGGGTCGAGCGACGTGGCGCAATCTGAGCCGTTGGATGATGGCGTGTATCCCAAGACGGGCACATTTCTCAAGAAAACACTATCTTGTCGTCTAGTGTCCTCGGCAAGATCTGGGCCGTCTGATCGAGATCATGCGCGAAAGTTGAGGAGAAAGTGAGTTTTCTCCGTTCACAGGGTCGGAAAGGCACTTGCTCGGTAGCCGACCGAAGGCGTGGGGTCTCGGCAGGTCGAGTGACGTGGTGCAACCTGAGCCGTTGGATGATGGCGCGTATCCCAAGACGGGCACATTCTTCAAGAAAACACTATCTTGTCGTTTAGTGCCCTTGGCAAGATCTGGACCGTCTGATCGAGATCATGCGCGAAAGTTGAGGAGAAAGTGAGTTTTCTCCGTTTGCAGGGTCGGAAAGGCACTTGCTCGGTAGCCGACCGAAGGCGTGGGGTCTCGGCAGGTCGAGCGACGTGGTGCAATCTGAGCCGTTGGATGACGGCGCGTATCCCAAGACAGGCACATTCTTCAAAAAAATACTATCTTGTCGTTTAGTGTCCTTGGCAAGATCTGGGCCGTCTAATCAAGATCATGCGTGAAAGTTGAGGAGAAAGTGAGTTATCTCCGTTTGCAGGGTCGGAAAGGCACTTGCTCGGTAGCCGACCGAAGGCGTGGGGTCTCGGCAGGTCGAGCGACGTGGTGCAATCTGAGTCGTTGGATGATCCTGTTCCCAAGGGCATTAATGGTGCTCCGGGGTTTGCGCGGCGTTCCACCTTCCCCAGGTCATTAAGGATAACTCCTTCAATTAATGCGTGGCGTTTCAACTTCCGAGGGTCATAATGGCCAGACCTTGGAGGAGAGCTTATAAGTACCCCACTCCCTTTGTCATTTCAATTGCAACAATGTAGAGTTTCAAACCTCGGAGGTATTGGCCTTGGGTAACTTATCTTTCGAGGTCCGAAGGGGTGGTTGCTCTTTTGTCTTTTTCTTCTCCCGTTCCTGACGGCCCCAAAGTGGATTTCATGAGCGGGGGGGAACGAGGCAGTAGTGGTGACGACCATAGTCCGGACCCGAGGGATGAGTTACTTCGGAAGGACGGGTGGTCGCCCTGTTGCCTTGTTCTTCTCCCGTTCCTCACGGCTCGAATGGGGATGTCAGGAGCGGGAGAGAATAAGGCAGAAGTGGTGACGACCGTAGTCCGGACCCGGGGGGCGAGTCACTTCGGAAGGACGGGTGGTCGTTCTTCCACCATGGTCTTCTCCTGACTCTGACTGCTCCAACGTGGGTGTTAGGGTCGGGGGAGATCATGGTGGAAGAGGTGATGATCCATGTCCGAAGCCGAGGGGTGAGCTACATCGGAAGGACGGGTGGTCACCCTTCCACCATGATCAGCACCCGATTTTGACCGGCCCGATTTGGGTGTCAAGATCGGGGGTGATCCTGGTAGAAGGGGTGATGACCAGAGTCCGAATTTGTGGGACGAGCCTCGGTTGGACGGGTGGTCGTTCTTCTACCGTGATCTTCTCCCGATACTGACGGCCCCGGCGTGGATGTTAGAATCGGAGGATCACGGTAGGAGAGATGATGACCCAAGTCCGGTCCGAGGGGAGGGTTTGCTTCGGAACAACTGGTGGTCGTTCTCCCACCCAAATCTTCTCCTGACTCTGACGGCCCGGATGGAGGTGTCAGGGTCAGGGGAGATTTGGGCCGAAGGGTAGACCACCGAAGTCTGGGTCCGAGGGACCATGTTCAGATCCGAGGTACTGTGTGTTTCGGAAGGACGTGGGGGTCGTTCTTCCGCCTAGATCTTCTCCCGATTCTGACGGCCTGGGTAGAGGTGTCAGGGTCGGGGGAGATCTCGGCAGAAGGGTTGACCGCCGAAGTCCAGATCCGAAGGGGACGATCTGTTTCGGTAGGACGGGTGGTCGTTCTTCCACCATGATCTTCACCCGATTCTGAGGGCTCCAACGTGGGTGTCAGGGTCGGGGAAGATCATGGTAGAAGAGGTGATAACCCTAGTCCGGAACCGAGGGACTGCAGCAGCTTCGGAATGATGGGCCTCTTCCCATCTCTGTCTTCCTTCCGGGCCGGAGGCTTCCGATGGTTGTCGGCCCGAAGGAGTTAGAGATGGGGGGTGTGCCGATCTATTTTTGACCGGGCCCCGTGGGTTGGCGGTATACCGACCAAGACATGGGGCCTGGGGGGCACGCCGAAGGCGGTGCCTTAAAACTTTGAATTAAAATTTTTTCTGGTTTCTTCAGACAGAGGTGGGGTATGGAGGAAGTGTAGGCCATCCGAGCGACTTGACGCAATTTGTAGCGTTGGATGGCGTCGCACATCTCGAGACGGGCACCTTTCTCGAGAAAACACTATCTTGTCGTCTAGTGTTCTCGGCGAGATCTGGACCGTCTGATTGAGATCTTACGCGAAGTTTGAGGAGAAAGGTAGTTTTCTCCGTTTGCCAGCTCGGATTGGTACTTGCTCGGTCGCCGACCGGTCTCTTTGCTGGCGTGGTCGGATGGCGTATAGTTCGGCTCCCGGTCCCGATATACCGAGCTAGTTGTCTTGGCGAGGAAGGTAGTTGTGTTGGGCCTTCGCGACGTTTCGAGAGCGGCCCAAGAGTCGCACTTTTTCGTTTGGAAGTCCAAGGGACGTTCCTTTTTACTATAAATCTTCACCCCCCCTCAGACCAAGTCTCATTTTTTACTTTTACTCTCTCTCTTCAGTTCTTACTTACATCTTCGAAGTTTTTAGCTCCTTGGTGGTGGTGCTAGCTGACGCGGCGAAGCGTTCCTTGTTTCCGGTGAACTTTCCGACCGTACCTATCACTTCAAGGTCAGTCTCTCTCCCTTCTCTTTTAGAAAAATGGTTAAGATCACGGATGAGACCCCCGCCTCGGAGCAAGCCGTTGGCCGAGGGGATAAAGGGAAGGAGGTAGTGGAGCCGAGCGATCAGAACGTCGTACGTCCGGATAGAGAGGGTGAAGTGGCCGAGCTGCCTAAGGAGGTCGCGGCGGTGTCCCAGAAGGGTAAAGTCGTGGTCACGATCGTGGAAACGCCGAAGACAGCGGGAGCGTTCGGTCGGTAGCCCATTGCTCTGTCGAGCGTGGGAGGTGTACGGGACTATGCCGAGGACACCTTGGAGAGAGTGACCCAAGGCACGGCTAAGTTGGTGGAGGAGAATGAACCGAGAGAGCTGTCCGAGGTGGACCATACCATCTCGTCTCTTACCGAGGCCGACCTTCACCTGATCCGAGAGGGTTTCCGGATCCCTGCCGACTACGGACTGCTCCTCCCCGGGCCGGGTTTCCGAGCAAATACGAAGTCTTCGTCAGACGTGTGCGTCTTTCCGGTCGACTCCCTTATTGCCGGACTCTGTTTTCCCCTCCACCCGTTCGTTGTTGATGTCTTGACGTGGTACAGTTTGAGCCCCGCCCAGCTGATGCCGAACACATGGAGGCACGTCATGGCGTTCGTCCTCCGATGCCAAGAGGTTGGTGCCAAGCCGAGTATGTTCCTCTTTCGGAGCCTCTACCGACCTTGTCAGCCAAGGCGAGACGAACAAAGGTTCTATCTTTCGCCCCGGACGGGCGTGAAGCTGATCGAGAATCCGGACTCGATCAAACATTGGAAGGAGAAGTATTTCCTCATCCGAGCTCCTGCGCCGTGGGTGATACCGACGGTTTGGGCGAAGGATGGTCTGCCCAAGCGAACCAAGAAGGAGACGGTGTTGAGTGACGAGGAGACGGAGGTCCAGAAAAAGCTCCTCGCCCTGCCAGCGCTGAGCTGGAAAGATATTACCGAGGAGGATCTGTTCCGAGGGGGTCTCAGTCCGATCGACCCTAGTATGCTCCTGGTATTTATACTTTTTGCTTAAAGTTCGTGAAAAATTTTTCTAAGTTTTTTCATTCGGCTTGTGCAGAGACGATGAAGCTGGACTACAAGGCTCTGATGGCGAAGGGCAGATCGGAGCAGGAGGCGAAGAAGAAGAGGCCTTCGGCGGGGCCTCAGGACAGCCGAGCCTCGAAGAAGCCTTCGGTCGCGAAGGTCGCCGACCAGCCGAAGGTCATGGTCCTCGAGCAGGGGGAAGTCATGGTCCTCGACCCTCCTGCCTCGGGTGCGCTGACACCGCCCTCGAAGGGGGATGCTCCCGGTTCGTCGAGCGATGCGTTCGGCGTGAAGGAGGTGCTGTCCCTCCAAGTTCCGCCCCTCACTGCCGAGGCGGAGATGATTTTGACCGAGCGTCACAAGCAGATCTTCGTCCCTGACTGGCAGGTGATGAACGTTGACGGCTTCTTGGGCGACGACAACATCTGCATGGAGGCGGTGAGGCATCTGCCGACCCCAAAGGACCGAGCGACCCTAAAGGCCGGGCTAGCAGGGGACGCCGCGATGCAGGTTGCTCGGAATACCATGTCGGTAAGTAGGCCGAGCTCTCCCTCATCAAAATTTCTTTCTTAGAATTTTTCTAAGTCCTTGGGTTCGGGTTTTAATGTGCTGTTCTTTTTCAGACTCTCTGTCACTTCAATTTCCTGCTCGAGGAGTTTGCGAGCAAGGAGCAGGAGAATGAACGGGAGAGGGCGGAGCGTGTCAAGGCCACGCAGCTGCTTGATGCCAAGCAGCTCCTCTCGGCGAAGAGGGCTGCCGAAGTGGCGGGGTTGGAGAAGCAGCTAGCCGACGCCATTCAGCTGTCGAAGGACGCGGCGGCCAAGCTTGAGGCGTCGGAGAAGGAGGCCACCGAGCTGAAGGAGGAGCTGGCCAATGCTCGGTCGGAAGCGGAGAGGGCTCGGAAGAGGGTCGAGAAGATCATGGCCAAACACCAGAAGAAGGTGAAGAAGGTGAAGAAGGCCGTGCAGGAGGAGGCCGCGCAACACATGCTCCAGAACATGGAGGATGCTTACGGTCGAGCCTTGCTCCACGTAGCCGCCAAGAACCCGGGCTTCGACACGTCCTCCTACCATTTTTACGACCCCGTGGAAGGGGAGGAGGAGGTTCCCGAGGGGTTGCTCGACCCTGAGGGAGAGACGGAAGGTGTCGAAGGCCCAGGAGGGACCGAGGCCGAGGGCGAGGAGGAGGACGACTCCGAGGAGGAGAGCGAGAGCGAAGGCGAAGGCGAGGGCGATGGCGAGGGCAAGACCGGGGGGTCGACGGACCCGAGCGACAAAAAGGTCGACCCCTGACTCGGTTGTCTCTTTTAGTCTTTTGTTGTTTTGTCTCTTTTTGTAAGCCTAACTGCGGACTGGCCACCGCTTTTGTAAAACTTGCTCCTCGGTTTTGAATGAAAATATTTTGTTTGGCCAAAGTTTATCCAAGTGTTGAGTCTCGGATTTGCGTGTGATTAGTTGTAGATGTTTCCATGTATTGTCCCATCGGACTTATCTCTGCTTTTCAGGTGAAGTTCGGTCCGATCACGGAGGTTTCGTACCTCCGTAAAGAGTTGGTCAAGACGAAGCGAGAGCTGTCACTGAGCCGTGATAAGCGCTTTTACTTATTTTTGGAACTGGGGGAGGTAAAGGCGCTGGCCAGGGCAAAGTGTCGCGAGTTGGCGCAGCTACGAAAACGACCCTCGGTCTCTGCTCTCGAGGGCGAGGTCGAGCGGCTTGGTGGGGAGCTCGCCGTCGCCGAGCGGAAGAACGAAGAGCTCTCGGCCAAAATCCGACACTTGGAGGTAGCGGGGCGAGGTCGTTCGGCGGAAGAAGAGAAGCTCGCTTCCGAGCTGGAGAAGGTGTCATCCGAGCGCAAGAAGCTGCTAGCCAAGGTCGACAAGCTTAGGAGGATTACTATAGATAGGGGGATCGAGGCCACCCATTACCGACGGCTTGCGACCGATAGTGCCAACGCCTCGGGCTCGTCGAGGCTCCCTCGACTGAAGAAGTTGGCCAAGGACGATGCTTTGAGGGATAGAATCATCGAACTGGAGGAGGAGGTCGCGTCGCTCAAGCCTCTGCCCGAGAGAGCCAACGTCCGGAGCACATCGTGTACCCGCGAAGAGAGCGAGAGAGGGATTACATTTTACGAACTTGCGACACGCTTGCCTATGACCAGGCGGAGTCCAGCCGATGCTCAGAGCAGTGTGGCCGTCTCGTCGAGCGGAGCCTCGGTCGGCGCCGCAGTTAGAGCCAGCAGCGAAGGGGGGTCGCGCTTCGTTGGTTTAGGATCGAGCTCGGAGGGCAGGCCTCGTCGTCCTCGCGTTTCCCTAAACCGAAGAGTTCCCCTTCCGAAGAGTCCCTAATCATGTCGTTTTTCATTTTTGTTGGTTGTTGTAAAACCTAATTGTAGGGTCGGTTCGGCCGTCTGTAACACTATTATATCTGAATGCGAATCTGAAAGTTTCTTTAGAAAACTTCCAAGTGTTGGACTTCGGCAGTATATTGAAATTTTGCTGTTCGTTTTCCCTTCTTTTCAGCTCGTCGTGGCAGTCCATGACTCGGATTCCGACAGCACGAACGAGGACGCTGAGACCGAGGTGATTTCAGGGGCGACGAAGTCCAGCTCATTGAAGTGCCGAGAGCGGCTTCGTGGCGTGGAGCTGAAGTTGCGCCGGACTGAGAGCGAGCGGGCCCACCTCCAGTCCGTCCTCGGCCAACGGGACGCCGAGATCCAATGCCTGGAGGGTAGGATCGTCGAGGTGACTCCCGTAGGGGAGGACGAAGACTCGCAGTCTGCTTTTAGCAATGCTCCTCGGGTCCAATGTATTCGGCACAATCAGTCGAAGATAATAACCTGAGCGAGACGATTTGGTCTATGAGATCCATCACTTGCAGACCGTGGAGGCGAAGCTTCGGAAAGAGGTGGAGGAGCTATTGGCCGAAGTGGATGGGCTGGCGACCGAACAGACCAGCGAGGATATTTCTGTTTGAACGCCAACTGTTGTGGGTCGGCGTTGTATTTTTTGTTTTCTAATAACACTTCGAGATCATAGAAAGATTGCTTTGTACTATGCTCAGATCATTAATAAAATTTCTTTTAAGAACTGGCATTTCTTTTGTTGCTATGCGTATCGATCTCGTGTAAGTGTGTCGGTCGTGTCGAGGTCGACGAACCGAGCGTGTCAGTTCCGTCGGCGAGAGTATCGAACCGAACGAGCTCTTGACGGGGCGTTATCTTGTCGTTTAGCGATTCTGACAAGATCTGGGCCGTCTGATGTTGGCACGAACCTCGAGGCGGTTCAATCCCCAAGAAAACACTATCTGTCGTTTAGAGTCGGTGGCAAGATCTGAACCGTTGGATGTTGGCACGAATCTCGAGGCGGCTCAGTTCCCAAGAAAACGCTATCTTGTCGTTTAGCGTCGGTGGCAAGATCTGGGCCGTCTGATCGAGATCCTGCGCAAAAGTTGAGGAGAAAGTGAGTTTTCTCCGTTTGCGAGCTCGGGAAGGCACTTGCTCGGTAGCCGACCTGAAGGCGTAGGGCTTCGGGCTTCGGCTGCTAGGCAAGATTGCTCGGATTATGTGGCCGAACGTAGCTTCGGTATCCCTCCACTGGCGAAGCTGAGGGGTGGACCACTCCCAGTCTGCCGCGAAGGAAGCTTGGGGGACTGGGAGCCAAGTGTTGGACTCCGGGACCATCGTTGTTGCTCGACGGTTGTGGGAGCGATTCCGAACGGCGATCTACCCCTGGCTAGTCCGGAGGCGAGCCGAGGAGGTAAAGTCGAGCCGAGTGTTGGACTCCGAACCATCGGTGTAGTTCAACGGTTGTGGGAGCAATTTCGAGCGGCGATCTACCCCTGGCTCGTCCGGAGGCGAGCCGAGGAGGTAAAGTCGAGCCGAGTGTTGGACTCCGAACCATCGGTATAGTTCAACGGTTGTGGGAGCAATTCCGAACGGCGATCTACCCCTGGCTCGTCCGGAGACGAGCCGAGGAGGTAAAGTCGAGCCGAGTGTTGGACTCCGAACCATCGGTGTGGTTCAACGGTTGTGGGAGCAGTTCCGAACGGCGATCTACCCCTGGCTCGTCCGGAGGCGAGCCGAGAGGGTAAAGTCAAGCCGAGTGTTGGACTCCGAACCATCGGTGTAGTTCAACGGTTGTCGGAGCAGTTTCGAACGACGGTCTACCCCTGGTTCGTCCGGGGACGAGCCGAGGAGGTGAAGTCGAGCCGGACGTGGACTCCGAACCATTGGTTGAAATCAAAATTTAAAAAGCAGATGGTAAGAGGGGAGAGAAGCATGCAAATTCACAAATACGAAAGAGCTTTCTTTATTGATAATCGACGGCGAACCATTTTACATAGTACAATGCATGAAAAATAGGTTACAAGTTAAAGGAGATGAATGGCTCGACATCCTATGATACTTAGAGTGGCGCCGGGGCGCTTTCTTGGTATTTTAGGAGGTGGTCGACATTCCAGGTTCTCGGAATCTCTTTGTCGTCTAGATCTTCGAGACGATATGCTCTGGGCCGAACTACCATCGTGATCCTGTACGGCCCTTCCCAGTTCGGAGCCAGCTTGCTCTTCTGATTGGGAAAGGATATGGCCAGTTTTCTCAAGACTAAATCCCCTTGCTTAAGGTTGGTGGGTCGGACCTTCTTGTTGTATGCCAACTCGACCCTTCTCCGGTAATTCTGCTGCCGAATTGATGCTCTTTCCCTCAGCACATCTATCAGGTCTAAGTCTGCTCTGAGGTCCCTGGCATTCTGTTCTTCGTTATAGGCCGTGAGCCGAGGTGAAGGTATTCCGACCTCGAGGGGTATCACGGCCTCGGACCCATAGGTGAGGTTAAAAGGAGACTCGCCTGTGGGGGTCCGCTTGCTCGTGCGGTAGTTCCAAAGGACGTTGGGGAGTTGGTCGACCCATAAGCTTTTGGAACTTTTGTCCAGCCTTTTCTTGATGCCTGCGAGGATCTGCCGATTAACATTTTCTGCTTGTCCGTTCGACTGAGGGTGGGAGACGGACGAGAAGCGCTGCTGGATGGCAAGGTCGTCGCACAGAGCTCGGAGTGTTGCGCCAGTGAACCTGAGTCCCGTTGTCCGTCACGAGGACACGGGGGACGCCGAACCTGCAGATGATGCTCTTCCAGAAGAACTGTACCACCTTGTTCTCGATTATATTGGCGAGGGGCTCGGCCTCGACCCACTTCGAGAAGTAATCGATGGCTACGACCAAGAACTTGAATTGACCCGGAGCCGGAGGGAAAGGCCCTAGTAAATCCATCCCCCACATTGCGAAGGGGATAGGACTTGATAGGGAGGCGAGGTTGGCCTGAGGGAGGCGACGGATGCTGGAGTGTCTCTGACAAGAGCTACATTGCCGAACGTGTCGCTCGGCGTCTTGAAGGAGGGTCGGCCAGAAGTATCCATAATTCAAAGCTTTTCGGGCCAAGGACCTGGACCCTGAGTGTGCCCCACCGATGCCTTCGTGGAGCTCTTGTAGGGCATATTCGGCCTGCTCTGGAGAGAGGCACCTTAGGTATGGTCGGCCGTCTATTTGGGAGAAGGAGCGTTTGTATAAGGTACCCTTGATCAAGACATAGCGCTCGGCCCGAGTTCTGACTCGGCGCGCTTCCTTGGGATCCTCGGGCAGAACCCCGTCCCTCAAGAATTCCACCAACGGCTTCATCCAATTATCCTGCAACATGACCGGCAATGACTCCACCGAGCCGGGTGTCTCGTCTTCTATGCTCGGTCTAGAGAGGACTTCGATCAGTACGGTCTGTTCGAGACCTTGTAGGGAGGATGAGGCCAATTTGGAGAGGGCATCGGCCTGTGAGTTCTCTTCACGAGGGACCCGCTGGATGAGCGCCTCCTCGAACCGGCTCATGAGGGCCCGAACCTTAGCGAGGTACTTCGCCATCCGCTCGTCTCTGGCCTCGTACTCGCCCAAGACTTGGTTCACGATAAGCTGGGAATCGCTGTGGATTCGGAGGCACTGCGCCCCAGCACTTCGTGCAAGTCCGAGACCAGCAATGAGGGCCTCGTACTCTGCCTCAATGTTCGAGGCCTTGAAGTTCATACGGATCGCGTACTGGAGGACGAAGTCGTCAGGGCCGTTCAGGATGATGCCGGCGCCGCTTCCTTCGTTACAGGAGGATCCGTCCACGAAGACTGTCCAAATGGGGGGTCCATTCGGGACGTGGCCGACCTCAGGGACAGTGGACTCTACGATGAAGTCGGCGAGGGCCTGCGCTTTAATTGCCGTCCGAGGCTGGTAAGAGATGTCATGCTGGCTCAGCTCTATGGACCACTTCATTAGCCGGCCCGAGGTCTCAGACTTGTGGAGGATCTGCTTTAGGGGTTGGTCGGTGAGGACAACGACCGAGTGGGATTGAAAGTACGGCCGAAGCTTCCTCGCTGCCATGACCAGGGCGTAGGCCATCTTCTCTATCCTCGGGTAGCGGAGCTCGGCATCCCGAAGCACCTTGCTCACGTAGTAGATAGGCCTTTGGGCCCGGTCCTCCTCTCTCACCAAGACAGCACTTAGGGTCTGCTCGAAAAGCTGCCAAGTAGACGAAGAGAGTCTCGCCCGGGACCGGTTTGCTGAGCAGAGGGGGGTTCACCAAGTAGGCCTTCAGTTGGTCGAACGATTCCTGTTGTGGTTGGCCCCATTCAAAACCCTTAGCCCCCCTGAGTGCTTTGGAGAAGGGGAGGCACTTTTCCCCCGACTTCGAGAGGAACCGACCGATAGCGGCGAGCCGACCAGTAAGCTTCTGCACCTCCTTGATATTCCGAGGCGGGGCCATGTCTAATATGGCCTTAATCTTCTCGGGATTAGCTTCGATTCCTCGTTGGCTTACCATGAAGCCGAGGAATTTTCCCGAAGAGACACCAAACGCACACTTGTTTGGGTTCAGCCGCATGCTGTACCTTCTCAACACGCCGAAGGCCTCCTGGAGGTCGGCCACATGATCAGTGCCTCGAACGCTTTTGACGAGCATGTCGTCAACGTACACCTCCATGTTCCGGCCTATCTGGCTCTAGAAGACCTTGTTGACGAGGCGCTGGTAGGTGGCGCCCGCATTCTTCAATCCGAACGGCATGACCCGGTAGCAGTAGAGGCCTTGATCGGTGACGAAGGAAGTCTTCGGAATGCCCGGAGGGAACATTCGGATCTGATTGTAGCCCGAGAATGCGTCCATGAAGCTGAGGAGCTCATGGCCCGAGGTGGCATCAATAAGAGTGTCGATGTTCGGGAGAGGGAATGGGTCCTTCGGACACGCCTTATTCAGGTCGGTGAAGTCAATGCATATTCTCCAGGAGCCGTTGGACTTCTTGACCATTACAACATTGGAGAGCCACTCGGGGTAGTTTACCTCCTGTATGAACTTGGCCTTCAGCAGTTTATCCACCTCCTCCTTGATGGCCTGCTGTCGCTCGGGAGCGAACTTTCGTCTCTTCTGCTGAACCGGTTTGCACCCCGGTTCGACACTTAGGCGGTGGACGAGCAACCCCTCGGAAATGCCGGGCATATCCGTGGCCGCCCATGCAAACAGGTCACGGTTATCCCGGATGCATTTAATCAGGTCAGAACACAGCGCGGTCGGCAGAGACTTGCTGATGAGGAACTTGCGGTTCGGGTCCTCGTCCGAGAAAAGCACTTCTTCTAGCTCGTCCGCCGGCTCGGACGTGGGTCGGATTTTCGGCTCGGGGATTTCCAGTGTCTCGAGGGAGAGCACCGGTCCCCCTGTGGAAGTCATGTAGCACTTCCGAGCCATCTCTTGGCTTCCCCTGACTTCCCCAACACCCGACCGAGTGGGGAACTTCATTTTAAGATGGTACGCCGAGGGGACAGCTTCCAAGGTGGCTAGGCCGGATCGGCCTAGAATGACATTATACGCTGTCGGGACGTCGACAACCATGAAGTCCATCGGCTCGGTCCGGGTAGTAGGGGTGCTTCCAGCGGTTACGTCTAGGGTTATCACCCTCTCGACAGTCACTAGGACCCCCGTGAACCCGTGGAGTGTGTAACCGGCCGGCTTGAGACGGTCCCGGGACAGCTGCAGGCCTCGGAAGGCCGAGAGGAAGAGGATATTGACCGAACTCCCATTGTCTACTAAGATCCTCTGCACCTTGAAGTTGGCCATGCGGAGGTCGATGACGAGGGCGTCACAGTGGGGGGTCCGGACCCCTTCGAGGTCTTCATCCGAGAAAGACACAGGGACGCCGAGACCTTTGGGAGGAGGGGCGCTGTGAACCGAGTTGACCTCTCGGACGAAAGCCTTCCGAGAGGAGTTAGAGGTGCCTCCCATGGGGCCTCCGTGGATCAGGTGCAGAACCCGTTCTTCCTCGAACTCGGGTGTCTCCTCGCGTCGCTCGGAGCGCTTGTTAGCCCCCCGAGGCAGAGGAGTGTTGCGATCCGCCCGATCGTTAGCCTTTACGAATTTGGCCAACTGCCCCCTCCGGATGAGGGCTTCTATCTCAATGCCCTGCAGTCGTTCGTGTCGTGGCCGTGGTCCCGATGGTAACGACACCATTTGTCTTTGTTCCTCCTCTTTGCCGGGGTGTTCATCCTCGGAGCTGGAGGGATGACTCCCTCCTTCTCCACTTCCATTAGGATGGTGGAGACGTTAGTGGTGAGGGGAGTGAACTTCTCGAACCTGGGGGGAGGACGGCGCTGACCGTCGTTGTCCTTCTGCGCTTTCTTGGACCCCTCTTCCCCCGTCGCCTTCCTCTTCGACCCGGAGGAGGGCGCCCCCGAAGCTCGGGAGGGATTCAGCCTCCTCTGCTCGGATATATTTCTCGCACCTCAGGAGGAGGTCGGCGAAGTTATGCGGGGGCTTCTTGGCTAGGGACGATCGGAGGTTGGCGTTGAGGACGTTCGACTGGAACGCCACGGTCGCCACTGACTGGTCTAAGGAGGCGATAGACCTGACCTCTGCGATGAACCTCTTCACATAGTCCCGCAGCTTCTCTTCCCTTTCCTGCCGCAGGTTCAGTAGGGAGAGGCTTGTCTTCTCAGCTCGCCTGCTACTCACGAAGTGAGTTATGAACAGTGTTTCCAACTGCTCGAACGAGAAGATGGAGGAGGGAGCGAGTCTGGAATACCATTCCCGAGCCGACCCCCTGAGGGTAGCGGGGAAGGTCCTGTAGAGCACGGCGTCGGAGGCTTGATGGATCAGCATCAGGGTCTTGAAGCTTTCGACGTGATCAACTGGGTCGGATTCCCCTGAGTACGTTTCAAACTGCGGAGGTTTGAAACCCCTCGGTATGTGGGCCTCCATGATCGACCGAGAGAAAGGGGGTCTGCTGGGGCGGACCATTCCTGCTCGGGACTCCTCCTCTCTGTCCATGCGACCAATGCGCCTCTCCACCTCATGGAGACGACGGTTGAGGGCATCGTCCCTCCACTGGTAATCATAAGATCCCCCCGAACTCTTCTTCATAGGAAGGGGAGCGGGGACTGCGGTGCCGGTAGTCCTGGGATCGGCGAGGACTGTAGTGCTGCTGCTGGCGGCTGGGAGCCGGGGAAGGACTCCGGGTTCGGCGACGAGGACTGGGAGCTCTCGGGGGCGTTAGAGCCCTCTGGGCATTTTGGATGTTCTGCCGAAGATTGAGAGCCTGCAGTACGGTGTCTTGAAATTGTAGGAACTTGGCACGGGTGATGGGCGCGTCATTGTTCCTGCGATGATGCCGATCCGCGGGGGAATGTGGCCTCCTCTTCGGCGCTCGGGCGATGCCGCTCGGACCCTTCAGGTCCGGAGACCGTCTGCCGTCTCGGCGGTGAGGCGACCGCTCACCACGATGCTGGCGGGAGGCTCCCTCTCGGGCCTGCCTCTCGTCTAGGTGGGTGCGGAGGTCCTCGTCTTTCTGGCGGTTCAGGATCGTGTTGCGGAGGTCGGGGTGATGAGAAGCCATTGAGTCCGAGGACTCATTATGGACCGAGACATGGTCCGGATTGAAGGGTTGTTTCTGCCTCCGACCGTTATGTCCGGAAGGGCCATTGTTGGGTTGCTGTTTGGGAAGAGGTTGGCCCTGCGGGGCCGGAAGAGGAAGTTCAGGGCTGTGGAATAGGGTTGACAGGGGCTTCCTCTGTAGGATCGGCGGGATTGGTCCCGCGGTTGGACCCTCTCGATCTGACCTTCTTTGGAGGCATGGTTGTAGAGGACGACAAGGGAGGGGCTGAGGCTGTTCGTGTGGTTTTTCCCACAGACGGCGCCAATCTGTTACCGCTAATTTCGGCGTAGGGGTAAACAGATAAGATTTGTGAGTTCGAGAAAACCTGAACAGCTGATCCCAGCCTTCTTGCTCCTGCCGCAACCTGCATGGAAGTGCGAGACACCGGGGTTGATTCCGGCGACGCACCCTCCGATGCTCTTGTCAGTAACCAGTGGTGATTAAAGAAAGAGCTTAAGGTGGTGAAAAAGTGATTAACCTGGTCACAGTGGCAGAGGGGAGGTATTTATAGTCGCCAGGGAGTGATTAGAGGCCTGGTTCCTAGTGTAACTGCTAGGAGAAAAATCCTCACAGTCTGTTTAGGAAACTAACCCCTTGATTCCCGGTGAGAGCAAATCAGGCCTGTTGACTTGGTCAAATCAGTGACCTTGATTTGTCTTTTGATGGTCTGGGGCTCGCCTCGGGTCGGGACCCGTGCCCAATCGGTGTGGACCCGATCGTGGGTTATTGGGTCTCGTGCGAAGGAGATCCAGTACCCGCTTCGGATCCACCTTGTATGTGAAATTACCATTTTACCCCCGAGCTTCGAGATTCGCGCCCAATCTGGACGGTTCCGATTTAACCCCACTGTTAGCCATATCAGATGCAATAATGATTTGTACACTAATAGGCAAGTAGAACACACACTCTCAGTATTTGTGGGCGACAGATAAATTAAATAATACTATAGAAATGATAAAGCAGTGACTATATTTGAGAAAAGGAAAGAGTTTACTGGAGTTGCAGATTGTGTATAGTTGCGGTGGGGGAGCAGCAAGGTTGCGGGACATGGCGGTCGACTGCGTCGGCAGCGACGGTTGACGGCAGCGCTGGAGGCAAAATCGACGGGGGGTGGTGGCAGCAAGTGGGGGGACCGCAGTCGACGGGGTGGTAGAGGTGGGTCGACGGTAGTTGTGGTCGGGAGGCGACGGCGACGGCGACGAGGAAAAGGAGGGGAGGAGATGGGGTAGGGAGGCAAGGAGGTGGTGGCGAGTGAGGAAGGAGGTCGGCACGAGTTCGACGGGGCTGAGCAGCGGCGGGGAAGACGACGGCGTCGAAGGGGCTAGGGTTTCAGGATGCAAAAGGAAGAAGTGAAAGGTGGAGAAGTGGCTGTGGTACTAGCTGGAGGGCGACGGCGAGGAGGTTAGTGGCGGTAGGCGGCGAGGATAGGCAGTGGGTGCTGGAGAGCAGAGGTGTTGTAGGTCAGGTGGAGGTGGGGTTGCTGCTCGGAAAGAGGCAGCAGGGATGGGTTCGGTAACGAAGAGAGAGGAAGGAGAAAGAGGGTTTAGAGTGTTAAGTGATTTGGGGATTAGGTGATGTAAAACTAACCCTAAAATAGAGAATTTCCAAGAATCTTAACTGATAAATTTTACCAACACGTTATGCGGATTAAAGTTAGAAATTTAAACAGTTAATTAGTTTGATGGATTTTCAAGAACTGAATCACGTTTAACAATCCAAATTAATAATTTAACTCTACAATCAATAATGAAATCCTAAGCGTTCTTAGTAGGTAAAAGATTCAATATTGATTCGTACTCTAATCAGGCAAGTGGAACACTCAATCTCAATTGTTTGTGGATGACAGTTAAATTAGATAATATAATAGAGATGATAATTGATAAAGCAGTATAACACAAATATTTGCAAATTGGAAAGAATATACCGAGAATTCGAAGAACTCAGCGTAGATCTCGGAGTTGGAAAGCAACTAAGAACACAGCATTCTAAGAACAGCCATGGCAGCAAGACTCTCAAGAGCACGGGCGGCAACTGCAAAGATAGGGGCCACGGATCTGGCCAACGTGCCTGGGTGCGGCGTCGACTGGGGCGACGCAGGCCAGCGCCGGGGGTGTCGCACTTGGTGTGAGGGCGTCGGACGGCCTGGATGCGATGGGGGTGCTTGGGGGTCGACGGGACGAGAGGGGGCTAGGGATTTGTAGGATCGGGTGCATTGGGTTCGAACTGGTGTGAGGGTTTCGATCGGCTGCTTTGAGGTTTCGGGGATTTGGGTGACGATGAACAAAGGCGACGGTGGGGTTTTCGACCTGGCGCGACGAAGGGGAAGGGTTGGAGATGGCGATGGTGAGTATGGTCGATCGGATGATGGGTTCTGAGGAAGGGCTAGGATTTTGGTCGTTTTGTGGTCGGGATTGGGGGTAGGAGGAAGAAGGTGAAGAGATTAGGATCTTTTTGATTTGGGTAATTATATTTGGGGGATTTTAATTGGGGGTAGATATTAGAGTTTATCACAAATCCTAATATTGTATTAGAATTTATCACAACCCTAATAATTTGGATCTCACTTGTATCACACAAAGAGAGAGAGGAGGAGCAAAAACTCAATACAATTTTTGTAATCAAGAATTGCATATCTTTCTCATTAATCTCAAGGCCTATATTTAGGCTCAAAACAAATTAAGATACAAATCTCAGAATATTCTCAAAAAAATCTCAAAAATATTCTAATGCATAAAATATATTATATATGGCTATAACTGCCAAAAACAAATATGGTACTGAAATAAAATCCTAAACTAAATAAAATTGATGTCCTCATCATTAGAATTTGGGGATTTTAATTTGGAGATTTGGGGGTAGTTTTAGAGTTTATCACAAACCTTAATACTTTATTAGGACTTCTCACAAACTCTAATAATTCTCTCAATTGTCTCACACAAAAAGAGGGATGAAAAGCAATAACTCACACAATATTTTTTTAATCAATAATAGCATATTTTCTCATTATTCTCAAGGCCTATATATAGGCTCAAAACAAATCCAAAACAAATCTCAAACAAATCTAGAATAAATCTCTCAAATCTAAAACAAATCTCTCAAATAAACTATATATTACTAAATCTCAAAATAAAATAAAGCAGATTTGATGTCCTCATTATTCTCTCCGGTGGGAGAGGACTCGACCCAGTCGAGTCAAAACCAGTGATCCTATTATGGTGCTCCAAAAGATCTGGATCCAAGTGCGGGAGCTCCTTACGATCACTCCAAGTATCATCCGACTTCGGCTTGTTCTTCCACCTCACCAAATACCTATGAATATTACCATCTCTGGTAAAGATTATCTGATCATCAATAATATTATCCAATTTGTCTGTCGGTGGGTAAGTAGTATCAGGTAAAAGGGAAAATGTGAAAATCTCACCATTATGCTGTTGGATAGACTCATCTATAAGAAAATTTCTAAGGTTAAATTTTGGGCCTTTATAGAGTACTAGATCCTCAAATTGAAAGTCTTACTTATGCCAAAACCTTCGGAAAGGTCAACGGCATAGGCATTATTATTGATTTTATGCAGAATTTTAAATGAACCTGCAGCACGTATGTTCAAGTTCTTAACGGATCCAGCTGAAAACCGTTCTGGATAAATCCGAACCATCACTTCGTCACCAACATCAAGAGTTTTAAATTTCCTTCTAGTATCTGCTATTAACTTGTAGTTAAAATTATTCTCATTAATTTCCTTAAAAATTTCTCTATGCAAGTCATGAATGCGATATGCAAATGTGGATGCAAACTCGGAGACTATGTTGTTCTAACACAGGGATAAAATCCATGGGCTGCCAAGTGACTTGGAGGGGACTGGGTGACTCAGGTACATTCAATGGAGGTGATTGAATCGACTAAATACAGCTGAGAGGTTGGTTATCCTCTTCTTCACCGAAGTCATCACTGACATGAGGTCCATAGGTAAACTCATTGTCGGGCTCATCAGCGATGACAATGGTACCCTCTACTATATTGATCCTAGCCCGAGCTGGGACAGTTGTCAGCAACATGGCCATATCCCTTACATTTATAGCACTTAGTGAAAGGATCAATCTTAGAATAGTCTCTTCAGTGTTCTTACCCGTGTTGTCATTTCTAAGTGAATAGGGATTTGAAGTAGGCTTGCTTGGGTAAGACATGTTAGAGTACTGAGAAGAGGAGTGCTTAGGTCTAGAGGGATCAGGAGGGGTCATTCTAGAGGAATGATCCATTGAATCGCTCGACTTGTAATGGAAACTTACTTTAAGTAAATCCATATCGAGGACAAGGGCATAAGTTGTGGCCAAGGAGTTAAACGCTTCTATGAATTAACTCGTTTCTCAGATCGGCTCATAATCCAGTCTTGAACCTAGAGAGAGTTTGTTAATCGCTCTCTTTACCTAAGGCCAAGGTTGTAAACGGCGTTAGGCGGTGGCGGTTCGGTCAAGGGGTGCCTAGCGCCTAGGGTGCCTAGGCGGTGCCTAGGCAGCGCCTAGGCGGTTGAATTTATTTTGCGGATTTAGTTAATTTCAGCCCCTATTCTTTAATCGTAAGTATAATCATGCAATCCAATTGCAAATAGTCATCATATTCTTGTGTAATGTGTACTTAAAAAGTGTTTATGCATAAAAAAAGCTTCCTCGTGCAATTAAAAAAAATAATTGTTCAATTGTAATATGTGCAATATGCCAATATGTGTATTATGTGTAACATGTGCTATTTTAAAATGTTTAATAGGTGTAATATGTGCAATCCATCACCAATAATACAAATTTTTTTTAAAAAAAATCCACTACTATTAAAGATCCATACATATTATAGAACAGATTAATAGATTAATAATGGTTCTCTTTTTTTGTGTTATTTTATAATATTTAAAATTTTAAAAAATAAAAAACGCCTGAGCATTGGACATAGGCGGACGCCTACTCAACAAGACGGACGCTACTCAACAAGACGGACGCTTAATCGCCTCTAACCGCCTAGACCACCACCTAGTGCAAAGGCGGTTCGTTCTCCTCCATTTGAGCGCCTAGGCGCCGCCTAGGCGTCCGAGGCGAACGCCATTTAGAACACTGCCTAAGGCATTACACCGAATAAGGAAGTCATCAAACTTATCAACATACTCTTGGGAGGATTTGCTTCCTTGATAGAGTTGATTCCACGAATCTAGCAATCGGGTGTGGAACGATAACGGTACATCTCAGCTTCGTTTTTATGGCTTTCCAGGTGGCTAAGGGTGTCAAGCCTTGGCCTCTACGGGCATGTTCAATATTGATCCAATGTTGTTGAGCTTTACCAGTCAATTTCATAGTAGCAAATTTAACCTTCAGGGCTTTGCTCATGTCAAACCACACGAAGTAGTGGTCCATGATACGGATCCAATCGAGATAAGCTTGGGGTTCCATACGGCCTTCAAAGTGGGGAACGTTGGCCTTAACGTTCTTTTTGTATTGTTCGTCAGGGTGACGATCTTGGCATCGATCGTCACGATCATTCCCTTGAGAGATCTGACGATTAGCATGAAGCTCATGGGCAACAGTTTGATTTAATTTCATTTTCTCAAGCCTCTGATTGATATTGGCAAGAGTTGCTTGAATGACAGCTAGAATGGTGAAAATATTAGAGTTGTCCATCTCGATTTAAGGAGGGACTCGCGAAAGTCTATGGTTCCTAATTGGGTGGTTTGGGAAAGACAAGAAAGGCTCTTCAGAATCTGTGATGGTGCTGCGAAGGCGCATTCACCAACGGTAGGGGTCGTGTGTTTGTTGAAATTTGGGAAAACGTGTCCTAAATGCACCTAAGTTTTTTTCTTTTTCTTTTTTTTAATCTGAAATGATCTAAAAGAACAAAAGAAAAAATAAAAATAAAAAAACTTTAAACGATTCTAAATGAATGCAAAAAAATAATGCCTAAATGATGCAAAAACGAGGGTTTTAACAACCTTCGCTCTAATACCAAAATGATGTAAATTTAACCATAAATAGAGAATTTTCAAGAATTTTAAAGGATTAAATTTACCAACACGTAATGCAGATTAAGTTAGAAATTATAACTATTAATTGTCTTGATGGATTTTCAAGATGTGAAATAGTTTTACAAGCCAAATACTTTATTAGGATTTTTTTAATTTGGGGGATTTGGAGGTAGTTTTAGAGTTTATTACAAGCCCTAATACTTTATTAGGACTTTTCACAAACCCTATAATTCTCTCAATTGACCGACAAAAAAAGAGATGAAGAGCAATAACTCAACACAATAATTTTTTAATCAATAATAGCATATTTTCTCATTATTCTCAAGGCCTATATATAAGCTCAAAACAAATCTCTCAAATAAATCTCTCAAATAATCTAAATATTGCTAAATCTCAAAATAAAATAAAACAAATTTGATGTCCTCATCAGAAGGACTCCAAAAGAAAAAGTTTCAATTGAAAAGGTGTAACAAAGGAGAGTCACTAAATTGTCACTGCTGAGGTTTAAACCTAGAATAGCTAAGATGAGACTACTTTACCTAAAAGCTTCAGCCCTACACCTAAACACATAGGATGATGGAGTGTGGGTCAACGATGTATACTAAGCAAATTATTGAGAGATCAAGTGACCATTTTCAGGAGGCAAAACCTTGAAAGAAGATATATTATTTCACTCATTATATTTGTCTAAAGCTTGAAGCCACAATATGTAACATTATGGTGTTAACTTGATCACTAGTTCTAAGAGAACAAAGTGAGGATTTCAAAGTACAGTTCAGCACAATGAAAAGGAGAGCTATGCGATACGCTGAGTCAGGTTTTCGATTATTGCAATGCAGTTTAGTCAAACAGATTGCTACAGGCGATCAATCTTAGGTGCTCATATCTTTAACAAATTCCAGCTCATTGAACTCAACCCTCAGGTTCAATCTTTGAGCTTTCTACAATCAGTTTCAGCATGGAGCAGGGAAACATAGTTTGACTAAAATCTACCCAACTTTTAACTCTTGAGTCAGGCCTTTGATTACTGGAATGCAGTTTAATCAGAAGATATATGCAGGCAATCATAGTAGGTGCCTCATTTCTCACCAATTGCAGCAGATTCAGATTCAATCTACTCTCCTTTACAACTGATTCTTAAAAGCCTAAGATTGAACTTCATAGCCATTTAAACACAAATTATTTATTGAAATTTAAAGGGTGCTCTATGGTCACAGTATTTCTGTATTTGAGAAGGATTTCTACATAAAAACCTGCTTATCCTTCTTTAATCTACATTTTACATCCACTGATCAGCTTCAAGAAGAATGATTGATGTTATGCAAAGAGAAAAGACAACTTTTATCTTGGCCATCACCATAAATTACATGCTCACCACTTATACTTTTACCCAAGTCATGTTACAAGGAGGATACAAAGTTCTCTAACACCCTTAAAAGCTGTGATGCATCCAAGAGATTATAAGGCCCCCGTTAGAAATAAGAAGTACTATTGGCTGAGCTCATAGCAAATTCATGGGAGTAATACGAACTAAGAAACAGAAGTAACTAAAGCCATGATTTGCAAGATACTCGAGCAAAAAAAAAATTGTATATCATTCATAATATAGACACATACATATCTCATCATGCTTCCTATGTTTCCTCGTTCTGCATCGATAAGATCGTGCAAATCATGTCTCCAGATTAAAATTCTAAATCTACAAGCAGGTTTGCAAGTATTAATAATTAGCAACTAGTATATTTACATCTTTTACAAGAATAATCCTAATGGAATTAGTATGCATCAGGTGAAAAATTGATCGCTGTAACAAACTAACTATTATAACTAGTAAACAGCATTGAATTGAAAACATTAGCAACAACGAAAAGAAAAGACTAGAATGGATAAACATAAATCAGTAGAAGGAAAATACCGAATCAATTATATCCTGGCAGTATATGGGGCTCATATAGTAGAGAACGTCATGAACTGTAGCACTCAGTGTCACTCGAAGACCACGGACACCATCCAAGGTGATCTTTTCAACTGCATCTTCGCCGCTGAGCTTTAATCCTCTTCTCCACTACGATGTTTAATGGAAATTAAAAACTAAAGAACAAGCTTATATACGAACTACATACAAACATCAAACAATAACAACTGAGACAAAGCTTTTATATATATATATATATATATATATATATAGAGAGAGAGAGAGAGAGAGAGAGAGAGAGAGAGAGAGAGAGAGTCCCCTTTCCGTTGTGCACTAGGCCACCATGTGCACTCGGCCTTCCCACCTTCTTATTGACGATCCGAACCGTTCACATTGATCTACACATCTAAATTAGTCTAAATATGTAAAATCAAATCATTTGAAATTCATTTGCCCATCCATTGAAGTGCTACAAAAATGTATGGCTGAAATCGTTGTTTCTTAGTCACATGATGGATGAGCAAATGAATTTCAAATGACTTGATTTTAAATATTTAGACTAATTTAGATGTGTAGATCAATGTGAATGGTTCGGACCGTCAATACAAAGGCGGGAAGGCCGAGTGCATATGGTGGCCTAAGGCACAACGGAAGGGGACTCTCTCTCTCTCTCTCTCTCTCTCTCTCTCTCTCTCTCTCTCTCTCTCTATATATATATATATATATAAGAAAACAGGAGGAAAGGTGACATAGGAGGAAATTTCCCCCTATGGCCCCCTAAAAAATCTTGCCCCCTCCTCCCAAATGCATGATCAACACCGTTCAAAGTGTTCAACATGCCATGAAACATAAGAGGATGAAATATTATCAAAGATGAATATGTTTTACTCGTGCATTAAGTAGTACAATTGTTGAAACACCACTCATTTCAACCTAATGATGAATTAACAAAACATGTTCTAATTTAATGATTTTACTTTAATGTTTTATGGAATGAAGATTAACTTGAACGGCGTGTGGATCGTAAATTTTGGTTGCCGGGATTGGGTTTTTAGTGCACAATGGCTGGAAATTTTCTCCAATTCAATGGTACCCCATATGCCATATATATATATATATATATATATATATATATATATATATATATAAAGAGAGAGAGAGAGAGGAGACAGGAGGGGGGGGGGTTCTTCTGAAGAGCCTAGAGATCTCCCTCAGGTGGGAGAGCTCGCCATGGCAGGGTCATTCTATGAACAATCTAAACCGCTTATCTTGTTCTAAATACCCAACATGGTCAAAGCATGTGAGAACAAATTATCTGAACTTTGTTTTCCCTTTCCATCGTATCATTATAAAAAATAAAGATATTTCAGCCTCAACCGTATAATTTCTTAATGTTTTAAGTACAGAGGCAAAGGGGCAAATGGATTTGAACTGACTTGATTCCGCATTTTTAGTCGATCGTAAGCATTTATTAAAAAATGAACAATTCAGATCAGTCATAGGATGTCTCCATAATGAAGGTGTACCTCAAGCACTCAGAAGCTCAGAGCTCTCTTGAAGGATCTCCCCAAATATATATATAGATGGGCAAATGTCAAAAAAGTGATAATTGTGCTTACGAAAAATATCCACGAGAAACAAATAGGGCTTAGTTAAGGAAACACGCCTTCTCATTTCATGCCAACAAAAAAAACATGTATGGAAGGAAAGGAAATAGATTAAAATAATTTCAATAACATGTCCAGAAATAAAACTAAGGAAACAGTTGTTGTTAATTGTTATCAATTACTTGAATTGATTTCATCAAGATGACATAAAGAACCACATGGTAGAGAGGAAGCAACATTCTCTCCTATCTGCTCTTTCCTCTTTCAACTATAAGATTATAAGATTGCAGAGAAGTTTGTCAAGAATTGGAGCGAACCTAAGTCAAGGTAGTTCAATTTCTAGATGTTGTAGATTAGAGACATAGAGATGCATTCAGTTTCCTGCTGCATCATGCACATAGAATCATAGATACAGACATTTTAATGAGAATGCAAATTGCAACATTCGTAATCCATTTGGTAACCTATCTATCAACTCACGATAGCTCCATATCATATATCCTTAGTTATTAACTCAAAAGCTAATCATGCATTCATGCGGTTTGATCTGCATCTAGGAAGTAAAGGCACAATTCACGACATGGGTATGGTTAAGGGACACAGCAAATTTGAAAAATGTAGGTCAAGAGGACACAGTACAATATTATATATAACACAATTACGCATAAATTTAACCAAACGACATCCAACATATAGCTTTGAGCTGCATATTACAAAATGAGAGAAGATTCATTCTTTATACAATAGAATAACAGTTAACTAGTCTAGTAAACGTGCAAAGATGTTTGAAAATTGTTGATTATGTGTTCAGAAAGTGAGTAGTGTCTAAGAAGTGTATATGCATGCATAATATTCTAAAAGTTAAAGATACATATTAGAAGAATATGTCACGTGTTCAAGGATTATCCATGAAGCGACATATGTCTGACAAGGGTACAGCTCCATGATAGTAGGGGCCATGATACATAGTTCTGCACCTTGATCATATCAAACACCACTCAAGCAGAACGAGGTGATCATGTATGGTAATTTGGCCATCATATGTTGTAGTCTACACTTTATACAAGGACTTGACATCCGTTCACTATATACAGCCTCGTGACAAGAAATTCTCTCTTTCCATTGCCAGAATAAATTGACAAACAACACACGCACATTCAGCATTAAACAACTGAAGTTTTGGCAGTAGTAATTGTAAAAATATAGAGACTGAAAAGAATACTTTATTGGATGATTATAACTGAATACACTACCTCTTATAGGAGAGTACAAGAATTAATTCTAAGTTTATTTCAGATGTGGGACTAAAATTAAGACTACTTTAACACTCCCCCTCAAGTTGGTGTGTAGATATTGTCGAAGTCAAGCTTGCTCAAGAAAGTTTGAAAGAGCTTAGGATGTAATACTTTAGTGAGAATATCAGCAAGTTGTTCACCAGATCGAACATGTGAAAATGAGATCACTTTCTTCTCCAACTCATCACGAACGAAATGACAATCAACCTCGATGTATTTTGCGCACTCATGAAACAATGGATTTTTAAAAATATGCATTGCAGCTTGGTTATCATAATACAGTAGAACTGGAGAAGATATTGGAATTGCCAAGTCTCGAATGAGAGATTTGAGCCATAAAACTTTAGAAACCAAATGCTCAATGGCTCGGTATTCAAATTCTGCACTTGATTTAGCGACAACAGGTTGCTTCTTGCTCTTCCAAGATACCAGATTTTCTCCAAAAAATACAGTATCCACTAGTAGATCGCCTATTAACAATTGACCCTGCCCAGTCAGCATCAGAATATCCTCGTAAAGAAAGAGATTCACCAGACCTGAAGAGAAGTCTTTGCCCAGGGGCTTTCTTAAGATAGCGAATAATATTAATCATTGCGTCCCAATGAGTAATAGTCGGTGCATGCATAAATTGACTGACTCGACTAACTACAAAGGTAATATCTGACCTAGTCACTGAAAGATAAATGAGTTTGCCAACTAGCCTGCGATATCGTCCTAGATCAAAGAACAATGCATCATTGAAGAATGACAGCTTAATATTGGGATCCATAGGTGTCACTTGGGCAGCATCTCAACATTCCTGTCTCAGTAAGAATATCAAGGACATATTTTCTTTGAGAAAGAAAGATATCATCTTTTGTGCGTGCAACCTCAATGTTAAGAAAATATCAAAGCGGACCAAGATCCTTTGTTTGAAAGGTTTGAGCTAACCGCTGCTTGATGTCTACAATACATTGGGAATTACTGCCTATGATAATGATATTATCAACATAGACTAACAAAATACAATGCATTTGCTTTCTTTCTTTGTGAAGAGAGAATGATATGCCTTACTTCTTGAGAACCCATAAGAGCACACAGTTTTACCGAACTTCTCAAGCCAAGCTCGTGGAGACTGTTTCGGGCCATAAAGAGACTTTTTTGAGCGAACATACAAGACACTGCCCCTTGTCGCTCAAAACCAGAAAGTTGCTACATATACACCACCTCTTTCAAGTCTCCATTGAGAAATGCATTCTTGACATCAAGCTGATGAAGGGGCCAAGAACAATTAGCGGCAAGAAAGATAAGAACACGGACAGCAGTGAGTTTTGCAACCGAAAAAAGGGTTTCGACATAGTCGACCCTAAATTCCTGTGAATAACCTTTAGCAACAAGGCGAGCTTTGAGGCGGTCAACTGTGTTATCAATATTATGTTTAACAGTGAATACTCATTTACAACCAACTGTCTTACCACCCATAGGGAGATGAACCAACTGCCAAGAATCATTATGATGAAGAGCATGCATTTTCTCATTCATTGTTGCTATCCAACCAGGATGCTTGAGTGCTTCCTGAACATTGTTAGGAATAAAGATGGAATCCAAGGAAGATGTAAGGCATGAAAAAATTTGTTCAGTTTAGAAAAAAAAACAAACTAGGCAATAGAATAGTGAGCATGAGAATGTTTAGCCTTACGATGAGCAATAGGTAAATCATCTGTGTTAGAGATATTACCGAAAGAATTGGTTGGCACTGGTTGAACAACAGAGGGTACATCTTGGATGACCGAGTCTGAATGAGTCTTACGTCTTCTGACATAAACCTGAAGTGGCGGAGACGATGGTGGTGGCGGTGGGGGGATGGTGTTATCGTTGGTGGTGGTGGTGGAAAATCAAGATTCTCTACAACAACCCTTCGTAAATCAGGATTGTGTGAAGAAAAATGTTTTTAAAAAAATTATGTTCAAAAAAAGAAACATCCGCTAAGGTAAACATTTTTCCGTAAAGGCAATAGCAAAGATAACCTTTCGAAAAACGTGAATACTCAAAAAATACACATTTAGTAGCACGCGAGTCAAGTTTATCAGTACCTGGATGGAGATTTTGAACAAAACAAGTGCAACAAAAATACGAGGTGGTATGGAAAATTGATTTTTAGATGGAAATACCAAGTTGAATGGAAATTGATTTTGAAGAATGGGAGTAGGCAATCGATTAATAAGAATACATGCAGTGAGAACTGCAAAACTCCAATAAAACTTGGGGACTTTCATTTCAAACATCAAAAAGCGAGCAGTGCTAAGTAAATGTTGATTTTTGTATTCTACAACTCTATTTTGTTGAGTGTAGGTGCAAGAAGTTTGATGAATGATTCCATGTTGAGCAAAAAATTGTTGAAAATGAGTACTCGTGTATTCCTTAGCATTATCAGAGCGAAAACATTTAAGAGTTGTGCCAACTTATGTTTGTATCTCGAAGAAAAATTCTTAAAAACTTTAAATACATCAGAACGATCTTTCAAAATGAACAACCACGTTATTCGAGAGAAATCATTAATAAACGTAACAAAATAACGAAAGTTTTAAAACGTGAAAAAATCAATAGGACCCCAAACATCAGAATGCACTAAATCAAATAAATGTTCACTGCGTTTATTAATGCGTCCTGAGTATGATTCTCTATGATGTTTACCTAACTCACATGATTCACATGATACCTTAAATGAAGGCTCACAACCTGAAACTAAGTGCTTGAGAGTCGTAGAAGAAGGATGTCCCAGTCGTCGGTGCCACAATTTAGGATCAACAAAAGAATTAAAAGCCAAGACTGGAGAATCTAGTATATATAACCCATGTTCACGACCGGTGCCAATCTCCTTCCTCATCGTAGTATCCTGAACAATACAATGAGAAGAAAAAAATATCACTGAACAGTTTTAATTTTTGCAATGTTTAGGAACTGATAATAAGCTATTTAGAAAGTTAAGAATACGCAAAACCGATTTAAGATGTAGGTCCTGAGTAAGAGAGATATCTCTCATCCCTTCAACAGAGACAGGTGAGCCATCAGCAATACGCACATGATAATCCAAAAGCAAAGAGTATGGAGAAAACAGTAAAGAGATCATATGTTCAGAAGCACCTGAATCAATTATTCATTGATGTGAGAAAAATGACAAGCATTACTCGAGTGAATAGAGTTACCAAAAGGAAGGGACAGCATGTTGCGGAAGTCCTAATACTCTTCAGCATAAATGATAGATTGGGAGGAGGTTGACTCATTCGTAGGAGCAGCAGTGGAAGGATAAGGATCCACCGTTGGAGAAGAAGTCGCCATTGGAGGAGGATGAGGGGTCACTGTAGTCTTAGTGATGGTCGACATAGGAGCAGATCTAGATTAGATATGAAGGAGAAATGGGTAAGGATGAGTGAAGAAGGCATCAAAAGGCGGCACGCATTACAAAACAGCATGCATCAAAACAGGGAGGGAGAGAGAGGATGGAGGGGGGGTTTGGGAGAGAGAAGGTTGGGAAGGGGACGCCTACGGAGGAGGTGGACGATGGGTTTCAACGAAGGGTGGAGCAGAAGGTTAGGGTTTTGGATGGGAGCAGCGGCGACGTCGTGTGGCGGTAGAACGGAGTGTAAAGTGGCGGCAGCAGCGGCGGCGTGTGGGGACGGAGAGAAGGAGATTAGGGTTAGGGTTTGGCGAAAGAGGAAGAAGATGAACTACTAGTAGCCCTTGTTTTTTTTTGAGGGGGAGAGAGAAAAAAACCCTAATTTGTTGTAGGAAAATTTTGTATAATCTTTTCTAGCTCTGATACCATGTAAAAGTATAGAGACTGAAAAGAATACTTTATTGGATGATTATAACTGAATACAATACCTCCTATATATAGGAGAGTACAAGGATTATTTCTAAGTTCATTTCAAATGTGAGACTAAAATTAAGACTACTTTAAGAGTAATATAAAATGAATTAAATCAAACCTAAAGACATGAATATATGCTTTGGGAACAAGAGGAACAACGAGCTCGGATTTCACCTGGCATGGAATAAAGAGAACCCTTTGGGTGCATCTTTGATATGGAGTCAAATGCCTTTCGGCTAGACTTGCTGTAATCCGACGAAAATCACCAACATCATCAACCAAATTAGCTTTCTCTAATCTTTGTCCAATACCATGAACCATAAAAACAAGATGACCAACTGGCACCTATAGATTACACACAGAAACGATAAAAATGACAAGCTTATTATCTGGGCTTCAAATTGTAATCAGGTCTTCACTGAGAAATAGTTATAAGTTAAACTAAAACAAGCATTATAGCATAGAAGTTAAACAAGTATTATAGTATAGAAGTTAAGCAACAATCCTTGTCCTATCAATAAAATTTGCCGACTAACGATTCTTTTGTTTCCTGTAACACTAAGATTTTATCTGGAAACTTAGACTACACATCAGAATTTTCTTATATGACCATTTTTCCATCCAAAACCCATTTTTTAACAATAGTGGTTTATGATAGAACAGGTACAATTCCTTTATATATTTGTGTACCGTGGAGATATTATCATGAATGATAAGGTACTACTAAAGAATGTATGTATTTCATGCGGTGTAAATATTGGGAGGTATTAGCAATAGCTAAGTGTATGTATTTTATAATAAAGAATGTGCACCTTAATTTTAAATGACCAACAGGGAAAAGTTTTCCTGATTGGATCTCTGACATTATATAATGCTTTGGAGCTGAATGCAGCTACTTCTAAAACTCTTATCACCTTCACCTGTTCTACAGTTCAGTCCTTAACAATTTAGAGTCTTCGATGCTTACTCCAGGGGTTAGATGATCTTCAACTCGAATACCCAATGTGCAATTATTCTTAGTAATCAATTGGTGCAGATGAGGGCAAAGAATGCAAAGGAAAGAAAGAAGGGATAAAGGTTCCAGAAAGACGTGGAAAAAGATGGAAAGGGAAATGAAAAAAATGTGGCACGTAGCGTTAGGTTCAACCTCACAGACGAATTTTTTTGTTCTCCGTGCTGCATTATTAAATAAAATTTAAACTACGAAATAGGGTTTAAAGGTTTCAACTGACCAATATTTAAAATACCTTGGTTTATTATAAGGATACCCAACAACAACAAGGTCTTGAGTAAAAGATTTCGAGGCAGGCACTATTAACAGAAATTACCTCCAAAATCCTTCTAACTAGCCCGTATCAAGTTCATCTAAATATATCTTTAATCTTCGCTCTCCCAACTAGTATCTTTATTAGTCTCCACCACACATTCCCCAACCATCTTAGTCGCTCCTCTCATATTAACCTAACTGGATTCATCTCTAACATCTATGACGCACTCATTCCTTACTCATCCATTTTAGTGCATCCCCATATAATAGGGAGTGAATCTGCCTCCACATCACCTGTTACCAAAAGTTATTACATCAGATGTATCATAACTCGCCTCAGTATAAAGACTAGTTACTCGTTTTGTTTCTAAAACCCATCACATAACCTCCTATTAGGATACAGAAGATACTATAAATAAATTCAAATCCCAGCCAAATTTACAAGAATTCCCTAATAACTTAAACTCCTCATGAGTTGAATATCTCCAAGATGATTTTGTGGTCTAAATCTTCAAACCAGGTCAACTAAACTCTCCATCCTATTGCCTCTGGAATATGGTCGGTGGAGTGCCTCTCTTTTCACTAATATCAATAGGCAAGAATATAGTTTGACACATACTTAGACGATTCGACATGTTGCTGACCTTCAGTAATTGTGGAGACTTGCACTTAGTAGTCTATTCACTTTAATCGGGAATGGCTTAATGATAATCATGAACTGAAATTCCCAATAAAAATGAGAAGAGGCTCAGGGCACCAAGAAGGCTTAATTAGTGATGCAGTTGACCCAATAAAATGTCACGTAAATTACTGACATTAAAAGCAGAACAGCCTCGATTTAGAATAGATCAATAGATTATAAGTACCGATGAATAGATTATGTGTATCCTTCTTGCAATCCAGCAAAGTCAAGATCATCTACTGAACGAAATATAGCCAGGAAAGATAACTAAACAATGACAACTTTCAGGAAAATTTGCCACACTAGAACTAATAATGTCCATATGAAAGGATTTCCAATATAATAGATGTTATAAACAAAGATGACCACCATGTGCACTTCCGAATATCCTTTCCTACCAAATATTCTAGATTCACAATCGATAACCACCACGCGCAATTTCCAATTATCCTGTCCTACCAAATATACTAGATTCACAATCGATATTTTAAAAGAAAAAAGTGTCAGAGAATCGGTTGGAAACAAAGACCAGTTACCAGAAGTGCAAGTTTTACTTAGGGGGGGGGGGGGGGGGGGGGGGGGGGAATTAAACCAAGATAATTCAACATCAGTCCACAGTGATCAAATCAATTACAGAAGTTCAACATATGAATGAGCACAAGAACAGAATCAATCGTGTGGCACTTTCCTTTTCAGAATATCATGTTCCGATGCTCAGCTTGATATATAAAAACAGGGAGAGAACTTGAAAAATGTTTTGAATGTTCATTGCCTTGTAATAAGGAATTAAGATTCCTTAGAAACAATTATTACATAACCCAACATGGTTTAAAACCTTAATATATTATACATCATTCTTAATATGGGGGTAATTAATCATAACTAAACTATGCAACATGTTGATTTATGGTAAATAGCTTGTAGCTCACAATTATGCAATTTCAATGTCCAACACACATCCATTTACTTGACAAGATTAGTAAAACAAACATAAAATTTACATTGAAAAACTCTCGTATGGCCATCTAACTGTGAAGATGTAATATATATGGCTGTTATCATGTCTAGTATGGCATATAGTTGACTGTAGTCTCTATAATAATATACCATTTCTCTACACTTGTATGATTTTTACTAAAACTTATATGACTTATAAAGTATAGGAGACTTTTGATGTAGCCAATAGACCGATAAGTCTTTTGGAATAATAGAGCCTCTCTTGTCATAATATCTTTCGCCTAAAATTTGGCAGATGGTGGGTAGGTATTCACCATGCGATCATGTTTGTGAAATCTTTCATGCAGCATCCTGCTTCTTAGTTGAAAGCCTGGAACAGCTTGATAGGAAAAGCTTAGATGATAACAGGACACCCACAGACAAAAATTTAAAATATTTTACAAAGACAAGCTGGAAGTTGTATAGTTAATTTTACAAATGATCAGAAAGAGACAATACCTACTGACTGAATGATTAATTTGAGAGCAATAGGCCCAACCATAATGCTAACTGGTTGTAATATCCTAGCATAAGTAAACTAACTTGCTTTCACGCTTCGTATTTGTAAGATCCCCAAAATAATAAATAATTATTTTGTATGAAAAGATATTTATTTTATATAAATATATATATATTGTATATTCAAACTATTTACTAAATATGATAAATTGTATATATACTGTATTGAGAATTATAATGTAGATTGTTTGTAAATTACTTCTTACTCATAATTAATTGTGTTGAACACTACAACAATTAAATGCATGAATTGTTGTACACGAGGTTAAGGTTAGAAGGTTAGAAGGGTTAGGGTTGTGAGGGTTTGGACTAGGGTTAGCATTAGCCATGATGGATTAAATCTAGAAGCTCCTACACTCCACTCACCTCACTCATTCCTTGGCCAAATTTTGGCCACATCTCCACCTTACTCAACACTCATTTTTTCACTTAACCTTATAAAAGAGAGTTCATTCATTCATTCAACTCTTCTTCATTTCTCATTCAAACATTAAAAAAACCAAGAGAAAGAAACATCCGAAAGCCAAAAAGAAACCCTATATTCCTACTCCAAAATTTTCTACATCAATTCTTCATCTCCAACAAATTCTACAACAAATTTCTACTCATCTTCACCTAACCTATGCTTGATTGACCAAATTCTAGGATGCTCAAGGTGAAGTTTTGGATCATTTTTTAGTCCAAATTTTCACTTTTATTCATTCCTATATTCATTCCTAATATCATATTACATTATTTTTAGGTTCTATTTGGATCCATAAAAGAAGCTAGGGATTGAAGGGAAGAGTCCAACTCATAAGAAAGAGGGTGTTCTTCTTCTTTATTTATGAATTTCATGCATAAGAAAATTAGCAAACAAATAAAAATTGAATCTTTGCGTTGAGAATGGTACTATAAGAAATAGATGAAATCTTTTTGCTTGATCATGAATAATCATGAATAAATCATATCTTCGGTATAGTAGATGATGTTGTTGATTATAAAATATAAAGTTGTGATTTTGTGATGTTTTGTGTAGTGGTTGTTTACTTAGATTATTTATGCTTGAGGCTTTAAGCTTAGCTTGATGTTCGCAAGTCAATTGTTACACTAATTGCGTATGTTAATAAAATTAGATCATGTTAGTAAGCTTAGATGTGTAAATAGACTTGAATTTAATGGTGGTAGTTCATGTTGGTAAGCAACAATTTAGACTTGATCATATTAGTATATTGTTAGTAAGCCCTAATGTGAAGTTGGATTCCTTATGGTAATTTTTGTAGTAGATTGTGTAGTAAACGATCATGTTAATATTCATGTTATTCACATTATTCACACTAGTGATTATGTGAGTAAGTTAATAAATTAAAAATGATAGAAATGTTTAAAATTGATTGTGTTAGTAAGTTAGAAAGTTGGAGTGTTAACATTGATTATGTTAATAAACTCAAATGTAGACTTGACTCATGTTAGTAATTGGAAGAATTATAAATTGATCATGAATGAAGCTTGAAGTTGAGTTAGTAGCTTGAAGAGTTATAAATTAATCTTAGTAAGTGGTTAGTAAACTAATTGGTAAATTAATTGTTCATGTTAGTAATTTGGTTCAAGTTAGTAAGCTATTACTAATCCTTGTTAGTAGCTTTGTAGTAATTGTTAGTAGCTTGATGGAAGCGGAGTTATGTTAAAGTTCATGCTTTATTAACCAAGGAGAAATTGATCTTGTTATTGTATGCTTGAATGTGCAGTAATTGTTCAAGTTAGAAATTTGGATAGTTGATCATGTTATGATGGTGGAGAGTAGCGAATTAACCTCGTGTTAATGTGGTGAAGTGGAAGTGAATTAATCCTTGTTAATAGCTTAACCATTAATGACTTGTTAAATGACGGATGTGAAAGTTGATGGAAGTATGGAAGTGTAATGACTTAGTAGGTTGAAGAACACAACCTAATTGAAGTCGCTAAGCACTGTTTTAAATTTTCGTCCGATACGGACAAAATTTCATTTCGGCTAGCTTGCCGATACAAAATTACAGATTTTATACTCCATACCGTTTTGGACCGAAATGTGTAAATTTCGGCCAAAATTGCCAAAATATCGGCCGAAATATTGCCGAAATAGCTAAAATATCAGCTAAAATAGACACATTAATGTTATTGTGAATATATAACTTTTTTGAAACTTTTTGCATTTAAGTTTTTCAATATAGGACCCTAAGCTAAGATAATGTAAGGATTTCGTATCTCTTTTGTTTGTGTCTATACAAAGTCAAGTAAGTCTATTAACTAATACATTTTTTATATTCAATGCAAATTCAATTTAGGTATATACTTATATTACGTTATCTTTTATATTGTTGTTAAATTTTGCGAATATTTACCGTGATTGATTCATGTCATTAGTTACATTATACAATATATGACATATATTATATATAATATCTTGTTTAGTAAAAAAAATGTTTATTAAGTGTCCGAAATGAACATTCGAGATGATCACATATCCCTGAGATCTCTGATATCTCCAATCCGAGACAAAACACCCATTGCCGAGACGAGTCCGAAATTCGAGATCTAAAACTTTGTCGCTAAGTATTGTGTGGCCGACAAATTGACCATGGTAATGTACCTGGATGTAGCAAATGACTATATAAGCTGGATGTGGGCCAAGTTGGGCCAGTGTTGGGTCTGCAGAGGCGACCCAAAAATCCTAATTGTGTTGAGTATTGAGTATGTTAGCTCTAGGTCGTATGACTCGTGACTTGTGAGGACAGGCACAAGTTACATACGTGTACTCTTCCCGCCAAATGGGACATGTGCGGCGTGGTCTCGTCTGGGACACATGCAGCGTGATCTCGTCTAGGAAGTGTGCAGCGTGATCTTGTCCGAGACATGTCCAACAACGTCTCAACTATAAATTCTGAAAATTAGTGATGAGAATGGGACGCGAACATGGGTCGCAGGTCATGTCGGAGCTTCGGGGATGGTCCCTAAAGCTTCCATTTATGTTCCTAGCTGTCGGAACTTGGCAGAGTAGGTACGAGCCCTGCTGATTCGCCATATATTCATGGTAAATTGGTAAGGGTAGGAGTGGAGAAAGACCACTGATTCCAGCAGAGTCGAATGATCATCGGCTTGGCGGGAGTAAAGAAAGCCCACTGATCCTGGCGGGGTGGAGAAAGACCACTGATCCTAACGAAGTGGAGAAAGACCACCAAACGTCTGTCGAGGCAGACATGGTGGAGAAGGACAACTGATCCTGACGAAGTGGAGAAAGACCACCAGACGTCTGCAGAGGCGAAATAAACCGTACCACTGCAACTATGCCAGTCACTAGATTCATGTGAGGAGCAGAAAAGAGTACAAGAGTAGGATGCATAGCGAGGGATCGAACCCTATGATCTTGAGACTACGAATTCTTTGGAAAGTGTGTAGTATGGGATGCATACGTTTCCATTGAAGTTGCATTTGGGAAAGTATGCCGTATGAGATGCATACGTTTTCAAATGAATTGCATTGTGTGCATTTGGAATTGTGCATTAGACTCTCGCATACACTGACACTTATAGTTTGACTTCACATTTTTTTCTTTTTGCTTTAAATACTGTTTGCTAAGATTGGAGATCGCGGGTTTCATCGGCATTGCGTCAGTTATATTTAACTGACGTGCCCACAGTTGCCAGTTGCAGGATTGCTAATCGAGGAGCTGTGGACTCGAGCTGCATGGAACATTCAAAAGATTATTGATATAATTCATTATCGAATTCGTGTTATAATTTATTGTAAAATGTTTTATAATGTAGATTAGTGCATAAAAGTTATTAAATTCCTGTGATATTTGTGTATTGTGTCCTCATTTGAAGAAAAGATCCTGGTTGTGGTCTCGAGTTCCTGGTATACGGAATTCGGGGCGCTACAATATTGATGGGGTGAACCCATTTTTCTATACTCATCGCTATTAATTCCAGATTAGCTCAAAGAGAACTCATAACAACAAACCTCAGATGATCAGAAAGGGACAATACCTACTGCTTGAATGATTAATTTGAGAGCACTAGGCCCAACCATAATGCTAACTGGATGTAATATCCTAATATAAGTAAACTAACTTGCTTTCACGCTTCATATTGAAGGGACATAGCCTCCTCTTGGTATGAAAAGAGAAGGCGCATGACACATAAACCCTCGATATTGAAACTTAAGCAGTCTTAGTACCATATCAAAATTGGTAATTTAAGGTCTGGAGAAGTTGCTATTGATAATTATAAGCAATTGAGTGAAATATTCTGTAAAAAACAAATTTGCATATGCATAAGAATGACTCTTAAACATTTTGATCATTTTCAAATGATTAGATTCTCAACTATGCAGAATTTTAGACCCAATTACTCACAGCCATCCAATTAGTGTATGTTTTATGCATGAGCTACAATCCTTCATACCATTAAAGGTTGCTTGTTTTTAGGCATTTGACATAGTATATATCAACTTGAAACAGAGGGAACATGCAATTGAATTACCCATCAATAAATTTGAACATGATAACTCTGCGTCCAACTTCTTCACCTAGAGAAAGTTGGACTATAAACTTTCCACTAAATATATAGAAGTATATTAAATACCTCAAAAGACATTGAATTGATTTAAAATTTGTGCAAAGGAGTGTCGGACTTTCCAAGTACATTAAATACCCCAAAAGTGGAGCTTAAATTTTGAAGCACAATGCATGCCTACAAATATCTTATTCTAATATCTACTTTCAAAATTTTACGGGAGTTCCCAGGCCAACATGTACATAAACATGCATGACCGCACAGAGAACTAGCTGCTGACGAATATAAATTATAATTCTATAATGATGTACTGTGCTGAACCTGAGTCCAAATTAAACGCAGAATAGCCCTGACTAGTTCAAGCAAATAGCATCATTTGGAGGTAAATGAGAATATTTTAATTATTCTGCAACTATCATAGAGGGGTGTGTAGGTTTAAAGTAATATGTCTACCATTTTTGCTCATCAATGAAAACAATCATTTACTGCACAAAAGAAAAATTCAGGGAGAAAAAACGGTCACTCAAGGCAGCAGAGTACAAGCTCAAATAGCCCTCAAAGATTGGAAACCAAAGCCAGAGGTAGGAAGCACCGATTCCTAGCTAAGGCTTATGTGAAAGCCCTCAAAACCGACAAAGCATTGCAGCCAAAAAATCCTTCGAAGATCAATTTTAAAACAAAATACAATAAAGATATAAACGAACAAATAACATGTCACATGGCTAGCTCCTACAGAATTAGTAAAGACATACTTTAGGCATGTGTCTATCATGTATTCGTATTTACATTACTAATTTAGGGGTTTTCAACAGAACTAGTCTCAAGTTGAAGTAAGACTAGCAACAGAAGAACCTGAGTCCAGCCAGAAATAGAAATGAATATGCACCAGCAAAACATAATCAATCCATTGGTACCTTGCCAGGCCACTAGTTTCAACCCATAATATTTCTAAGACCAGATACGATTAGCTAGATTATCAGTAAATACGAAACTGTAAAGCACAATGATAGGGATGGCTAAAATACAGTAACTACTTAATAATTGATAAGTCCTTTTGAGTTATGGTAAATAAGATCTATATTCAACAAATAATGCATGCTAATATTCACTTTCAGAGATAAATTATATGAAATCAAGTTTTTACGACATTAGAAAACTGGTTTAGAAGGATGAGGATGCAATGCTAACAAGCAGAATAACCTGTAAAGAAGTAAAAGTTAGGATCTTTGGATGCAAACCTGAGAACAATAGTCATCCATCTCCTCTTCTTTTTGCTGCCGCAATTCATCCTGAATATTAATTTAAATGAGTTTCCTCACTTGGTCAATGATGCCCAAGGAATAAAAAGAAACTGCTAATTATTCTAATAAGGAGAAGATATACGTCATACAACTTAAAGCAGAAATAATTAACCTGAGTTGGCTTCAAAGATCCTGATAATGAAAATCCTCGTCTTAATTTAATCCCATTCCCTCTGCCAATATTCAAGGTAAACCCGGCATTGTCATAAACTAACCAAGCTTCCCATGTATCATCTTCTCCAGTGAAAAGAGCATACAAACCCTGTACAGAATGATTTTAGTAAGCAACTACTTAATACAGATCTTGTCTCAGTCAACATATATGATGTACCTGTCCTATGCCTTGCAGATCAACGCGAGCAGCAAACAGTCCCGAAGGTTGAAATGTTCGGCGATGCCATACCTACAAGATATTACCGAAATCATTCAAATCTGCACTGTTGTAACTCCATCCTTTTATATGTCTAAAGAAAATTCATTCTATTCCTGACAAAAAATCTCTACTATTGCCACTCATTCCTTGTAATATTTCAAACGCTACTATTATAACTACAGAGTTGGAGTTGTGTAATTGTAGACATTCATATCACTCAATTAATCTGAACCACACATCTTTAAGTTCAAGTTATATGAACCATGGGTCCATTATCTGACCCAATTATATATCAACCGTTCATATCTAAACAAAAACTTATATTTAAAAATTAACAAAGTATTCACGCACAGGCGCACAGCACATGCTTTATAACTAGTTTAACTCCATTATTTGATTGTTCCTGACAAAGCTACACGCATAGCACATGCTTTATATTAGTTTCACAGAAAGCCACAAGAAATCACAAAGGCCAAAAAAATTTGAAATGCAGAAAGTTTTCAGCAAGAAAGTAGTGTGTAAAAACTATACACATTAATGACAAGGTTCCAAAACACAACTTTGATTTGCAGTTTTGCAGTTTTGCAGTTTGGTGGTTCCAGACCTTCTCAAATAGGTAGTTCATACAATATATAAAGCAGAAAGATAATAGGAGCACCCCCACTATAACTTCAGAAAAAATCAGAAACACACAAAAAAGAGATCGTAAAATGAGAATTTTGGAAGTCAAAATAAGAACTGGGCATGGTTTTGATGAGAGAGATGGTTACACCTTGAATTAAGAGAGAGAGTTATTGTTATGATGCACGAAATATAGTTCGCAAATCACAATATAGAAAGATTGCAATGAACTCTTCTGATAAAGGATTAAGAAATAAGATTAGGTCCCATTTTGGTCTAAATTGAGTGGGCCCTCAGATGGGTCACCCAATTTTTTAATGTAAAACCAGAGTCACAGAAATCGGGATTCACAAGTTCCAAAACTCCATTGCCAAATGGATGGAATTTTTCCTATAATTTGCATGCTTTAATGCACAAAGTTCAAGACAAATAATGGTAATCTGCATATCAACATTCAACATATTTCCACATGCCTTACCCAAAAAAACCACATGTTTTTACACTCCCTTGCTCTTCTTGTATTGCTATTCGGCATTCCATAAATTCTTGAAGAATGGTCTGTGGTCTAACCAATCATGTAGTGCACATACCTTCTTTATCTTGCGGCTCTCACTTATTTTGTCTCAAGTGATCATTAGAATAGATTTTGTTACATTTATACTCTAATTATTATTGGTAAAGCCATTTTATAAGGTACCAGTCATAATAGCATTGAAACAAGAGAGAGAGAGCGGAGCAAATTTAAGCGATGAAAAAGGGGGGAGGGGTGATGGTTTCTTCTGGGAAACAATTCATATAATCTCCCTGGGTTTCTTCAAACCAATAGAATATTCGGTATATATCTTTAACCATGTTCATCAAGAAAGCAAGGTGCCCTCATTTCTATTTGGCAGAAAAGAGAATCCAGCTTACATTCATCTTAACACTTTTTTCCTTAGATTGAAATACAGAAAAATAAAAAATAATTCAATAAATGATGGAATTTTATATAATTTCAGAAGGCCATGAAAGAATTGGCCCATGCAGTAGCAGAAATTCATTTCTAGTGTATCCAAGATGCTGAAGACATCTCCTATTTTAGCTCTTCCACTTAGGGCAGAGAGTCAAAACAAGTTCTGGATCTTCCTTTTTACAAGGATTTAAGGATTAAGTTAAGCTCCATCAAAGCATAAAAAGTACAGGGTCTAATTTACTGATGATTTTCATTTATCAATGAAATAAGCATTTTAAGCACGCTCTATATAGAAGCCAAAAAATTTCTACATGGATCTCAGATCCTACATCTGAAACATAATTTCTGAATGCACCAGGGCTCAGGATAGTTTATAAAGGCCATTATCACTATGATACCTGACAACGGTAGGCAAGTTCCAGTTGTTCTGCAACATTTTCACGTAGAGGTAGCCAGTCAAGACCGCCTTTACGAGCAAACCAGTGACCTCTTAAGACCCGCCGATTTTCACCATCCCAGTATACTGGGAAGCAGTGACGCTTGGTTAAATCTACCTATGATAACCAATGAGTTTACTATGCCAAATAAGTCAAAGCACAAAATAATATTAAAAGCAAATCAAAAGGATTAAAACAAGACAAAAATACCCGAAACCTTATTTCACTTATTGAAACAATGATACAACCAACTAACTATAGTACTGCAAGTACTAGAACAAGGAAAAGAAAATGATCAAGGCTCAAATCTATAATGCCGATTTTGCAAATTTCGACATACTTTACTAAAGAGAATCATATGGTCTGCCTAGAGAAGAAATGTACTAAAAGGATTATGATGAGGACATCTATTCTGTTTAGATTTTATTTCAGTACCAAATTTGTTTCTGACAATTATAGCCATATGTAATCTTTTTGTATTTTTTAGATTTTGAGAATATTTTGAGATTTGTATCAAGATGTATTTTGAGCCTATTTATAGGCCTTGAGATTAATGAGAAAGAGATGTCATTCTTGATTTAAAAAATTGTGTTGAGTTTTTGCTCATCCTCTCTCTTTGTGATACAAGTGAGATCCAAATTATTAGGGTTTGTGATAAATCCTAATACAATTTTAGGGTTAGTGATTAACTCTAAAATCTACCCCAAATTAAAAATCCCCCAAATACAAATCCCTAACCCTAATTTCCCAAATCCCCAACACAAACCCTAATCCACTATTCCTACACCTGCCGCCACCCCCCTTCTTCATCTTCCTCTTCCCCTACTCAAATCCCGATCCAAAAGAAAAGCCCCATTAAAGCCAACTCCCTGCATCCCCATCCCGACCTCGACAACACCCCACCTCCCCGATATCCTCCTCTTTTTCTTCTCCTTGCACCCCAACCGACCACCAACTCTCCCGACCATCACCACAGCCTTCTCACCGCTCCCTGAACCCAACGCCCTCGCTGCCCTTCACCGCAACACAACCAGCAAGCCACCATCACTGCACCTCGCCGCCAATCATCACCTCGCCATTACTGCCTAAACCCGCACATCGAAGGACCCACTTCATCATCTTCGCTGGCAATTTCACCCTTGCTCCTCTTGCTGCCGAGCTTCTCTCTCTTGCTGCCATTGCCGCTCTTATTGTGCTCGTCGCTGCTGCTATCCGAGATCTACGCAGATTTCTTCGCACTCGGTATACTCTTTCCACTTTCTAAATATTTGTGTTCTACTGCCCTATTATCTATTATATTATATGATTTGTCTGTCGTCCACAAAAATAACTGAGATCGAGTGTTTCGCATGCTTGAGTAGAGTACGAATCAATATTGAATCTATTACTTGCTAAAACACTTAGGATTTAATTATTGATCGTAGGGTTGAATTATTAATTGGGATTGCTAACGTGATTCAGTTCTTGAAAATCCATCCAACCAATTAATTGTTTAAAATTCCTAACTTTAATCCGCATAAAGTGTTGGTGAAATTAACCCATTAAGATTCTTGAAATTCTCTATTTTAGGGTTAGTTTTACATCATTTTGGTATTAGAGCGAAGGTTCTTAAAACCCTAGTTCTTGCATCGTAGGCATCAATTTTACATTCTTTTAGGATTGTGTAGCCTTTTTCTTTCTTTCTTTTATTTTAGGTCATTTCAGATTTTTTAAAATTTAAAAAAAAAAAGAAAAAAAAAAGGGACACACGTGACCCCTAGTTCCACTTTGGTGAATGCGTCTTCGCAGCACCATCACAGATCCTGAAGAGCCTTTCTTATCCCTTCCAAATCACCCAATTAGGAATCCTAGACTTCCCCGACCTGAAATGGACAACCCTAATATCTCCGCTACCCTAGCTGCCATCCAAGCAACTCTTGCCAATATAAATCAGAGGCTTGAGAAAGTGGAGTTAAATCAAAACATTGTCCCTGAGCTTCCTGCCAATCGTCAGATCCCTCAAGGGAATGTTCGTGACGATCAATGTCAAAAACGTGATCCTGACGAACAATATAAGAAGAACGTTAAGGCTGATGTTCCCCAGTTTGAAGGCCACATGGAACCCCAAGCTTATCTCGATTGGATCCGTGCCATGGACCACTACTTTGTGTGGTTTGACATGAGCGAAGCCCTGAAGGTTAAATTTGCCACTATGAAATTGACGGATAAAGCTCAACAACACTGGACCAATCTTGAACATGCCCGCAGAGGCTGAGGCCTGGCATCCATAGCCACTTGGGAAGCCATGAAAGAGAAGCTCACTGAGAGATATATACCATTATCGTTCCATACCCGATTGCTAGATTCATGGAACCAACTTTATCATGGAAGTAAATCTACACAAGAATATGTTGATAAGTTCGATGACTTCCTTATTCAGTGCAATACTTTAGGTAAAGAGAGTGAAGAACAAACTCTCTCTAGGTTCAGAGCTGGACTACGAGCTGACCTTAGGAGCGAGCTAATCCATAGAAATGTGGACTCAATAGCGACAGCCTACGCCCTAGTCCTCGATATGGATTCCCTTAAAGCTAGTTCTCCTTCTAGGTCCAGCGACTCGAGAGATCATTCCTCTAAAATGACCTCTACTGACCCACCTAGACCTAAGCCTCCCTCTCAGCACCCCAACAAATCTTACCCCAGCAAACCTAATTCAAATTTCAATTCACATAGAGATGAACATAAGGGTAAGAACACCGAAAGAGATTACACTAAGATTGACCATCACTAAGTGCTATAAATGTAAGGAATATGGTCATGTTGCTAGCAACTGTCCCAGTCCCAGTAGAATCAATATAGTAGAGGGTACCGCAGTCATCGCTGATGAGTCCGACAATGAGTTTACCTATGAACCTAATATAAGTGATGACTTTGATGAAAAAAAGGATGACCAGTCTCTTAATTGTATTCAGCCTGTCCAGTCACCTCCATTGAGTATACCTGAGTCACCTATTCCTTCCCAAGTCACTTGGCAACCCATAGATTTTACCCCTGTGTTAGAACATCACAAAGCCACAGAGTCTGCACCCACATTTGCATATAACATTCATGATTTGCATAGAGAAATTTCCAAGGAACTTAATGAAAATAATTTTAACTACAAGTTAATAGCAGATACTAGAAGGAAATTTATAACTTTTGATATTGGTGACGAGGTGATGGTTCGGATTCATCCGGAACGGCTTCCTGTTGGACCCGTTAAGCACTTGAACATACGTGCTGCAGGCCAATTTAAGATTCTACATACAATCAATAATAATACCTATGTCGTTAACCTTCCTGAAGGTTTTGGTATAAGTAAGACTTTCAATATTGAGGATCTAGTACTTTATGAAAGCTCAAAATTCAACCATAAAAATTTTCTTATACATGAGCCTACCCTGCAGCCTAATGGTTAGATTCCCACATTTACCCCTTTACCTGATACTATTCACCCACCGACAGAAGGATTGAATAATATTTTAGATGATCAGATAATCTCCACAAGAGATGGTATGCACAAGTATTTGGTGAGGTGAAAAAACAAGTCGAAGTCGGATGACACTTGCAGTGATCGTGAGGGGCTTCCGCAACTGAATCCAGATCTTTTGGAGCACCATGACAGGATCACTTGTTTTGACTCGACTGGGTCGAGCTCTCTCCCACCCGGAGAGAATGATGAGAAAATCTATTCTGTTTAAATTTTATTTCAGTACCATATTTGTTTCTGGCAATTATAGCCATATGTAATCTTTTTGTATTTTTTAGATTTTGAGAATATTTTGAGATTTGTATCAAGATGTATTTTGAGCCTATTTATAGGCCTTGAGATTAATGAGAAAGAGATGTCATTCTTGATTTAAAAAATTGTGTTGAGTTTTTGCTCATCCTCTCTCTTTGTGATACAAGTGAGATCCAAATTATTAGGGTTTGTGATAAATCCTAATACAATTTTAGGGTTAGTGATTAACTCTAAAATCTACCCAAATTAAAAATCCCCCAAATACAAATCCCTAACCCTAATTTCCCAAATCCCCAACACAAACCCTAATCCACTATTCCTACACCTGCCGCCACCCCCCTTCTTCATCTTCCTCTTCTCCTACTCAAATCCCGATCCAAAAGAAAATCCCCATTAAAGCCACCTCCCCGCATCCCCATCCCGACCTCGACAACACCCCACCTCCCCGATATCCTCCTCCTTTTCTTCTCCTTGCACCCCAACCGACCACCAACTCTCCCGACCATCACCACAGCCTTCTCACCGCTCCCCAAACCCAACGCCCTCGCTGCCCATCACCGCAACACCACCAGCAAGCCACCATCACCACACCTTGCCGCCGATCATCACCTCGCCATTACTGCCTACACCCGCACGTCGAAGGACCCACTTCATCATCTTCGCTGGCGATTTCACCCTTGCTCCTCTTGCTGCCGAGCTTCTCTCTCTTGCTGCCATTGCCGCTCTTATTGTGCTCGTCGCTGCTGCTATCCGAGATCTACGCAGATTTCTTCGCACTCGGTATACTCTTTCCACTTTCTAAATATTTGTGTTCTACTGCCCTATTATCTATTATATTATATGATTTGTCTGTCGTCCACAAAAATAACTGAGATTGAGTGTTTCACATGCTTGAATAGAGTACGAATCAATATTGAATCTATTACTTGCTAAAACACTTAGGGATTTAATTATTGATCGTAGGGTTGCATTACTAATTGGGATTGTTAACGTGATTCAGTTCTTGAAAATCCATCCAACCAATTAATTGTTTAAAATTCCTAACTTTAATCCGCATAACGTGTTGGTAAAATTAACCCATTAAGATTCTTGAAAATTCTCTATTTTAGGGTTAGTTTTACATCAGATTACTTGAAGTATGCATTTCTCGACAATGATTGTCATATCCAACATTCCAACTAAAAGTGTTAAATAGAAAGCTGACACAAAATTAGCTGAGAATATTGCAGGGATGGAACTTAAAAAGATTGATGCTAGTGTTTCTTAATCAAAGAAGACAAAAGCTTAGCATTTTGCCAGTTAAAGGATTCATGTGATGTCTTCAATCTTGTCATGTTGTAGTCGAAGATCAGTATACATGAGGAAGCCCTAAAATCTCAATGAATAGCTAGATATACAAAAAGAGAACAAAGACACGCATCAACTATGATGAAGAGGTCATGATCATGAACATAGCCACAGAGATGGGGTTATTGAAAAGGAGCTGACACTAGCAGCTCCTTTACAAATGATCAAAGGAGAGGGCCAAATGAATCTAAAGTTAAATGAACAAAGGAATAAAGAGATTCCTAGGTGACGAACAATTAAGATATAACAAACCTCAAACTCAATGTCATTATTGATACGAATTCATTTTCAATAAAAAAGTAGGCAGCAAATTTAGATGGCGAAGAAAATAAAATGAATTATGTGAAGAGTAAGGAAGTGAACAATTCTGACATGTTGCAAAATGGAAAAATGACCAAGTAATTAATATGGTGGGAGGAAATAATTATTTGTTGTAAACTTCAACAAGATAAAAAGAAAAATGTAAACCAAAATATGGAAATTTGTAGTCAGGGCTAGCATAAGGAACTACGCTTGTAACCCAAAACGAAGGGTGCAAACAAGGGAGGGGAGGAGGGAACTTAACCAGTAACTCCATCCAATCTCATCTACAATATTTCGAAAATTAGTCAGTGAATAAAAGAGAACATATAGCATCTGCCCCTCATCAATTATAAATCTCATAGAGACTGCCAACATTATATTGAAATTTCTAATTTCCCTTACCCATGAGAGCCCTCATCAATTATAAATCTCATATAGACTGCCAACATTATATTGAAATTTCTAATTTCCCTTACCCATGAGAGCATACGTAAGAAATCATTTTCAAAACATTAATGTCAAAAAAAGGTTTACCGCGTAAGATAAACTTCAACATAAGCAGAAAATAACTTAATAGAAAAAATAGGTTGCATGTTTATAGACAATTGTCCATTGAACTTGCTTGGTATGCTTGAATAACGAAATACTCTAACTCTGTTAAACTCTCAAGCATTTTCATATAAGGTAAGTAGTTGATAGTCTTTATTCACCTTTCTTTTACTCCCACTGACAAACTTAGTACCCTCTAGATCTCAGTTAGTAGGTTCCAATGCCTACTAGTATAAATCCAAAAGGAATTTCCTTCGTTTGATTCAGGACCAGAGTACGCCCTTTTTTTTTAATTATGCATAAGTGAGTGAATGAGATTCGTAATGATTGATGCAGCAGTTGTTTGTGTGAACCAGGAAGAACCATAAGACATTTCTCTTCTCTCGTAACGCAGGATTATGTTACCAATTCCTAATGTTTGCATGGCATTGGGATCTGTGTCTGTGTCGGTGTCGGTGTAAAATACAAGATAACATTAAAAGAAAGACAAAAATAACTTGGAATTCAGAAGCCTAAGCTACCATAAAGTGTTTAATGACACAATGCAATGAATAGTACCTCGTAAAGGCCTCCTTTCACAGGGACGCCAACTCTCTCTTCCTCAACCACATATAGTTCATCAGTTTCATCACCAACATTAGTGCTAGACATCTTATTGGGACCAGTAGGCCCTTCACTACATTCAGCATACTCTCTCCACCAGTAGGATAGTAGCTCCTCCTCCCTCTATAACAAATTTAGACAAAATTAAGGTTATAACAACTGAAAAATGAACTAACACATTTGCTGAATGAATTTCTTTCACATTCAAAAGCATGTTCACAATAAGTGGTAAAATCAACAAACATCTATTTCAAAGATAGAAACCTGTAAATATATTTGCTAAATAAGGAACACTAAAAACATATGCAGAAATTAAATTATAAAAATTTGACTTAACAAAAAGCTTTTCAATGCTCTTAGAAAAACTAATTTGCACCAGTTCATTAATTCAAATGCTATTGTTTGCTTTAAAATTCCCTTTAACTTCATTAATCATCATGTAATGAGATAACCTGTAAGAAAGAAGCCTCCAGTGCAAGAGAATCTCTCATACTGAATCGAAAATAATCACTTTTGCCCACTATTTCTGTTCGAGGCACTGCAGCCGCAAGCTCTGCACGAGAAGATATATAAATAATAATTTAGTCTCAAACACAAATATACATAGATTAATTATGTATATTGTAATGCTTCTTATTTAATCTGCATTAATAAATATATCATAATGAACTATGCCAATGTTGGGAATGTTATATCAGATTCCCAACAACAACGACGCACAACAATTTTAGGTATAACTCATTTGATCTCGATATGTAGCTTTCCTACATGAATGGCCATCTATACTTCTGTGTGGAACAAATTTGATAAGTCTAAGACTCTAAATAAACTCATTTAATCTAACAGTCACCGTTGGTTTTAAGAGTCACTTAGATTTTCTAAAAGCCATTTGGGAAAACTGAGAATTTCTTACAATGTGTAAGTTTGACTGATGTGCAGACTGCATAAATTACTGTAGGAGGCACTTTAACAGTCTCATTCCTATATATTGTCATGACTGATAAATGAACTGATGTAAAAAAAAACAAGAAGCTGAACTTGAACTTTGTTGGGTGCAAAGAAGTTTTTATCTTGCCTCCACTGGAAAAGTTGGCATGCAATGCGTCTTTATGTGAATTTACTGATGTGTCTTGGATGTGTAGTCCAACAGTAGAGTGGTGAAATCTTCAAGGTAACAGCTGTTTTTAAATTTTAGCATATCTAACCATTCATCTTTTTCCTTCATTTCGATGAAAATTTGTCCACAAACTCATTCTGATCAAGCCCTATACATCCAAACCATTAGTGCAACCGACCTACGTTCCACCCAATTGAGCACATTTTATCAGATGATAGCCATTAACCTAAACCTGTTCTCCTATTATAGCACAAAATAATAGCTTCTTTCACCTTCCGCTATCATTTTTAAGCATTCCTAACTTTCATGTTTAGTATATCAGCTTCGCAATTTACTGAAACAGTGAGCTTGTAACTAAATCAGAGTCGTCACCTCACTTGGAAGTTCTCACACAGATATTTAACCTTTATCATGATCACTAAAACCAAGTCCACATATTTTGCTTGCTAATCAATCTACGGAATGAAATTTTACTAGTAAAAACATTTACATACTAATCAAAGTGCATGGATCTCATTTTATTCACAATTATTACCAGCTTGGAGAAGACAGAACAACAATAATTATATCATTGTGGACATGTCTGGTATTTGGAAGTATCTAGCATACTTCTCGCCGTCTTTAACTTTTAGGCCGTGTTCGGAACCAGAAGATAAGGTAGTCGAAGCTATGCGGTTCTATCTGAGATACCTCTCATCCTTTTTGGATGTAAGATATCACACTTCAAAAACTCGAAGTTTTTCTCTATCTATATTTAACTTTTAAGTGCACGGTATTCTACCTTATAAAAAATGCCTGTAGCTATCCTAACCGTCTTTCCAAACAAGAATTCATTTCAGAACTGAGATGCCTTCACTTATTGCACCTACAAAGTTGGAACTTCTTGGTACATATCTGAACTGCCCTCCAGCCTCACTTTCTTTCTTACCTCTATTTTTTTTCTTTTTGACCAACTTCCAATCCAAACACACTCACCATAACTTCGTGCCTCCACTAAAGATTCCCTAGACTTACCATAACTCAGCACCGCACATGCCCTAACACTACATACTCGATAAACCCTCCAAACACTCAAACAACAGTAGCATAATCGACCGAAACGACAATTCGACGAAATACCTGTAATAACCTAAACTTTTTTTTAAAAAAACTTGCAATCATCAAGAGTCTAATAGCAAATGTATTATCCCTAAGCTTTCGTGAAACACATGGGAAAATAAGAATCGAAAATGAAGGTTTAGAGCATTTGTAGTCGTTAGGAGCCACATTTTGGGTATTTGGCATATAGGAATAGAAAAAATGAGTTTGAGATGTAGTCATTTGAACCCAAATTTTGGGTTTTAATTTAAAAAAATGAACGGACGAGGAATGATTTCTCGTCCGATATTTTTTATTTTATTTTTTAAATTAAAAAACAACGAACGAGGAATCATTTCCCGTCCGTCGTATTTTATAATAAAAAAAATTAATTCCTAATTAATTCCTTAAAAACTGTTGAATTAATCCTAATTAATTCTTAATTTTTAATTAACTACCAATTAAACCTAATTTTAACTCACAGAATTACTTATAGGGTGGTTGTATAGGATTTAATAGGTGGGAAATGTATGGGACGGGGCACCATCTCCCGTCCCAGCACATTTCAATTTTTTTTAATGGAACGGATAGGAAATAATTTCCAATCCGACCATTTTTAAATAATAACAAAAAAATAAGGACGAAGAATCATCCCTCGTCCGAGAATTAGGCGATTTTTGGGACGGTAAATCATTTACCATCCGATGGGGGGAAATTTTTTTAAAAAAACAAGCGACGAAATATGATCTTTCGTCAGATCGAACGGACAAAAAATCATCTTTCGTCGGCTATTTTTTCCAAATAGCTATTTCGTACGCCAAATTTGGCAGGTCATTGTTCATCTACAACCCAAATTTTGGGTTTATAGCCAACGACTGCAGCACCAAAATTTCCATTTTTTTGGAAATTTTGGGAAAATGGCCAATGACTACAGATGCTCTTACAAATCAAAATAAATTTGGTCTATGGTAAATAATTGAGTTTGGAGCCTTGTAGCTCACCATAGCCCACACCAGATGGTGAACTTTTCAACCGCCCTAATGTGAATGAGTTAGCCACCCTAAACACATAGCCATGGTGAGAAACATGTGGAAGAATTGAAATGCCTATATAAACCCCCTTGTAGTAATGGTTTTCTCACACCTTCTAAGCATTCTATAATTTAAGAGTAATATAAAGAGAAGGAGATAGTATAGCAGCAAGGAGGAAAAAAGGGAAAGCATCTAGTGAGCTAGCAAGAAGAAAATGAAGGAGGAGAGGTTGAAGGAAAGCTTTGGTTAAGGTAACTACTAGATCCATCACTTTCATTTAATAAGAATAAATATACATACATATGCATTGTAAATAATAATAGAAATGTCATAAGAGTTACTTAATATATGGGACAATTCCTCAAGGCACTAGATAACTATCTAAACATGATGTAAAGATTTTTAAAAAAAAGATTAAACTCAAACTTTGGAGAGACTATGAGAAGAGAATTATAAGCCTAAATGATTAATATGAGTAATTTGTTAATTTACGGCCTATTTGTTAGGGATTTGACTAGGAAATGAAGGTGACATTGTCACTATATTAAGAACTACTTGACAAATCACTCTAAGTAATTTATCCACTTTGTATGTTTTTCTTGTTATGAAACGTAGTTTTCCAAACATGTGTTTATTACTGAATTATTACTGCCACACATGGTTTTATATTGATATCTCTTGGAATTAAATTAAGATTTGGAACTTAATTTGAGTTTACAAATATATGTTTACATATGATGCAAGGCATGCATAACATGATTTTGGATTTTCGTTATGATGTTAATATTACTGTTTATAAACTTGATAATTATCAATGAGCTTTGATGCATTTCACCGTGCGGACCATAGTCGGTGGGTCTACATTATTTACACAGTGCAGGCCATAGTCGGTGGATTTATAATTGCACTGTGCAGACCATAGCCAGTGGGTTTATATTATTGCACTATGCAGACCATAGCCATTGAGTTGATATTATTTACACCGTGCGAACCATAGCCAGTGAGGTTATTTAGTATCACTGAGCAGGCCATAGCCACTGGGATGACTACAATTTTGACTTAGATTTATGATTTAATCATGCTTTATGAATATTTTTATGGTATTTGTTATTATGGTTTTTGCACGAGGTTATAACAGCTTTCTCATTGATTAGCATGTATTATACTTTCATTTGTAAATATTACATGTTTTCTTGTTTAAATACAAAGTGGCTATGTTACTTCTGGGCTGTTGGTGCTCATCCCGTTTGGGAAATATTTTTTTCAGATTAGATGCAAAATACTTGGATAACATGGAGACATCATTTGGAAGAATAAAGAGGCAGACTTTTGAGAACCCCCACAGTTATGCTTGGCAACCCTTCAATAGTATTCGAAGTATTATATTGTTAAGGCTTGTATTAATTATTATTCTCATGCTTAAGTGTGAAGTGAAAGCATTGTAATAACTATGAAATAAATCATGTTGTACCAATGAACCTTACTAGTTATTAATAAATTATTGCTCTGAATTAATGTTTTTATTAGCCTTACAACTCGGATATAAGTTGTGTCCTCGGTTATGTGCTCCTCGAAATGTTTCGGGGCGTGACAAATTTAGTGGTATAATAGCCAGTGGATTTATATTATTGCACTATGCGGACCATAGCCAGTGAGTTGATATTATTTACACTAGGGACAGTGAGGTTATTTAGTATCACCGATCGGGCCATAGCCGGTAGGATGACTGCAATTTTGACTTACTCAAGGTTTATGATTTGATAATGCTTTATGAATATTTTTGTGGCATTGGTTATTATAATTTTTGGCACGAGGTTATAACAACTTTCTCCTTGATTAGCATGTCTTATACTTTCATTTGCAAATATTACATGCTTTCCTTTTTAAATACAAAGTGGCTATATTATTTCTGGGATGTTGGCGCTCATCCCGTTTGGAAAATATTTTTTCCAGATTAGATGCAAGCAGTTGGATAACACGGAGGCATCATTTGGAAGAATAAAAGGGCAGACTTTTGAGGATCCCCGCAGACTTTTGAGGATCCCCACAATAATGCTTAGCAACCCTTTAATAGTATTATATTCTTAAGGCATGTATTAATTATTATTCCGTTGCTCAAGTGTAAAGTGAAAACACTGTAATAATTATGAAATAAGTCATGATGTACCAATGAACCTTATTAGTTATCAATAAATTATTGCTCTGAATTAATATTTTTATTAGCCTTACAACTCAGAAATGAGTTGTGGCGTCTGTTATGTGCTCCTCGAAGTGTTTCGGGGCATGACTTATTTAGTGGTATCAGAGCATCGATTGTAGCTCTTAAGGGAACCTATGTTATCAGACCTTAGGGATAGAAGTTAATGAATTTCATGCCTTCAGGGAGAAGGGATAAAAGAAGTTATAGGCGAACCTCATTGTCATTACCAACGCGGGGGTATGATGTCATAATTGGAATTGATAGGAGCTGAAATGTAAAATGTTTGACACAGGTTTGTTGTAGGGGGCGGTGAATAAAGAAGAAAAAGACAAGAAAAAGAAATAAAAAGGAAGAAAAAGGAGAGAAGACAAAGAAAGAGAAAGAAAGAAAGAGAACTAGAAAGAGAAAAGTCAGAGAAGAAGAGAAAGAAGGAGAAAACTCGGAAACAAGCTTCGGAGAAGAGAGAAAATGAGAAGGCAAAAGCGGAAGCACGAAGAGAGATTTGTGAGGGAGCTCGGTTTTCTTAGCAAATGGAAGAAGAAATGAAGGATCTGAAATTGGTGGAAAGAGAAAGTGAAGCAGGGATGAATAGAAAATTGGTGGAATGAGAAGGTGAAGAGGGGATGAAGAAGCATTCTTCATCATCTTCATCTTCGAAATTCGGCAAGCTCTATGTGTTTTGTGGTAGCAGCTCCGGCAAGAGAACTAGCTACCAAGAGGCTGCAATTGAGCTCGGCAAGGAGCTAGTATAGAGGAATCGATTTGGTCTATGGAGGTGGGAGCATAGCATTAATGGGTCTTGTCTCTGACGTCGTTCATGTCGGTGGCCGACATGTTTTGGGAGTGATTCCCAAGTCTTTAATGCTGAAGGAGATTACTGGGGGTATTGTGGGAGAGGTTAGAGTTGTTTCTAACATGCACGAGAGGAAAGCCGAAATGGCTCGATGTGCTGATGCTTTCATAGCCTTGCCCAGAGGATATGGAACACTTGAGGAATTGTTCGAGGTGATCACATGGGCTCAGATGGAGATCCACAGCAAGCCGGTGGGTCTTTTAAATGTTGATGGATATTACAACTCACTTCTATTCTTCATAGATTCGGTTGTGGCTGAGAAGTTTATATCTAATAAGGTCAAGCGCATCTTAATTTCAGCTCCATCGCCTAAGGAACTGTTAGCAACTTGGAGTATGTGCCGCAGCGAGATGAGCTGGTGACCCAGCATAATTGGGATGTTGTGGTGCCCAGTAATGGTGTCAGTGAGGGTTCAAATTCAAAGCCCATACAGCAATTTATTGAGTCCTCCAGTTGAAGGTGCACAATTTGTCATAGGTTGTCTTAATGCCTTAGTGCTCTTAGTTATCGTTAAATTATCTTTTGATGTGTTCTTGATTAAGGAGTAATTGCATTCGCTGCGTATGTTAAGGAGGTTGAACATTGTAACACACTATATAGCACCACTAGGTCATTTGATTGTTGTTCTGTTTTTTTTTTCTTTTCTTTTATGTTCATATTGATGTTTCCCCTTGACATACGTACATCTTTCTTTTGATCTTTTCTTCTTGTCACAAACGAGATGGGATACTTGAGTTTGTCAGTTAGGATGTGAAGTTTCAAGTTTTGAGTACAAAGTTTTAGATAGAATATACATGTTTTTGTGGGACTAGTATGAATAGTGATTTTACGGTAGCACATTGCCCAACATACACTATGCATCCTGGTGGCACAAAACAACAAGCAAAAGAAGAATGAGGAAACAGAAGTTCAACCTCGATACTTTGCCATGACTAGGCAAGATGCTCAGGCGTCATCGGACGTGGTGACAAATTGGTACAATGCTAATACCGAAGGTTCCCTATCGTATGGCTCCGACGGAGTTGAAGGAGTTAATAGACCAGTTGCAGGAGTTGCTAGATAAAGGTTTTATAAGACCTAGTGTCTCACCATGGGGCGCTCCAATTCTATTCATGACAAAGAAGGATGGTAGTATGAGGCTATGAATCGACTACAGAAAGCTAAATAAGGTGACGGTGAAGAACAAATATCCTTTGCCTAGGATTGACAACCTTTTCGATTAGTTGCAAGGAGTGAAGGTGTTTTAAAAAATCGATCTTAGATTGGGCTATCACCAGCTTAAGATTAAGGCTGGGGATATGGGCATTATGAATTTTTCGTAATGTCATTCAGGTTGACTAATGCACTAGCGGCATCCATGGATCTGATGAATCGCACATTTCCTCCGTATTTGGATCAGTTCGTGGTTGTTTTCATTGATGATATCTTAGTTTATTCAAAAAGCAAGGACGAGCATATTCAACACCTAAATAATGTACTGCAGACCTTGAAGGAGCGACAATTGTTTGCAAAACTAAAAAAGTGTGAATTTTGGTTGGTAAGTGTGTCATTTCTTGGCCATGTCATATCAAAAGACGGCATCCATATAGACCCTAAGAAGGTTGAAGCAGTGCAAAATTGGAGAAGACCTACTTCCGTGACGGAGATCAGAAGCTTCTTGGGCCTGGCTGGATGTTATAGAAAATTCATCAAGGACTTCTTGAGGATTGCAACCTCGTTGACTCGACTAACCCAGAAGGTTGTGAAGTTTGAATGGACAGACAAATGCGAGAAGAGTTTTCAGGAGCTTAAGAATCGACTGATTACAGCTTCAATCCTGACTCTACCTTCAGGATGTTGAGGTTATGTAATTTATAGTGATGCTTTTGGAAAATGGCTTGGATGTGTTTTAATGCAACACGAAAAGGTGAGCTTTTATGCTTCAAGACAACTTAAACCATATGAAAAGAATTATCCTACTCATGACTTGGAGTTAGTTGCCATCATTTTTGCATTAAAGATTTGGAGACATTACCTTTATGGAGATGCTAGGGAAATATATACTAATCATTAGAGCTTGAAGTATATTTTCACTCAAAAAGAGTTGAACATGAGACACAGAAGATGGTTGGAGTTGATGAAGGACTGTGATTTGAGTACCCATTATCATCCTAGAAAGGCAAATGTAGTAGCTGATACTCTGAGTAGGAAATCCAGTGTAAATCTAGCTACCTTGATTACAAAACCAAAGCTAATCTTAGAGGAATTAAGAAGACTCGACATCGAACTTCGAGGACCTAGCTTAGGCGGTATTTTAGCCCAACTTAGTGTACAACCGACGCTATTTGGGAATATTAAAATTGTTCAAAGTGGCGACTCCAAATTGCAGAAGATCAAGATTGAGGCGGAGCAAGGCATCCGAACAGACTTCATGATTCGCGATGATGTGTTAAGGTTCAGTACTCGTATATGTGTTCCCAATTATTTGGAGTTTAAAAAACAGATCATGGAATAAGCTCACAGTACGAGATACACTGTTCATCCGGGAAGCACCAAGATGTACAGAGACCTTCGAGATATATTTTGGTGGAACACTATGAAGCGAGAAATTGCTATCTTGGTGTCTCAATGCTTGACATGCCAACAAGTTAAAGCTGAACACCAAAAGCCAGCAGGGTTGTTAGAACCTCTTCCTATTCCGAATGGAAATGGAAAAATATTGCCATTCATTTTGTAGTTGGAATGCCAAAATCCAACAAAGGATATTGCAGCAGTTTGGGTGATTGTGGACCGATTAACTAAGTCAGCTCATTTTCTCTCTTATAAAATCACACATTCGTTAGAGAAGATGGCTTCATTATATGTCAAGGAGATTGAGACTACACGGAGTTCCAACATCCATTGTTTCGAATAGAGATCCACGCTTTGTATCAAGATCTTGAAGGAGTTTGCATCAAGCCTTGGGTACGAGATTTGATTTTACTTCTGCATATCATCCGCAATCGGATGGCCAGTCATAAAGGACAAATCAAATTATGGAAGATACGATGAGGGCTTGTGTACTAGACCTTAATGGCACGTGGGAAGAACATTTGCCATTAGTAGAATTTGCTTACAACAATAGTTATCAGTCTAGGATCTGTATGGCACCATTCGAAGCACTTTATGGAAGGAGATGTGGATCTCCTATTTGCTGGGAATGAGGAGAAAGGATACTACTTGGTCCAAAAATTATTCAACAAACTACTGAAAAGGTTAAAGTATTCGAGAAAGACTTTTGGTGGCACAAAATTGACAAAAAAGCTATGCAGATAGGAGAAGAAGATTGCTAGAGTTCGAGGTTGGAGTTTCTATATTTCTAAAAGTTTCACCATGGAAAGGAATAATGTGATTCGGAAAGAAAGGAAAATTAAGTACACAATATGTTGGACCATTTGAAATTTTGGAGCGAGTAGGCCCGGTAGCCTACAGACTTGCCTTGCCACCACAATTGTCTAAAGTGCACAATGTTTTTCATGTATCAATGATGCAAAAATATGTGCATGACCCATCCCACATCTTGGCGTATGAACCACTACAGATAAAGGAAGACCTATCATATGTTGAACATCCTATTCGGATTGTGGATCGGAAGGAACACATCGTACGGAGGAAGCTATATCCTTTGTGAAAGTTCCATGGAAGAATCATTTAATCGAGGTGGCAACTTGGGAAAGCGAGGATGACATGAAACAGAAGTACCTTGGCCTATTTGAAAATGGAGGTATAATTTATTTATTTTCTTTCAATTTCAAGGAGGAAACTTAATTTAAGAAGGGCAGGATGTAATAACCTAAACTTTTTAAAAAAAAACTTGCAATCATCAAGAGTCTAATAGCAAATGTATTATCCCTAAGCTTTCATGAAACACATGGGAAAATAAAGAATCAAAAATGAAGGCTTACAAATCAAAATGGATTTGGTCTATGGTAATTAATTGAGTTTGGAGCATTGTAGCTCACCATAGCCCACACTAGATGGTGAATTTTTCAAACCTAATGTGAATGAATTAGCCACCCTAATGCGAATGAGTCAGTCACATTAAACACACCGCCATGGTGAAGAAACATATGGAAGAATTGAACTGCCTATATAAACCCCCTTGTAGTAATGATTTTCTCACACCTTCTAACCATTGTCTAATTTAAGAGTGATATAAAGAGAAGGAGATAGTATAGTAGTAAGGAGGAGAAAAGGGGAAGCTTCTAGAGCACTAGCGCGAAGAAATTGAAGGACGAGAGGTTGAAGGAAAGCTTTGGTTAAGGTAACTACTAGATCCATCACTTAAATTTAATAAGAATAAATATACATACATATACAATGTAAATAATGATAAAAATGTCATAAGAGTTACTTAATATATGGTACAATTCCTCAAGGCACCAGATAACTTTCTAAACATGATGTAAATATAAAAGAAGAGATTAAACTCAGATTTTGGAGAGACCATGAGTAAAGAATTAAGCCTCAATGATTAGTATGAGTAATTTGTTTGTTTACGGCCTATTTATTAGGAATTTGACTGGAAATTGAAGGTGACATTGGAACTATATTAAGAACTACTTAACAAATCACTGTAAGTAATTTATCCACTTTGTGTGTTTTTCTCGTGTTTTCTATTATGAAACGTAGTTTTCCAAACATGTGTTTATTAATGAATTATTATTGCCACACATGGTTTTATATTGATATCTCTTGAAATTAAATTAAGATTTGGAACTTGATTTGAGTTTACAAATATATGTTTACATATGATGCAAGGCATGCATACATGATTTTCAATTTTCGTTATGATATTATTACTGTTTATAAACTTGGTAATTATCAATGAGCTTTGATGCATTTACACCGTGCGAACCATAGCCGGTGGATCTAGATTATTTACACCGTACAGGCTATAGCCGGTGAGTTTATATTTGCACTGTGCGGACCATAGCAAGTGGATTTATATTATTGCACTGTGCGGACCATAGCCAGTGAGTTAATATTATTTACATTGTGCGGACCAGAGCCAGTGAAGTTACTTAGTATTACCGAGCGGACCATAGCCAATAGGATGACTGGAATTTTGATTTACTCAAGATTTATAATTTGATCATGCTTTATGAATATTTTGTGGCATTTGTTAGTATGGTGTTTGACACGAGGGTTTTAACAGTTTTCTCTTTGATTAGCATGTATTATACTTGCAGTTGCAAATATTACATGTTTTCTTGTTTAAATACAAAGTGACTATATTACTTCTGTGTTGTTGGCACTCATCCCGTTTGGAGAATATTTTTTTCAGATTAGATGCAAACACTTGGATAACATGGAGACATCATTGAGAAGAATAAAGAGGCAGGCTTTTGAGGACCCCCACAATTATACTTAGCAACTCTTTAATAGTATTCGATGTATTATATCGTTAAGGCATATATTAATTATTATTCTGATGCTTAAGTGTGAAGTGAAAACACTATAATAATTATGAAATAAGTCATGTTGTACCAATGAACCTTACTAGTTATCAATGAATTATTGCTCTGAATGAATGTTTTTATTAGCCTTACAACTCGGATGTGAGTTGTGGCATCTGTTATGTGCTCCTCAAAGTGTTTCGGGGCATGAAAATACCAGCAATGCTCATACAAGGCAACTACTCGTACAAATTTCATTCATTCAACAATATATACAACAAATTCGCACCTTTCTCAGCAAGTGGCACTTTGCAAAAGTACCACCTGACATCCTCGCCATCCGACGGGCTCTTCGTCCGCGCGAGATACTTCTGGCGAGCCTTGCAGTTCTCAATCTCATCCTCCAACCTCGCAATGTTCGACGGCGTGTTCTTCAGCAAATCCGGCAAGCTCTCGTCGACCGCCTCCTTCAAACCACTCGTCGACGGCTCCCCTGCATTCCTGTCTTGCGAACTCGCCATCGCAGTCACGAGACCTCAGAATCCGATCTTGATCTGAATCGAATTGGGGGACGAGGATGAGATCAATTTGATTTAAATCGAATTGGGGGAAATTTGGGGGAAGGAGAAGAATGGTAGGTTAGGGTTTGAATGGGACGGTGGAAGAATGAATTGGAGTTTGAGCGGACATTCAAGAAAGATCTTGAATTTTTTCCCAAAACGACCCTTTTTTGAAAGTTTTTCCCAAACCGACCTATTTTTTTTTTAATTCCCAAAGCGACCGTCTAGTACAAACTAGCGCGGTCTTTCAAAGACCGAGTCTTGCTCTTCGATTTTTTCGAAGAGCAAGACTCGGTCTTTGAAAGACCGCGCTAGTTTGTACTAGGCTCGGTCTTTCACTTTGTACTAGACTCGAGTCTTGCACTGCACTTTGGGATTTTAATATCGCAGATCTCCTTTATTCTTTTTCTCTCTCTCTACTTTACTCTATTCTATTTCTCTAACCCATCTTTCTAAATCTAGGGCGACCTCCTACCCACAAAATCTATGAGAATACGCAACGACATGGATGTGAGAGATAATTCTAGCAGGGGTACGGAAATGAAATGTTCAAGTTGCGGTTTGGAAGGACACAACAAGCGTCGATGTACTAACAGAGCATCTCAAAACAATTAATTTTGATTATGTGCTTTCTAGTGTGTTTGTAATATTTATATCGAACTAAGCACTTAGTTTGGATATGTTTAATTGTCAAAAAAGTATGATTGATTGAGGTTTAAATATTGTCCAAAGAGAGTTTTTTGGATTCATTAAGTTTCAATTATATTCGATTCAAAGTGTCTTGAAGTTTCAAAAAAATTCAATCAGCCTCAAGACTCGGTCTTTCAAAGACCGTTTTCATTTTGACTAGACTCGCTCTTTGATGCTGAATGCAAAATTTTGCTTACAGACTTAAGACTCGGTCTTTCAAAGACCGCGTCTAGTTATATTTAGAACGGTCTTTGAAAGACCGAGTCTAGTATAAACTAGCGCGGTCTTTCAAAGACCGAGTCTTGCTCTTCGATTTTTCGGAGAGCAAGACTCGGTCTTTGAAAGACCGCGCTAGTTTATACAAGACTCGGTCTTTCAAAGACCGAGTCTTGCACTTTAGGAGTTTTAACTGTGCATATCTCCTTTCTTCTTCTTCTTTTTCTCTCTACTTTACTCTATTCTATTTCTCCAACTCATCGTCTATTTCTCCAACTCATCAGAGGTACCATGTCCACGTCATCTCCACAACATCTCCATAATTCCAGAAATTCATTAACATCTCCACAATATCAACAAACTCATTAACATCTCCACAATATCAACAAACTCATTAACATCTTCATATGTCCAACATCTCCACAATATCAAAAATCTCATTAACATCTCCACAACCACATCATCTCCAACATCTCCACAACCACATCAACAATCTCATTAACATCTCCACAATTTCAATAACATCTCCACAATATTGTTAATATCATATCCACAACCACATCAACAATTTCAATAACATCTCCACAATATCATCTCAACATATGCCCAACAGAACATTGAAAAAACTAGAGACATTAACAACATACTACTCTAAACTCGAGACAGAACATTAAAAAACTACAAAATCAAACTAACTAAAAATATTACAACACCTACCAAATCCAAATTCGTTAAGGGATAGAAAGAAGAAGAAAAAAATACGAAAAGTGCAAGACTTGGTCTTTCAAAGACCGAGTCTTGCTCTTCGATTTTTTAAAGTGCAACTCGGTCTTTGAAAGATCGTGCTAGTTTGTACTAGACTCGGTCTTTCAAAGACCGAGTGGGTCGCTTTGGGAATTCAAAAAAAAGTAGGTCGGTTTGAGAAAAACTTTCAAAAAAAGGGTCGTTTCGGGAAAATTCAAAGATCTTTAGTGTATGCTTTGATCTAAGATTTTTTGTCGTACTAGGCCACTTTTTGATAGTATTTGCGTTTTTAGGCCAGGTCCCAAACTATTAGCGTTCGTGGGCTAGTCACTGCCACGTCAGCAGCGGCCGCTATTGGGAATAGCGGCCTCTTCATACCCACCAAATTTGTACTCCCACACTTGATAGAGTACGGGAGGGGATTGGGCTGAGTATGTGTAAAGGAGGTCGCTAATGCCACTAGCGACCTCCTCCAACTAAGGTCGCTATTCCCAATAGCGACCTCAGATGGGCCCTCTAATTGCTTTTAAGTCGTTACGACCCCATCTGAGGTCGCTATTCCCACTAGCGACCTTAGCTTTAATGAGTTGTATTCTAGCACTTAGCAAAATCTAAAGAGCTTTTGCTCTCTGAAAAATGACAATCATTTTTTTTTTTAAAACTAAGGTCGCTATTCGGAATAGAGGCCTTTATTAACTAAGGTCGCTATTCCCAAAAACTATTTTGCAAATTTTACAAAGAATAAGTAGATTGTGTTTCCTACTGAGGTCGCTATTGGAAATAGCGATCTCAGTATACTAAGGTCGCTATTCCCAATAGCGACCTCAGTTTTAAATTTTTGGGAAAAATTTTTTAGGAATCGCTAAGTGTCTCAATACATTCATTCGAGCCGACTAATTTCATTATACTAAGGTCGCTAGTGGGAATAACGACGACAAACAAAAAATTCAAAAAAAATTAAAACATAGGTCGCTATTCCCATTAGCGACCTCGAAATGAAGAGGCCGTTATTCCCAATAGCGGCAACTGCCGACGTGGCAGTGGCTAGCCCACGAACGCTAATAGTTTGGGACCTGGGCCAAAAACGCAAATACTATCAAAAAGTGGCCTCTGACAGCAAAAAATTTTTGATCTAATTAGTTGGGTTATGGTGGAATTTTTTCCCAAACTGTCCCACTTTTTGAAAGTTTTTCCCAAAACGTCCCACTTTTTTTTTTAATTCCCAAACCATCTGAAAGACCGAGTGTCGATTGGGTTCAGATCTATTTCTTTCTTCTTCTCTCTATATACTTTACTCTATTCTATCTTCTCTAACTCATCTCCCTCAATCTAGGCCGACCTCCTACCCACAAAATTTCATCTCAATCTAAATATATTTGCCAATTCTTTCTTAACCCTCTCACCTTCCACTATAAAAACCCTAAACCCATCTTTCGAAAGATCCATATTTTGGAATTTTGCTAAATTTGAAAGAGGATAGCAACTTCAACTCTTCTACCCAAATATCTACGGCTCTATCCCTGAAGCTTGTGAAGGTATGATGAATAGTGGCCTATAATTCACTACCTTTTTTATAGATTTTGTTTGTGGGTAAATAATAACTCGCATCTTCGTATAAATATACGTAGGTATGGATCTCGAGATTCCTATTTGGTTATACTTTGGTGGTGAAATAATTCGTTATCCAAAGATTGGTTGTTGTTATAGTATGTTGGATCCGGAAATAGTTTGGGTACCTCGTACCATTACATTTACAGAAGTAGTCGAGAAAATTTATGAAGTTACTAATTGGGATAGGAATCAATGGAATGTGAAAAATTTAGCTCGATATGCAGCAAGTAGAGGAGATGGTCAGTATTTTATGATAGTGCCCGTATCCACTGATAATGCTATGAAGTCAATGATTGTTAGGACAATTGATCCCAATTGTACTTGGTCTGCATTAGAGTTATATATTCAGCAAATTCAAATTTTGAATGCTCATCCACATGATATTCGTAGTTCAAGCTTCGTAAGGGTAGTACCTACACAGCAGATAAGGTCTAACCCCGCTCAATCTTCACAACCAAATCCACCGTCCTCATAAGAAAATACCTTAACAAATACAAATACAACAAACCCGGATTCTACAGATGTTGAGCTGCCACGCCAACCTAGTCCGGTTCCTGACTATGTTCCAAATGACAATGTATTTGAACTCTTTCAAAATGCAGTCATTAACAACAGCTTATTAGACGATGATGAAGAAGAGGAAGAAACAGACGATGAAGTTGATGATAGTGTAGAAAATGATGATGGAGACGAAGATGATGATGTAGCAAATGTAAATCCTACAAACAACAGTTCTAATGAAGTGAGAGCTACTGATAGCTATGCTAATGTTAACGCTCATGTTACCGAGGAGATAACACAAGGTGCTAAAGTACACCAAGTTCCACAAAAGTCGTCTGGTTTATCCAATGTAGACGAATTGAACATTGGACAGGAGTTTGTAAGTAAAGAGTCGATTCAGCAAGCTGTCAAGGTGTTTTCTATCAAGAAACATCGTAAATTTGTCACATTGAAATCTTCACCATCACTGTACACTGTTAAATGCAAAATGGCACCTAGAAAACGTACAATTGAGGAGATCGTGCAAGGTCTCCCAGGAGTAAGTGATGGTGGATGCTCTTGGAGATTACGAGCAATTGTTCCAAAAGGCGGGACAAATTTTGTGGTGAAGAAGATAGTTGGGCCTCATACTTATACGAATCCAACGTTGAATCAGGACCACTGTAAAGTTGATTATAACCTTGTTTGTAATTTGATTGATGGTGTGGTGAAGAAGGATATTGGTTTAACACCGCGGACAATTATTGAGATAGTGAAAATACAATATAATTATCAGATTTCATATAAGAAAGCTTGGATTGCAAAACAAAAGGCAATTGAGAGGTTGTTCGGTACCTTCGAAGAAGCATACACGAAGTTGCATTTTCTAGAGCAATTCAAGCAGCAAATCCAGGAACCGTTGTCCACTGGGATAAATATGAGTCTAGTCCTAGCGAGGAAACATTCAAGGGAGTATTTTGGGCATTTGGTCCTTCGATTGAAGGTTTCAAGTCTTGCAGACCTGTTATTAGTGTCGACGGAACTCACTTGTACGGTAAGTACAAGGGTTGTTTGCTAATTGTTGTTTTCCCAGATGCGAATGATTGCTTATTTATATTTGCATTTGCATTGGTTGATAGAGAGAGTATAAATACGTGGACATGGTTCATGAGTTGCATTCGATATTATGTCACCGATCACACTGAGTTGTGTGTTATCTCGGATCGTCATGCTGGTATATTGTCTGCTATGGATTTGCAAAATGGAGCTTGGAACGAACCAATTGCATATCATCGTTATTGTATGCGTCATTTTGCTACAAATTTCTTTAGTAAATTTGGTAGCAAGGCATTGCGGAAAAATGTCAAAATTATAGCGTGTCAAAACTAACCCAAAAAGTTCATGGCCAAACTCGCTAAACTTGAAACAGTCAATGTCGAAGCGGCTAATTGGTTGAAAGAGAAGCCGGTTGAGAAATGGGCATTTTATGCAGATGAAGGTCGAAGATATGACATAATGACTACGAACCTGTCAGAAGTCTTCAATTCAGTCTTGAAAGGAGTCTGTAGTTTACCACTTACCAGTAACTGCGATTGTGGAGACGATCTTCTTACGTCTCAACTCTTACTTTACTACTCGTCGACAGAAAGCTAGTAAGCTTTTATCTAAAAGGATGATTTTTGCTAGAAGTGTACATGAATTGATCAATAGTCGCCGTGAGAGAGCAAACCGACATGAGGTTACAATGTTTCATCATCAACCTAGAGTTTTTTCCGTGAGAACGGGTATACGCATGGTAAATGGAGAAAGGAAGGGTGGGAACTTGCACACTATGAAATTGGGTACGAAAACCTGCACATGTATGAAATTTCATCTGTATCATATTCCATGTTCTCATGTATTGGCAGCTTGTGCATATCGTGCAATCGATCACAAGCCTTTTGTTGATAAATTTTACCTTGTCACGTCATTAGCACAAACATGGGCTCCGTGTTTAATCCTATTCTAGATCAAGCATATTGGCCTACTATTGACGGTCCACGACGTTCACAGAAAGGCGCCTAAATCCACGAGAATACGCAACGACATGGATGTGAGAGATAGTTCTAGTCGTGGTTCGGGTATGGAATGTTCAAGTTGTGGTTTGGAATGACACAACAAGCGTCGATGTACTAGTAGATGATCTCAAAACATTTAATTTGATTATGTGCTTTCCAATGTGTTTGTAATATTTAATTTGAACTAAGTACTCAGTTTGGATGTGTTTAATTGTGGAAAATGAATGATTGAATGAGGTTTAATTGTGTTTTTATTCAAATATCAGCTTCTAAGTATTTTGGAATAAATAAGGTTCAAATGTTGAGCAATTGGAATCAATCAGTCTTGAAGCTGATTGGGAAAAAAATGTGCAGGCGTAAGACTCGGTCTTTCAAAGACCGTTCTCATTATAACTAGTCTTGAGCAGTTTGATTAAAAGACCTTACAGAGGCAAGACTCAGTCTTTGAAAGATCGAGTCTAGTTGTAATGTGAACGTTCTTTCGAAAACCGAGCTTTGAGTAGACTCCTTCCAGAAAGCAAGATGGTCTCTGGAAATGAGTGAAGTCCACAGTCGGTTTTCGAAAGACCGTTCTCATTATAACTAGACTCCGTCTTTCAAAGACCGAGTCTTCAATCTAATTGAAAAAAATTCACAGATTGACAATGTATAGTACTTCTAGATCCTTCAACCAAGACCGGACATGATGGAAACGAAATTAAACGAGATCTAAGATATTGGGATTTAGGGTTTTAGGGTTTAAAGAAAGGTTCAAATTTGGGGCAAAAAGATGGGGGAAATCGAAAGACGATGAGAGGTGACTCGGTTTTGGGGAGTGAATCGATCAATTTGAGGGGAAATCGACCAAAAAACTAACTAGGGCGACGATGGGTTTCGTTGAGGTCGATAGAGAAGAAGAAGAAAGTAGAGAAGTAGAATAAAGTCGAGAAAAGAAGAAAGAAAAAGATCAGAAATAACCCCCCCCCCCCAATCGAGTTAAAACTCACGCGGTCTTTCAAAGACCGAGTTTTACTCTTCGATTTTTCGAAGTGTAAGACTCGGTCTTTGAAAGACCGCGTGAGTTTTAACTACACTCGATCTTTCAAAGACCGAGTGGGATGGTTTGGAAATTTTTAAAAAAAGTAGGGCGGTTGGGAAAAACTTTCAAAAAGTGAGACAATTTGGGAAAAAATTCGGTTATGGTGATGGGTGGGTCCCACTGACTAGAGACATCTCTAATCTCTAATCACAAATATTATAATGGTAAATGTTTATCTAATCTCAAATATTATAAAGGGAAATGTTCTTAGTGTCATTTGTAAATCTGCCAACGCGTGTATTCTACATGCATAACTAATATGAAGGAGGTCCCAGGTTCGAGTCATCAATACGTCAGATTTTTTGCTTCATTTTTAAAATATATTAAATGTGCATTACACGCGTAAATTACTATCTATCTATCCATCGTCATGTGTTTTTTACTTTATCTCTAATCTCTAATATTATAATGGGAAAAAACTTAGTGTCATTTGTAAATCTACCAACGTGTGTATTGTACGTGCATGACTAATATGAAGAAGGTCTCAGGTTCGAGTCCTCACTATGTCAGATTTTTTTACTTTATTTTTTTTAATATATTAAATGTGCATCAAATGTGTAAATTACTATCTATCTATATATCTATCTATCATCAGATTTGTTTACTTTATTTTTTTTAATATATTAAATGTGCATCACACGTGTAAATTACTATCTATCTATCTATCTATCTATAACTAGTAAATACACGTGCGAAGCACGATTGTTTTTTTTTAGATCTCTTTCTCGATATTACAATGAGAGAAGGCTCATGAATAGTGGCATGTGCGTAGCACGCAGTGTGATAGATTGACATTTACTATTCATGGGTCTTCTCCCATTATATATAGAAGATATAATATATAATCTCTACTATTTTAATGGAAGAGTTGGAGTTGTAAAACTACCTACTTACGTGCAACGCACGTGCAACTACAACTCTCCCATTATAGTCTTCGCATTTACATTTAAAATATATAATCCTATTTATTAAGGCATGTATCGCACATGTAAATCAGGGTTTTACTTTAATTTTTTTTAAAAATAATACATGCATCACACGTGTATATTAATAGTGTTATATAATTAGGATAATAATTATTGAGTTGTTGTAAAATTATTAGCGTGTATATATCTATATAATAAAACACAAAGAAAACTATCAAGTGGCTCTCCTTCAATCCCCCCAAAATCAAAGGCCAAGTCTAACATCACAAATTAAACACATCCCCCCCACCCCCACCCCCACCCCAAAAAAAAGTTTCTCCCCAAAACTCAAATTCAAAATTCCCCACCCAAAACACCTTCTTTATTTATTTAATTATTTCTCTCTCTCTATATCTCTCTTTCTCACTTCTATTCAAAAAATTAAGAAAATAAAAAAATGTATTTTAATAAAAATTTAAAAACTAAAAAATTTGAAAAATTTTCAACTTTACAATTTTAAAAATAATTCAAAAAAAATCAAAAACTTATAATAAAATTTTAAAATTTTTAAAAAAGTTAAAATAATTGTTTTAAATTATTTTAAAATTCTAAAATTTAAAAAAATTAAAACATTATAAAAAGTATAAATTTTGAAATTTTGAAATTTTGAAATTTTGAAATTTTTGAAATTTTGAAAATCTGAAACCAAATCTGAAACCAAATCCAAATCCAAATCCAATGTCGAACCCCAATCAAGAGGTCGTCGCGCATATCTGATTCACTACTGATTCCATATCGGTGACTCCCCTCCACCAAATCGAGCGTGAATATCAAGCGTCTCTGTATCGGCGACTCCCCTCCATCGAATCGAGAGCCTCTATATGCGATCTGACGACTCTAATTTCATCTCATTTACCGAATTCTCATTCTAATTTTTAATTTTTTGTGTGCAGGGAATTACTCAGTTTTTTGCTGACTCGAATATTGTGTGTGCATGAGATTTAAGTTCAGAGATGTATGATTGTTTTATTTTTGGGTTTAAAAAAATTTAATTTGATGAGTTTTTATTGGTTTTGATTTAAGGTGTACGCAAGTGAGAGATGGATTATTTGGTGGCCTCAATTTGGGCTTCCAAACTATAGCAGGACAGGTAAGCTGACTAGCAACCTAAAATAACTTGGCAAATATGCAACATTAATTTCATTACTACAAGAGAAAATACTATCGTGAAGTGTTTCCTTCACTGGTTATTAGAAACCATGGATAACATAACATATAAGAACTTTTAGTGTATGTTTGAATATATAGGATTGGGATAACTGGAGTTAACCAGTGAAGGGTGCAAACCCTCCACTCAAGAAAGACAGCTAAAGTATATTTGTTATTTATCCATTTTGATTTTTTTATAAAGGTGCAATGGGGAGACAAAGTGGAGATAAAAGAAATGATTAGCTTGGATTAGAGTTTTGAGAACTTCATGTATTTCATTTTGGTTGAAATAATAATAAGAGCTATTTCAATTGCAAACCGAGTCTCAGACAAACAAATGTTTAGATTATTGGTATTGTAGATACCTTCACACATGCACTTGTGTTACCATTGTATTTAGACATGCTCATAGTGGTTATGGGATTAGAGTAAGCTCTATAAAATCTATATGTTATCATTGTATTTAGACATGCACTAGGTTGTGCATCATCTTCAACAACACCCAAGTTGAGATGTGGAAACAAATCATTGAAGCTGGAATTGATTTTTTTTGTCAAAACAACAAACACGTATTATATAGTATTCAAAACCCTAAAACTGTTCCGTCCAAACTGACAGTATTTCTGACTTTTTTTTAAAGTAGCGAGGGTATACGCTAGTTTCCGCATTTTGAATGAGGGCATTTGCTAAAATACATTTTATCGTGGGTATTTAGGTCATTTTACATATCACGTGTGACGCACGTGAGTTCACTTAACGGGAATTTTAACGGCTCCATCCACACTAGGGGTATTTCTTAGTTTTTTTAAATAGTGGGGATATATGCTAGTTTCTATATTTTGAATGGGAGCATTTGCTAAATTATCCCTATAATAAATCACAAAGAAAAACTATCAAGTGACTTTCAATCAATAGTAAGGAAATCAATGGTCCAGATCTAAGTTCCCAAAAGACATTTTTTCCCCAAAAGTTTCTCCCCAAAACTCAAATTCAAATTCCCCAAAATAGCTCCTTTATTTATTTAACTATTTATGTCTCTCTCTCTCCCTCTCCCCCTCTCTCTCCCTCTCCTATTCAGATCAGTTTCCTCCTCAATTCCCCAATCCAGAGAGCGCCAATTTTTGTTTCTCTCTCCACTAGGAATTTTAAGCCGCTAACTCCAAATTCCTAAAACCATTCTTCTTAAACTTTTGCCTCCATTCCATTGGCGAAGCCTCCATCATTCTCTCAAGCGCGAATCTCAAAGCAAATCCAAATCCAAATCCAGTGTCGAACCCTAGTCAAGAGGTCGTCGCCGATAATTGATCCGCTGCTGATTTCGTATCAGCGACTCCCCTCTACCAAATCAAGAACGAATATCTAGCGACTCCATATCGGTGACTCCCCTCCACCGAATTGAGAGCCTCTACATGCGATGCGACGACTCTAATTTCATCTCATTAACCAAATTCTCATTCTAATTTTTTATTTTGTGTGTGCAGGGGATTACTCAGTTTTTTGATGACTCGAATTTTGTGTGTGCATGTAATCTAAGTTCAGAGATGTATGATTGTTTTATTTTTGCGTTTAAAAATTTTTAATTTGGTGATTTATTTGATGAGTATTCTATTGGTTTTGGTTTAAGGTGTACGCAAATAAGAGATGGATTATTTGGTGGCCTCAATTTGGGCTTCCAAACCATACCAGGACATGTAAGCTGATCAGCAACCTAAACTATCTTGGCAAATATGCGACATTAATTTCCTTACTATAAGAGAATATACTATCGCGAAGTGTTCCCTTCACTGGTTATTAGAAACCATGGATAACGTAACATATAAGAACTTTTGTGTGTTTGGATATATAGGATTGGGATGACTGCAGTTTACCAGTAAAGGGTGCAAACTCTCCACTCAAGAAAGACAACTAAAGTAAATTTGTTATTGATCCATTTTGATATTTTTGTTATAAAGGTGCAATGGGGAGACAAAGTAGAGATAAAAAGAAATGATCAGCTTGGATTAAAGTTTTGGGAACTTCATGTATTACATTTTGGTTGAAATAATAATAAGAGGTATTTCAATTGCAAATTGAGTTTCAGACAAACAAATGTTTAGATTATTAGCATTGTAGATACATTCACACCTGCACTTGGGTTACCATTGTATTTAGACATGCTCATAGTGGTTATAAGATTAGAGTAAACTCTATAAAACCTATATGATCATGTTCTTGCATATCTATTACAAGCATCTAAAAGTGATGTTGAAGTTAAAACAAAATCTATACAGTGTTTCTAACAAACTATATGCATTCTAGGTAAGTTCAAGCTAATGATCAAGATGGCGATGGTTGAGTTTAAAAGTAGATATGTTGCTTCCTTATATAATATGTTTCTTCAATTAATTTGCTGGATCTCTAAAACTATTTTATATAATCAAACAAAGTGCAAAGTGCACCGTTCTGAAGACGTGCCGTATGCACGTGTCAACGGACCGGGCAAACCTAGTATATATAATAAAACACAAGACAATTCAAACAAAAGTTATCAAGTGGCTCTTCTTCAATTGGAAGGAAATCAACGGTTTAAATCTATGCCCACAAAAGACATTTTCCCGCGCGTTACATCTGAATTTTTAGTTTTAAAAATCTATATTTATTAAGACGTGCATCCCATATGTAAATTACCAGTACTATTTTAATGACAAACAATCTAAACCATCAGACCCGGCCCTCAAGTCCAACAAATCATCCATAAATTGTAAAGAGTTGCTCAGAATAGCTAACAGTGTCATCAACAAGGGTTTTCTTAACAAGAACTCTCAAGTTGTCCTCATCTATATAGTTATAAATAACTAGTATCATGCACGTGCGATGCACGTGGAGGAAGAAGGGAAAAGACAAAAAAAAAAGGAAAATAATTCCCAAACTGCTCCACTGACGAAAATATGTACCAAACTGGGCCACTTTCGCACGTGCACGCGGGGAAGAAGGAAAAGGACAAAAAAAAGGAAAATAATTTCCAAACTGGTCCACTTTCGAAAATATTTACCAAAATGGGCCTGGCTTTAAAATGACAAAAAAAAAAAAAAACAAAAAACAATGACAAATACCACTAAGGCCTTCTCCCATTATAATAGTAGAGATTTGCTTAATTCAATTAAAGGACCAACGGGGACAATCTATATATCTATATAATAAAATACATAGAAAGCAATCAAGTGGCTCTCCTTCAATCCTCCAAAATCAAAGGTCCAGATCTAACCTCACAAAACATATTTTCTCGCAAAACTCAAATTCAAATTTCCTCCAAAAACAACTCAGTTATTTATTTAATTCTCTCTCTCTCTCTCTCTCTCTCTCTCTCTCTCTCTCTCTCTCTCTCTCTCTCTATATATATATATATATATATACTAGCATTATACACGTACTGTGCACGTGGAAAAAATTGGGAGATGAAAAGGGCAAAAAAGAATCTGCCAGCACGTGCGTTGCACGGGTTGGGTTATGGACTAAGGCCTTCTCCCATTATAGTAGTATATATATATATATATATATATATATATATATATATATATAGGGAAAAAGGGATATGAGCAACTTGCTCATTTAGTAAATGAGCAATTGATGATGTGGCAAACATGTGATTGAAAAATCCTTAAAGGGTTAGTTGTCCAATGTATCACATGCATGCCACATAATCAATTGCTCATTTACTAAATGAGCAAGTTGCTCATATCCCTTTTACCCATATATATATATATATATATGGGTAAAAGGGTTATGAGCAACTTGCTCATTTAGTAAATGAGAAATTGATTATGTGGCATGCATGTGATTGGACAATCATTAAAAGGATTAGTTGTCCAATGTATCACATGCATGCCACATAATCAATTGCTCATTTACTAAATGAGCAAGTTGCTCATATCCCTTTTACCCTATATATATATATATATATATTATGGAAACATGGATTTCTATACTCCAATTTATAATTATTTTTCTCCATATGCTAATAGAAACATGGACTTTATTTAGAACTAATTATTGTCATACTATTCAAACTTTAGCTACATAATTGTTGATTTACTTTTCACAAGACTTTTCATATGATGTATTGTTCTGAAAACGTACCGTAGGCACGTGGCCACGGGCAAATCTAGCTCTTCAATATCTCATAATCATATGCTAAAAAAAGTTAATAATTCATACAAACATTGAAATTTGTATGTTCAATGACCAAACATATGTGACTAATAGAGCATAAAAATAACCTTTCTCGTAACTGTGATTGTGGGATTGAGTCATAACCAACCCACTGAGAGGACAAACACAAATAGGATGCTTTGATCGCAGCATAGATAGAAACAGTACCTAGTGTCTAAATTATTCGTTTCTACTTGAATGTAGTACTCAAAACGATATTCAATTAATAGAAGTTTGGCCTACAGAAAGGCTGTCTCAAAGTGATTGATGGAACATATTACACATTGGATGGCACATAAATTGAATCTATACAAAAGTTTAATCTTCATGACGAAACAATCAACAACAATTACTTTCTTGGATTCAGAACAGTCTGTACACATAAATTGTTGGAATTGGGGCGTCAACAAACGTCCTCTAGTCGCAGTGGAACTAATAAAGCAATGAGAAAGACGAAGTAGAAGAGGCGAATGAATTGAGCAAGCAAGTAGATCCACCTAACTAACACAAACATAACAACGATGACTTATCCCGGTTAGTTTTTGCTTAATCCGGGGGGAAATATAGGAAGATCTGATATTCAACTAGAAGAGATTACAATGAGTTACTGATTCACTTGACACAAGGAATTAAACTCACCCACGATGAACTATCTCTCTCTCGAGCCTCTCTTTGCAATGGAGAAAAGAATCTATGAAGTACTCCCTCTCATATTGAAGGAGTTTACAATATATATAGAAGAACAGAGAGAAACCCTAGGTCTAATCTTGATCCTCAGTCGTCCGATAAAACCTGGAATAGAAGTAACTGAATAGGAACGGTACGATCTAACTTGGAGTTGAAGATTGGGCTGAAACAACCTAACAAATCGAGGCCCAAAACTGAACACAGCGGCGCGGGTGGTCGACCGTCCACCAAGACCGGTCGACCGTACCGCTCTCTGACTTCCCAGTACACATAGCGGTCGGGGGTGCAGTCGGGGGGTGCGATCGACTGTCACCCAGACCGGTCGACCGCAACTAGCTGCACCAACTGCTGCTGTTGTTCTCCTTCTACTCACTTCGACGTTTCGACCTCCGTGCTTTATATTACCTTCTTTTAATCTGAACAACGAGTATACAAGACACAATCCTAACAAACTCCATCTTAGATTGCATACGAGTGTTATCACATGATGTGTTAATCATCTCCAAACTCTAACAAATTCCACTTGTAAAGAAAACTTAGAACAATAGCTTCTTCTTCTAGTTGAATTGATCTCTACCCAATCTCACCAAATCTAGTACAGCCCCACAAAGGCCCACCTCCATAGATGTACTCACGAAGTTGCCAAACTCCACACGAACTCCACCTACCATTAGGCTTTCTCCACCTCTCGACGATATTCGAACGTCGTGGTCTCGTCTCGATGAATCTAGTTGCGGCAAACTAGCTGAGCTTGTGGGAATACCGAGAAAAGGAGCAATACTTGTGCAAGTATTTCGAATTCTCCAAATCTTGTAGAGATTGTTTTGGCTTGGCCCAACCATTCTCATACCTCTAATCACCTTACGATGACCTTGAAAAATAGACAGAACTCCACCTCGAGCTGTGTACCTGTAGCCCTGTACATCAAGAGTTTCCAAGGAAATCAGATTCCGTTTCAGCAGAGGAATATGCAAAACATCCCTTAAAGTGAACATATGTAGACCTGGCATCTTCAACTCAATTGTCCACTCACCCACTACTTCACAAATCTCCCCAGTTCCCATTGTCACACAACGCCCCGTAGTAGACTTATAAGTAGAAAACAACTCCCTCTCGGAGCAAATATGAGAAGAACTCTCTGAGTCAAGAAACCAACTAGAATCCACTTCTAAAGAATTTGAAACAAGAAGATACGAACTACATGAATCAAAGACACCAAAGGCACTAACTACATTAGCGGCTGAACTCCCGTTCTTGGCACTCTCCTGATTCTGTAATTTCCAACAGTCTTTCTTGATATGCCCTGGCCTCTTGCAATATCGGCAACAGATCGAATCCTTTACCAAAGCACTTTGTCTTCCCCCCCTGAAGGACCATCCACTGCTAGACAACTTGTAGGAATAGACGATGCAGATTTATGGGTCTTCTTCCTAAGTTGATTTTCCTTCAATGCTTTGATTACACCATCTACCGAAATACTCTCCTTGGCAGATCTACCATGTAGCATGGTCGTGATCAAAGGCTCGTACAAATCTGGCAGTGAATATATCAGGTTGAAAGCTTTATCTTCCTCACATACATCTGGGTTGATCGCCTTAAGTTTAGATAATACCTTATTGAACTCTGTAATGTGGTCTTGGAGATCGGTACCTTCCTTCATAGATAAACGGAATAACTTCCTCTTCAATGCATCTGATCTAATAACGACGAACCAGAGTAGTCAGTTATGAGTCTTTCCCACAGCCTCGCTGCGTCAGTTTCTTCAAGAAATCTGCACTTGATCTCGTCCACCAAGGATAGTCGGATTAGATTTATGGCTCTTTCACGAATATCTTCTTAAACGTCATCCTTCATATCAGTTGACTTTTCCTTCATCTTTACTGCTGACTGCAACCATTCTTGAATAAGAACATCATACATGTTAGTCTTCCAAAGATTGAAATTGATCTTACCATCAAACTGCTTGATCTTCAAAATACTGTGGCCTGTCATCTTAACCAAGGAACTCGAAAACCTGAAGCTCTGATACCAGTTGTTGGGATTGGGGCGTCAACAAACTCCTTCTGGTCGCAGCGGAACTAATAGAGCAATGAGGAAAACGAAGTAGACGAGGCGAATAAATTGAGCAAGCAAGTAGATCCACCAAACTAATACAAACACAACAACGATGACTTATCCCGGTTAGCTTTTGCTTAATCCGAGGGGAAATATAGGAAGATCTGATATTCAACTAGAAGAGATTCCAAGGAGTTACTGATTCACTTGACACAAGAAATTAAACTCACCCACCAAGAACTATCTCTCTCTCGGGCCTCTCTTTGCAATGGAGAAAAGAATCTATGAAGTACTCCCTCTCATATTGGAGGAGTTTACAATATATATAGAAGAATAGAGAGAAACCCTAGGTCTAATCTTGATCCTCAGTCGTCCGATAAAACCTGGAAAAGAAGTAACTGAATAGGAACGCTACGATCTAACTTGGAGTTGAAGATTGAGCTGAAACGCCATAACAAATCGAGGCCCAAAACTGAACACAGCAGTGCGGGAGGTCGACCGTCCACCAAGACCGGTCGACCGTACCGCTCTCTGACTTCCCAGTATAAATAGCGGTCGGGAGTGCAGTCGGGGGGTGCGGTCGACTGTCACCCAGACCGGTCGACCGCAACTAGCTGCACCAACTGCTGCTGTTGTTCTCCTTCTACTCGCTTCGACGCTTCAACCTCCGTGCTTCATATTACCTTCTTTTAATCTGAACAACAAGTATACAAAACACAATCCTAACATAAATACCGTTGCTTCATGTCTATGAGATATATGTGATACACAAGCCTTGACATAAATCAGTTTGGTTTTGTGATTTTTATTTTCCTTTTAATTCTATTGGTTTTCTTCTTCTCCTCCATCTCTGATTTTCGATCTTTAAGATCAAACTAGATTTTAATGCAAACATTTTGTAACCAAAGTTGTAACAAAGAAAATAAATTTTTCGAAGTTGGCCCTATTTTTTAAACAAATTTTGTAACACTCTCTTTGGTGTGTTATCAATGTGCTCAAGGAGAGTACGTAGTTCTCCCATCCCCAATATGGCGAGTGAACCCTTCCCTTTAGTAGCAAGGAAGTCGAATGCTTCTTGAAGTTTCAACTCAAATAGTCGTCTACGGGATGTGATGGGAGTGGTGGACATCAATCGAACTACTGGACTCACCTCTACAGTGATCTTGCTGATGTTTTTTTACGATTTCCAACTCGGTTTCCATTGCAAAGACATGCTTCGTTGTTTTCATATATGATGATGAAATTGTTGTCAAGAAAGTTGATCGACCAGTTCTGTTTCATACTTATCTTCAATAGTTTCAACCTTTTCTAGTAGACTTTCTACACCCTCCAACATGTTAGGGATGTGTCTTGAATACTCGTGATTCAGATTAAAAGAAGGTAAGATGAAGCACGGAGGTCGAAGCATCGAAGAGAGTGGAAGAAAACAAAGTAACAATAGTTGCAATCGACTGTCCCAAGTTGCGGTCGACCGCACCCCCGACCACAGTTGCACTGGGTTTGGCCGAGAGGTGGATGGTCGACCTATCTTGTTGGACGGTCGACCGTTCGCGGCGCTGTGTTCGTTTTGGGTTTCGATTTGTTAGGTCATTTCAACCCAATCTTCAACTACAAGTTAGATCGTAATGCTCCTATTCAGTTATTTCTTTTCTAGGTTATATCGGACGACTGAGAATCAAGATTAGACCTAGGTTTCTCTCTATTCTTGTATATATATTGTAAACTCCTTCAATATGAGAGTAGAGTACTTCATAGATACTTTTCTCCATTACAAAGATAGGCTCGAGAGAGATAGTTCTTGGTGGGTTAGCTTAATTCTTTGTATTGAGTGAATCAGTAACTCATTATAATCTCTTCTAGTTGAATATCAGATATCCGTATATTTTCCCCGGATTAAGCAAAAGCTAACCGGGACAAATCTTCATTGTGTTTGTGTTTGGATTGGTGGATCTACTTGCTTGCTCAATTGATTCGTCTCATCTCTTCGACTCCTCATTGCTCTAATTAGTTCCGCTATGACCAGAGGCATTTGTTGATGCCCCAATCCTAACAACTGGTATCAGAGCTTCAGGTTGCCGAGTTCCTTGGTTAAGATGACAGGTCACAGTCTTTTGAAGATCAAGCAGTTTAATGGAAAGATCAATTTCAATCTTTGGAAGGTTGACATGTATGATGTCCTTGTTCAAGAACGTTTTCACTTAGCCGTTAAGAAGAAAGAAAAGCCATCCGACGTGAAGGAGGATGTTTGGGAAGATATTCGTGAAAGAGCCTTAAGTCTGATTCGACTATCCTTGCCGGACGAGGTCAAGTGCAGATTTTAGGAAGAAACTAACGCAGGTGAGTTTGTGGGAAAAACTCATAGCTGACTACTCTAGTTCGTCGTTATTAGATCGGATGCATTGGAAGAGAAAGTTGTTCCGTTTATCTATGAAGGAAGATACCGATCTCCAAGACCACATTACTGAGTTCAATAAGATATTATCTGAACTTAAGGAGATTAACGCAGTTGTGTGTGAGGAAGATAAAGCTTTCAACCTGATATATTCACTGTCGGATTCGTATGAGCTTTTGATAACTACCATGCTACACAGTAGATCTGCCAAGGAGAGCATTTCGGTATATGGTGTAATCAAAGTATTGAAGGAAAATCAACTCAGAAATCACCGTCCATTCGTACAAGTTGTCTAGCAGTGGATGGTCCTTCGGGAGGAAGACAAAGTGCTTTGCAAAAGGATTTGATCTGTTGCCGTTATTGCAAGAGGCCAGGGCATATCAAGAAAGATTGTTGGAAGTTGCAGAATCAGGAGAGCGCAAAGAACGAGAGTTCAACCGCTAAAGTGGTTAGTGCCTTTGATTCAGGTGATTCATGTCTTCTTGTTTCAAATTCTTTAGAAGTAAATTCTAATTGGCTTCTTGACTCAGGGAGTTCTTCTCATATTTGCTCCGAGAGGGAGTTGTTTTCTACTTATAAATCTACTACAGGGCGTTGTGTGACAACGGGAACTAGGGAGATTTGTGAAGTAGTGGGTGATGGGACAGTTGAGTTGAAGATGTCAAGACTAAACATGTTAACTTTAAGGGATATTTTGCATATTGTCTACTGAAACGGAATCTGATTTCCTTGGGAACTCTTGATGCACGGGACTGCAAGTACACAGCTCGAGGTGGAGTTCTGTTTGTTTTTCAAGGTCGTCGTGAAGTGATTAGAGGTATGAGAGTGGTTAGGCCAAGCCAAAACAATCTCTACAAGTTTTGGGGAATCCGAAATACCTGCGCAGGTGTTAATACTTGTTTTACTGTTATTCCCACAAGCTCAGCTAGTTTGCCGCAACTAGAATTATCGAGACGAGACAACGACGTTCGAATGTCGTTGAAAGGTGGAGAAAGCCTAAGGGTAGGTGGAGTTCGTGCGGAGTTTGGCAACTTTGTGAGTACATCTACGGAGGTGTGTCTTTGAGAGGCTACATTGGATCAGGTGAGATTTGGTAGAGATCAGTTCAACTAGAAGAATAAGCTATTGTTCTAAGTTTATTTAACTGGAATTCATTAAAGTTTGGAGATGAATAACACATCATGTGATAGCACTTGTATGCAATCCAAGGTGGAGTTTGTTAGGAATGTGTCTTGAATACTCATGGTTCATATTAGAAGAATGTAAGATGAAGCACAGAGGTCGAATCGTCGAAGAGAGTAGAAGAAAACAGAGTAGCAATAGTGCAGACACAGTTGCGGTTGACTGTCCCAAGTTGAAGTTGACCGCACACCCGACCGCAGTCGCACTGAGTTTGGCCGAGAGGTGGACGGTCAACCGATCTTATTGGACGGTCGACCGACCGCGGTGCTGTGTTCGTTTTGGGCCTCGATTTGTTAGGTCGTTTCAGCCCAATCTTCGACTTCAAGTTAGATCGTACGGCTCCTACTCAGTTACTTCTTTTTCAGATTATATCGGATGACTGAGAATCAATATTAGACTTAGGTTTCTCTCTATTCTTCTATATATATTGTAAACTCCTCCAACATGAGAGTAAAGTACTTCATGAATTCTTTTCTCCATTGCAAAGAGAGGCTCGAGAAAGACGGTTCTTGGTGCATAAGTTTGATTCCTTGTATTGAGTGAATCAGTAACTCTTTCTAATCTCTTCTAGTTGAATGTCAGATCTCCCTATATTTCTCTCCGGATTAAGCAAAAGCTAACTGGGATAAATCATTGTTGTGTTTGTGTTTGGATTGGTGGATCTACTTGCTTGCTCAATTGATTCATCTCATCTCTTCGACTTCCTCGCTACTCTAATTAGTTCCGCTGCGACCAGAGGCGTTTGTTGACACCCTAATCCCAACACAACCATCGCTAACCTTCAATTGTGGACTTCCTCATCGCTCGTTCATCATTTCTATCAACATCTTCATGTTTTCCCACTTCGCCTCTAGAATCTCAACGAGGGTCTCCACGTGGTAACCGACTTGAATAGCTTAGCTTCCATGCTTCACCAAATACTCCTTCAAGATATAAATCACTGGGTGTTTATCTAGCACCGATCGGGTCGGACCCTATCCTATGGTAGTGGGTTTGGATCCGGATCCGGGTCTGTTCTTTTTTCCGAGTCCAGTTCGGATCCGATCGGTTTCGGGGTACCCAACGAGTCCAAAAATACATGACAATAATTTTTCTTTTCAATGTTTACTAAAGATTTCGATATTCAAATTCATAAAATATTTTTTTCTTGTAGATGATCACATAAATTAGCTACAAAGAGAAAGTGAAATTAAAATCAAATAATATGTAAATGAATGTAGATATTCTGATTTTAAAATATAAAAAGCATGAGATGCAGTAAATGAATGTAGATAAGTTGATTTTACAATATAAAGAGTATGAGACGCAAATTGGGAGTTAAAAAAAAAAAAAAAATTGCATTAGTATTAGCATATTGAACTTTATTTCTAATATACTAAAGTTTATATTGATCTACTGTTGGGTCCACGGATCGGGTTCAGGTCAGATCGGATCCAAAATCATTGAACCCTAATACTACCCGTCTAGAATCGGGTAGTTCCAGTCGATTGTCGGGGCTACGTTGGGTCCAGGATACAGGTAATTGTGACCATGCTAGGTTTATCAGTGGCAAGATGAAGCCCGACATGTTTTTAAAGAGTACAAGTAATGAGATGGCTTTTGATGAGGATAGAGTAGTTAAGGTTCTCTGATCAACCAATCCATGTATCATATTTACGAGGATGAGAAGAAGCTGTCTAAGCATTTAAGGAGAAGATGAGAATGTCCACTCGACTCCAACAACCAACCCCCTTGGCCCTCACCAGTCCCTATCTAAATTTATCTCATCCTCCATTCCCCATCAAAATTTATCTTGTCCTCCAAAATTTGCACCGAGCATTATCTGGTCACCAGTCTCAATCAACTTCATCGGCATATGGCCAGGGAGTTACGGAGTGCAGGGAAGTGACAAGGGTGGCCGGCCAAACCAAAGAAGATTCATGATATCCTATCGAACCAGAATAATATCAAATCAAAAAATATAGAGAAGAATTTTGTGTAGTAGGAACATCTGAAAGGAAATATAAACAAAAAATAATAGATCAGCAGACAAACTGCACTGGCATTTCTTATAAGGATTTATCACCTAATAGTTTGCAAGGGAGATAGGCAACAAAGAACACAGTTATGTCATAGTTATCTATGACCTATCCGAACTATTACAGAACTGAAGTCAGCCAAAATATGTGGAATCGGGCAAAACCATGCCAGAGACAATATTTAGCATAAAACGAACTATCCAAAATATCCAAAATAAAGTCGCTTCCATTTTCTCCAGTCTCCCCTGCTTTCAACCAAACAGTTGGTGGAGCACTCCAGGTCTTGCATTTTATTATGAAACAAAGAATAATAAATAGCCAGACTACAAGAAAATTGACGAGCGGGGTTTCAAGATGAAGTAGACTGCTTCAGATAAGCAATGAGATCCGCACGGTCTTGGGGCTTCTTCAGACCAGGGAACACCATCTTGGTTCCAGGAATATACTGCAGAACGACAAAGAGGAAAAGTTATGCATAAGAATTGATAATTCAATCGGATTTATGCTGCAGAAAGCAACGAGAACTGATAATCTTTACAACAATGGCATAAAAATAACAAGGTGAAGGAGGCATGCAGAGAAAATCCATTTATATTGTGGAAGGTTTCCTCAATTTAGTTATCACATTAAATGTATCTATATATGGTTCTGGAACCATCATTAGCATTGAAGGCCACAAAGAACATGACTGCCAATTTCCTTGACGACAAAAGTATTTGCATGAGCAATCACCAAATTTAAAGAAATCTAAGAAACCTCACAAGTATGTACGACCTACAACTAGGACCCTGATATCATACATCTTAATTTGACAGTCATGAAAAAGATTCAAGAGAGAGACAATGGAGGCTGCATCTCCTTTGTGCATCTATACATATGAGAGCTCAATTACGTAAATTTTTCTTGGGCATTTCGTATATAGGCCCTTACAAAAACTTCCAAGTTTTACAAGTTAAACTACTCCCCAGACCCATCATTCTATCCTCTTGTTGCTTATCTTCTCAGTTTCTAACATCCACTCACCCTAACTAGCCATTTGATCGCTTACTTGCTATGTTTCTTCCCGGTCTCCTTTAGTCCTTTTCATTTATTCTGTCACGTACGCTCATCTTTTATTCATGATCTTCATTTCACTTTTTTCTTAATTTTGCCTCCCACTGCAGCTCCCTCCAATCAGCTAAAACTCTATCCTATCTTTCTAGCCATATTCAAAGCTAAACTTTATTTTCCTCCCAATCACATCTACCCATCAACTACGTCATGCAATGCAAATAAAATTCAGGCTTTTAAACAATGGAAAGCTATAGAGAAAGCAGTGAAGGAAACACATCTTTAGAATATGACACATGGAGATGCTTGACGCTTATGTCCAATATCTAGGTGCTTTGCTTAAAGGATTTCGCAAACATTGCACCAATGAACAATAACATGGTTCACTATTACAAATCATCTCAATCATCTTAACTTACATACTAGCGAAGCAGGAAGATAGCACTTTATTTATGTTGTTAAAAAAGATAGCACCCTTTCAGAATGATAGGAGAGCAAAATCATTTTACAAAATGTGCTAAAGGATTTAACGGGTGTTTCAGGAGAACAAATTATACTTTTAAAGTGATCTTACAACAACAGCAACAACAACACAAAACCTTTTTCCCAACTAGTTGGGGTCGACTACATGAATCCTGGTTTTCCATCTTGCTTGGTTTAGCGCAATTCTGTAAGGTCACAAGCTATCATAACTTTTCTCACCGTTTCCACCCAAGTTAGTTTAGGTCTTCCTCTACCCCTAACTCTACCCTCAATACTTATCAAATCAATCTTTCTAACAGGGACACTACTAGGTCTATGTGTGACATGTCCAAACCACCTGAGGCGATTCTCTCTTAACTTATATTGGATTGGGGCTACCTTTAGCATGTCTCGTATATGCTCGTTGAGTCGTTTCTAATTCTATCCTTGTTTTACCACACATCCATCTTAGCATCCCCATCTCCGCTACACCCATTTTATGGACATATTGTTTTTTTATTGCCAAACATTCTGCTTCATACATCATTGCTGGTCTAACAGCCTTCCTATGAAAATTTTCCTTCAACTTCAAAGGTATACATTTGTCACATAAAACACCAATGGCTTCTCAACTTAAGCCACCCTGCTTGGATCCTATATATAACATCTTCACAAATCTCCCCATCTCTTAATCGAAACACTGTTAAAGTAATCTTGAGAAGACTAAATAAAGAAACTGTGCATCACTCTTAAATTTTAAGAAATTAAAATAACATATATATTTTAAAAGAATAGATATGAAGGATCCATACAGCACCAAGCTGAATGATTTACAAATTTCTTTTAAGGTCACAATCTAAACAAGTGAAAACTTGACGATCAATCGAAACCACCTAAAAAAATTAAACTGCAAGAGCAATTGTAAGGGTGGAAGTGGGTCTGGGCCGGCACGAAAGCACGTGGGCCAACACAATGGTTTATGGTACATGGACTAGTACTATTTGAGAATGGGTAAACTTGGGCTTCTAAATTGAGGCACAAATTGAATTTGGACCAGACCTGAGTATGCAATGGCACAACCCATAGGCAGGCGGCCCACAGCACAACCCATTTAGACCCGCAGTGCATGTAATACTTTACACATGAAAAAACATTTATACGCAAGGATAGGAAAGTGTGTAGCAATATGAAAAAACAAGAAATATGATGGGACAAGATTAATTAATCATTAATTTCTCTGTCTTCCAACGGATGTGAAGAGACGTGTTAGTTAGGGCTGCAAACGAACCGAGCTATTCGCGAGCTACTCAGCTCGAGCTTGGTCAAAGCTCGGCTCAAGTCGAGCTCGAGCCAAGCTCGAGCTTTGAAGGTACGTGGGTTTTAGGAGTATTCGGCTCGAACTTGGTCAAAGCTCAGCTCGGCTCGTGTCGAGCTCAAGCCTGAAAGTGAGCTCGATAAATAAACGAGCCGAGCTCGAGCCTCAAGATATTCGGCTCGACTCAGCTCGTTTGCAGCCCTAGTGTTAGCTGAGTTACAAAACCACAATTTCTCTCTTCATGTGGAACATTCACAAAATCATACACCTATATCCCCCTATTATCCCCATGTTCAGTTCACACGCCAATTTCTTCAATTTCTCCTTCCATATTCTTTTCACTTTCATTTGCTTTATTTTTTTGGTTCTTTCTTTTATTTTTATTTATTTCCTTCTATTTACTCTAGAGACATGAATGTTGTTTTATTCTCAATGTATTCATTTATTATAATATCTTTGATTGTCAATTCTAAAGTTGGATTTGAAAATATTATGTATTTAAAATAGATAATGAAGCAGATAATCCGTAATATATAAGTAAGAAAATGTCCAAAAATTTCAGGTTTGCCGACAAGTTAGGCACGAGTGTCAGCCCAGGCCCAGTAGGACTACTGCATGGGCTTATCAATCCAAGCCCACAATGGCACAATGTGAGTAGGTCCAGGTGAGAACACAATTTGTATAACTATGGGTAGGGCCCGAGCAGAGCTAGCCACAACCCAGCACGGGCCACGTCCACCCTAGGCAGATGCAGCTAAAGATATGACAAACAAACAAATCTAAGATGAAAGAGAAGGCTAAAGAGGGGGAGCCTACCATTACCCATGTGAAAAGCTACACTTCGTATGGTATAAGTAGTAAAATTCAATAACTCTAATACAATAAGAACCAAAGAAGTATATCAATCTAAACACATCAAAAGTAGGTGGGAGAAGTGGAGAATTGACATAGAGATATATAAGTTTAGGCATAAATATCATCTGAAGAAACTGTCTGACAAGGAATCAGAACATGAAAATGTTCAAGGGGCCTAAGATCTAGAAGTTGCTATAACAACACCATGCAACCCAACAAAAAAAAACTCTGATAAGAGCAAAAATATTCCATCCCCCCCCCCCTCCTCCCTCCTCTCTCTTCATGGAATCGAAGTTGTGATTTAATAGAAGGAATCCCCTAAAGGAGGCTAGTGACCTTCCCGAAAAGGGCCAACCAACTAAGACTAGGTACTAACAGGATTTGTATTTGAATCTGTAAATATCAGTGTGATTCAAATACTTTTTATATAAACGATAACTTAAATAACTAATTCCGTCGTACTTATTGTGTTCAATAAAAAACCCGACAATATAATAACTTTAACATTTTTGCATGTTTTACCTATAAAACGAGAAACCACTAAACAAAAATTTCTTCTTGGACCGACATGTGACACATTTCTATTAATTAACAATGCCAACAAACTACAAAAGCAAAAAACAGAAGGGTAAAAAAACAAAAGAAAAACCAAAAGAAAATCTAGTCTCTGATCAAGTACATAGTCATAACCAAATACTACAGATTCGAAAGTCAAACAAAAACTAATCAATTTATTACAAAGCATAACCAGAAAAACAATGACCAAAATAGTCATCTTTCAATTTGTGTAATGGACCAGGTTGAATAGTAATCCTATATTCTTTAGAAAAGGGTCACTATGGGGGGTCAGTATAAACCGAGAAATCTATATTTAATGAAGATGACAAACAAAACATTGACCATATCATTATAATACAAAAGCTGTTTGAATGGATATAAAACTTCGATATCAACCACAAGAAAAAGTCCTCTCAAGATAAAATTTATGTTAGAAAGATCAAACCTAGCAATCAAATATCAAACTGTACCAAATGTTCTAACATAATCAGAATTCTCACAATTATATACAAATACCATCAGTCTCAAGTTACCAGGTTGACAAATGATACCTTCTTTGGGTTAAGCAGGTAATCGTACAAAGTAGGCTCTTCCCAAATCACAGCCATGTTCTTGTTCGCAGCAGAATACGAATAGCCAGCAGTAGTGCCAGATTGCCTCCCAAACAATCCATTCAGGTTGGGGCCTATAGAACACAAGTAAAATAGTATTAGAAATTTAGAACAAGTCACCCAAATCCACAACCCAATAAGCCAAGAAAATTAATTAAATCATCTTCAACAAACGCTCTAATTGTCAAATCCAGATTCAATTTGCAACTCCAATAATTTAAAAGATACACATGATCTTGTTTCCATCTATCTTCACAATTCCAAGTTTTTAAGGACGTATAATATAATATACACTTTAAAACCCCATAAAGGCCATCAAAAGTTACTCTTAGTATCTAAAAAAATTAATAATAACGAAATTTCCAATACTACAAAAGGTTGGTAAAAACTTATGAAATGGCACATACAACACTTGTCCACATGAAGCATCTAATTGCACTTAATTGATATCTATATTACTATATAGTGCAAGGAGGGGTGTGTGACAAATGACAATGCCCTCCCCAGCCCTTTTCTATTACTGTCTTTCTTTATTGTCGTCCTGTATTTATGAACATGTGCTTCATAATAAAAACCAATTCTCAATATTTTTGAATTGGGAGCAAAAAACATAAGCATTGCATTTAGAATAATGCTTTCTCTACTCAAGCTTATAGAATGAGACACAAGAAAGTGGAGCTCATATTCATGCATATCATCACTAATTGTTTGTGGGATTCACTTTAACCCCCGTTTCCGTTTATATTGATTTTCTTTTCATTTTTCTTTTCTTCGTATTCTTGAATTTCAATTTCCTTATAAATTCTTTTCATTCGTTTAAATTCATTTTTTTGTACATCTCTTATTTCATTGAACCTAAGTCCGCATATAAATTCTTCTATTCTCTTTAACCCAATTGCATTCATTTGGATATTCGATTATTTTGTCAAACCCCAAACCCTTAATCAATTCTATAATTTGCTTATTTATTGTGTAAACCCAAACCCAAATCATATTTCATTCTACAATGTATTTCTTGTCTTGTTAATTATTTATTAAAGCACAAATCCTGCCCCTTCTATTATTTATGTTTAGGCCCAATATAACCCATGACCGAAGCCCACTACTGTTACCCATTTAATTAACCTCCTCATTATTTAACCCAATCTAATGACCTATATATATACCCTAATCGCCTATTTATTAACCCTAATCACTATTAATTAAACTCTAACCTAATCTCATCCTTCACCCCTTCAGCCGCCTACCTCCTTCTCAATCCCGAGCTACTCCTTCCCCACATCACCCAACACCTCTCTCTCTCCTCACCGGATGTAATACCCCTAATTTTCTTGCAATAAATATACATATACATTGTTATATATATATATATATATATATATATATATATATATATGTGTGTGTGTGTGTGTGTGTGTGTGTGTGTGTGTGTGTGTGTGTGAGTGTGTGTGCATTGACATTATTATTTTTTCATACACTACACTATTATTTTTTTTATGTTAGTATGGTTAGTTTATTTTAAAAACCTAATATGTTTTCTTTTAAAGGCCCAACTTGTTTTCTTTTAAAAAGCCCAACACTTTCTTTTTTAAGGCCCAATCCAATAGTATTAAGGGCTTAAGTGCAATTAAATAAAGTATGAGGGGTTATGTGCAAAAGTGGAGGACACCTAAGCCTTCTACACTTCTCCACACACCTCTCCTTCTCTCTTTTTCCTTCTTTCTGCAGACAGCCAGCAGCAACATCAGTTTTTGTCCCCCCCTCCTTTCTATATATATATGAGTTAACTACTATACTACCTTACTTTTTTCACTACCTACTACTCCTGCACTTCTCTCCTTCTCTCTTTTCTCTCTTTACTGCCGACAGCAACAGCAGCCCATCTCCCCTTTCTTTCTATAAATACACATAAGTTTTCCTACTTCTTTCAATCCTATTCTACTTCATCCTATTACTATACTACTACTGCCGCAAGCATTAATACTACTACTACTGCTACTATGAATACTACTCCTAACTACTACTATTTTTTCTACTACCCTACTACTTCCAACTACTACTACTGCTTACTACTACTTCAACTACTACTACTACTATCTACTACTACTATTGCTACTACCTAATTACTACTACTAATATACTACTTCAACTATTCCTACTACTTAGCTACAACTACTTCACTACTCCTTACAACTCCTACTACTACTACTATACCACTCTACTACTACTTTTGGATTGGAGCAAGAAGTCAATAAGACTAAAGGTGCAAGGAGGAGAAGTAGCAACTTCAAGCTTGCAAACAATCAAAGTGGGTATTCTTCATACCTCATGCATTATTATTATTATTATTATTTGTTTGTTATTTATATTTAAATAATTGTGTAGTAGTTTATTAACATGAGTGTGTAGTAATTTATTTGTAGCAAAAGGAAAATTGTTGATAATAGATTGCTTTGGTAGATGGTATAGATTGCTTGTTGAATTAAAATTGAAAGCTTGAATGGTTATCGGTTGTAATCATTAATAGTAGTGATTGAAAAGTATTAAAGTGCTAATGGTTATTGTAGTAATTGTTATAAATGGTTATGTATGCATGCTTGTGTGTATTCAAGAGTTCATGTATTCGTAATAGGAGAGTGATTAGAATAACTATGTTAAGTTCATATGAAAAATAAACTTCAGGTTTAAAGTCCTTTCATTAGCAAGTTAGCAAACTACTAGTTTTGTGTTAGTAAGCTACTAACATTGTATTAGTGAGCTACTAATAAAGTTAGTAAGCCTAATGTGTTAGTAAGTTAGTAAGTTAAATAGATTAGTATGGTAGTAAATTAGTAAAGTAAATATGCTAGAACGTCTTGTTAGTGAGAAGTTAGGAAGTTGGAAATATAGACTTGATCTGGTTATGCTAGTAAGCAATTGAAGAAGTTAGTAAGCATAAATGCAAGTTCGAGATTAGTCGGTGGAAGGACGGTTGAATCAAGAATGCGATTAACTTGTGAAGTTAGTATAGTAATGGTAGTTAGATAGAAAAGTCACTTGTAGTTGCATGCTTAGCTAATTAGAAACTCATGATAAAATTGAGTAGATTGTAGTAAAGTAAAGAACTATTGGTGGTATAGAAGAGATTGTAGGAATGAATACGGTGACTGATGAAATACCATATGCATGTGTATGCGGGTATGCATACTTGAACATTTACATATGGTAGTGTGGTGCACATTGAGTGCGCTAGTTTGGTGCCTGTGTGGGTCAGCTCTTAGCATGATTTGAAAGCCAAGTTGAACCCAAACTAATTAAGATGAGACCTATTAAGATTCAACTAGGTTGGATTCACTTTGAACCTAGTTAATGATATTTTATTGTGATATTTTATTGTAAATGTAAACGACAAAACCTTGAGTACTGATAATTTCACCTAAAAACCAATTGGTGGTTAATGAAGGAATTAAGCGGATGAGTTTTGGCCTAAATTGAGTAAAGGTGTTAGCCCTAAGTAGTGTGACTCATAATTGGTAAGGACAGACACTAGTTGGGCATTGTACTCTCCTGTCAAGGGGACACGTGCGGCGTGATCTCGTCTGGAACACGTGTTAATTTCTGGAATTTAGTGATAGAGATGTCGAAATCTAGGAAAATAGACCCTTATGAGTACGTTATGTTCTAAGTTATCCATATGAAAAAAGAGCTAGAGTGTAACTCTCAATCTCTGGCGGAGTAGGGAAAGGCCCTGCCGATTCGCCCTATGTTCGAATAACTTATGGTAGAGTCCGGGTGTGGAGAAGGACCACCGATTCCGACAGGATTGCAGTAAGCTGAATGATCACCAGCCTGTCGGGAGTGGAGAGAGACCACCGACCGGCAGAGTGGAGAGAGACCACCGATTCCGACAGATCGGAGTGATCACCAACTTTCGGGAGTGGAGAAAGACTACCGATCTGATGCAGTAGACGGAATAGACCGTATTTACTGCAGCTCTACCAGTCACTAAATAAATGTCAGGAACAGGAAGGAGTACAAGAGTAGGATACATGGCAAGGGATTGAACCCTATCATCTGGAGAATACGAACTCGATTTGGGAAGTATGTAGTATGGGATGCATACGTTTCCAAATCAAGTTTGCATTAGATTAAGAGCATGGTGTGCATATGAGTTGTGCATTAGAATCTAGATCATGACATACACCGACACTTGTGATTTGACTTTTACATTTTTCTTCTACATCAAATATTGATTGTTGAGGATTTTGGAGATTGTGGTTTTCATCCGCGTTGCGTCAGTTGTATTCAACTGACGTGCCCACAATTTGCTAATGCAGGATCGCTGATCGTGGAGCAGGGAACTCGAGTTGCAGAAAGTATCCAAGTGTAGGATAAAGTTTCCTTGTGCAATGTAAGTTTCTAATTTCCTGTAATTTTTCTGTATTGTGTACTCATTGACGTAAAGATTCTGGGTAAGTGTCACGAGCTTCCAGTGTGTGGAACTCGGGGCGCTACACCGGAACCACCAGCAAGCTCGTCGCCTCGCCGTCCCCTCCTCGAGCCTGAATAGCAGCAACCCGACACCACAAACCAACAACTCCTTTCCTCCTTGTTGTACTCTTCCACCTCACCGCCACCACTGCCATTGTCGCTCCTTCCCACTGCCGCCAAACCCCTGGCTTCATCACCGATCGACTACAATCCGTCACCTCCCTCACAGTCAACTGCCTCCAATACAGCCACCCTCGCACCACCCGAGCATCCCGACACCACCCATCTCGATCCCTGGCGCTATCGTTCTCAGTTGCAGCCACCCTCATGTTGTTGTTGTTGCACCTACTGTTACTGTTGCACTTGTGTCGCTGTCGTTGTGCATTGCCATCGATGTTCTTCTTTCCGTCGTAACAACCGTTTAAGTCAAGCATCTCTTGAACTTTTTTATTGTTCACGTTCAAGAAACAATTATTGATCACCGCAAGTAGTTCCTTATATTGATTATCATATTTCATTGAATTGTTGTATTTCAAGAAAAACTATTATTGATTCAATGGCGAATAGGAATAATAGTTTTCTTTATCGTACCATATCATAGATTCAAATATTGAACCGTTAACACACTTCATATTATACTATCGAATTGTATAAGTTCCGCCCTATCGTTTTCTCGAAATTGTACTGATAATTTGACATAGTTCCCAATACTGAAATCCAAAAGTTTTAACTTTATATATGAAAGTTGTAGCCCTTTGTGTCTAGAATCCAGAACAACTAACGGATCTGAAATCCAACTTGTAGAGTGCAAGATATCCTGATTTTTGTATTGTAACATTTTAATTTCAGATTACTGTTTAGAAGTATATCGTCATGATTAATTGATAAAATAATATGTTATCTATAGAATTAAGACATGAGATTTACCAGTATGTTACTGAACATTGTTAGGAGATAGATTATGATTTTTGTAAGAATTGTTATTAAGTTTCCAGTTGAATTATATGTAAGAACTTAACATTGAGTTATTGCCTGAACAGTAGACACATAAAGAACTAAATGGTAGACATAGTTATTGTAACTGGAATATGTTGTGTGAATATACTTTGGAACCGACAGACGGTCTGGTTTCTAGAACACCTGACGGAACCTGATTCACTTTCCCGTAGCAACGGGAAAGTCGGTTTTTGTACAACATATTGCAATCAAGAATTATATATTTATGTCTTTTAATAAAAACATGTTTTTTGTATTTAATGAATTGAATTGATACAGTAGATAGATCAAATGACTTTATATCATGTACTGCATAGTTTTTAATACAACTATTTCTACTAATTATATCGACTATATGTTAACGAATGATTACAACTGTTTTCATTGATTATACCGACTACATGTACACGAATAACAAGCCAGAGTAATAAAGAGTACGACTTAGTAGTGAACAATATAGAAGACTATACTCAAAAGGGAGCTCGTGGTTTCCCTACCATTATTGAATATCTGAATGACTGAATAACTGAATAATTATTTCCTGTTTACATGTTTTTCCGAGTACATGATTCTATAGAATTCACCACTAGAGTCAAAATGTTCACTTGATTGTTATGCATTCAACACAGATTGCGTGCATTAGATAGATTAATAAAAGAACTAATAGACATAAGATGAACTCTGAACATTGACACCGATAACTGATTCCTAATTATTGATTCATGATCTATTGATTACCGGCTACTGATCATGTTACTGTCTATATGTTTTCCCCATTTACAAGTTTACAGTTGTTACTTGTATCGTTCTAGTTCCCTGTTTCCTCGCTCCTTGTTACATCGTACCTTATTGTTTCACTGACTCACTGCTTATTACTACTTGTTGTCTGAAGCTTGCTCTAATGGACACCCCACCATTTCAGTTAATGTTTATATAAGTACAAACGATGGAATACTGAAGAAACTTGGCGAATGGACTTTGTAGACAACCGTGCTGGAATTGCTAGTGCTACTTCTCTACTTTTCTGCGTAATTACTGCAGTGTATATTCTCGGACATTTTGTAAGTTCTTGTATCTCAGATATTGGTTATTGTACCATATTCTTGTTCATGTGATTATTATTATATTGTTGAGCTTACTGATATTGTACAGCTTATGGATGGTGTGAGTTTGAAAACTTATATCATTCGCTGGGCCTTAGTTTTGTGCCCGTACTTCTGTATTCTAGGAAGCGGGACGTGACATCCACCCTCTCTCTTGAGTACATTTTTGAGTCTACAAAATGTGAGTACAAATCACTAATACTCATAAACTTAGAGTAGTGCTAACTGTACTAAGCATTTGAAGACTCAACATGTACTCAAGCGAGAAACTATAAAGCCCACCACCAATCAACGAAGATGGAGTTTTACATGGGCTCCATATTCTAGTCTCTTGGAACCCATTCTGAAAGCACAAGAGTGAAATGGACGTACCATTATTTATAAATTTATCAAAGAGTACCCACAATGGGATACTCTTACCTTTTGAAGATACCCCTATTGTATTAAAAAACCCTCCCAAAAATGCCACATCAGCGGGCCTTGCTCAAGACCCAGTATCTCCCCCAAATAATGACTCGAGTGGGCCCCATTGCACAATATTTTTAAATAATTATATATATACATATATATATATATATATAAGGAATGCTCCATTGCAAATCACTGAAGCCATTGTTCGGAACAATGGCTTCCGTTTATTTTGAACCTAAGCCGTTGTTCCGAACAACGGGTTAGGTTATATTCGGAACAACGGCTTAGGTTTATAACCTAAGCCATTGTTTCCAACAACGGCTTAAATGGTTTGTATACCTGTTTGCACGGACCTGTTTGCAATGTAGCATCTCTCTCTCTCTCTCTCTCTCTCTCTCTCTCTCTCTCTATCTCTATCTCTATCTCTATCTCTATCTCTATCTCTATGTATGTATATATATATATATATAATTGTGGGTGAAAAGGGTATCCTCAATTTAAATTTTTGGGTGAAAAAGATACCGAAGCCAAGACCCCCTTATTGCAAGTGCTCTTACTTCCTTTAACCACAATTCATGTACTGCATGTGCTTCCATCTTCATTTTGTCCTATCACCCTTCTACAAAATCGCATGCAGTGCCCGCGCCAATCATCTCTAAATTTCTTAAATCCAAAAAAAACAAAAAAATCAAATTCTTCCATTTCTAGATCTAAAACACAGAACTTAACTAAACCTTATACCAAATCAAAACAACCAAAATCGAACAAGATCTAAACAATCAAATCAATAACATACAGATCTACATCTTCGAAAAATTTATAATAAAAAAAAGCGAATCAAAAAGTATCGACCTTGTTTGTGACCGGCGCCTTTGTCCACGGTGTGACACTGCGCGCACTTGGTCTTGAAGATCTTCTCCCCCGCCTTCGCGTCGCCTGCAGGAGCATCGCCGAATGTCGCCATCAGAGATCAAAAGACAAGCTTTTTTAGGGTTTGGAATTAGGGTTTTTTTTTCCTTCTTTCAATGCTTCAATCTAAATTCTGTTACTGAACTATAAATTAGGGCGGTTTGTTTTGTGAGGCGTAGTGGATTGAAAAGTTACGAAATTGTCCTTTGTGAAATGGTTAATTAAGGAATGGGTTTGAGCTGTGGAAGTAATTTAATTGTTTTGTTAGGGATACTTTGGAAATGGGGATCTTTCTAGAAGGGTAGGCTACTTTAAAAAATTTATCGTACTGACCCACTTTTTGAAAATATTTTGGCATCTGACCCACTTTCAAAAACAATTATCTGACCCACTTTTGGACACGTCGGCATTAGCAGTGGTATAAATACCTGAAACCCGGATCCGACCCGGACCCGGCATTGGACCGGAACCGAACCGGCCTATCCAGATCCGGGTCCGGGTCCTAAAATGGGACCCGTTGTACTTTCGGGTCCGGGTCCGGATCCGCCCAAAAGAGACCTGACCTGGACCCGTTAAAACAAAACCCAAAAAATCAACATAAAAATAAATATTATATCCTCATCCCTCCCCTCCTTCCTCCTCAATTCTAAATCTTACTCTTCCAAACTCAAAACTCATACATTTTTCTTCTCTTCTCTAATTTAAATCATCCACTCGCCGCCGCTCGCCGCTCACACTCCCGCTCCTACCCAAACTGGTAGGAATATTTTAATAGGATCCGGACCCGGAACCGAACCCGGTCCTCACGGGTCAGGGTCCGGGTCCAATTTTTGGACCTGTAGGGGACCAGGTCCGGGTCCGGGTAGTGAAAGACCCGACCCGATACCAATGTTAGTCGGCATAAGCCGTTATTGGAAATATCGGCATAGGTTATATGCCGATATTTTCAATAACGGCATCGTTTTACAATTTATTTTGCATGCCATTTTTTGGAATTACGGCACCAGTATATTTCTCATTCAAGTATGAATCTTTTGACTTGGAAAAAATTCTAAGTGTTGAAACAACTTAGAAATAATGTCGTTATCCCTAAGAACGACATTCAAATTACTGATGACGTTATTGTAGATAACGACATCAGTTATAATAATATGATATGTTGCATTTGTTTGGAACAGCGGCAATATATCATTTTATTATAACTGATGTCGTTATCTCCAATAACGATATCAGTAATTCGAATGCCGTTCTTGTGGATAATGTCATTATTTCTAAGTTGTTTCAACACTTATAATTTTTTACAATTCACACTTGTATGAGAAATATACTGATGCCGTTACTCCAAATAACGGCATGCGAAATAAATTATAAAATGATGCTGTTATTGAAAATGACGGCATATAAATAACCTATGCCGTTATTTTCAATAACGGCTTATGCTGACGTGTCCAAAACTGGGTCAGATCGCAAATTATTTTCGAAAGTGGGTCAGACTGCCCAAATAGTTTCTAAAAATGGGTCAGTACAGCAAATCTTTCGCTACTTTTATATGTGAAATTATAGATTAATTCCCCAATATCCTATAGTTCTGAGGATATTTAGTGAGTTTTTTGCCTACATGTGCCACTTTTTGAAAATATTTGCTGTTTTTAGGCCAGTTACCCAACTATTAGCGCTTTTGGGCTACTTTGTGCCACGTCAGCAGTGGCTGCTATTCCCAATAGCGGCCTCTTCATTTTCGAGATCGCTAATGAAATAGCGACCAATGTTTTAATTTTTTTTGAATTTTTTGTTTGTCGTCGCTATTCCCACTAGCGACCTTAGTATATATAAGGTCGCTAATGGTATTAGCGACCTTTAATGAGCTGTATTCTAACACTTAGCAAAATCTAGAGAGCTTTTTGCTCTCTGAAAAATGACAATCAATTTATTTTTAAAACTAAGGTCGTTATTCGGAATAGAGGCATTTATTGTACTAAGGTCGCTATTCCGAATAGAGGCCTTAGTTGTATGAATATTTTGCAAATTTTACAAAGAACAAGGAGATTGTGTTTTCTACTGAGGTCGCTATTGGGAATAGCGACCTTAGTATACTAAGGTCGATCGCTATTACCAATAGCGACCTCAGTTTTAAATTTTTGGGAAAAGCTCTTTAGGAATCACTAAGTATCTCAATACATTCATTCGAGGTAGCTAATCCCATTGGCGACCTCATTATACTAAGGTCGCTAGTGGGAATAGCGACGACAAACAAAAAATTCAAAAAAAATAAAATAAAGCATAGGTCGCTATTCCCATTGTAACTCCTGTTCCCCCGTATTTATATTTTATACTGTATTTTCCTCAATTGTACTCTCTCGTCTATTTGAGATCATGTGAATTGTTCAGACTGAATAAAATTATTATTTTTGTCTCAACTCAAATTTTTTGGGTCCTTTTATCAAATTTATTTGTGTGTCATTTGTGCCGTTCTTCATGAAGAATTGCCCAATTCTTCTCGTTACCTTTTAATCTCCATTTTATTGTATCTTGACCAATTCTTCTGTTGGGCCCTATTCGAAGCGGATATCCATATAAACCCGCAAACCCTATTATATAAACCCCTAACCCTAATCAAACCCTAACTAATACTGTTAAACCCTAACCCTATTTCCCTACCGCCGCTATCACCTTCTCCATCTTCTCCGTATCCTTTGCCTTACCCATTTCCCCTCCAACTCCGATCATCGCCACTCCAACCCGCCTCGTCTCCCTCTCGTCTTCACAGCCACCACCAGACCACTCCATCGCCATTAACCCAACACCTCCGAACCCATCATCTCTCTCGACGTTCGAATCCTTCGAACGCCTCGCCACCTCGACCCCTCATCGCCTCGTCGACCCCCCTCAGCACCACCGCCTCCACAAACTCCATCGTCGTCGCTCCTTCGCATCGCCACAGCGCTGCCGAGACATCGAATCCCCCTCTCCCCTGTTCGAACCCACGAACAGAGCACCGCCGCGCCGTCGCTTCTCGACGTCATCGCCGTCGTCGCCTCCGTCACTGCCGCAGTCGCCGCCAGCGAAGCAGCCACGCCATCGCTCCTCTCTCTCGAGCTCTACTCAGCCGAACGAACGAAGAAGAAGATCGAAAGAAGAAGGAGGAGGAAGAAGGGCGGGAGAGAATCACCACCGTCCGATCGCGTCAAGATCTGTGCGCTTGATCGCTGTCCTGTGTTCGTTCCGCAGCAGATCCCGATCCCGTGTGCGCTGTTCTGGCCTCAGATCCGCTGCTTCCCAGCGATCTGATTGGATCGTTTTGCTGTTTCCTGTTCGTGCCGCACCGGATCTCTCTTGCTGTTTGCTGTTCGGGCCGATCGTGTGTGCGAGGAAAACTCGATCTTTGGTATATTTTTGCACGCGCATTTCGAGGACATTTCCGGGGACTTTTCTTCTCAGTTGCTTCAACAAGCGGAGATTTTAACCGTCGATTTAAGGCAAGTAACCTTGTACATCTTATTGTCCTAGTACAAGTCTCTTTGAAATACCACATGTAGTTAGTTTGTGACTCTCCTTTGAAATATCATAGTAAAACAATTTGAACCTTCAAACTCACCAATCTAAGAGTCACAAAACTTCCTCGTAATAAATAATAATTCAATCGGACTCTTTTATCTCCTTGAACTTGCGAATCGCATGGACATATGAATTAAGGACCCCTAGAAATTGTAGACGCATATAAATTTAGTGTTTTGGCAATTTGTGATTATTATGACTTGGAAAATATTATTATTCGCTGTTTGATTCCCATTACCATGTATTTGTGCCACATAATGATTTTAGACACCAAATTACGTAATTCTATGAAATCTACATTAGTGAATTATTTCCCTATGTTGCTGTCTGGATTTCCTTTTGCGGTTTCGACCCTCTTATCTTTGGAATTTGGGCCCGAGGCCTGAATACAAAACGTAGATCAGGATGTGTAGATGTCGATAGACTCCAGAATGATTGAATTTGGAGTCACGGTCTAGGAGATATGGCCGTTATACTGCAGCTGTGTCAGTAGGTGCAGTTCTGTAAAAACTGCTGTATATATTGACTTTACAAATTATTTCAGCTGTGTAAACAGCGAGCGTTTGACCCAAATTTTATATGTAGTTGCTGGACACCCTATAGGACATCTCCAATTTTTCTTAGAATTAATTTATATTATTTCAGCCCTGTTTCACATGCATAAATACAAATATACAAATTCTGCCTGAACAAATGTAATAAGCCGGGGATAAGGGAAAGACTATAGAGTGGACAATATAGGTAAGTGTACTCAGAAGGGGGCCCGTGTTTCCCAGTACCCGGTTCATGAACCTGTTGCATGTGATGTATTCATGGAGTCAGTTACTTGACTCATGAACCTGTTGTATTCATGGAACCACTGTGTGGTCCTTGAACCTGTTAGTATTCACGAACTTGCTTCGTGAACCTGTTATTAAATTTCGTATTCATGAACCGTGCCTGCCTGATACCTGATACCTGAAGCCTGAGTACGCCGCCCTATAAACTCCATTACTAGGTCTAAACGAAATTGATTTGACTGTAGCAACCATGTAGTAAAATGATGGATGCATGTCGTGCTACCTAGATAGTAATCACACAAGACTTGAACTTAATACCTGACACATGATTATCCTGTTACATGATTATCCTGTTACCTGTTTGCCTGGTTACCTGATATCTGATACATGAAATCTGAACATGAGACCTGAACATGAAACCTGAACATGACACCTGTAACCTGTCACATGAAACCTGACACATGAAACATGATACCTGATATTAGTTACCCTTATAGGTGTACCTGACATGTGATTCACCACTAGCAGTTGTTATCCAATCTAGTCATTATGATGTTCCCTCTTGCCAGCTAGACTTTGAATTTGCCACTACTTCTTATAACTCGGTTTATTCTTGATTCCAATTCTTGTTTTCCCCTTTCTTGTACTTGCTTTTACTATTTGTGGCCCTAGCTTGCACTAAGGGCATTTTCTCTTGTTTCCCCTTCGTTTTCCTGTTTATATTTATTAAGCAGACTTGGGAGACAAGCTATCTGCTGGAATTGGCGAGCAGACATTTCAGGTTTTGCTTGGAGCAAGGATCTGTTTAAATAGTTGCGGCTGTAGTTCATTTCATATTTGGCATAAGTGACTTCGAGACTTTGATGAATGTTTTGAAGTAAAAAAGTGTTAAATGAAAGGAAAAATAACATAGGCCGCAATTGAGAACTGCGGCCTATGTTATAATTAAGCCGCTGTTGGGAACTGCAGCCTCTGTTTAACACATTTTTAATTGGAAAAATTCATCTTAGTCTCAAGTCACTTTAGGCCAAATATGAAATGATCTAAGGCCGCAGTTGGGAACTGTGGCACCGGAAAAAAATATTTTTGAAGAGGCCAATAATCTAAACATTTGCGAAGCTATCTACAATACCAATAATCTAAACATTTGTTTGTGTGAGACTCAGTTTGCAATGAATACCGTCTTATTATTATTTCAGCCAAAATGTAATACATGAAGTTCCCAAAACTCTAATCCAAGCTGATCATTTCTTTTATCTCTACTTTGTCTCCCCATTGCGCCTTTATATAAAAATAAAAAAATGGATAAATAATAAATTTACTTTAGCTGTCTTTCTTGAGTGGAGAGTTTGCACCCTTTACTGGTAAACTCCAGTCATCCCAATCTTATATATCCAACATGCACTAAAAGTTCGTATATGTTATGTTATCCATGGTTTCTAATAACCAGTGAAGGGAACACTTCACGATAGTATTTTCTCTTGTAGTAAAGAAACTAATGTTGTATATTTGCCAAGTTATTTTAGATTGCTAGTCAGCTTACATGTCCTGTTATGGTTTGGAAGCCCAAACCTGAGGCCACCAAATAATCCATCTCTCATTCGTGTACACCTTAAATCAAAATCAATAAAAAAAAAACTCATCAAATAAATCACCAAATTAAAAAAATTTAAACCAAAAAATAAAACAATCATACCTCTTTAAACTTAGATCTCATGCACACACAAAATTCGAGTCAGCAAAAAACTGAGTAATCCCCTGCACACACAAAATTAAAAATTAGAATGAGAATTCGGTTAATGAGATGAAATTAGAGTCGTCGCATCGCATAAAGAGGCTCTCGATTCGGTGGAGGGGAGTCGCTGATACGGAGTCGCTTGATATTCACGCTCGATTTGGTGGAGGGGAGTCACCGATACGGAATCAGCAGCGGATTAGATATCGGCGACGACCTCTTGATTGGGGTTCGACATTGGATTTGGATTTTGAATTTGCTTTGAGATTTCAATTTTTCAAATTTTCAAAATTTTCAAAATTTTTAATTTCAAAATTTCAAATTTTAAATATTAAAATTTAAATTTAAATTTTTTTGTATAATTTTTTATAAGTTTTTGATTATTTTAATTATTTTTAAAGTTTTTAAAGTTTTATTTTTTTGATATTTGTAAATTATTAAAATTGTTAAATTTTTAATGATTTATTATTATTATTTTATTTTTTTGAATTTTTTTAAAAGTTTTTAAATTTTTTTAGTTTTTATGTTTTTTAGTTTTTAAAATTTTTAAATTTTTAAATTTTTTATTTTCTTAATTTTTTGAATAGGAGAGAGAGATATATAAATAATTAAATAATAAAGGAGTTGTTTTGGGTGGGGGAAATTTGAATTTGAGTATCGAGGGATGTGTTTTGTGAGGTTAGATCTGGGCCTTTGATTTTTTGGGGATTGAAGCCACTTGGTAAATTTCTTTGCATTTTATTATATAGATACATCAGCGAATTAAAGAGAAAGAGAGATGGGGGGGGGGGGGGGGGGGGGGGGAGGAAAACATGGGTGCGCTAATTGCATTGGAGGGTATTTTTGTAATCTCCTACCGTTAACAGAAGTTGGGGGTGTTGGGACTAAAAAACTACCCAGGATATAAAAAAAAAATTATGTTACACCTCAGGGTATATAGCACTAAATACCCCAAAACTATAGGGTATTTAGTGCTAAATTAGTCGGAATTATATAGCTACATATACAATATATTGTGTGAATACCACTTCTCCTCCAAAGTTTTTTTTTTCTAAAAAAAGTTAGCAAATGTATGAGGCAACCCCTGACTCTTTCTCCATCCAAATTTTGAACTGAAATCTGATCTCTTAATCAAACCAAAAAAATCTTGCAATATTGTACAGATGTTATTAGAGGATTTTTTTTAAAAATAGTTTTGTTATTTTCTCAATTTTCAAAAATTGTGTGCAATATATTGCAGTGTTCTATACTAGTTATATTACTACTAGTAAATACATGTGCAATGCACGTTCGAACAATTTTTTTTTATATTCTATTCACGTGCTGTGCACGTGAAAAAAATTGAAGGGATAATGAAAAGGTAAAAAGAAAAAATTGTTATGGACCAGTTCGGTAAATACTTTCGAAAGTGGACCAGTTTGGTAAATAATTTCGAAAGTGGATCAGTTTGGTAATTATTTGGGTTGAGGACAAAATACACTAAGGCCTTCTCCCATTATAGTTGTAGAGATATGTTAAGCGAAAAATGTTTACCCTATCTATTCTTTCCCTACTTTGAAATGAAGCAAGCACCGAAAAATTATGATAATAGCTTCTTTTCAAATTGTGTGAAAATATGTTGTTTTTTTTGGGGGTGGGGGAGGTGGGGGGTTTTGTTTCATGTGGTTACTTTTACATTAAAAAAAAAAACTTAATTTAAGAAAAACTTATTAAAAGAAATCTGTGCAATATTGCAGAGGAATATACTAGTATTATATAATAACCATGGGCTGGAAAATGGCCATGTAGGCTGAAAGTGTGGCTGCCATGAAGCCCACCTTGGTGTCTTCGGCCCTAAGAGCATTTCCACAGCTGGCCTTCTGTCCAGGCTAATGGTGGCCTCTAGACACAAAATGATAAAAACGAAAAAAATCCCTCATCTCAGCAACGACCTTTTACCCGGGTATTTGGTGGGTCCCACGTCGCCTAGGCTTGGGATCGGGCTGCCCGAGCCAGCGACCCAAATAGGACAACTACTGTAGCTGCACCCACACATACACGATTTTTTTTTCCAAAATGAGCCTTTTTTTGAAAGTTTTTCCCAAACTGTCCTATTTTTTATTTTTGTTCCCTAAACGACCCACTCGCTTTTTGAAAAAGCGAGTTTGGTTAAAAATAACTCGCTTTTTCCAAAAAGCGAGTCTGGAACTTTTAATTTTCGAAATGTTAGACTCGCTTTTTGAAAAGGATCCATGATTTTTCAAAAAGCGAGTCTAACATTTCGAAAATTAAAAGTTCCAGACTCGCTTTTTGAAAAAATGAGTTATTTTTAACCAAACTCGCTTTTTCAAAAAGCGAATAGGTCGTTTAGGGAACAAAAATAAAAAATAGGGCAGTTTGGGAAAAACTTTCAAAAAAAGTTTCATTTTGGGAAAAAATTCCACATACACACAACAACTATTTTAGGATATTTTTAATTAAAAAAATTCCAAAATTAGGAGAAACACACAACGACTAATTTTGATTTTTTTAATATTAAAAAAAAAACAAATAACTTGGGGGAAAATATACAAAATTTATATATATATATATATATATATATATATATATATATATATATATATATATATAGAGAGAGAGAGAGAGAGAGAGAGAGAGAGAGAGCAATGCTCCATTGAAAACGCTACTGTAGCATTTGAAAATGTGAAAACCACTTAGGCCGCTATTGCCAATAGAGGCCTAAGTGGTTTTCACTGGTTTTCACAACATTTTGCGTTTTCAATGAAGCATTGCTATATGTGTGTGTGTGTGAATCTTCTTCACTCTCCACACCATCAAAAATTATTATTTTCCTCTTTTCGCATATCCTTATTTGTTTAAATTGATTTTTTTAATTTAAAATTTTCGTATTTCGCCGAAGCTGGCACCGCATGGTCGATAGAGGAATATATTTTGTTGTGTCAATGTTGGGGTTAGTGTTTGTCATCACCCGATTGCGGGTATTGAGATGAGGTTGCCGTTAATGTGGATATAATTTTTTTTAGAATTTCAATCAAGGTTGGGATTGCATCGTACAGAACAAGGTTTTCAAAGTATGTTAAAAAAAATTGAACAAAGAATTAGGCAAATGGAGGGACTCGAAGAATAAAGCACAAGACAATTATCAAACCACAAGTTTGGGGACGATGTAAGATAATTTGTTTTAGATAATTTAATTGTATTATTTATTATTTAATTTCATAAAATTGTATGTTATTAAATTGTAATAATTGTTAAATTAATATTTTTCATTTTTTATAGCTCGTTCAGGCACAAAGGTAGTACAATCAAAAAAGAATTTCACACATGAACAATGTTGGGAAGTGGTGAAGAATTGTCTGAAACTTATGATCATTCCCCCTCCTGCAAATGTTGTCATGAATGAGCTACGCTCGCCCTTGCTTTATCGGCCCGTCTTTGCCTAAGTTCGTCTTCCTTTCGCTTAATTCTCTCCATGACCCTCCTAATGTAAGGCATTGACACTAGTAAGATGAGAAACAAAATTACTGGAATTGAGGGGAATACAACACTTTTTGTGAGAAAGAATGAGGAAATTTGATGCATATTGATGGATAAATGGGGGGATAGAAAATTGACACCTTGCTCGTCGAGAACTAGGCTGGATCTTGTTGAATAACTAGATTTGCCTGTGGGCACGTGCCTACGGCACGTCTTTGAAATGATACAACATATGAAAGTCTTGTAAACAGTAAAACAACAATTATGTAGCTCAAGTTTGAATAGTAAAACAATAACTAGTTGTAAATAAAAGTCCATGTTTTCATTAGTATATGTCGAAAAATATTTATAAATGGGGGCGTGAAATCCAACTTCTTAGAACTTTGAGTGTGGAAATTGATGAAATTTAACTGTTGATGAGATATTTGTTATTTTCAATGCAACATGAGCAATAAAAAATGCATAAAAAATCTGAAAATTTACAAACCTAAAATCTGAAAATATAAATATCTGAGTAAATAGAAAGAGAATGAGTGTGTGTGTGTGAGAGGGAGAGAGAGAGAGATAAATAAATAAATGAAGGGGTTATTTTGGGGGGATTTGAATTTGAATTTGGGGGTGGGGGGGGAGACTTTTGGGCAGAAAAATATGTTTTGTGAGGTTAAATCTGGACCATTGATTTCAACCTTATTGAACAAGAGCCACTTGATAGCTTTCTTTGTGTTTTATTATAAAGATATTGTCCAAAATCCTCATTCAAAAGTTTCATATCTGTCCAAAATCAAATAAAATTTCCATATCTATAGAAAATCGTTTCAAAAAACACATGTGTTTGTGTTGCCACTGGATTCTGGTGTGGGGGCAATAGATGCGATTCGTAGGTTCGTGAGGAACTCGAACAGGCCGGATCTCCTTTCTTCCTTGTTGATAGGTTGACTCCTTGGTGCTCCCGCTGACCTGCACAAACGTTCGAAACACCGGGATGGATCCCGGCGACGAACCCTCCGACGCTCTTGTCAATACCAGAAAAAGCTAAGGGAAAGAGCTCAAGTGTGCAAAGAGTGATCACCTTTTACAGTAGGAGGTAGGGGGGTTTTATAGTCGCCATAGGGATCTCCTTCAGGATAAGAGTGAATCCCTACTTCCCGGCGTGGCAGGATAGGGGTGGTTATAACCACCTCCTCAAGATCAGGGCGAGCCAGGATTTCCTCCAATCCTGTTGAGCTGGCCCAAAGCGGATTGAGACTCGTTCCCAATTGAGCAGATCCGTTCATGGGCTAGCGGGTCCAAGAGGAGGGACCCAGTGCCCAATTCGGACCATGTCTATAAGTGAAATTACCATTTTGTCCCTGGGACCTTGCGATTCGTGCCCACTTTGAACGGTTCCGATTTAACCCTATTTTTAGCCATATCAGTTTGAAATCTGGAAAGATTCCCGTATCTATCTCAAATCTTATCCACAATCCTCGTTCAAAATTTCGTATCCGTCCAAAATCTAATAAGATTATCATATATAGCCAAAATCTTATCAAAATATATCATCCAAATATTCTATATATGTCCATATTTTCATATCTGCAAAAAATATATATTCAACAAATATTATAAAAAATATTATCAATAAAAAATCTACAACAAAACAATCAAGAAAACAATTGTGAATAGTAATTGCTCGCCCACTTACTGTTCACGTGGATGGGAAGGGGTATAAAAATTTGAGAGGCAGTTATTATTGCATGGGGGGGGGGGGGGTGCTTTTGCCTTTTGCCCAGGCAGCAAGGGTGGAAGTGCTCTAATAGAAGGGAGGGAAAAAAGGATAAGATGTGGATTGTACGTGCGAAAATGACTAATAACGAGTTGGAATTGTGTGTATCATGGAGAATCGTCCAATTTTAAATGTCTAATTATATAGTTAAAACTATCATAATCATGTGCAATATTGCACAAAAAATTCTTAAAATGAGAAAATAAGTAAATTATTATAGAAAATTCCACCTAATAACATCTATATAACAATGCACGATTTTTAAGGTTTGATTAAGGGATAAGATTCCATTTCAAAATTTGGATGGAGAACAAATGAGTAGTTGCCTCTTACATTTGTTTTGTTTTGTTATTTTTAAAAAGACAAAGTGAGAACAATTATTGAACCAAAAGTGGTATTAGCCAAATATATTGTATAGACTCTTATTTACATGAAGTACCGAGCGAAATCCTTAGATATTAAATTTGATAATGCTAAGTGTATTGCTTTCTAGTTAGGGTTGCAAACGAACCGAGCTACTCGTGAGTAGCTCAGCTCGCGCTTGGTCAAAGCTCGGTTCGAGTCGAGTTCGATCTTAAAAGCTCTGCTCACGCTTGGTCAAAGCTCGGCTCGAGTTGAGTTTGATCTTAAAAATCGAGCTCGATAATAAACGAGTCAAATTCGAGCCTGGACAAACTCTGGTCGTCAGGCTCGCAAATTGTTCGTTAATGGGCTCGAAAAGGGCTCACGAAGTAGTAGGCTCGTGTAGAAGGTGGGTAGGAACAGGGGTGGGCATCGGTCGGTATCCGACCTAATATGGACCATCCACCACCGATCCAAACAAAATCGGTTTTTAAATTTTTTCATCCGCAACCAATCTGAACCTTAATTGGATCGGTTTCCATCCAAGCCGATTAAGCTCGGTTTGGATTGGATTGGATGGTCGGTTTGGCATGTTACTTTTCACCTTCAACATCATTCATAATGTTGTTGAAATTGGAAAGATCAACTTCAATCAAATTTAAGAAACAACCTGCTATTTGTTATTCAGAAATGAATTTAAAATGAAGATTCATAAAACCACAAGCTGTTAATGAATTTTGCATTAATTGTTTGAGATGATGACGTTTAAATGGGTGAAATAAACTGCTTTTTCACTTGCATACATCTGTAATCTTAGTTTATTATCATAAAAGAAACATCAATAACCATAGCTAATTGAATTTCAGCTACAATAAAAAAAGATTTAGAAAACAATTTCTACTTGATTTGATTAAAATAACTACTAAATATTACATCAACTTCATGATTCTATTAAGCTGGGTCACACTGTAAATCATGCATTTCTCAACAAAATAACACACAAGATTATGGACAATCAAAACATAGGTAGAACAACTGCTCGGTATGTATCAAAAAAATTAAAGAAGACCGTTTGTATCTCCAAGAAAAGAAATGACTATTTGTGTATTCAAGAAATTAAAGGAGAACTATATGGACATATGCATAGAGGTATGGTCGGTTCGGTTTCATCGGTTATTTGAAAGCACCATCTAACAACCGAACCGGTCCATTTGGTTTGTAAAGATCAAGAACCAGACCAACCAAAACCCCTAACTGATTAGGTTAAAAACCAGTTAGTTCGGATTGGTCGGTTCGAATAATAGTTGTCAACCCCTAGGTAGGAGTGGCTGTGGCATGTGGGGCCTATGCTTAGTTTTGCACATATTTATCAATTCATCACACTCACACCCAGACCCAGTTACCCACTCACCCACATCATTCTCACTTCTCCCGCCCGAATCTCATCAAACCCTAATCGCCTTGGCTGCCCCTCGTCATCCCCATCCTCCAAACCGTAATCATCCTCATCCTCCAAACCCTAATCGCCTCCCTCTTCGACCGTGATCTCCCTCCCCGAAGGTCTCGTGACGTCATCCTCGGTGACGACGCAACAGCAGCAGCTCGTGTCGGGTACGCGCTCGCTCACGTCCAGGAAGGTCAAGAGCTTGTTACAAGTTACAACCCAAGCTCTAATGACTTGCTCGGTAAGTTTTTAATTTTTAATTTTTAAGTGCAATTTTGATGCAATTTTTGTCTACTCTGAGCTAGCTTTGGGTCTCTGACTAATAGTGTTTGATTTGATGCAATTTTAATTTTTTCTATTTTTAGAATGTAGTGATAATTTTGGGATTTTTTCTGGCTGAATTTGTTACTGTGGTGTTGTTCTGCAATTATTTAATGCATGCTCAAACTGAGTAAATTTATTTATGCTGAGTAAATGAAACAACTGGAATTTGATGCACGCACAGTTTGGGATGAACATTCATCCCGTTGAACAAACTTTAAAGTGACTGACCTGTGTGTTCATTTGATGTTTCAATTGCTTTTGGATTCTTACTGCAAGTGCTTAGTTTTTGTGAGTGAGGTTTGAGATGTGCTCCAAGGTTTGATACTTTCTCATTATAGCCCATTTTTCGATGGCAGAGTTCCCCAAAATATTCTCTCCGTAGCTAAGTTTGCCTGACAGATTGATATCCCAAAATTCATTCATTGTATGAATCTGTAAATTTGGAGAAAAGTAACAAAAGGAATAGAAATGTATATATGGACAAATAGTACACACAATATCTTCTACAAACAGAATTATAATTGCTATTGAGACGATACTTGATGCGGTTTGTTTCTGGGAGACGTGTGGATGCACCAGGTGTGAGTTCTTACTCGATTTGTATTGAAGGAGAAAGCTGCTGGTCAGGCGACCCTTGGCTGGCCGAGCGGTACCTGCGACGGGCTTGGAGTGAGGTGGATGTCTGGGCTCGGATCAGAGGGCTCGGATCCGAGGTCTTGTGTACCTGCAGACGGTCTAGGAACACCGGGGTTGGTTCCGGTGGCAGACCCTTCGACGATCTAGTCAGTCACTAAGATAGAGCAACAGTAACTAGGGTTTTAGTGGGAAAAGTTTGATTACCTGTAAACAGGGGGGAGGGTCTGGTATTTATAGAGGAAGCCAATCGGGTCCAGACCCGGTTACCCGCTTGGCTGAAGCGGTGGAAAGGCCGGGCGGTATAGGGCTGACGTGGCAGGCGCCGGAGCGGTTTTCGAGCTGACGTGGCAGAGCTCCGGGCGGTTTTCCGGTGCTGACGTGGCAGATCAGAAGGATCAGATGGTGCGCGCATCTCTGAGGGAATCTAGCGGTCCAGGATGGGCCATGCTATTTCTGACCCATATCATGAGCCCCACGCTCCTGTAGGGCTGGGTGATCCAGTCGTGTAGGAGCGATTCTTTGCCACTGGGAGAAGAGCAGATGTCGGAGTGAGACGGTAGGATCTGTGCTTTCCCTTTAAAGGGGCCAGTGGTCAGAAATAATGGATCCCTCGTTCAGGAGTTTCGCGCAGTAGGGGGAGTAAAAGGGTAAGAGAGCCGGGAACGCCAGAGTCAAGCTTTGGGGGTCGGCGGACGAGCCAAAAGGTCGGCGGACGAGCTCAAAGGTCGGAGGACGAACCATGGGTTCGGCAGACGAGACGAAAGGTCGGCAGGCAAGCCCATGGGTCGGCCGACGAGCCAAAGGGTCGGTATACGACCCAGGGGTTCGGCGGACGAGACGAAGGGTCGGCAGGCGAGCCCACGGGTCGGCCGACGAGCCAAAGGGTCGGGAGACGATCATCTCGCTAGTTGGAAGAGCGAGGGGATGTCGAGGCCTTCTTTTGGGGCTCGTTTACCTAGCGTTAGAGGTCGGCTGGGCGGCCTCCTAGGGTCTGGGGACGATCCCCTCGCTAGTTGGAAGAGCGAGGGGAGCATCTGGTATTCGAGATTCTATCCGAGCGTCGAGTTCCGAGTTCCGCCGAGAAAGGCGAAGGTGGTGTGCTTGCGCTTCAGCCCGAGCTCCGAGCGTTCACTGAGTAGGGAGAAGTGGGCTGGCTCGAATTTTGATCCGAGCCTCGAGCCCCCACTGAGGAAGGAGGAGTGGCCTGGCTCGAGCTTCGATCCGAGTGTCGAGCTCCCACTGAAAAAGGAGAATGTGACTTGGTTCGAGCTTCGATCCGAACGTCGAGCCCCTGTTTAGAAGGGAGAAGTGGCTTGGCTCGAGCTTCGATCCGAGCGTCGAGCCCCCACTGAGGAAGGGAGAAGTGGGCTGGCTCGAACTTCGATCCGAGCGTCGAGCCCCCTCTGAGGAAGTAGGAGTGGCCTGGCTCGAGTTTTCATCCGAGTTTCGAGCTCCATAGTGAGAAAGAGGAAGTAGCCTGGCTCGATCTTTGATCCGAGCGTCAAGCCCCCACTGAGGAAGGGAGAAGTGGCCTGGCTCGAGTTTTCATCCGAGTTCCGAGCTCCATAATGAGAAAGAGGAAGTAGCTTGGCTCGATCTTCGATCCGAGCGTCGAGCCCCCACTGAGGAAGGGAGATGTGGGCTGGCTCGACCTTCGATCCGAGCGTCGAGCCCCCACTGAGGAAGTAGGAGTTGCCTGGCTCGAGTTTTCATCCGAGTTTCGAGCTCCATAATGAGTAAGGGAAGTAGCCTGGCTCGATTTTCAATTCAAGCGTTGAGCCCTCACTGAGGAAGGGAGAAGTGGCCTGACTCGCGCTCCGATCTGAGCGTCGAGCCCCCACTGAGAAGGGAGACGTGGGCTGGCTCGAATTTCGATCCGAGCGTCGAACCCTTCTGTTAGAGAGGAGGGCTTACTGGCTCGCGATGTTATCCGAGCACCGAACCCTCTGATGCACGGGTCCAGCGAGCCGTCTACTGCTGCAGATGCACGGGTGCTATAGACTGCCTCTTCGAAAGTTCTTCTAGGATCCATTTTGATTCCGCAAACCTATTTGGATCGCTATTTGGAAGACATTGATAATGGGTTGAACAGAAGTAAGCGGGAGGTGAAGAACAGATCTAGACTCTTCAGTGAAGCCAAGAAACGAGATTGACGAGAAATGGTCGTGTGGCTCGCATTTTTATCCGAGCTCCGAGCCTTTCTTGATAGGGTGAAGGCTGACTGGCTTGATATTCAATCCGAGCTCCGAGTATCAGCTGAGAATGGAGAGGTGGCTTGGCTCGAGATTCCATCTGAGGGCCGAGCCTCTTCTGAGGAAGGAGCAGCTGGTCTGGTTCGAGATTCCATCGGAGGGCCGAGCCTCTACTGAGAAAGGAGCAGCTGGTCTGGTTCGAGATTCCATCCGAGGGCCGAGCCTCTACTGAGAAAGGAGAAGTGGCCTGCCTCGAGTTTAGATCCGATCTCCGAGCTCCTCTTGAGATGAAGAGAAGGGTATCTGGTTCGAGTTTCGATCCGAGCATCGAGCCCCATCTTAGGAAGGAGAAAGTGACCTGGCTCGAGTTTCGATCCGAGCTCCGAGCTCTACTTGATGAAGAGAAGGGTATCTGGCTCGAGTTTCGATCCGAGCGTCGAGCCCCATCTTAGGAAGGAAAAAGTGACCTGACTCGAGTTTCGATCCGAGCTCCGAGCCACTCTAACTTGGTGAAATCTTTTCTACCTGGGAAATAGGAAGGGGTAGTGTTGTAATTTTACCCTTTTTGCTGACGTCATGGTGCAGGAATCAACGTTTGTTTAGATCTTGGCGGCCGTTAGATCTTGTCAGATAAGATCTAACGGCTAGATCCTCTTTTGCGAAAATCGAGGAGTCGTTTCCCACTTTAAAAACCCCCACCCCCCTCTCATTTTCTTATTTACCTCTTCGTTCCCTTCAATTTTCAACAGAGAGCAGGCATTTCAATCGCAGTCGGCGGATTTTTTGCAGAAAACGTAACTTTCCATGCATCATGTTAGTAATCCTCTTTTTAGAAATGTCGCGTACTCAGTCTGGATCCGAGGCTAGTTTGTCTGGTCACTCGGGGATGGAGTCGAAATTGGAAACGTCCTCGTCCTTGGGTAAGTACCAGGTCAAAGAGGAGGTCTTCTCCGAACCCGGCTCCGAAGGTGATGATGAAGTAGTCTACGTGGTGCAACCGCTGAGGTCCAAGAGGCCAGGGAAGGAGCCGATGGAAGAGGGTGGTGCGGACGGGGATAGTGATGATGAGGACGAGGAGTCGGGTCAGGACGCTGGTGGTGATGAAGAGGAGGGGGATGATGATGAGGAGGATGGGGACGATGATGAGGAGGGTGATGAAGGAGAGCATGTCGACGCGGAAGGCGGGGGAGGAGAGGATGTTGGTGTACAGGAGGCCGGTCAGAGTATGCCGGAGGGGACAGCCGGGGCCGGTGAAGATCTTCCTCCGTTGCCTCCACTGTCGACACCCTCCCCCGAGCGTAAGCGCCGACCACGTCGGAAGAAGAGGGTCCTGACAGTCCCTCAAAGTCCCTCTTCGCCTGACGAGAATGCACCGAGGGGGGGCCTTGATGTACCACCGGTTACCTTTCGGAATCCCGTGTCGATACGAATGTATCCTGACGATGTCAAGGACATTCAACCGAACCCTCCCGTGCCTGGGGAGAACACAAGGACAAAGATCCGTGCGGACACCACCCCGAGCGTTTTGAGACCGGAGTACCTCAATATTATCAGGGCTGCTTACTACATTCCGAGGGAGTACGAGCTACTACTACCGAGCCCGGGTATTCGTCCCACGACAGTGTTGGCTCCGGGGTATTGCATATTTCTAGAGGACGCCTTTATCTCGGGGCTGAGGCTGCCTCTGCACCCTTTCATAAAGACGGTATTGAACTGGGCGGAGCTGTCCCCCATGCAGTACGGCCCCAACTCGTGGAAGCACCTCATCTGTTTCATCCTGAAGTGCCAAGAAAAGGGGGTGAAGCCGAGGCTTTCCTATTTCCGGGCCATCTTCAGTATAGGTTCGCTCGGAGATATTAAGTGCGTATTTTTCTTCACACCGAGGCCGAACAAGAGGGTGGTGCACGGCCACCCGGATTCGATTAAGCTTTGGAGGGATAAGTACTTTGTCGTGAAGACTGAAGGGGAATGGGATATCCCAACCCAGTGGAACTTCGTGAAGCCGAAGCGCAAGCCTCCGAAGAGGAACGAGTTATCGGCCTGGGAGTGGGGGAGGGTTGATGAGATAGTCAGGGGTGACAGCATCTCATGGCTCCGGGTGACCGAAGTTCACCTAGCGAGGGCCGGACTGAGTCCCGCCGACCCTGGTATGTCTCTTTCCTTATTTTTTCATCTTTCTACCTTCGTGTTAACGTTTAGCCTCTTTTTCTTATCTTTTTGTAGGGATGTCGACACAACAGGCGCAAGCCAAGAAGATCCTGCTCGCTGCGGCCGAGAAGACGGGGCAGGAGAAGAAGAAGAAAGAAGAGCAGGATCGCCTCGCCGCCTAGAAGAGGAAGCTCTCTGCCCAGGTCCAGCAAGCCGGAGGGCCCTCCCAAGCACCTCCCCCAGCGCCCGAGGGGCAATCTCCGGTGAAGAAGCAAAAGAAGCACCACCAGCATCAGTCCCACGCGTCGAGGTCGGCTCGAGACGCAGCGGGGGGCTCGGGGAAGTCGGTCGAGGCCCCGTCGCAACAACTTCCCCCTGTACGCCCAAGCGCTGCGGAGTTGGTGGGAAGGATGGCAACGATGCCCTTCGTCCCCGATTGGTTGATCTTGAAGGGGGACACCATTCTTGACGGACCCGTAGCGATGGAGTTCGTCTCGAAGGCCATTACCGAACGGGATGGAATGGCCTTGGCGGCGCAGACGGCCGACCAGGCCTATATGCGATGGGCCCAAGCCAACCTCTCGGTAAGTCGGCCGAGGTCTTTTCGTTTTTACTTGATTTGTAATTATCGCTAACTTTGATTCCATTGTAACAGTCGATGCTCCACGGTCAGCACTTCCACAAGTGCCTGGAGAAGGAGATCCTGTTTGAGCGGAAGCAGGCGGAGAAGTTCCTCCGGGAGCTGAACAAGGCGACGGACGACTTGAAGGAGGCCCGGGACATGGTGGCCGTTCACGAGGCCCAGCTAGACTCTTTGGACAAGATCCATAAGCAGGACCGAGAGGATCTGCTGAAAAAGGTTGCGGCCGAGGCGGCGGAGAAGGACAAGGCGCAGAAGGCCGTGTCGGACTTGGAGGCGGTCTTGGGGGAGACCTTGGTGGCGGCGCAGGACGAGGCTTATGAGTAGGCCAAGTCCCACTTCAAATACATTTATCCCGAGTGCAACGTCGACCACCTCAGCTTCGGGTGGAAACCGGACTTGCCTCCAACCCCTGGTGGTGATGGTGGCGAAGAAGGTCACGGCGAAGAAGAGGTGCCACTCGACCCCCAAGACTAGATGTTTTTGTTTTTATTCTTTTTGATGTAAATGCCTTCGGCGGACTGGCCACTGCAAATTTTTGTATCGAACTTTTTGAAATGGAATGAAATATGAAATTTTGGGCCGACCCTCGAACACTTGCATTTTTGTGATACTTTATTTTTCTTTTGATAGAAGCTGGCTCGTCAACGAAAGTTGGCTCGGGACCGAGAGGCTGCCAAGAATTACTTTCTGAACAAGTCGAGAGAGCTCGGCCTAGAGGTGGCTCGTTTGAGAAAAATTGTAGCCGACCGGGACTGGTGGGTCATCGAGACGGACTGGGCGGTCTCGGATACCTCTAGTGGGCGCTCGGCCTCCGAATCTTTTCTTCGTGAGGCCGTCGTGGAGAAAGAGTTGGAGATCCGTCAGCTGAAGCTCATACTGGGTGCTGGTCTTATTGAAGAGGCGAGCAACTCCACCCCGGGACGGTTGCTGCCGCTCTCGCCGGTTGAGATCCAGCCGGATGACGCGGAGAGTTCGGTGGCGGGTGCGTCCTCCTTGGTCGGAATAGCCGAGCGTCATAGGAGCCCCGAATTCGAGTTCCCGGCCGAGTGTGAGTGAGTTGAGAGCTTTCTTTGTATTTGTACTTTTGTTCATTGAGTTGTAGGCAATGAGTAATGAATAAGATCATTTGTTCTCCGGAGCCTTGATCGCCTCGGATGCCGAGGGTAGTTGGTGTGAAATCTCCGAAGAGTCGCAATCGACGCGACTGCGTCAATAGTCGCGACGTTTCGCATTCCTAGGAATATTTATGGCGACGTTTCGCCTTCCGCCGTTTCACATTCCCAGGCGTAATAAATGAGGCCTCAGGGGGCTATATAATCACCACCCCTCCTCAGTTTTCAATCAGTGAGTCATTCGACTCGGATGCCTGTCCATGGCGGGCGTCCACAAAATATAATATTTTTGAGCATCCCGGATCGGAGGCACACCGATCACCCTCGAACAATTTGGGGTACAGGCCGTCAGGGCCATGGAACCCCGGGTTGTTCGTTGGTGAGCGGTGGGCCGACCGTTCGTTTGGGGTGTTCGGAGAAGTCCGATGCTCGGTGGCTCTTCCGCCGTCCGGGAACAATTCGGGGTTTTGGGCTTGTTCGAGCCGTAAACCCCGAGCTGTTCTTGGGCGACAGAGGGGTCGACTGATCTGTTTGAGCCGAGAGAGAGCCGCTAGTCTTTGGCCCCCCTGCCATCCTCGAACAGTTTGGGGTTTGGGTTTTGCAAAAAGCCGTAAACCCCGAGCTGTTCGCGGGTGAGAGGGTGGCCAATAATCCGACTCAATGCTCGGGGCGTCTGCGGAAGGCGGACGCCTCAAAACTAAATAAAATTTTTTCCAACACTTGGTGAGTGAACGGGTGGTAGCAGCGTCGAGCATCGCCGCCGAGTGTCAAGGTCGCGGAGCCCTCAGAGAGGGCACCCGCCTTGCTCGGGGTCAACGCCGAGCTCCTGTACATGTCCTTTTGGAGAGACGGTGCGGGCGTGGCTGGCTGATGTTGCCTCGATACTCGGTTGATGGCCTCGGAAGAGGTCAAACCTAGCGAGGGACGGATGCCGAGCCCCCATACTGATGAGAAAGGCAATTGCAGGCGTAGCGCAGCGTCGCCGCCGAGAGTCAAGGTCGCGGCGCCCTCGGAGAGGGCACCCGCCTTGCTCGGGGTCGACCCCGAGCTCCTGCACATGTTCTCGTGGAGAGACGGTGCGGGCGTGGCTGGCGGATGTCGCCTCGATACTCGGTTGATGGCCTCGGAAGAGGCCAAACCGAGCGAGGGATGGATGCCGAGCCCCCATACCGGTGAGAAAGGCAATTGCAGGTGTAGTGCAGCGTCGCCGCCGAGCGTCAAGGTCGCGGTGCCCTCGGAGAGGGCACCTGCCTTGCTCGGGGTCGACGCCGAGCTCCTGCACATATTCTCGTGGAGAGACGGTGCGGGCGTGGCTGGCGGATGTGGCCTCGACCGTCGGTTGATGGCCTCGAAGAGGCCAAGCCGAGCGAGGGACGGATGCCGAGCCCCCATACCGGTGAGAAAGGCAATTGCAGGCGTAGCGCAGCGTCGCCGCCGAGCGTTAAGGTCGCGGCGCCCTCGGAGAGGGCACCCGCCTTGCTCGGGGTCGACGCCGAGCTCCTGCACATGTTCTCGTGGAGAGACGGTACGGGCGTGGCTGGCGGATGTCGCCTCGACCGTCGGTTGATGGCCTCGGAAGAGGCCAAGCCGAGCGAGGGACGGATGCCGAGCCCCCATACCGGTGAGAAAGGCAATTGCAGGCGTAGCGTAGCGTCGCCGCCGAGCATTAAGGTCGCGGCGCCCTCGGAGAGGGCACCCGCCTTGCTCGGGGTCGACGCCGAGCTCCTGCACATGTTCTCGTGGAGAGACGGTGCGGGCGTGGCTGGCGGATGTCGCCTCGGCCGTCGATTGATGGCCTCTGAGGAGGCCAAACCGAGCGAGGGACGGGTGCCGAGCTCCCATTCCGGTGAGAGGCAATTGCAGGGCTATGCTTGTAAGAGAAGCATGCTTGGGCTCGCAATTTTATCCGAGTGCCGAGTCCTATGCTTGTAAGAGAAGCATGCTTGGGCTCGCGATTTTATCCGAGCGCCGAGTCCTATGCTTGTAAGAGAAGCATGCTTGGGCTCGCGATTTTATCCGAGCGCCGAGTCCTATGCTTGTAAGAGAAGCATGCTTGGGCTCGCGATTTTATCCGAGCGCCGAGTCCTATGCTTGTAAGAGAAGCATGCTTGGGCTCGCGATTTTATCCGAGCGCCGAGTCCTATGCTTGTAAGAGAAGCATGCTTGGGCTCGCGATTTTATCCGAGCGCCGAGTCCTATGCTTGTAAGAGAAGCATGCTTGGGCTCGCGATTTTATCCGAGCGCCGAGTCCTATGCTTGTAAGAGAAGCATGCTTAGGCTCGCGATTTTATCCGAGCGCTGAATCCTATGCTTGTAAGAGAAGCATGCTTGGGCTCGCGATTTTATCCGAGCGCCGAGTCCTATGCTTGTAAGAGAAGCATGCTTGGGCTCGCGATTTTATCCGAGTGCCGAGACTGTGAGGTTCTTTATCTGTTTACAAGGTTTGGAATTATGAGCTTGTTTTAAGAAAGCTGACATGTTCACAATATATGCTTTGACAAACAAGTCTAGGCACGACGTGCCGTTTACAGGACTTTACAAAAGACTGGGCACAACGTGCCGATTACGATCTTTACATTTTACATGGAGGCTACTCTCCTAAGAACTTAATCAGGTGTTCCGCATTCCAGGGCCTCTTGACGAGCTTGCCGTCGGTGTCGGTCAGGCGATAGGTACCCGGTCGTACGACCTCTGAAACCTTGTAAGGGCCCTCCCAGTTTGGTGCCGACTTCCTTTTCTGGCCGGGGTTGGATATCGCCAGTTTCCGGAGGACAAGATCTCTGAGTGCAATGTTGGATGGACGCACCTTCTTGTTGTAGAACCTCTCGATTCTTTGCTGGTAGATGTTCCTTCTGATGGCCGACTTCTCCCTGACCTCGTCAATGAGGTCCAGGTCTGCTCACAATTGCATGGAGTTGCTTGCTTCATCGAAAGCCATGATGCGAGGAGAGGGGATGCCTATTTCCAAGGGAATGATGGCCTCAGCGCCGTAAGTTAAATTGAAAGGTGACTCCCCCGTCGGGATTCTTTTCGTCGTTCGGTGGGCCCAGAGAACGCTTGGCAGCTCGTCGACCCATAACCCCTTTGAGGAATTATCGAGTCGCTTCTTGAGTCCATCGAGGATCTGACGATTCGCGTTCTCTGCCTGCCCGTTGGACTGGGGATGGCATACTGAAGAGAAGCGCTGCTGGATACCGAGGTCTTCGCAGAACTTGCGAAAATGTTTGCCTGCGAATTGGGTCCCGTTGTCCGTGACGAGCACTTGGGGGATCCCGAACCGACAGACAATATGCTTCCAGAAGAACTGTTGTGTCTGCTGCTCGGTGATCGTGACTAGTGGCTCGGCCTCGATCCATTTTGTGAAGTAATCGATCGCAACTATAAGAAACTTTCGTTGCCCTGTCGCCTTTGGAAAGGGGCCTACAAGATCCATCCCCCACATTGCAAAGGGGGTCGGACTGGCCATGGACCGGAGGTTTGCTTGCGGGACTCTTTTGATGGGCGAGAATCTCTGACAGGGGCCACACTTCTTGACAAGGGTCAAAGCGTCCTGCAACATGGTGGGCCAGTAGTACCCGTGGTTCAAAGCTTTTCGCGCGAGCGAGCGACTTCCCATGTGACACCCGCCAATCCCCTCGTGTAATTCTTTGAGAGCATACTTGGCTTCATCGGGAGTGAGGCAGCGGAGATAAGGTCGACCATCCGAGGTAGTGTAGGACCTCTTGAAAAGTGTTGAGTCGATCATTGTGAACCTTTCCGCTCGGGCCCTGACCTTTCTTGCTTCGGCTCGGTCTTCGGGGAGCTCTCCCTTGACGAGAAATCGCCTAATCAGTGTGGTCCAGTCTTCGGGGGGAGCTCCGTCTTCAATGCACAGGACCTCCGGGATATCGATGCTAGGTTTTAGCATGACCTCGATCAGGACCTTGCGGTCGAGACCTTTGAAGGAAGAGGAAGCCAGTTTTGACAAAGCGTCAGCCTGGACATTCTGTTCCCGGGGAATCCTCAAAACAGCCGACTCGTCGAAGGACGTTAGTAGGCGTTGAACTACAGCTCGGTAACGGACCATGCGATCGTCACGGGCCTCGTACTCCCCGGTGATCTGGTTGACCACAAGCTGGGAGTCGCTGAAAGCCCTGATCTGCCTGGCACCGGCCTGATGAGCGAGAGTGAGACCAGCGATCATTGCCTCATACTCGGCCTCGTTGTTGGAGGCCGGGAAGTTGAGGCGGAGGCAGTATTGTAGAAGAAAACCGTCCGGGCCTCACAGGATGATGCCCGCTCCGCTGCCTGCCTCGCAGGAGGAACCATCGATGTAAACTTCCCATGTCTGGTCGCTTTCCTTGCTTGTAGGGTGCTCGGAGATGGTGCACTCCGTAATGAACTCTGCGAGCGCCTGTCCTTGATGGCTGTTCTGGGTTGATAGCCAATGTCGTACTGGCTGAGCTCAATCGACCATTTCATGAGTCGGCCCGAGCTTTCTGGTTTGTAGAGTACGGCTTTCAGGGGTTGGTCCGTCAGCACCTGGACAGAATGAGATTGAAAGTAGGGGCGGAGTTTTCGCGAGGCCATGACCAGGGCATACGCTACCTTCTCCATCCGAGAGTACCTGGTCTCGGCATTGAGCAGGACCTTGCTGACATAGTACAGGGGCTTCTGTGACCCCTCTTCCTCCCGAACGAGAACGGCGCTGAGCACCTTCTCCGAGGCTGATAGGTAAAGCCAGAGTGGCTCTCCTGATTCGGGCTTGCTGAGGAGTGGAGGGTTTGCGAGGTACTCCTTCAATTGGGCGAAGGCCTCTTGCTGTTGGACTCCCCATTCGAACGCACCAGTGCCGCACAGGGCTTTGAAGAATGGAAGAGACTTCTCTCCAGACTTGGAGAGGAAACGGCCGATGGCCGCCAGTCTCTCCGTCAGTCGCTGGACTTCTTTGACGTTCCTGGGAGGAGTCATGTCTAGGATTGCTTGGATCTTCTCGGGGTTCGCTTCGATCCCCCGTTGGCTGACAATAAAGCCGAGGAACTTTCCCGCGGAGATGCCGAAGGCGCATTTGCTCGGATTGAGCCTCATATTATGGGTCCGAAGTACCCCAAAGGCCTCCTCCAGATCGGCTACGTGGTCCTCCCCCCGCTGGCTCTTGACGAGCATGTCGTCTACGTATACCTCCATATTGCGCCCGATTTGCTCCTTGAAGACCCGGTTGACGAGCCTCTGATAAGTGGCGCCGGCGTTCTTCAGCCCGAAGGGCATGACCCTGTAGCAGTAGAGCCCCTGATCTGTCAAGAAGGACGTCTTGGCGATGTCGAGAGGGAACATGCGGATCTGGTTGTAGCCCGAAAATGCATCCATAAAGGACAGGAGCTCGTGGCCCGATGTTGCATCGATAAGAGCATCGATCCTGGGGAGGGGGAATGGGTCCTTCGGGCACGCTTTGTTGAGATCCGTGAAATCTATGCAGATTCTCCAGCTCCCGCTCGCCTTCTTGACCATGACGGCGTTCGCCAGCCACTTGGGGTAGCTGACCTCTTGGATGAAGGCGCGGCCAGGAGCTTGTCGACTTCTGCATTAACTGCTTTTCGTCGCTTTTGGACCACCGGTTTCGAGCCGGGGATCACGCTGAGTTTATGCATGATGAGCTCCTCGGAAATACCGGGCATGTCGGATGGCTTCCAGGCGAACAGATCGACATTACGCCGAATGCAGGCGATGAGGTCGGATTTAAGGCGGGTGCGAGGGAGCGGCTTACTCGAAATTGTTTCGATGAATCCCCTATCTCGAAGGAGACATCCTCCAGTTCGTCTGCCGACTCTGGTTCCGGCTGGCTCCTTTGGGGCTGCATCTCCACGGCTTCGAGGGGGAACACTCCGCTTTTCATTGCTGTCATATAACAAGAGCGAGCGGCTTCCTGGTTCCCCCGGACCACCCCTACCCCGGTACTGGTAGGGAACTTCATCTTCTGGTGGTAGGCCGAGGGGACGGCTTGGAGAGAGCAGAGGCCCGGACGACCGAGTATGGCATTGTAGGCTGCCTTGACGTTGACAACCATGAAGTCCATGGACTCGGTTCTCCGGTTTGGGGCCGTACCCGCCGTGACGTCCAGTGTGATGATCCCCTCGATCGTCACTGGAACTCCAGAGAATCCGTGCAGAGTGTACCCCGCTGGCTTGAGTTTGTTACGGGGCAGCTTTAGGTTCTCGAAAGCTTCGAGGAACAGAATGTTGACCGAACTTCTGTTATCTACAAGGATTCGCCGAGCCTCGAAATTTGCCATGCTGAGATTGATCACGAGGGCGTCACAGTGCGGGAGCCGTACCCCCTCCAGGTCATCCCCCGAGAAGGAGACTGGGAGTTGTTGAATTTGGGGGGGAGAGGCCCTTGGACGGCGTTGACATCCCGGATGAACGCCTTGCGGGAAGTGTTGGACTCCCCTCCCATGGGCCCCCCGTGGACACAGTGTAATATGGCTTGGCCGTCTGGCTCTTCGGGCTCATGCTCTTGCTCGGGGAGCTGCAGGGGAGCTCGAGGAGGAGGTGGGGTTCTCCTGTTCCTCGTGTCCTTTTGCCCCCGAGCATCATCCCGCTTGTACTCCCGGAGGTACCCTCGCTGAATGAGGGCCTCGATTTCGTCTTTCAGGGCACAACAGTGATCTGTGTCGTGCCCGTTGTCCCGGTGGAAGCGGCAGTAGAACCGTTGATCCCTTTTCTTACTAGTGTTGTTGGACGGTCGAGGGGGATACTGAACGAGGTCCCTGTCCTCGATTGCCAGGAGTATGGAGGACACATTTTGTGTGAGTGGGGTATACCTCTCGAAGCGAGGGACCGGCGGTACTTTCTTCATGGTGCCCACGTCCCTCGGAGCCTTTTTAGAAGGCTCGACTTCCTCGGCCTTCCGCTTCCCTTTTCCGGGTGCTTCTCTGGACTCATCTGGGTTTAGGGCTTCCTCTGCCCTGATGTATTTCTCAACCCTGTTGAGGAGGTCGGAAAAGTCGATGGGAGGCTTCTTCGCCAGAGAGGCTTTCAGCTGCCCATGGTGGACGTTGTGCCGAAATGCCGCGGAGGCGACGCCCGGGTCGAGAGAGGAGACCAACCTTGCCTCTGTTGTGAACCTCCGGACGAACGCCCTGAGTGACTCTCCCTCCTTCTGTCTGAGTCCCAGTAGGGAAGCACTTGTCTTCTCCGCCTTCCGGCTGGTGACAAAGTGGGCGAGGAAATTGCCTTCCAGCTGGTCGAATGAGTATATGGAACCGGGCGTTAGTTTGGAGAACCATTCGCGAGCCGGACCCCGGAGGGTGGCAGGAAAGGCTCGACATAGCAGGGGATCCGAAGCACTGTGAATCATCATGAGGGTTTTGAAACCCTCCATGTGATCAGCAGGATCTCCCTCGCCGTCGTAGGTCTCGAACTGAGGTGGTCGGAAATTCCGAGGTATTTCCGCTTGGAGAATGAGGGCGGAGAAAGGGGGTCGGACAGGTCTGTACCCCTGAGCCGCTCCTTGGCCGCCGTCGCCTATGTGATCGAGACGATTTTCCATTTCTTGGAGACGCCTTAGGAGTTCGCCTTCTTCCTCAGTCGGGTTTGTTAAGGGGCGGGACACTCTTGCCTCGGCGTCCGACATGGTTCGGGAATGTCGGGCTTCTTCTCTGGGGGCCCGTCGGAGAGCCCCAAGAATTTCTCTTCGGAAGTCCTGGAACTCCTGTTGAGTGATAGGAGCTCCCTCGGCTCGGACCGGTTGGACCAGAGGTTGTCTTCCGACTCGGCTGAGTGCTGGCCTCGGTTCTTCAGGCGGTGGTCTAGGATGGTTCGGGGCCGAGTTGGAAGCGGCCCTCCCCCCACTGCGACTAACCTGCCGGTTGGTGATTACCCTTCGTAGGTCGGGCTGGACTGTACGGGTGGCGCTCCGCTGGGATCCCTGATGGGAAGCCCTGTGCTTTGATGTGTGTGGCCCGGCATTGGTATTTGGTTGGGGTGTGTCCCGTCGGTTGACGGAGGACGCAGCCCCCTTGCCTTTGGAGGCCATAGGAGTTCGGCGATCGAGGTACCTTGGTGGTGGGACTCGGGTCGGCTTCCGAAGTAGCTTTTCCCACAGACGGCGCCAACCTGATGCGGTTTGTTTCTGGGAGACGTGTGGATGCACCAGGTGTGAGTTCTTACTCGATTTGTATTGAAGGAGAAAGCTGCTGGTCAGGCGACCCTTGGCTGGCTGAGCGGTACCTGCGACGGGCTTGGAGTGAGGTGGATGTCTGGGCTCGGATCAGAGCGCTCGGATCCGAGGTCTTGTGTACCTGCAGACGGTCTAGGAACACCGGGGTTGGTTCCGGTGGCAGACCCTTCGACGATCTAGTCAGTCACTAAGATAGAGCAACAGTAACTAGGGTTTTAGTGGGAAAAGTTTGATTACCTGTAACAGGGGGGAGGGTCTGGTATTTATAGAGGAAGCCAATCGGGTCCAGACCCGTTTGGGGCTGGGCCGGACCCGGTTACCCGCTTGGCTGAAGCGGTGGAAAGGCCGGGCGGTATAGGGCTGACGTGGCAGGCGCCGGAGCGGTTTCCGGGCTGACGTGGCAGAGCTCCGGGCGGTTTTCCGGTGCTGACGTGGCAGATCAGAAGGATCAGATGGTGCGCGCATCTCTGAGGGAATCTAGCGGTCCAGGATGGGCCATGCTATTTCTGACCCATATCAATACTCAATAGCAATTGATATCCCAGCAATAGTAGAGATTCAAATTAACAACTGCTATTGCGACGATAGAAACCTTCAATGATGTTCTCTCTAAGTTTATTCCGTAAAGCAACATGTAAAACTTTTGAGTGAACTATTGATTACAATGTTGTATAGGTATACCATGCTATTATCTTCTCATTTCTTTTGAGTGAACCTGGTTTTGCCAATCTGTACAAATTGTTGTGCCAGCAATAGTAGAGATGTTGTGGTTGTTATTATTTCCTTGTTGATCTTTTCATGATTTATAATGTGCACTCCTCATTTAGTATCAACTCTTTAGAATCAATTCTTACCTTTGTGCTAGCTAATTTTGATTAGTTAGCAAATACCGCCATTAATGGAGATTCTTTTGTAGATGGAGAAGAGACCAGCCACACTAACTCTAATTACATGAAGGACTTTGGTTATTAGGTGGTAGCTCACTAGGCTAAGTCTTAGCTCTTTATTCATTAACAGGGTGTTTAATAGATGAGATTAGCTAGCAAATACCCCCCCATTAATGGAGATTCTTTTGTAGATGGAGAAGAGACCAGCTACACTAACTCTAATTACATGAAGGACTTTGGTTATTAGGTGGTAGCTCACTAGACTAAGTCTTGGCTCTTTATTCATTAACCGGGTGTTTAATAGATGAGATCAAACCTTGATTTTGAGCCCATAGATAGGATTCTGGTGATTGGTTTCACATTGTACTGCATATATATTGATATAATTTTTGAGGAACAATATGAGGCTGGCCTTGTTTTTACCTACTGAATTCTAAAACCTCAACTGGTTATTGTAGGAATTTGATTGCTACTACTATTGCAACTGTGACAATTGAAATTGATTTGCAGCTGTAATTGCTGTAGCAAATCTAACAGAACCCCAGTAAAGTTGTAGCCCCAAATCCTTATTGTTTGTAAACACTAAGTTTGATTTATATTTTTATCTTTTCTTTCTTTATTTATTTTTCTTTCGACACTAATTCTCCTTCTGAATCCACTCTGTCCCACCTCTGGAATTTTCAATACCTGCAACGAGAAAATAGAAGTGTTAGCTAGAAAACATAATGTTAATTATATATCCTTTAATATTAATTCTTAACTTGGTTATTTGGTATACCTGGTTGCAGGCCGGGCCGCGGATGAAGATGCAATTAGGGAGTTTCTTCTACCACTCCCTCGTTCCACCACATGAATTTTGTTATGTCGATAGACTTTATTGTAATGTTTGATTTATGTTGATGTTGATGAACTATGTAATGTTGATTTGAACTTTGTTGTGTTTTTAATAATAAAGATGACACTCGTCATCGTTTCATTAATAAGATATAACGAAACAAGGTAGTACAAATGACCAAAATACATGTTAGCACCAAGCTACACGGTACATCAAAAGTACCCGGACCTACCCGGGTTCGAGAATAAAACCAACAACAGTGTATGACTCATCATACAGCCACAACTAGTACAACCTCTCCATTCTAACTAATCACTGATAGGAGGAAACTACATATGGTCCCCAAAATGCACAGCCACAACTTGTTATCCCTCTTCGGTTGACTTCATCCTCTTCCTGTTCTCTGCAGCACCTGCCCATTCATGGATAAGTAAGAAAATGTTATGCACTGATGTTGTAAAAGAGTTTGATTTGTTGCGAAAGATTAAAGCATTTCGGTCTAGCCATAGGTTCCATAAGGCTGCGGATGTAGCTAAATCCCATGCCCTTCTATCTTCTATCCTGATATGATCGTCTCTAAGAATACCCCAAATGTTACTGGTTGAGACTGGTAAATTTGAGCATCCGAATCCCCTACAAACTACCTCCCAGGTTAATCTAGCATTAGGACAAAGAAAAAGAATGTGATTGGTATCCTCGATGTCATTGTGACATAGGCCACATGTTGCGTCAGTTAACATATTTCTCTTCCTGAGGTTAGCTTTCGAGAGAATCGCGTCGTTATGAGCTAGCCAGCAGAAGATTTTCACCTTCATCGGCACTTGTGCCTTCCAGATGATGCCTTCTTCTTTACCTCTGATTCCTCCGTCATTTAACCATTTGTACATAGACGCCACAGAGAAGACTTTGTATTCTTCTCTGTCCCACCATCTTTGGTCTTCAGCGTTGCTCTCCAGTGCCCCTTCCGCTAGGATGAGTCTGTTCAAGTCTTCAAACTCGTCAATACACTCCCGGTGAAGGCCTTCCGTGACAGTAAATGTGAGTTTACCATTCTTCCGTATGTCTGCTACCGACGAATCTAAACTGGTCGTAGCTGCCGCTGCACTTGGGAATCTATACCGTAGTGGCACGGTCCCACACCACTTGTCCTTCCAAAATCTGGTGCGTTTCCTGTTCCCCACTTTACTAGTGGTATTAGCAAAGAAAGCCTCTCCTTGCTTGGAGATTCCTTTCCAGAGCAAAGAAACCCTTGCAAACGCACTTCTTCCACCATACCGATATTTCCTTATTCTGCGGAAGCGGTCAAAAGAGAAGGACCACCAGCTCTTATGATTATTAGCCATTTTCCACCACCATTTGCTAAGGAGCGCTCTATTCATATCGTGGAGGTTCGTAATGCCCAATCCCCCAAATTCCTTCCTCTTACAGACCCTGCCCCACTTAACCAAGTGTACACCCTTGTTCCCCTCTCCTGTTCCTTTCCATAAGAATCTTCTTCTCATCTTTTCGATCTTTTGCAAAACCCACTTTGGAAGTTCGTACATGGACATAAGGTACGTTGGAATCGCACTGAGGACCGAGTTAAGCAGGATAATCCTTCCGCCCAAAGATAAGAATCGACTCTTCCACCCTGCCAGTTTCTTTGATATTTCTTCAAACAGGAAGTACCAGTCCTCCTTAAGAAGATTCCCTGGTCTAATTGGGGTCCCGAGGTAGATTAATGGATAGTCGCTCTTCCCGCATTGTAGAATATCCAAAATGTCGCTGACAAGGGTTGATAGCCGCTCGCTGATTGGGATTACGCTTGTTTTGGTAAGATTTACTTTCAATCCTGACCATCCTTGGAAGCACATAAGAGCTGCCTTTATCGCTACCACTTCTTCCACTTTAGCCTTGCCAAACAGCAATGTGTCGTCAGCGTATTGTAATATCGCCATTGGCTGCGCAATTCCAGTTACCTCCACTCCTTTGATAATGTCTTTTTACTGAGCCCTCCTAATCATTTCTGCCAGACCGTCTGCCACTAAAGCAAAAAGAAGAGATGATAGGGGGTCTCCCTGTCTAAGTCCTCTTTCACATCTGATCTCTCTACCTTGCCTTGCCAGCCGTTCACTTGAATGGAGGATTTTCCGCCCTGGACACAATTTTTTATCCACATCCTCCATTTCGGTCCGAATCCTTTGACATTACTTCATCTATGCATTCCCAGTGCACGGAATCATAGGCTTTCTGGAAGTCTAATTTTAGAAGAAATCCATCTGCTTTAGTTCTGCTCCCCCTGAAAATCATTTTCGTGGGCCGATGCTATGCTGTCATTATGTCTCTTCCGCGGATGAATCCATTTTGGGATGGGGCAACCACATCGTTCATATGCGGTGCCAATCTTTGGGCTAGGACTTTGGAGATAATTTTGAAAGATCTGTTTAGTAAACTTATCAGTCTTAGGTCTTCGACAGAGTTGACCTGGCTTTTCTTGGGGACAAGAATGATTGAGGCATAGTTGATCCTTTGCAGCTTAGCTCTCCCGTCGTAGAACTCGTGGAAGATGTTCATAAGGTCCTCCTTGATGATATGCCAGTACGTCTTATAGAAAAAGATAGGTAGACCGTCTGGCCCTGGGGCCTTGTCCTGGCCAAGATTCTTGATCGCCTCCAAAACTTCAACTTCTGTGAATCTCGTTTCGATACCTTCGCTTCCGTCCAATCTGGAAGTACTCCACATGTCCGAGTCGCATTTGCATCTCCCTGCAGATTCGCGTCCTAGTAAGTCGTGAAATTCCTTGTCTTAGTGGTCTCTGATCCGCCATTCGTTCTCAGTCCAAGTACCGTCTACTGATAATCCAGTGATATGGTTTTGTCTTCTTCTTCCGCTTGCCACCTTATGGAAATATTTTGTGTTAGCATCCCCTTCCGTGAGCCATTCCACCCTAGATCTCTGTCTCCAGTAAACTTCTTCCATGTACCCTATCTGCTGGACCTCTATCCTTAAGCTCCCCAATTCATCTTTTTCTAGTTCCTGCAGATCTCTGCTTTCTTGAATGGTCTCCAGGGTTACGATTCTGTTTCCTATCCACTCTCTTCTGCAGTTGATTGCGGACATTCTTTGTCTTGACCACCCTTTTAATCGCCTGCGAAGACGCCTCGTCTTCTCCACCCAAATTCCCACTGCTGATACCTCTCTGGTATTTGCAGCCCAGGAATCAGCAATCACTTGTCTAGTCTCTTCACATGCGATCCATGCTTTCTCAAATCTAAAGAAGAAAGGCTTGTCTCTCCCATCCTGCTTGTAATTTATAACTAGGGGCAGATGATCTGACGTGAATCTCGAAGCGGAGTTGACCTTTGACAAAGGGAATTCCTCCTCCCAGTCATTGGAGACCAGGACTCTATCTAACTTAGCCATGATCGGATCACGTTGCATGTTAGACCAAGTGTATTTTCTATCTTTCATTTCTAATTCCAGTAGCTCTAACTCGTCAATTGTTGCGTTGAACGAGTCCTGATCGGTAAAGCTGTGACCCCTCCCCTGATGTTCATCTTGTGATCTGGTGACGTTGAAATCTCCACCTACAATCCAGGGACCGTCCCATTTTTCTCTAATGTCTCTTAATTCCTTCCACAGTTCTTTGCGCCTTCTAGAGTCGTAAGGTCCATATACACTGGTAACAGTCTGGAGCCAGTCATCACGTCTTCTTCTGATTCTAATCGAGACCGAGAAAGCACCTACAAGATTATCTACAATCTCGAATAGTCTAGAGTTCGCTCCCACCGCGATGCCTCCAGAAAATCCCGCTGACGGCTTAAATCTCCAGTCAAAATCTATTAGTCCTCTAAGGGATGAAAATTCGTCTTTGGATGGTGATTCGATCCTCGTTTCATGTAGCCCGCAGATGGTGGGTCTAATTTTGTAAAGAGTTACTCCTAACGCTCTTTTTTTTAATTTCTGGCGCATCCCCCTCACATGCCAAAAGATGTATACCATTAAATAAACTATTTGATCTTCTACCCTTTCCCCTCGAAACCCGCCTCCCACAAGTCTAAGTGCTAGCTAATCTTGAATCTTCTCTAATGAGGGCTACGTTAATAAGTTGTTCAGACCTAGAGGAACCCATGGCTAGGCCATATAGACTAGCAAAGTAAATAAGCGTTTCATCATTCAATGAGTTTAAAACAGAATAATTATTAATATGGGTACCTTCCCCAGTCGTGTCTGTCTCCAGCATTTTTTCTCCCCCCTTCGGAATCCCCTTGCTCCCGGTTTGTAGGCCTCCACCGCTGTCTATCTCTCTTTTCCCTTTTCTCTGGTATTCCGTTATTTTTTTGCTAATGGAGCTCCCCACACTGCCTTTAGCTTCGATATCCTCGCACTCTATTTCTGTCGCTGATATCACGTTGTCCTCACGCACACCGTCTAGAGCACCAATAATACCATCTCCATCATCTGACCCAGTAGAACGATGGTCCAACTCAATCTGAATAGCATTTAGAGACTTCTGACCATCGATATCCATCAGTTTTCATCTTGGGCTCCCTCCCACAAAAGTATCTGAAAGAAGATTACTTCCTCCCTGGCCCATGGGCTTAGACCCACCACCCATAGGGCCTTTGCTAAGGATTAAAGCATTTACTGCTGCCTTAACAGAAGCTTCCACATCAGCCTGTGTAAAACCCATCCACTCCTCCATCGGCAGACCCATCCTCTTGCTGACTTCCATCCCATCGGTACCTCTACTTTTCAAAATCAGCCTAAACTTTGTTGTGTTGGTTGGAGAATATTTTGTGTTGTTGATTTCATGGATCATCATAATAAGCTCCATCAATTATGTTACATTAGTTTTCCTATATATGGTTGAAGAACTTTGCATGCTGTTGTTGGTTGGATAAGTTTATGACTTTTTAATATCAGTTTGAATGATTGATATGGATGCACAATTGTGATCGCAATTTGATAAATTCTAAGAGAGGTGAAGGTATCCTCTTCACGACTCTCTCTTTAGAGGTGATGCTTTTGGTTGGGATAAGTGTGATGTTTGCGTGATGGTGGGAGGAGAGGAGGAGAAGGTTGGGTTCGGTGGGTGTCTAATTCCGGCTTAACGGAGTAAGTATATTTTATTTGTTGCAGCATGGCTGCGGGGCTTGGGCCCGAAAAAGGGGTATCCCCATTGATGAGACGGCAGTGTTCGAACATTGATAAAATTTTCACTGACTAACTTCAGGTGGGTGTGCATGTGTCGTGGGGGTAGTGTACGAAGTTAAAGTGACGTACATACAATCTTGCTGGGCCAAGCTTTGTATTTGGGCCCAAGATGGGGTTCATTACAAGATTTGAGGAGGTTTGTCCTCTTCGATAGTGTGTTGACTTTCGGTTTGTCGGCTTACCCTCCAGGTTGTTGGAGGGATCTGGTGTTTGTATGGGTTATGTTGCTTCATATTTTATTTTCTGTTCGTAGTTTGTATGTTTTGTTAATTTTTGATTAATGAAACAGGGTGGGTATATTCTACCTTTTCCTTAAATTTTTTTTTGATAAATTCTGATTTATGTTCAAATTTTTGCATTGCAGCATTCCAGGTTGATATTTGTGCCTTCGACATTTTTCGAGCTAAGTTCGAGCTCGAATCAAGCTCCATTTGTAAACGAGCTTCAATGAGTCAATCTTGAGTTTGGGCGAGCTTACACGAGCCGAGCTCGAGCTTTACTGTTAGAGCTCGAAATGTGCTGGAGCCGAGTTCGATAAAAATGAGTCAAGCCGAGCTTGAGCCTCAAGCCTCAAGGTGCTCGGTTCGACTCGGCTCGTTTGCAGCTCGGCTCGTTTGCAGCCCTATTTCTAGTGTTTTGTTTGATATTGTTAGATTGTTAGACTCAATAATGTGTAGCTCTTGTAAATACTTTTACAGTTATTGTTTGAGGGTATCACAATTTCTCTTTTACAGTGTAAAAGTAATAAGATAAAAACAATATAATTATCATTATTATTTAAATTTACATCAATCACACTTTAAAGTTTTTCCATACTGGTAAATTGCGAAAAACTTGTACGTAATCGTGATCAAACGCCAAAAAAAACTTCCCACTCTTTAGTCAACGCAAAAAATCCTCCAAAGTTCTTTGTTTCTTTCAATTTTTAGTAATTAAGGTGTCTTGATAATGCACATACCCATCACGTGTTTCCCCCCTTCATATTTGATGAAATTATTTTTAGGGTTAGGGTTTGTTTGTAGAAGAAATAAACCGAAGATGGAGGAGGCCATGACAATGGCGATGACGGGAAGGAGTAGGAGGAGGAAAAAGTTTGTGTTAGAAATGAAGTTGATAAAGAGAGGAAGATGATAAAGACAACGAGGAGGAGGAGGAGAGGAGAGGTGGAGGTCGAGATGGAGTTGGGTGTGAATGGAGGATGCTTGAGTTACGGTTAAGGTTAAAAAAATGAGGGACGAAGAAATTCGGAGAGATGGAGAAGGGAGGCGAAGAGGAGATTTGGAAGTGAAGGTGGTAGAGGAGGAGGAGGAAGTGGGTGGATGATGTTTTGATTTGAGTGATGTCAAAATTTGAGGGGGACGAATGAGTTCAGAAAATGAGAAGGGAAACAAAGATGAGAAAGGGGGAGGTGGAGGAGGGTGAAGAGGCAACAGTGGCGGAGGGCTGGGAGGAGCAGAGGAATGAGATAAGGTGAAGTAAGAGAGAAAGAAGATTACAATATTTCGAAAAATTGGGTTCAAAATTAATCACGTACAACTCACGGGCGAACATCCCTTAATTACACCTTAATTACAAAAAATTGAAAAAAATGAATTAGGAGGGGTTTCCCCCTTGAATAAAGAGTTGGAGGGTTTTTCATGTTTGACCAGTATTTGATATGGGTTTTGGCTATTTATCCTTTTTATATAAAAGTGGAGATAAATTGCCTCTAACATGCATTGTGTGTGTAATACAGAAAATGAAAATAATTACAACATAAGAAGTTCATGATACTCAACTTGAAGATGCATGATGCATATACACAAAGACTATGATCTAATATAGGGGAAAAAAATATGATTATACTTCTTAACACTTATCAAAGAGCAATGTTTTAAAATGCTTTTTCTTTTTATTTTTTCACACTTGTTCGCTAGGTATATATGCACTATACTTTAAAAGATTAATAATAATAACGCTGAATAAGGTATTGGAGAAAACTTTAAAATTAGTTAGCCTAGTTCGTAAGAGGTACCGACCATCAGAGCCGGCCCTAAGTTTTCAGGGGTCCAAGGCGAAATCCCAAATAATTATCTTTAGAGGCCCCTAATTATAATATAATTTTTGTATGCTCAAAATACGTGCCTATATTTATAAGAGAAATATAAATTTGGGACTCCTAAAATTCTAAAAAAATTTGGGGGCATGAGGCGGCCGCCCCACCGCCCTCAAGGTGGGGGTCGGCCCTGCCGACCATACTCTATTTTGTCTTTGTTTGTAGTCAATATTCTTAAAATCTTCGTGTCCTTTAACGATGTGATAGTTTGTATACAAAAAAGTGTCAGAACCGTAATGATGATTTTTATATGAAGGTGCATTTGATCTTTATTGGCTACAAGTTTGTCCCTCCAAATTGGTGGAATGTTCAAAAATACCATAATGTGCTTCATCTAGATTTACTTGAAGGTATAATTTTGGGCTAAATATAATATAGAAAAACTTACCCAAATATTTTGCATTTAAAAAAAACCACACCCAGACTTTTTAAAATAAAAAAACCCTCACCCAATGATGTTTTTAACACTATTTGTTTTATAAAAAAAACTCACTCAATCACGACTTGAAAATATAGTTGGGTGATGATTTTTTTAAAATGCACAATATTTGGATGAGATTTTTTTTATATTTAGCCATAATTTTGCTGGTTGTTTTATGCAACAGTTCATGTAACACCCTGTTATTTTGTTGAGTTTATATTATATAGAGTTAGAATGTTCGAGGACTAAAGTGCAAATTGGATTTAGAAGGTTGTATATTCATTTGGGCATAGTTGTAAACAGAAAAAAATGTAGTATTATTGCTTCCAATGTACAAATATTTTGATGTCAGTAATATAATGGATTTAGCTGCTTTGTATTCTTTAATGTGCTTGTGCCCATGTATAATTTTGGATCGGGGGTAGCAGTACGTGTCGGGTATGTTTGGTTGGAGGGGAATGGAGGGAAGGGGAGGGGAGGGAAGGGGTTTTTTATTACTTTTCTTGTTTGGTTCAATTTTTAGGAGGAGAGGGGAGGGAAATGGGGGGTGCAACACCCCTCCTGAGCCAATTTTGGCTCCCCTCCAAAAGTGGGGGGATTTGGAGGGGAGAGAAAATAGGGCTAATTTTTTAAAGTGGCATGACTAAATTGCCCTTTAAAATCTAAATCCTAATCTAATAAAAAACCTCTCTCTTTCTCCCTACCGACTGTTTCTCTCCCGCTCTCTCTTTCTCCCTACCGACTGATAGTATACATTTTATTGCATACTGTGGTTGTGGAAATTTACTACATATTACAATGGCACTGTCAAGTTGATTTCATGCCTTAATGTGTTAATTACTGATCTGATTCTTGTTGTTACTGTTTTTGGTGACTTCATTGTATAAGGTATTTTACGGGGCGTAACTTGAGCTAGCTAGCTAGCACCTACTGTCACTAATCAGACCCTATCCATAAATAGCGAGAGAGAGAGAGAGAGAGAGAGAGAGAGAGAGAGAGAGAGAGAGAGGAATGGATAGGGAGAAGGTGGTGAGTGAGATAAAGAAGCAGTTGATATTAGCAGGGCCTCTGATAATAGCAAATGGGTTGCAATTCATTCTTCCAATTATATCAAATATGTTTGTTGGTCACCTAGGGGAACTTGCTCTCTCTGGTGTCTACATGGCCACATCCTTTGCTGGGGTTACAGGTTTCAGCTTCATGGTATTTTTCTCTCTTTTATTTGTTTCGTGTATATCTTGTTCCGTAATGATAAAAATTTAAAATGTGAAGTTTCTTTTACGTTAGAAAAAAAATGTGTTGCATGTTGATTTTATCATCTTAGATGAAGTCACTTCTAATGTAAATTATTCTCACTTTATTGAAACAGTGAGGGTTTCTTCACCTTTTAACCTAAAATTTAATTGATCTTTTAGTATAAGTGGTTTTAGTAAGAGAATGATCAGGGTTTCTCCCCTAGTTGCAAAGAAGCCTTAACTTTGTCTCCTCTTTTTGTCATAATATAGTTAGGTATGGCAAGTGCTTTGGATACACTCTGCGGACAAGCTTATGGAGCAAAGCAGCACCATATGCTCGGTATCCATATGCAACGTGCAATGCTTGTTCTCATGCTCGTATGCATCCCTAAAAATTATACGGGGAGCAAAGCAGCACCATATGCTCGTATCCATTTACAACTTCATTAAGCTCGCTATTACTGATCTGATTCTTGCTGTTACTGTTTTTGGTGACTAAAAATTATACGGGGCATAACTTGATGTATAGATCAATTAACCACAAACTCGAAGATTAACAACAGTTTGATCTTCATCCACAAGCATTGTTTAAGTAGCAAGTTGCAAATTGACAACTGTTGCTATGTGCTAACCTCACAAGGAAGAATAAGTCCTTAATGCTTGCCTAATTTGCTTGTATCTATTCTAAAGAGAAAAGATAATGCTTGTATAAAATTTCTCTAATTTGTTGTTGTTTCAATTCTTATTGTATGATGTGGTTGTATGAATTTCTTATTATATGCAAAAGGGTATAAAAGTAATTTTATTATAAAATCCATTCCCTCCCCTTGTGAACCAAACAAGAAAATTATTATTTTCCCTCCCCTCCCCTCCTTTGAACCAAACAGAGTTTTCATTAAATCTCTTCCCTCCCTTTCCCTCCCCTTCCCTCCCCTCCATTAAAATCCCTCCCCTCCCCTCCCCTCCTTTGAACCAAACAGACCCTAACAAATATATAATTGCAATGTACAACAGGAAATATAAAACTAAAAGAAATGCATGCACAAGTTAAATAATTTATATAGAAACATGTATTATAGAATTTTGTTGAATTTTAAATATAGCAGTAATCTCTAACAAAAGTATATATTATAGTAAAAAAAATTGTAAATTTAAGTAAATACATATTTGAAGATGAATAAGGAAAAACAAGGCTAAATTTGGAGGAAGAAAAAACCCGAATTTTTTGCAATAGTAGGTCACTTTTGAAAATATTTGCAATTTTAGACCAATTCCCAAACTATTAGCGTTCGTGGGCTAGCCAGCGCCACGTCAACAGCGGCCGCTGTTGGGAATAGCGGCCTCTTCATATACGATGCCGCTAATGGGAATAACGACCAACACATTGTACTCATTCTCCCACACTTAGCAGATTTTAGAGAGGGTTTTGTAAAATTGGCAAATGACTTCGTGTAACTGAGGTCGCTATTGGGAATAGCGACCTCAGTTATTGGCAATAGCATCCTCGAATAACCGAGGTCGCTATTCCCAATTGCGGCCGCTAGTGGGCCCAATTGCTTTTAAGACTCAGTGTGTCCCCACTGTCTCTCTCTCTTATTTCGTTTTTCTTCTTCTCTATCTCCCAAAACCCTAACCCAATACCCTAACCCCTAATTTCTAACCCAAAAAAACCCATTAATTTGAGTTACATTCATTTCCACCCCATCTGTCACGCCCCACTTTCTAAAAATATGGAATACGAGCGCGGGACGAAGGCCAACGAATGATCTTAACATCATTCATAAGCTGTAGGATCGACTCAGTATCACAACAAGAATATAACAAGAGAGATATATATAACCAAGCATACATGAATAATTTATTAGCAACAGAAACAATTGAAAGCACAATAATAACATCCAAATAGTTTCAAGTCTGGATCAAGTCAAAACTCGGGAACAATAGCCCGTTACAAGTTCTTAAACAGGAAGAATAAATAATTCAAGAAAATAAATATTCTAAACAAGTCTTTTCTTCACTTGAAGGCTAAAACCTTTGCTCACCAATTCCAGTAGGTAGCTCGTCACCAAAGTCTGCTTAATAAATATAAAAAGGAAAAAATAGGGAAAACAAGAGAAAATGCTCTTAGTGCAAGTTAGGGCTACAAATAGTAAAAACGAGTACAAGTAATGTGGAATAAGAATTGGAATCAAGAATGTAACAGAGATACAACAATTAGTGGAAATTCAAGAACTAGCTAGCAAGGACGACAACTCAAGTGAACAGGCTGGATAACAAATACTAATGGCGAAACAAGTGACAAGTGAACCTGTAGGGATATCTAACCTCAAGTGACAAGTCTCAAGTCTAGTGTCAAGTAACAAGTATCATGTTTAGTGTCAAGTATCAAGTCTCAAGTCTAGTGTCAACTTTTATATTCAAGTGCCAAGTCTCAAGTAACAAGTTGTCAAGTATCAAGTAACATGTATCAAGTTCAAGTTTCATGTTTCATGCCTCACGTATCATGTTTCATGTATCATATCATCAAGTATTAAGTAAACATGTATCGTGTTCAAGTTTCATGTTCAAGTCTGGTGGTGATTACTATCTAGGTAGCACTTCATGCATCCATTCTTTTACTACATAGTTGCTAAAGTCAATACAATTTCGTTTAGACCCAGTAATGGATTTTATAGGGTGGCGTACTCAGGTATCAGGTATCAAGCAAGTACGGTTCATGAATACGAAAATAAATAACAAGTTCACGAAGCGAGTCCGTGAATACTAACAAGTTCAAGAACCACACAGTGGGTTCGTGAATACAACAAGTTCACGAAGCGAGTCCGTGAATACTAACAAGTTCAAGAACCACACAGTGGGTTCGTGAATACAACAAGTTCATGAGCCAAGTAACTGGCTCCATGAATACATCAAGGTGCAACAAGTTCATGAACCGAGTACTGGGAAACACGGGCCCCCTTCCAAGTACACTTACCTATATTGTCTACTACTATGGTCTTTCCCTTAAACCCCGGCTTGTTACTTTTTGTTAACTTTTATTGAGCAAGCATGCAAGAGTGCGAAACAAGTCAAGAAATCATAATCATGGACATGGAACAAGTTTGAGATATTTATATAATATATTCGAGGGTCCACACGAATAAAAATATCACGAACAACGAAAACCTCAAATCTGGACAGCACGACGTCGCTGTACCAAAACTGCGATTTCCGTTGCTACAAGATAGCAAAAGCAGATCCGTCAGGAGGTCTAGAAACTAGACTTCTGTCCGGTTCTAACGCATATAATTAAGGTACATGAAAGTCGTGGTAACATGTGTCAAATCAGCAAACTATACTACTTCTATGTTCAGCCAGGATTTGTGAATCTAAGTTTTTACATGTGAAACAGTATTGAAACATTGTTAATTAATTCTGAAACAATTTGGGGATGATCTCTAGGGTGTCCAACAATAGCATATAAAATTTCAAGTCAAACGCTTACTTTTAACATAGTTAAATTAATTTGCAAACTAAAGATGTGCAGCAGTTTTGTGAATCTACGAGTCTGCGACTACCGACACAGCTGCAGTGAAACTGTGATATCTCCTAGACCATAACTCGGAATTCAAAAATTATGGATGCTATAGACATCTAGACATCTAGAGCTACATTTACTATTCAGGGATCGGGTTCAGATTCCGATGGTAAAGGGGTCAAAACAGCATAATAAGATCCAGGATAGCAACATGTGGGAATGTTTTACGTATATAGGTTGCATGAAAATTGGTTATTAGGCGTCTAGGTTAATGTGTGATATAAATACGGGATAATGGTTATCAAAACAGCAAGTAATATTTATTTCTCAACTCAAAAGGGTGCAAGTTCATCACCTACAAGATATAACTCACATCTACAAATCTAGGGTTCGTTAATTTCATATGTTCATATGTTTAGGGGATAAAATGAGTCCAAGTAGTTGTAATATAATACAGTGAAATTGTTGTGACTCTTAAGATTATGAAACTGGTGAAGATTAAATTTGATCAACAACGACAAGTCAAGGAGGAGTCACAACTACTAACTATTTGCGGTATTTTCAAATTAACGCTTGTACTAGAACAAAAATATGTACATGATGAATACTTGCCTTGATGACGGCGATTAGATCCACTAATTGAGGAAAACAGGATCGAAAAACCACGAGCGAAAACTCCCAAAAGCACATGTGAAGCACGTGCAAGAATTCAACAGTAGTGAGCAAAATCCCACACCGGATCCCGCCCGAACAGCAAACAGCAAATTTGGATCTGGTGCGGCAAAACAGCGAAACACCGAAACCAGCCAATCAGACTGCGCCCTCGCACCGGATCTGATCCAAACAGCAGACAGCGGATTCAGATCTTCTGTGGGTGAACAGGGAATAGCGATCTGATCATGTAACGCCCCTGCCCCTAGCTCAGACAATTTATACAATTTATAAGACAAATTAGATACTATGTAGTACAACTGCCCACCACAGACTGCCTCTCAAAAGTTGGTTAACCGATTAGGCGACTCTTGATCCTTGGCTATTATTATTTATTAATATTTTATTATTTCTGATATGGGACAATATCGAAATTACCAGGGTGTTACACACCCTCCCTTCAGAAATCAGCGTCCTCGCTGAGGACAGGGCATGCACAATCTAGTGCAGGATCTACTTTCTAGCCGATGTGGAGTGGAGTACCCTGATTCTGCGTGTTGTCTAGACCCCTAGCCCACCCCCGTGGATTTACCGGGCGTCCTGGCCACAACCCCGCTCCCTCTCAGGCATACATCTCACCCACTCGGTGTCGAAAGTCGGCTTTGATACCATTTGTAACGCCCCTGCCCCTAGCTCAGAAAATTTATACAATTTATAAGACAAATTAGATACTATGTAGTACAACTGCCCACCACAGACTGCCTTTCAAAAGTTGGTTAACCGATTAGGTGACTCTTGATCCTTGACTATTATTATTTATTAATATTTTATTATTTTCGATATGGGACAATATCGAAATTACCGGGGTGTTACACACAATGTAACACCCCGCAAAATTGAAAATTACAATTTTGTCCCTGGGTGTTACGCACGTATATTTTGTAATGTGTTTCACTACATATTTTGGATTCGTACTATTTATACATTTTCCGTATTGATTTCAGTCAACTAAAATATAATATTTCAATCTCTGGGATTTACGTGCTTTTTACGTGTTTTGATGCACGTGTTTCCACCACTACGTACAATATTTTCTATAGGTTTAAATTATTTATTTTTATGTATTTAAATCTATTTTATAAAACTAAAATTCATTTTCCCCTTGTTTTGATTAAAATGCATTTTCCGATTTTCTGCACGTATAATGCACGTGCTTTCTACGTGCTGAGATTTCATCATGAAATACATAAAATTAGTAAATATATTTTTCTTATATTATTTTCGATTATATTTAATAATTTTTCATCGATAAAGTCAATTTTCGTATTCCGATATTTCACGTGCGATGCACGTGTATCGGTGCGCGCGTTTGATTGTATCCGTTTTCAAGATAAATTTTTTTGGAGTGTTTGTTTCTTTTATTTTATTTATGCATTTTTGATTTTTGGTAAACTATCATACAAATATGTATAGATAGTGTATACATAGTACATATAGATAGTGTGTGTATATATATATAGCTTGATTGGTTTGGTTGATTTGAAGAAGTAATGAATAGATTATAATGAATGAATTGTATGATTTGGAGATGGGGGCCCGTTAGTTGGTCTTCATTGAAATGTTATATGGGATTGTATATGAGATGTATATGGGGGCCCATGGTGTGAATGAGTTAATAGGAATTAGTGATTCATGTGGGGGGCCCACTCGTAATGGAGAACAAATATAAAGATGGTGCTGTTGTGTACATGTGCATATGCACATTTGTGCATTGGCCGGTTGGGGATTGGAAGGGTTGACCGGGATTGAGTAGGTGGGAAATTTTGAATTAAATGTGAGAGTTAATGAGAGTTAGTGTGAGAGAAGTGGGGAGGTGAAGAGATGGGAGTTTTAGGAGTTGAGAAATGAAAAGATGGATAATTAAAAAGAGAATTAAAATGAGAAGTTATTAGGTGGGAGATTTTGCAGTATAGTCCCTAGCATTGTCCTATAAATAGCAACTCATTTCTCATTCTTTTTCACACAAAAAATAAAATAAATAAGAGAAAGAGAGAAAAGAAAAGAGAAGAATAAAAGAAAAGAGAGTAAGAGAAGTAGTGTTCTTATGCTTTGGAGTAATCTTGCTAGGAGGGGAGGCCATTGCTAGAAGGAGGAGAAGAGCTAGGAGTTCTTAAAGCTAGAAGTGGTGTTCTTTCTTTCATTGTCAAGCTTCAATTAAGGTGGGTGATCCTATGCTTTCTAATTGTAGAAATTACATGCTAATTATTTTATATGACTAGTATGAATTGAATGTGATGAGAAATGTGTAGATAAAAATCCATGCTAGAGATAACAAATGAGAAATATTTTCTTATTGCTAATGGGCATAGAAAAATATATATAGTAAAATAAAATTTACATTTCACAAATTATAGGGAAAGTTGAGTTACTTTTCACGCGGTAGAAATTTTCAATTGTATGAACTTATTGTCGCCCTAGAGTTCAGTATACTGTTCTCGAATAATTTTTAGAGTGTGTGGGTTCGACATTTGGGATCGTAAATTGTTTTTTTTCGAAAAGAGAAATTTTTAAACCGGAAGTATTTAGGCAGAGTTTGGGTATTTAAAAGACCATGTGAACTTTACTCATGTGGGAGCACTTGGCCTATCGGCTTGGTGTCTGGGCTTTCTTCTTGTGGATAGTGGGTTCGAATCTTTGTGGAAGCCCTCTGACTTGGTTTCTAAACAAAATTTTTGGAGTCTACTTGAGGTTCTAAACATTTTTGTTTTTGGTTTCTAAACATTTTTATTTTTTTTGGAGTCTCGCACTTGGAGTTTCCTAACTGACATGTTAGCATTGTTAAGCTCATTACTTCAAATAATATGATAAGGATATGATTTCGATAACTTCAAGTACACTTTGTTTATAAGAAATTAATTTGTTTAATCTTCCTTCTTGGCGTCACCTTATACAACAATATATAGTGGACTATGGATAAGTCCAAACAAATATGGGAGAAGTTGTATTAATTAACTAGATCACCAAATATTATTTAAAGTAGGTAAATTGTCAGTTTGCTCTTAATAAGATAAGTTTAAAAAAAAGAAAAATTGCATTTTTCCTTTGACTATTTTTCCTGCTCACATTAGAGCAACACTAGTTAGTTGGCTATATATACAAAAAATGAATATTTTGGATGGAATCAATTTGTAGTCGTCATCTATATATTTATATTTTAGGTTTGATTTGTAAACATATATATTATTTTTTTTGAAAGACCCTTACTGGTTTATAAAATCTTCTAACGTTGTTTTCATTTTGGAATTCATCTAACATTTTTAATAAAGAATGAAGTTTGGATAATAATGGAATAAAAATGGAAATTGAGATAGGATTATGCGACTTCAAAATTATTAATTGAGAATAAAATTTTTCTTTTGTGAAGAAGAGTACAATATAAAATTTATTTGTTGTGAAGTAATTACTCTTGAAGAGATTGCACTTGTATTTTGTTTAAGAAATATTTCGAAGTGAATCGAGACACCATATGAGCTTGGATTTTGTGATAAAATTCATATGATGGAATTGTGTACTTGAAAGGAATTATTTTGCTTATAAAGATCTTGAATGAATAATTAGATCATGAATAATGAAAATGATTTGATCTTTTGATCTAAGTTTAAGACATGATTATTAAAAGGGTGTAAATACCCATGTTTCTTGTACATGAAAGTTTATGATTTAGAGTTAGTAAGACCTCGGTACCGGCATTATTGAAAGAAAGGATTTGAGAAATGATTTGGAGATACGGCCGTGGAGCTATCTCATATTGTTGATTAAGTCCGGTAGGAGGTAAAACTAATTCTTGAATGGAAATTATTCACGTCTTGAATTTAAGAATAATTAGGCACCTAGGTGAAGATGTAATAAACTTGTGCAAACGTAAATGGGTGCTTCTATATAGTCGGCGGTGGATCTCCGTGGCTATAGACCCAGTTGGTGGACTGTGGTTGCCCCATAGGAGATGGACTGTATTTTATCCGGGACTTAGGGTAGTCGGCGGATGTTTACCATACTCCAAAGAATATGTATATATCGAGGCTAGAGGGGCATTTACGGGATTATTCTCACGATATAATAGCCAGGGAGGCTGGGATCTGTTATTATAGCCAGGGAGGCTGAGATCCGTATCTGTGAAATAACTCTAAAACTTGTTTTATTACTGGGTAGTCTCATGGCGAGGGATCGAACCCTTCAATGTGGAGTACGTAGGCGCTTGCCCTCGGACCTATGTAGTATGGGATGCATAGAATCTGAACAAGTGTGCATTAGTGTCATCCTAGTATAGAAATGTGTGCATTAGGCATTAAGGCATGACATACACTTATGTTTAGAATAATCACTTTTGACACTTTACTTGTTCATTCAATCTTTTTGTGATTTGTTAAAGTATGAGATCGTTATACTATTCCCGGCATAGAGAGGATAGCCGTGTATAACATTTCGTCAGTTGTAAGTAACTGACGAGCCCACAGATTAACGTGCAGGTAAAGGACCATTCATGAAGCTATAAAGTGGATATGCTGATGCTGTTTTATTTTAAAGATGTTGCAAATGATGTTAAAGTTATACAAGTTGTATTTCATTATTGTAATCTTGTATTCTTCCGCTGTGTAAAGGAACTCTGATGTATTGTGAATGAAAAGTTTTAAATTTCCTTGTAAAATTGTACGAAGTGAAGTAAAGATCCTGTAAAATCTCGAATTTATCCTTCTTTGAAATTCGGGGTGTTACAGATCAGACCTGAGTGCGCAGATCTTGATGCGATCCAAGGGCTGAGATTGAATGCGCTGCTTCTTCCCTCCTTCCTTCTTCTTCTTGATCGGCAGAGAGCGAGGGAGAGATCTGCGGCGGCAGGGTCTTCGACGTGGCGACGCGATGGCGCAAGGAGGCAAGTGGGGGCGCTGTCGTTGAGGGGCGACGACGGCGAAGGGCGGAGCAGCGAAGGAATGACGCTGCTCTGTTTGTGGATTCAAAACAGAGTAGCGATGAGCGGGGATGGCTCGGGGTGTTAGCGGCGTGAACGGAGGTCAGAGAGGAGGTCGAGGGGGAGGAGATGGTGGCGTCGAGGTGGAGTAATGTTGGAGAGTTGAGTGGGGGTAATGGCGATGGGTTGGGAGGACGGTGGTTGGGTAATGCGAAGGAATGGGAGGAAGAAGATGGAGTGGGGACGATGGTGGAAGATAGCGGTGGTGTTGACGAGGAGAGGGAGGCGAAGGTGATATGGGTTTGGGTGTTGGTCGAAGGAAGAAGAAGTCGGGAGACAATGCGAAAGGAGCGGAGGAAGAAGATGAGGGTAGCGGCGGTAGCATTTTGGTTTACACAGTATCGGGGTTAGGGTTAGGGTTAGGGGTTTATATAGATAGGGTTTGGGTTAATGGGTTTTAGGGTATCCGTTTTGAGAGGGATCCAACTAGAGATTTGGTCAAAAATATATTAAAATGGAAAATAAAGAGATGAATGACATAGAAGAGTTCATTCTTCATGAAGAACGACACAAAGAGCACATACAATTGAATTAGACAAAGGCATCAAACATGAGTCGCAACAAAATAATGATTTTATTCAATCGGAACCAAAATACAGGATCTCAAATAGATAAAAAAGTACAATGGGGCAAAATATAGTATAAAAATACAAATACGGGAAATAGGAGTTACACCATCTCTCTCCTCACACTTCTCACTACAAGGAATTTGACATATAGTGACAGCAAAATCCGTGGGTAAAAGGCGAAAAACCATAGGTATAGCCCATAAAACCTATACCAACGGACATGTTTTTCCGTCGTTTTTAATTAGCTATACCCACGACAAAATGCCGTCACTATAGCCTATAGCGACGGTTTTTTCATCCGTTGGACAAAACCTTGGTGTTATACCCACGGTTTCGGATCCGTTGGTATAGGTTTTAAAGACACATTTTGCTCTCCTATACCCACGGTTGAAGCTCCATTGCTATAGGTTTTAGTGATGGTTTTCGCATCCAATTATTTGAATATATACACATCGCTCTATACACATTTTTTTCTTTAATTACGCTCATGATAATTTAATATTTTCTTTTATAATATTAATTCAATTATAAACCAAATACACAATGAAATAAATACATGTGTTTATGAAACAAAATTAAATTAATTTAAACTTCAATCATATTAAAAATTAATGAAGTATTACAAACATGTCAAATTCAAATTACAAAATAGTTAAAATGTCAACCTAAGAGTACTATACTGACATATAATAAGCATATAAAGTCTTATAACAATCTCATCCACTTAATTTCGAGGTTTGCTCCATCAACAGAAAATTAGCTTCCATAGCCAATAAATAATGTACGTCTACAACTCGTCAATAAATAACTCTGATCTACAATGCTGACTGGAAAATCATCTCAGCAAGTTCCTGTACCATCAAAAATTTAAAGGAATAGTTATTAGGCACATTCAGCGAAGGGTAATAAAGAAAACTTGTTCGGCACAGGGAAAATCTCAAAACTAATTTACAAAGGGAGAATGTACAACCTCACATATGCTCAATCGACCGCTTTCAGGAGTCTTCTCCTTCCATGAGAACTGGGCAATCTGCGCCCCCCCCCCCCCCCCCCAAAAAAAAAAACTTCGATTTGAAACTTAATATGAAAAAACAGAAGCTAATGAATTCAAAGAAGAAAAAAGAGGCATCTACACAAGTTAGACCAATCAACTCGAAAATGTTGGCTGAAGCATGACTTTCAAATTAAATAATGTTTCAATTACTGAATGCTGCCAATGGAAGCGACAAATTGTGTGCAACAAGTGGCAGATACAGATCGGATCATAGGACTGCTACACATAGCACTGGTATTATAACCCGAAACCCGGACCCGACGTTGGACCGGAACCGACCCGATCTAATTTGTGTAGAGTACGGGTCCAAAAAAATACCCGTTGAAATTTCGGGTCGGGACCGGGTCCACTAAAATTAGACCCGACCCGGACCCGGACCCAGACCCGCATTAAAAAATTAATACAAACTATTAGCGGACCCGATCCGGACCCGACCCGTTACCCGTAATACAAATACACCCTCATCCTATAAAAGTACTTTATTTCCGCACCCCCTAATAACCTACCAATATAGTACTAAATTTCCGAAAGCTACCAAATTAGGCAGAAGTCCCACATTGACGCTGACGAGCATCCGTTATATTTTAAGGAGACTCGCATAACATTCTTTTAGCATAGTCTGACTCTGACCAACATCCATACAGAATCAAAACTGAGAGACTCGCTTGAAAGGTAAGATTTTCAAAAGCCTAGACATGAGGCAGATTTGAATGTTTTGCATTTGACATCTGTAGTTAATTTATAGATATATGATAAATGTTAGGAGGAACTTTAGTTTCAAACTAACTTTCTTCTACACTGGCTTATTTTCAAATGTTCTGAATACATAAAATCACTCGCAGACACACATAAAATCCTTTTCTTTCTTCTAGTTATATAGCAGGATAGATGTATTTGCACCTTTATAGTTCATACAACTGGTAATCTAATCAAACATACGGTTCATAAACATTTCTTTTTTCAAATTTGTGTCAAACTGTCAAACACTAGTAACTTGACATGATGCATCCTACTTTGACATATAGTCTTGGAATTTTTTGTATATCGGTATGAGGACATTGTATCTGTATCGACATGTCCATGTCTGTGCTCCATATGTTAACATAAATTAAAGGGATGACCAATATTAAGCATTTTCCAAAAAAGAATTAATAAGTTATTTAAGTAGTTAATCATTCTTGCGAGTTGTAAGAGAAGAGATGCTATTCAACTGCTGAATGCTAGTAACTATTCATACTCAAGTATATCTACAGGTCGAATTGGAAACATATTCCACAGAAATGGCCAAGTATCATTGTCAATATATGAATAAAACACGAAAAAACAGACCTAATACCTACACGAACTCAGTGAGCTTTCTAACACTCGAAGGTAGAGGAAAAGTCCCAGCCCATGGAAAAATCTTGGACAGCGTAGGAGACCTGATGGGGTTAGGAACAAATCCCCAAAATGGTGTCGCATTCAACAGTGTAATTCCTTTCACTAGGTGTGGGTTGCGGGCTGCGAAGTACAGAGCAACATAGCCACCAAGTCTAAGTCCGGGTCCAGAATTTCATGGGTCTAAGTCCGGGTCCAGAATTTGGACCCGTCATTGACTGGGTCCGGGTCCGGGTATTGAGGTACCCGACCCGACCTGACCCGTTACCAGCGCTAGCTACACATTTACAAGAATCCATGAAGAGAATTATATAGCATACCAACCAGGGGGTGATTTTCTTGCAAATAATTTTATTGAAAATATTTGTCAAAACAGTTTTTTTACTAAACAAGATGAAGTGTAAATGTAAAGACAAGAACCTGAATCATTTCACTAGGCCCATAAGTTTCTGTCCGTATAATCACCAGCTGATCCAATAGATCTACAGGTACGCCATGTGGACTCGTCATATCGGTTCCTCTGAGAAGCAATAGCAAAAGAGTTAAGTCCAGAAAAGTTTAACTAAGACTAGCAAAATTTTGATGACTTTATACTAATCCACATGCAGGAAATTAAAAACATGTCATAGCAAAGTGGCTCTCTGACATCAAAAATTGTATATATTATCAGTCAGGTTAAAGATTGCCACTCTGTCCAGCTGAGTTTGAACACAATGTTCTGAATTTCAATTTAACAAATGTAAGATATAATCGCAACTATTGATGTTACTTACGGAAGTTAAATCTAATGTCCTATCATTCTAATACATACCTCACATTACATATTCCTCGGTTTGTAGCCAATATAACTATTGGTGATATTGAACTCTCTAAAGCACGGTTTAGGTAAGAGAAGCATTCCATATCCAGCATATGAACCGGAAATCCACACAATAGCCATTAGTAAACCACATCCACACAAAATAGCAGTTAGAACTTTGGAAAGGTAGGTGTACCTCATCAATAAATAACACACCAGGGACAAGCTCTGCCACACCTTCATCAATATACCTGTTAACCACCTGTCACAAATGCAGCTATCATTGACAATTAACATATGTGGTATTAACAAATTGTCGATGACGATCACGTGATATTTTAACAGAGTCTGTAAACTTAAGGTTGGATCTCATAAAGATCAGAGGGAAAAGGAAGAGAAAAGGAGAAAAAAAACAAATTATGTATGTTTCATGAACACTAGGAGAATACCTTATTAATTTCCTGTCGTAGTTTGTCTGTGATTTCCGTCTTCCTAGGTTTCATCATCTGGCCCATAAAGTTCAGCGTGCACTTTATCTTCCTTGGCCCCTGATTCTGAAATAACTCCCTCAGACTCCAGAATAGACAGAGGAGCTCTGTCTTGGGCTAAAAGCACAGCTTTGGCCAAGCCATCCTTTGTCATATGTTTTAGAAGTTTTTCCTATACAAACCATCCATATCAGAGAAGAGAACTGATTTAAAGATTTAAAGATTTAAAGATTTTAGAATGATAAAGTTACTTAAAACTAAAAACCTTTTTCTTCGCATCAAGAATTTGTTCTTTCTTTTCCTTTCTAACTTGCTCGGACTTTGTTGACACATCATCTATCCAACTTCTCAGCTCTCTGTTGTAGAACAAAAGTGAGGATTCAAGTGTTTACAATTGCAAACCATAGTGCACAATAAGGTAATCCTGATCACTTACTCAGTGCCAAGAAGCTCATCACAAATAACATTCAAGATCTTCAGTTTTGTTGATGTATCTAGGTTATCAAATCCAGACGAACCCCTCTCAAACCATTCAGTAGGCAAATCATTCAAGATACATCGAGATTCCTCAATGCACCTCTTCAGAGTTTGCAACCATGCATCTCCTCTGCTCATTAAATACAGGAAGAACAATGAGAAACTATTAAACAGAAAATAAGTGACTTTCAGAAAGAGCATAATGGGGTATCAGCTATACTTTTTCTTCATATCTTTCTTTAATAGAGATAGCAATTTGATAATAAACTCAACATATGCAGAATGCACTCCATGGCATTTGAGACGTCCTCTAGCCAAGTCTCGGAGAACGCTCTCAGGCTGACCTTTCCGTATATCTAGAACCTGAAGAAAAGAAGAATCATTAAGTTTTTAGAAATACTGACAAGCTAAAGAGGAAGAAAAAAAGGGCAAATGTTTATTGTACAGAAAAGTAAATTACCCGCAATTCTAATTTAGGAAACTTATGGAGAAAAATTTGGATAATGCATTCACATGGAAATCTATGAATAAGAAGATTTAAGATACAGAACCATAAAAGGATATGTACCTAAAAGAACGCATCGCAGTACTCTAAGTATTGCAAGGCACGTCCAATATCTTTGCCTTCAAGCTCTACTCCTGCTACTTCTAGCAAAGGGTTGCCTATGGGAAGTACAATTTCTTCTTTTCTAGATTTACCACGGCTTCTATTAGCTTGCTTCCTTAACTTGGGAGCTTTTGGTGATGGCTCAGCTTTTCCATTACCATTACTATCGCCATGTTTGATGGAAGTTATTTCCGTCAGGGGCCAAGGAAGTTATTTCCATCTTCCTAGGTTTCAAATAACATGAATCTAGACAAAAATCCCCCCATTACCATTTGCAAGTTGTAACTGAAAACAGCACCCAATTTAAGGCCAACCTAGGTAACCTGCTAACCATAATAGATCCAAAATGTAACTAACCTATTATAACTAATTAACCCAAAAAAATCCAATGAATCGACCCATAACATAAACATCAGCTTAATCTAAATCTAAACTACCCAAAACCCATAACAAAACGAAATAAATTATGAACATAGGAAAATCACAGTATTAGAATTTTGACAATACCTAGGGTTTCGACGAGATGGGGGAGGACGCCGAAGGAGAGAGAGATGGGGCGACGGGAGTGGTTTGGAGTAAGAGAAAGGAAACTGTGCGACGACGGGAGAGGGTAGGGAACGACGACGGCGGATGGGGGAGCGAACGACGACGGCGAGGGGAGAGCGAATGGCCGGCTGGAGCACGAAAAGGGAAAGGGAGAAGGAAATTGGGGATTGTGGGAGATTGAGGATTGAGGGAAATTGGAAATTGGGTTTCGAAGAGGTTGAGTGTGAGGAGGAAAAAGAAGAGGGAAATAGGGTTTCGGAGAAGCGTGGAAGAGAAAAAGAGAGAGGGAAGTAGACGAGATCTGATAAAAGAGAGAGGGAAGTAGACGAGATCTGATTTCGGGTTTTGAGAGAGACGCGGGGGGGGGGGGGGGGNATGAAATTAGAAATTGGAATTTTGGTGGGAATTAAAAATATTCTATCTCGTCTATACCCACAGTTTACTACGCGTCTGTAGGTATATGATGGCTATACCCACGGTTTTAGTGATCCGTCACTATAGGTGTCCGTTGGTATATGGCAAATTCCTTGTAGTGTCTTCTCTACCCGACCTATCTCCTCACTACATATTTCGACAATCCCCAATTTGGAAACCCTAAAGAGGTACGCCTAGTATCTTGCAATTGTGATTGATTGATGAATGTTTATTGATTGATTGATTGATTGATGAATGTTTATTTATTGAATATTCATGAATGTTGTTGAAACTCGTATTGTAGTTGTTATACTGTAACTTAAATATTGTGATAGATGTACATTCAACTATTTCTGGTTAATGGGAGGTGAATGGTGTTAGTTTGGCATGTTTTGAACTCTCTTGTTAATGGGATGTGATCATGTCTACTACAATTAAATATATTCTACATAGTCCCGTGACCACGTGCCTATGGCTTTATGGATATAACTCTACTTTTATTAAAAAAAAAACCCAAATTTCAATTATTATATATGTAGACAGCTATACAAACTTTTATGGTCCGTTTCATTTAGGAGCTTGCTTTTGCACTGTTGGCAAAAAGTGTGTCATAAAATATACCTTTTGTATCATATATTGTGCTTGTGCGGACTTGAGGTGAAGAAGGAGTTTTATAAATTTTGCATATGGCTTAGTTTGCGTTGGATTTGCATGAACCCCACACATATACCAGTTATTTTAGACATGGATCCATTAAATATATTATATGGATAGATTAGTGTGATTTAGGGGTCGTATAGAAAAATTTAAAATGTAGTATGGGATGTGATACTTGAAATGAGATCGTGAGTAGTGATTTATATTTTATCTACTTTCCCTTGTAATAATATTGTGAATTTTGAGGATTAGCACACATTCGGGGATGTTTTTCACGCCACAGTTTAAATATTCATTTCAAACATGGATCCATTAAATAATATAATATAAAATGGTTGAATGCCATGGTTAATCTTTGTTAATATGTATTGAATTTTTTGTCCATGATTGTATATTGAATGCAAATTTTTTTACTAATGTATATGTATGGACTATAAAATTCCTATTTGGTTGTATTACGGGGGAGAAATAGTTCGAGACCCAAAAGTAGGTTTTAGCTATAAAGGTGTTGAACCGAAGATAGTTTGGTCAAATCGTAATATAAAAATGCACGAATTAGTTGAAAAGGTATACAAAGTAGCTAAATGGGATAATGGTGAATGGAGTGTTCAAATTAAAGCTAGGTATGCAGCTGGAAAAGGTAGAGGGGGCCTATATTTTATGGCGGTGCCTATAGTTGATGATGACTCACTTGTTGCTATGATAACAAGATCAATTGATCCGTACAATAGTTGGTGTGCAATGGAATTATATATAGAGCAAACCAAGATTTACATACGTAGTCCACAAGTTGGTCGCGTGTCAACTCCAATACCCGAAGTACTGACCTCTCAGATAATTCCCAATGATTCGATAAAGTTGCATGTAAGCTTGTCTCATCCACATGATGACATATTCACAAATCCAAGTACATCTAGATCTGCACAAGATGAAATCCCAAATCCTTCCATTTTGATACGTAATCTTGTGGAAACTGAAAATATTATTGAAACCTTCGAGCATGCTTTGGTTAACAATGACTTGATAGAATATGAAGAATATGAAGAAGAGGTGGAAGATGTAGAGGACGGTGACGATGAGGATGAAGAAAATGTGCTCGTCAATGATGTGAATGTTAACGTTAATGTCGTTAACGATGTTCGTGATTTGGAACGAAATGTCGAACAGGCCGTCCACATGAATCAATTGGCTTCTTCAACCGTTCATGATGTTGGACTAGTGGACTTAGCTAATATTGCAAGAGTATACCACTTTGGTGAAGATTCTTCTACTTCATCTGACCCACGTAACTGACCCACATGACTTGCACATTGGCCAGAAGTTCACAAGCAAAGATGTCGTGATACATGCTGTGAAAATGTTCTCCATCAAGGAACATCAAGATTTTGTCACAGTTAGGTCGAACAAAACCATATTTTCCGTTATGTAAAATGGCACCAAGGGTTCGGACAATAGCGGAGCAATTAGCAAACCCCGATGTGGTAGAGCCAGGTTGTACGTGGAGATTTTGTGCAATAATTCCAACTGGACAGACAAATTTTGTTGTGACGAAATTGGAAGGGTCTCATACCTGCATCAATCCAACATTGACACAAGACCACAGGAAAGTTGACTCCAAATTAGTTTCAAATTTGATTTTGAATGTTGTGAGGGCACAAATAGGAATTACACCAAAGATGATAATTGAGATAGTGTTGTTACAAGTCAATTACAAGATTTCTTACAACAAGGCTTGGCAAGGGAAACAAATAGCTATTGAGAGGCTCTACGGTGGGTTTGCGGAATCATATACGAAGTTGCCTTATCTCTTATCTACACTGCAAGATTCAAATCCCGGCACATATGTCAAATGGGATAAAGTTACGGCCGGGCTGGGTGAGGAGATATTCAAGAGAGTTTTCTGGACTTTTGCGGCTTCGATCGAAGGATTTAAGTCTTGCAGACTGGTAATAAGTATTGATGGAACACATTTGTATGGTAAATACAAGGGATGTTTACTGATAGCGGTTGCCCCCGACACTAGTGATCGGTTATTTCCATTTGTGTTTGCTATAGTTGATACAGAAAGTATAGAAAGTTGGACTCAGTTCATGAGTTGTATTCGATACTATGTAACGAACCGTCAAGAGCTATGCGTTATCTCTGATCGTCACGCCAGTATTCTGTCTTGCATGGATCTGGAAAACGGATCTTGGAATGAGTCACATGCCTATCATCGTTATTGTATGTGCCATTTTGCTGCCAATTTTTCCCTCAAATTTGGTAACAAGGAGCTGAGGAACAAGATGTAGGTAGTGTCATGTCAAAACCAGCCAAAAAAGCTAGAAAAAGGAATGACAGAGATTGTGCCAGTAAAAGTTGAGTGTGCTAATTGGCTCAAGGAGAAACCTATTGATAAATGAGCACTTGCGGCAGATGGAGGACGTCGGTACGGCATCATGACTACAAATAGTAGTGAAGTATTTAATTCTGTGTTGAAGGGGGTTCGTAGCTTGCTCGGTACTGCTATTGTGGAAATGATATTCTATTCTGCCGTCGTAATAGTTACTTTACCGAACATCGTCAGCGGCACAAAAATTGATCAATGATGGGAATATATCGCCTCCACGTGTTCAAGCTCTTCTTGATAAACGACGAGAGAGAGCTAACATGCGTGAGGCTATAATGTTTCACCATAGCCTAGGTGTATTTCAAGTTAGAACTGGTATAAGGGTTGAAAAGAACCAGCAAAGGGGTGGAAACCTGCATACTGTCGACTTGGGAGCCCGGACTTGTACCTGCAAGAAATTCCAGCTTTACCATCTACCATGTTCTCATGCATTGGCAGCTTGTGCATCCAGGGCTTTGGATTACCGTCTTTATGTTGATCCATTTTATTATACAGATTGCTTATTACGCACTTGGATGCCAACTTTCAATCCAATTCAAGACCAAGCATACTGGCCTACTCAATGGGGACCAACGCTCAAAACTGATGGCACACTTAGAAGATGTCGGAAGGGTAGACCTAGATCTATGCGCATTCGAAATGACATGGACGTCAGAGACGGAGCAACCGTAAGGATAACTTGTTTCGAATGCAGTGAAAAAGGACATAATAAACGTCGATGTTCGAAGAGACAAACATCCGGTAGCACTAGTACGTCGCAGGTGGTATAAATGATTGTATTTTGTTTTTTTTTTTCAGCTTAAATTTAATGCAAGTGTTTTGAATTGTTAATTAATCGTCGGTTTAATTTTTGGAATTGTGATACATGCAGGATAAGAGATTGAATGTGATAAGTAGACGTGGAAGAGAAAGCAGAGCACGGAGTCGTGGTGCACGAACTCCGAGGAACACCGTAAATACGTCATTCCAAACTTAAAGAATGTAAATATTAACAAACTTTTGGAAGTATAGCTTTTGGAAGTATAGTTGTGCAAATACAAGCAAATTCTTTTGGAAGTATAGGTTGAAGTATAGGTTAGAATGTTGAAGTATTTTGTTAGAATGTTGGATGCTGTGCGCATGGAATCATTTTGTAGAGGATGTGTTGGTCTCATGTTGAAGTAATTTTTGAAGTATATTATGAATTATTTTTGCCCGAGTCATATTCATATTTTGGATGTTCGGTTTGGGTGTTTATATTAAACTGGTTATGTGGTGATTTGAATGAGATAAATTGTAAACAGAGGAGTAAGCATATTAAATATTATAAAGTTGGTTGTTAATACTGTGGCCGCTATTGAGATTCGTGACCACATTTATATGCAGTCGTTATTACCAATAACGATTAAACTGATACAACCTTATTATATATGTAGTAATTATTACCAAACTCGACTGTAACTGAGGTCGCTTTCGGGAATAGCGACCCTAGTTAAAGTCGATTTTGAGTAGAAATTCCAGAAAGGAAGTCAAAATCAACTATAACTGAGGTCGCTTTTGGGATTAACGACCCTAGTTAAAGCTCATTTTGAGTAGAAATTCCAGAGAAGAAGTCAAAATTGAATATAACTGAGGTCGCTTTTGGGAATAGTGACCCTAGTTAAAGTCCATTTTGAGTAGAAATTTCAGAGAGGAAGTCAAAATCGACTATAACTGAGGTTGCTTTTGGGAATAACGAACCAAGTTAAAGTCCATTTTGAGTAGAAATTCCAGAGAGGAAGTAAATATCGACTATAACTGAGGTCGCTTTTGGGATTAACGACCCTAGTTAAAGTCCATTTTGATTAGAAATTCCAGAGAGAAAGTCAAAATCGACTATAACTGCGTTCACTTTTGGGAATAGCGACCCTAGTTAAAGTCCATTTGGAGTAGAAATTCCAGAGAAGAAGTAAATATCGACAATAACGGAGGTCACTTTTGGGATTAGCGACCTCAGTTATAGTCGATTTTGAGTTGAAATTCCAGAGAGCATACCAATATTGACTGTAACTGAGGTCGCTTTTGGGATTAGTGACCTCAGTTATAGTCAATTTTGGGTTGAAATTCCAGAGAGGAAGCCAATATCGAATATAATTGCGGTCGCTTTTGGGATTAGCGACCTCAATTATAGTCAATTTTGAATTGAAATTCCAGAGAGCAAGCCAATATCGACTATAACTGAGGTCGCTTTTGGGATTAGCGACCCTAGTTAAAGTTGATTTTGAGTAGAAATTCCAGAGAGCAAACCAATATCGACTATAATTGAGGTCGCTTTTAGGATTAGCGACCTCAATTATAGTCGATTTTAAATTGAAATTCCAGAGAGAAAGCCAATTTCGACTATAACTGAGGTCGCCTTTGGGAATAGCGACCTCAGTTATAGTCGATTTTGATTACAAATATCCAGAGTGTATCAGTTTTAGTCATCAGTTAGATTGCTATTCCGACCAACGACCTATGTTAACCTAGGTCGCTGATGCCACTAACGACCTCTTCAGAGAAACAAATTTCCCTGTTTACATTCACAACAAAGTTTCTTTACCACATTAACACACAAACAAGCATTCATAAAGAACACCTTAAAACAAGCCAATATCGACATTAACACTGAAGTTTATATATCAAATGAAGTTGGACCATAAAATAACCAAAGCCTATAGCCTAAAAAATTACACAAGAATGTTTGCAACCTCAAATTCGTCACAGATCCATCACAGGCCTAAAAGAAACACAAGAAACATGCACGAGGCTTAAAAAATACACAAGAATATTTGCGATAACCAAAGCCTACATTAATACAAAAGAAACATGCACAAGGCTAAACATACACGAGGCTAATTTCACAACCAAGCATGTTTGCAACATGTTACAAAGCCACGCATCAAAAACTACATTTTCCATTGTGTGCATTGATTAAAAAAGATGCGACTAATTTCTACAATGAAACTACGATTAAAGAAAAAACACAAGAATTGGTACACCTAAAATGGGACGACTATGATGGAGGGTACAAGGTCGGCTTCCTTCTTTTCCGAATAGCTTTTCGTCTCGGGTCAACTTGTGCAACTTGGGTAACTTGTGAAATGAGCATATCATCGGGGATTTCTTCAATTTCATTACTATGTTGTCCTCCTACTTGTGGTTGAAACTGCTCTTCTTGTTGTGCATTTACATCTTCATTGCCTGGATCTTGTTCATGCTCTTCATCAGCTTGCTTTACGACCTTCTTATGCCTAGATGTTTTGTAGGTCGGGGATGTCATCAATGCATCAAATCTTGCCACCTCACCCACTTCCTCTATTTGCAAACGGCATGGTGCAAGAATCTCGAGTGCGAGATCCTTAGCCACTTGAGCCACATTACATTTCAAAACTTGTGCGCATTTCCGGGCAATGACCCATACTTGGTCCATCTGCATATATCACAAACACATTTCATATAATATACATCGCAAATGTATTAATATAGATGTTTAAAATATAATCAAACTTTGAAAATAACAAATGAAATATTAACATACGATTTTGCAAGTGGATATAACCCTTTGTTGATATGTGGGTAGTGTAAAGGAATAGGCGGGATCAGATTCGACCTGATCACTCAGAACTGGTAGGAGGACACCTGCTGGGACAGAAGTACGAGGAGCTACATATAAACATATTATCCGCTGATACCACGACATGTATATAGTGTGGAGTAAACCATCATATGGGGGAATATCGGTAATAATAGTTTCATATCTCCGCTTATTCCACGCGTTCACATGAGCTTGGTGATGGGTAGCCCAATTATGATCCGGCACACGTCCAACCCCTTTGACCCTGTGTAATAGAATTTCATACGTCCATGGGGGCGGGGATGGTTTACTGAAGACCAAATTGACGAAGCACTCGATCCGGATAGTACATCTCGACAACACTAAAATTTACGAGTGGGGCTCTCGTCAACCATAACTGCATGTGTGCGGTACAATTTGGTGGTAGGCTCTCCAATCGATTCGGTGTGTACGGTGCCCATATGACGTACTCCTATCTCAACATATCTAGCTCGTCCCTATAGTAAGTAACCACCCCACGTGGATTATCTCTCCACGTGTGACTTCCTGCCCAGCACACACCGATGGGAGCCAACATTGCAGCATTTGCTGCATCTATCATCCACCCCTGTGACTGCCGACTTATACGGGGACGTCCAATATGCAAGTGTTCCCAACACCAAATTTGTAGGATTAGCATCGGACCAATCATCTCATTCGCATCAACGCTCCATTGTACAAACTCCTGTACAAAGAGGCTAATGCAGCACTGCCCCAATTGTATTGACTAACTATAGTCAAGTCACCAATCAGTGGTAAGTACATGAGAGGCATGACATCTCTTGTCGAGTTGAGGAAAAGTACACCACCAAATACAGTCATCAAGTAAGCTCGGGTGTAGCAGTCTACATGATACTCCGACGATTCGTTGTTTAACAAATTCCTGAATGTATTCTTAAGCCAACTTAACCAGATAGACACACCATTGAATGTAGTCCCATCTACCTCGACACCAAGATAATCTGTCACAAGCATCTCTTTATTAAACGCCATTGTACCTGTAATGGCGAAACCATCAATTGGAAGTCCAGAGATAACCGCGATATCTTGAAGTGTCACGGTCATCTCTCCAATGGGGAAATGGAAGGAATGGGTCTCCGGCCTCCAACGCTCCAGTACCGCTGTAAGTAGATGGCGATCGAGTTTCATCTTTCCTATCAAACCAAGTCCGTAGAAACCGGCCGCCACTAACAGCTCGTGTGTCATTGGATGCAATGGCAAGGTCTCATGCATACGAAAACTGCACTCCCTTGCTGTACCATCCGATACCCGCTGTGATCTGTGTCTGCTGCATAGTCAACAAAGAAGGATCATGAGGACCGGGCCCACCTGGTGCAATGTGAGAAGATGGGGTGTGCGCACCACTAGCAGACAAAGAAGCTCCCCCGCCTTGGACACCCCGCGATGGACGTCCATGTCCATGGCCAATATTACTCGGTCCTTCATCGGAACCTTACAAAAATACAAAAATATTTATTGAACATTGTATTGAAACAAGTATATTATCTAAACCAAACATTAAAATACTACTTACTTGGGGTCTAGCACCCGCTACAACATTCTTCGTCCGAACCATTTATCCGTTGATTACAGCTGCAAAACATAATCGTAAATATTTAAAAGTTCTCCAATAACAAAATATACTTCTAACATTTCCAACATCAATGAATAAAATCACATAACCGTAATGTTAATGATGATTCACATTATATAACAACTAAATCGAAGAACCATGATCAAATCACAATCACCCAATTACACCCAATAGCATCACAAGTATATTGCAAACATTCCTCCTTGCCTATAACCACCACAAAGAAGATGCTATCTTTACTAACTATCTATTGTGAACAATATAGCAGTCATAACAAGTAAACCCTTCTGGAAAGGAATTTGGAAAGCTGCTGAGGCTTTCAGGTGTGGATTAAGTCATGTTTGTGCGGATGGATCCAGGACCAGATTCTGGTCCGATATTTGGATAGGTGAGTCTTCCTTAGCTACCGCCTTTCCTGCTATCTTCCGAATCGCCGCCAACCCGCTGGCTCTTGTTTCTGAATACTTTTACAACGATGGAACGCAAAGAGAATGGACGATTCCCATCTTAGCTGATTTTCCTTCCCATTTAGGTCCAGTTGTTGATAACTTTCGCGAAGTTATTAACAACGTGGACTGGAATGATAAGGAGGACTTCCTCTGGCGATGGAATTCTTCTAAGACCTTCTCAGTTCGTTCTTTCTATCTTTTCCTCAATTTCAGAGGGATCAAACCCCCATTCGTCGACCTTGTTTGGAAATCTTGTGCTCCGCTGAAGGTAAAGATCCTTGTATGGTTAGCTCTCAACAACAAACTCCTTACCGTGGAATTACTCAACAAGCGGAACCTCGCTTGGGGCCAATTGTGTCCTCTGTGTGCCTCATCCTTCGAGGATGCAAACCACTTGTTTATAGAGTGCGTTTACACGTTGCCCCTTTGGAAAATTACCGTTCTAGCTTGGGAAGTGTCCGAAATTCCGGTCAGTCTTTTCGAATGCTGGTATAAGCGTCCTCCGAACCATTGCTTTCACATATCCTGGATCCTTTCATTCCAAATTATTCTATGGATCATTTGGAGAGAAAGAAATCACAGAATATTCCGGCATGTTTATAAGTCATCTCGAGATTTATCTAATGAATTCCTTCTCTTATTTAACTTTTGGTCCTCTTCCTTGAAGGAGGAAGCTAGAAAAAATATGAGGTTTGATAGATTGGAGCGAGCCCACCAAGTTCTTATTAATCTCAACGCTATTTAAAGTTCTGTACCAATTTCTACTTTTTACTGTATTGTTTGGATATCTCACGTTCTGTATTATTGGTGGAATCTATTGTCTGCTTAGTGGATTGAATTTTAGTCCCCTTAGGTTGTTTTTGTTTGCAGGCTGAAGGGTAGTATCGACTACCCTTGTTATGACGCAGGTTTTTTATTTTGGATCCCTGTTTTCTTGGACAGCGATGGCCTTGAGAAGGTGTTCTGATTTTTAGGTTGCTAGTTTTGCTATGGGATGTTTCCCCTCTTCTCTACATCCTGATGTTTTTAACTGTTCTATTGATCTTGCCTTCCCATTGTGTGGGATCGTCTCGATCTGTAGCAGACCTCACTGAGCTCATATGTGTGTAGAGCTTCTTACTTTTATTTATAACTATGTGTATATGTTCTTAGATGGGCTGTTTTTGAACTGGTGACTGTGTGCTGTTCAGTCCAGCACTTACTTATCTATGCTCATGTTTGTTTTTGAGGAGGTTTTGCTGGATTCTATGTTTTATTGCTGCGATATTCTAGCTATTCTTATATGGGTTTGAGTCTTCTGATTATCGATGGTGCACTGCTTTTCTTTTCTGGTCGATATTTTTCGGTTGTGATTCTATTTTTTGGGGTGGCTTGATATTTTGGCGCCTATGATGTCCTGCCAGGTCATTACTATGCTCTATGGTTTGGGATCAGCTAGTTCTGTATCCTACTTTGCTGAGCTCCTTAGTTTAGAGCTATTTTCTATGGCCTTACTGGTCTTTCTGGATCCTGTGGTGCTGTGTTTTTTGGTCTGGACGCGCGGCATTGAGATGTTTGCTGGTGAGGGAGCGCGTCATCTAGTTGGCGATTGCTGTCAGCGTCTTCGACTCCCAGTTGTCTGGCGCTCTCTGTTGCGATGCCTTCTCATTGTTGTTTCGACCAATTACTGCGGATGTCACTGTATCTTTCTTCCTCTTCCGTATTCAGGCGCTGCATCGACCACGGTTTATTATTGATCGGTCTCCTTTTATTTCCTTGCGTATTGTTCTTTGCTGAGTTTGTTATTATTCCCCGGAGTCTGTATAGATTGTTGTGCTGTTATTGTATGTAGTTTTTTCAGTCATACATAATAAGTCCCGCATTTAATGGTCTATGGGGTTTAACGACATTCAACTCTCAAACATGAATCATACACAGTATTAACCCATTATTTCTACAACAAGTCAACTAACTGTAATCAACAATAAGAATCAAACAACAAGTTGTAAATATTGTGCATACCTATCTAGGATTTCGAATTTCGAATTTCCAAATTTCCAAATGTCGATGGTGGTCGCTGGTTGGTGGAGAGATGAAGAGAGACGAGTCCTTTTGAGGAATCTTTGGGGTCTACAGAAGTGTATGATGATTTGGAGGAGGAATGGGGGATTAGGGTTATTGGAGATTAGGGTTTTGGAAACGAAGAAGAGGGGGCAATCGATGTGTAGAGAGAGAGGGAGAGTGACAGTGGGAATAGCGGCCTTATTAGAGGCCAGGTCCCACTAGCGGCCGCTATTGGGAATAGTGACCGCAGTAATACTAGGTCGTTATTCCCAATAGCGACCTCAGTTAAGTGTTCATTATCCAAAAATCCATGGGAATAGCGACAGAGTTAAAAAAATCCCATAACATTTATAATAGGAACTGTTATTCCCATTAGCGACATTGTATATGAAGAGGCCGCTATTCCCAATAGCGGCCGCTACTGACGTGGTGCTGGCTAGCCCACGAACACTAATAGTTTGGGAACAGGCCTGAAATTGCAAATAGTTTCAAAAAGTGGCCTAGCACGGCAAAATTTTCTTGAACTATCCCCTTTATGCAGAAAACCTCACTGAATTATTTTTTGCGCATAAAACCTCCCTGAAGTATATTTTCAAAAAAAAAAAAAAAACCCCTGAAGTATATTTTCAAAAAACCATATCTAACTTTTCTGTTTGTATTAGATAACCCTTTTCATCTTTGCAAGTTGGTTCAGAAAATATCTTGCATCTTTCTCATTATTGTAAAAAAACCTCACTCAGCTTTAGCAGAAAGCTCACGTCGTCGGCGTGGGTTTTTTGCAATCATGCTTAAGTGTGATTTTCTGCGTAAAAAATGGTTCAGTGATGTTTTCTACATAAAGGGGATAGTTCAATGAGGTTTTTTCAAATTTAGCCAGAAAACAATACTATTGAATTTTATTATTTTAATAATGCACTCTTTTTTTCCTCTGCAATTTGACTTTTTTTTTTACATTCAGCTGTAGCTGCCTACATTAGACACATTAGACAGAGATATTTTTCAATATCTCTAAATAGTTCTTTTTAAGACCGGAATCGAACCGTGACCTCTCACTAAAGAGTGAGAAGCTTTACCAAATGTATTACAAATGCATGGTTATTTGACTTCTTGATCACTAGCAAACAAACTCGTCACTGACATTAGGCTATTGTCGAACTTGCACACTCCTCCATATCAAAACTGGAAAGTTACACCAAATGGATTGATTATTAAGATAAGTTTTTGAAAATATTTATATATATTTTGAACCCATTTTTTTATTGTCACTTAATAACAAATGTTCCACACAAAACCATTTGGAACATTTCAAAACCCAAATATTATGCAACAAAAAGTAATGATATTAATTTTATTACTAGTAGATACAAAGATTTCAATTTTTGTATTAAATTGTAGATACAGAGGCAAGAGAATAATTATTTTCTTTGAAATGATCACTAATTTTAAACAAGGGTGAAGGACCTATTGTCACCTAAAATTTATAGTAATATGCTAAACACATCTGAAGTGACGGTAATACCCCAAAAGTACCTAAACTTTTAAAATTGGACCTATAAGCAAGTAAGCAACTACCGTCCACTTCTGTTACTTTTTTAACATTTATGGGGTGAAATTACTTTTTTACCCCCATGCCTTAATAATTCCTTAAAACTCCTTAAAAATCCTTAAATTTTCCTTTAAAATTCATTTAAAAATTACCTTTAAAATTCCTTTAAAAAAAATCTTTAAACATTCCTTAAGGGATGAGTAAAATTTTTCTCTAAAATACCTTTAAAAATTCCTTAAAATCTTCTTTAAAATTACTTTTAAAATAGAACAAAAAAGTCCTTCAAAATTGAGTTTATTTTTTCAACTGAGAGTGCCAACTGAACCAAAAGTCTTTCAAAATTCCTTAAAATTTTTGTTCCCTAAATCCTTAACAGCAGCCATTGTTTGTTCAGAAAAAAAAATCTTCAATTTTCATATATCAGTATATCATAACATCAAGAACAAACAAATTATTGAGAACAAACATAGAACAAAGAGTTTATTACATGACATGAAACAATTATACAATCAATATTACATAACATGAAACAATTACACAATCAATAATACATAACAAGGCAAGCTGTTGCTTCTTGTTCTTCTTCTGTTGTTGCCAACCACCCAAAAGAAAAGTTTCAGAAATAATCATGTATTAACATATAGCTAAGAATTAACATAGAGCAATGATTTCCTTACTCAAAACCAAAATAAGCGCTATTCAGAATTAACAGAGAGCAAAGGATCATTACTCAAAACCAATATAAGTATCAATGTTCATTAAGTGATAGTCATCACTGCCAACTGTCACATAGACAAAACAAAGGACCATATTGTTAAAGAAGAGCATGAGAATCAAATACTTCCCTGTCAAATCAAAGGAAACAATATAGTGGTCCAGTAGCTGCAATCTCTTTCATTGTCTGCAAAAATATTTAAAATGCATGTTAATGTTAAGACCTGACTAACAGCTACATAAATTTACAGTAACAAAAATTATAATTACTAGTTGGCTCAGAACACGACTTTCAACAAGGATTTATCAAATTTGCCAAATATTCAAGCATCAGTTCATCAAAGAGAAAAAATGGTGTTACTCAGTATAAACTTGCAGTAGCTTAGCCAAAATAAAAAGAAATCTGATCAATACATCCTAAGTATAGTCAATGCGATATAGGATTTACATCTTTTATTAAGAATTCAGAAATTGCAATAATTGGTGATACACCACAGTTTAGCAAAAGCAGCAAGCAAATACAGCAAAAGCAAATGCAGCAATTTGACAAGTATCAATTCAGAAAATTCAGAATACATACACCCTTATGTCTTAAATAATTAAGATTAATTGTAGTACATCAATAATTCATCTTCAACAGTGATACTTACTACTTAGGAAACTAACATTGACTCCTTATGTCAAACATTTGAGTACGAGATAGCAGAATAAAGCAGTCTCCACTAAAACACATTAATTGTTGTGTACAAGTAACAACAAAGGGAACATGTACCAACCTATGGTATACATACACAAAACCCGAATAGATCAAAACTATGTATTCAAGAGTCTACTATAAATCCAATAAATTAACCTCCTCTGGCTTCTATCACCCTCGATTTCAATCTAAATTCCAAAGGACTCATGTTTTAATCATCCATGGCCAAATGCATACCCAGTCACCTACTAGCAGAAACTTTCTATAAACACATTAGTAATAACCCCCCACTTAATGTATTTTAATATCATTTTTAAGACTTCAAGCCAATAAACCAAACTTATATCCATCTCAGTACCAAACAACATCAACGAATAGACCAAAATCTACTTTAGAATTACCAACAATAAGAACAAAAACATAAATTAGCAACTTCATTTAGCAAACAACCTCAACCAGTCATTTTCCCTCAAGCATCGAAAATCAACTATCTGTTAGAACTTGAATTTCGTAAAATAGAATATTTCTAATAATCTTTGTGAAGAAGTAAAATTACAGGAATAAAAAATCAAACCAGACAATTCGATACAGAGTTAAGATGAAAATCTCTGTCCTTAAAGCAAAATTCGCCCCGTAGTATGACGGTTGTTGATAAAATGCCTCCCACGATACAACTATATTACCTTCTCTGAAAAGCAATACCCAAACTTCGGAGACACTAGCGAACCTGCAATTGCGTTGTACTCTCAGACAGACTCAAAGAGAAGAAGAAGGAGATTGTAAAATTCAAAAACTGTGTAAAATGACAGACAAAATTGTCTGGACTTATAGGAGATCAGAGGCGTAATAGATGGATCCATTACTCTGTAACAACAGAGTAATGGCACAAAAACGTAACTGATGGATCCATTATTCTGCTGTTACAGAGTTATGGCATCTGTTACAGAATTTGAAAAGCCTCAGAAAAAATTCGGAGCGGGGCAAAAAATAATTTAGACCAAACCAAACCGAGCCCAGCGGATACGGTACGCGACTAAGCCCAGCGGATAGTTTTCACCATCCATAAGTTGTACGAATCTGCTTAACTTATCATAGTAGTAAATATAACAGTATACTCCAACCAGGCATGCAAAAACAATCATAACTCAACAGTATTTATTGCATCAATACTAAATGTTCCAACAAATACTAGATCTGAAACAAAACAATAATCTTGGGATAATAAGCCCAAATACAAGTCTCAATACAGTTCATGAAATAAAATAGTTCATCAAAACATTTAAGCAAATTATTCCAATTGCGCAGCTCAAAACTTTTGCTCACCAACTCCAGTAGGAAATTGATCGACAAAACCTGCTCATATGGCAATTACAAGAAAAATAGGAAAACAAGAAAACATAATGCCCTTTAGATGCATGTCCGGGCCGCAAGCAATACATGTAGGAAAATGAAGGGAAAAACTAAACTAAACAGGTAATACTAATATGGAAAGGGTAGCAAATATAAAAGTCTACAGATGACAGTAAGCAGTGTAGTGATAACAAGAGAAACATAACAGTAACAGCAAGGATCAACAATAACAGTGTGTCAACGGTAGTAGTAATCAATAGTAACAGTAAAGTCCACAGTAATCGTAACAGGATGTGACAGTGTAAACAATTATTCCTATGTCTAATGTTCATTACTAACTAGGTAGCACTTCATGCGTCCCAGATTTTACCGCATGGTTGCTATATCAAACAGTTTCGCTTTAAGATTTTGTAGTGGAACTTCTATAGGGCAATATATTTAGATAAACTGTAACAGTAACTGTAATAACAAACAGTGTCATGGATCATGCCCTCATGCATCCAGAGATAAACAGTAGGTACCACAGTAAATAGTGGGGAAACGAGTTCCTTCTGAATATGTATTTCTATATTGTCCACTACTTGATCTTTTCCCTTAAAAACCCCGGCTTGATTTCTTTTATTATCAATAAACATGTTTGAACGAATACAAACAGGATAAAGACATGGCAAGAACAGGAAAAAAGTCTAAGATGAAATAGTGATTTCAACGGTTGATAAAAACAGCTCATAATAGTCAAACCAACGACATTTTTTCAGTTATGGACAGCAAGACACTACTGTACCAAATCTGCGATTCCCGTTGCTCCATAGTAACAAATCCAGATCCGTCAGAAAATCTAGAAACTAGACTCTCTTCCGATTTCAGCACATATATATAAGTCACATATCAGCCACAGAAACAGGGTTGAAAATAGCATTTAACACAAAAGTTATGTTCAGCCAGAAAATGCAAAATCGTGTTTATAAGGATGAAAATGGTTTAAAATCATCATAATTAAATCTGAAAAAAATCTGGAAGATTCCTTAACATATATGGTTTCAAAATATAAAATATCATGAAATTATATTACAAATAGTATAGTCAACAAAATTGGGAAAACAGAGTAATGCAACAAAATCTCGGTTCTGAAAGTTCAGACACATCAGTACCAAAACAGAGATAATTCATAAAGTATAATTTGAACTCCAGATCCATCAAAAGGGTAGTAAAATAGACAAATCAAGCTACAGTTTATATTCACAAGGTTTTCATAAAAAACGAATAGAATCAGGGTGAAAATATAATTTTTTACTGAACAGCATGCAGTTTGGAAATATTTTGATTGGTTTCATAAGTAGGAAATGAGATACAAAAGTCATTAATTAATTCCACAAAAATTAGGGATTGAACCCAGTCATATCTAGACATACTCAGCAAAATACAGAGTTTAAATTCTACTTTTAATATCAGTTTTAAAATAATATTCCATACAGAATACATATAGTTCAGAATATGGAATATACAATACGTATGCAGTAAAACGAAAATAACTCATGTATCAAAAATAGGAATTCAGATCCGTCGAAAGTTCTGAAAACTAGAAGACAAAGGCTACAAATCATTTTCACAAACTTATTTATTTTACTGATTTTAACATGGTCAAAATTACTGTACAAAATAGGATAGCAGCAAACAAAAGTTCTTTTAAGCAATTTATCAAACAATTTAATTACAAACGGTTCAATCTAAGATGTCATACAAAGCATGGGATATATGGATTACTCAAATCAGCATGGCATGTGAATCAAATAGTCCATAATGAAATAATACATCCAACAAACATCTATGCAATAGTCATTTACAATATACGGTGTGTCATAAATAACATACAATCAATATGTCATCTAATCTAATTGTTTTCATTCAACCGGTGTAAACTATTGTAACTACTCATGATCAAGAGATAATGTCAACGGTTAAACTAACAAATGTGGATCATCATGATAATACAAATATTTTCATACTAGATTACTTACGGTATTAACTTGTATGACAAAAAGAACACATATAAAATACTTGCCTGGATGAAGACGAAGGAAACGAAGAATAGAATAACTGGAACGGATCCCGAACAACGAACACATGAACGAGAGAGATGAGAATCCAATCCAACCGAAATGCGTGCATAAACAAAAAGACAACAACCAATGAACAGCAAAAGCGGACGACAGCAACAGGGAAGACGACGACGGTGACTAAGGACGACGACGACGGCGAGGGAGACGAGCGGCGAATGGGGTTCGTGTTGTGCTGCGGCATTGTGACCACAGAGGGGACGACAGCAGCGGATACTCAGAGCAGCGCTGGTGGTGCTGCTCGACAACACGGCGAGGAGAGAGGAATGGAGCACGGGGTTGGGGTCTGTCGGCGTCGGGAACAGGATGACGTCAACGAGGAGGCAGGAAGAGGGGGGTCGGGAGATCGGGGTAGAGGAGAGAGACGGCTAGAGAGAGATATATATATTGTTAGGGTTTGGTAATTAGGGTTAGGGTACAATTAGGGTGTTTATATAGGAAAAATATGGGTTTGGGTGAACTAGGTAGTATCCAATATGAAGAAAAGAATCCAATAAGAGACAAATGGACCATAAAATAGGTTTAAACAATAGACGAGATTAAGAACAAATTGTAGGCCAAATAAATGAGAATAAAAAGCTGAATCATTGCAAAAATGAATCACAAGAGAGAGAAGAACAACACACCATACCAAGGAAAATGAAAATAAATAAAACCAAAAATAACATAAATAAATCAAGGATTTTATTAAATATAATTAAAAAAACAAATATGATCAATAGGGGTTACAGTTATTAAACAAGTGAAGACTGGGATCCATAGGGCTTTTGGCAGTCTCATTGGAGTAATTCTTGAATCTTTCAAGTACATTCTCAGCTTAATAAGCTTGAGACAAAGTAATTCCCTCAAATGTCCTGTAAACTTTGATTCCTAGCATGACATCTGCAACTTCCAAATCTTTCATATCAAACTTACCACTAAGCATCTTCTTAGTTTGTTTGAAAATGTCATTATTGCTACCAATAATGAGCATGTCACCTACATACAAACACAGCAGAATGGTTCCATTTGGAGTATCTTTGATGTAGATACACTTATCATATTCATTTATTTTGAAACTATTTGACATCATAACATTGTCAAATTTTGCATGCCACTGCTTTGGAGCTTGTTTCAATCAGTACAATAATTTTACAAGTCTGCACACCTTGTTTTCCTGTCCACAAACTACATAACCCTCAGGTTGTTTTATGTATATTTCTTCTTCTAAATCTCCGTTTAGAAAGGCGGTTTTGACAACTGTTTGATGTATTTCGATGTTGCGTAAAGCTGCAATAGCTATCAACATTCTTATAAAAGTTATTCTCGTGACCGAAGAATAAGTATCAAAGAAGTCTAGGCCTTCATTTTGCCTAAATTCTTGTACCATAAGTCTAGCCTTATGTTTCTCTATTGAACCATCTGGTTTCAATTTCCGTTTGAAAATCCATTTGTATCCTAGAGCTTTACATCCAGAAGGCAAATCGACCAACTCTTATATATGATTTTGCATGATGGAGTCTATTCACTTTTGATTGCTTCCTTCCACATAGGAGCATCAAGCATAGACATGGCTTCCTTGAATGTTCTAGGCTCATTCTTTAACAGAAATGCCGTTACAAAGTCAGTACCAAATGACTTTGATGTTCTAGCCCGTTTGCTTCGTCTAGGTTCATCATTATCATCTCCTGATTCATTAACCAAAGTACTCGCACTCCCTTGTTCACGTGTACGTTTGGGATACGTAGTATCCTTGCATGGAAAAATATATTCAAAGAAGAAAGCATTCCTTGATTCTACTATTGTATTCACATGCACGTCTGGTATATCCGATTTATATACCAATAATCGATATGTACTATTGTTGTGTGCATAGCCTATGAATATGCAATCAATAGTTTTAGGTCCTATTGTGACCTGTTTGGGATTAGGTACTGCTATTTTTGCTAGATACCCCCACACTTTAAGATATTTAATTCGAAGGTACATTACCGTTCCACAGTTTGTATGGTATTTTGTCAGTTTTCTTGTGAGGTATTTTATTGAGAATATAGTTGGCGGCTAGCAATGCTTCCCCCCACATATTCTGGGGTAACCCAGAATTCAACAATAAGACATTCATCATCTCCTTCAGAGTTCGGTTCTTGCGCTCAGCACTACCGTTTGATTCAGGTGAGTAAGGAGCAATGGTCTGATGAACTATTTCATGTTCAGAACAAAACATATTAAACGGTACATCATATTCCCCTCCTCTATCACTCGTAACGATTTTAATCATTTTGCCATGGTGATTCTCATGCTCAAGCTTATATTCCTTGAATTTATCCACGACTTCATTTTTGCTATGTAACAAGTATACATAGCAGTATTTTGTGCAATCGTCTATGAACATCACAAAATACTTTTTACCGCCTCTGGTCTGCACGAATTTTAAATCACACAGATCCGTGTGAATTAAACCTAGAGTTTCAGTGTTTCTTTCTACAGAACGGGATGGAGTTTTAGTGAGTTTTGCCTCTGTGCAAACTTCACATTTGTCGCAGTTGTCTACCTTAAATTTTAGTAGTAAATTCATGTTAATTAATCTACGTAGAAAATTGAATATAACATGGCCTAGTCTTTCATGCCAAATAAAAGAAGACTCAACAACATAAGCAACATGATTCATTTCATTAATTTTAGGAACATCAGGAGCAACAGATTTTGGGATGACTGCCATTACATTGAATTTGAACAGTCCATCCTTAACATACCCTTTTTCCAAGTACACCCCATTATTTAAAAGTACAAAATTGTCAGAAGCAAGCACGACCCTAAATCCATTCTTGCTCAGCAAAGATCCCAATACCAGGTTCTTACGAATATCCGGAATGTGCAACACACTGGTTAGTGTGAGTTCCTTGCCAGAAGTCATCTTCAGCACTATCTTCCTTGTTCCTTCAATCTTGGAGGTGGAAGAATTCCCCATGAACAACTGTTCATTTTTGTTGCATTTCTGGTATGAAATGAATATATCCTTGTCCGAGCAGATGTGCTTGGTGGCTCAAGTATCATACCACCACTGACGAGGATTGCTCCCCACCAGATTGACCTCTGATACAATAGTACAAAGGTCCAAGTCAGAGAGATCAGTGACAAGTTCTCAGCTATGTGCGCATGGGCTTTCTCATTCCCTTTCGCCTTTCTAGGTCCAGTGCGGATGTCATCCTTACTGCGACATTCAGATATTTTGTGCCCAAGCCTACCGCACTGTAGAACCCCGTATTTTCAAATATTATTTTAAATATTTGAAAATGAATTTAAATTGATTTTTGGAGATTTAATTAATATTTTCTAAAAGATTTATCTTTTTACACGTGCAAAACACGTGCAAATACTTTTATGAGAAGTTTGAAAATCAAGTTTTCTTCATGAAAAATCATTATTTAATATTTGAGATTTATTTAGTATTTTTCCAGATTTTTCTGAAATTAATTGGAACTATTTGCAAATTTTGAGAAAAGAAGGACCTTTTTGCAAGTTTGACATTTTTAAGGGTTAAAATGTAAAAATGTATATTCTGGACGTTTTGAAGAGTATTGGTTGAGATTTAGAATTATATTTTACTTTTAAATCCAATTTTAAATGAATTTTATTGAATTTCCAAGACTAGACCTATATGTATAAAGTTGTATTTTGAAGGGATTATCTTGCAAAATTATTGTAAAACCCTAAAACCTATTTCGGATTGTTTAAATAGATTTTTCTAGCCGTCATTTCGGAAAATACAGATTTTGAGAATTGTTTTGGAGGAGCAAGAGGAAGTTTTGGATCTAGCAAGGAGGAAGACTTTTTCGTTGGATCTTCTCAATTCAAGGTGAGTGATATGAAATTGTTTTGTTTTGTCTTGTTGTGTGAATGATATGAACTTCGTGTGGTGGTTGATTGATGTGATCGATTGTTATGATTGTTTGTTTGACATGAATATTATTTAGTATTTTGCATGGGAACAATGCAAAGATCGTTGTTTGTACCATGTTTGTGGAATCTAAGAATATTGAGTAGATCTTGACTTACGAAATTGTATTGCTAAAATGCATGTTAAGATTTGAGTATGGTTATGATTGGATGATGAGCATCTGGATCTTATATTTGTAAATCAGATTTTTATTAAGAGTTGTGAAAGAAATTTAGTATTGAGAAACCCTAATGTGAGAATTAGTAGTTTAGAACATGAGAACTTGAGTTTTGACATATTTGATGTTTTGAGTAATGTATCCATAATGATGAATTGTTGAGATTTGTTATTTTTCCTGAATACGAATTATTTCATGAACAAAGAATCTTTAGAAAACTCCAGTTTGATTTAGTAATCAGATCTAAATTATGAAAAACTGCAGGCCAACAGTCGAATGGTCTACTGTTCAGTCGACTTGGTATGACCCTGCTGCTGTATTTTAGTTTTCTTTGAAAATTCGTTCTGGACAGTCGACTTAGACTATTATTCAGTCGACTGGTTCACTGAGAAATTATTTTGTAAAATTACTTCAGTCCCTTCGGGACAGTCGACCTATAATTCTTTAAGTCGACTTATGTACTTAGAATATTTTCTTGAAAATTATTGGAATTTACCTCGAGTAAGTCGACCGATTCTCTTTTAAGTCGACTGCTATGACTTAGTCTATTTTTGTAAAATTTTGGATAATTGTCCTCTGGACAGTCGACTTACCACAGTATAAGTCGACTGGTTAGAAGGATCTTTGTAAACTAGAGTGTTATTTCGAATGATTGGTTTTCAGATAATTCAGTCTATACTTGATCTTCAGTTCAGTATTTGATATTAAGATATTCAGTTAAGCCATTTGATTTAAGATATTCAGTTGAGCCACTTGTTTAGTGGAAATTTGATTTAGACATTTGAGTTTGAGTCTCTAGAGGTGCGTGACCCTAGTATACCGATGTTGAGTTATTTTGTTGAGGCCCGTTGAGGCATTTCAGTTATTCAGTTTTGAGTTTAGGCCGGTGGGGTACACCACTCTAGGAGATTCGTTGAGTAATTAAGTAACCCAAAAATAATAAGGACATGCACTAATGGTGATATGACGAACGGGAACATGAGTTATGCACCTCAGTATGGCTTTAGATGTGGGATAATCTCTAGAATTATCCAAGTGACTTACTTGCGGTGTGGGATTTATCTCCGGAATTATCCAGGTAAATTACCTGCGATGTGAGATATATCTCCGGAATTATCCAGATAGTTACTTGAGATGTGGGATTGATCTCCGGAATTGTCAAAGTCGAGGCGACGCACATGTGGTATTCATGTGATGATGTGTCAATGTTTAGATGTGGGATGATCTCCGGAATTATCCAGGAAAATTACCTGAGATGTGGGATCTATCTCCGGAATTATCAAGCATGGGCTAATTCTCACAGTTTATCTTTATCTCGTAGTAGTCATCGTGATAAGATTAGTTGCATAGCGGGGGATTGAACCCTAAGAAGAGAAGACATTAAGGGCTTGCACCGAACCTATGTAGAGTGGGATGCATAGACTTCGACATGTACGCATTAGAGAGTCCACATATAGAATTTGTGTTTTCTTGACTTAGTTTTATGCATTTGGTTTTTCCGGTTTTCTGCACTTGACACTTGGTTTAGTATCACTTGTTGTTACATTTCCTGCTATCTCATATTTTATGTATTTTGGTTCACTATATGTTACTCATGAATCCCTGCTTAATGTTCATTTATGTTGTTTGTTTGATTTTATGTCACTCACACCTTTTATGGATAACCCCTTTAGTTTTGGGGGTTGGGGATCATCTCTAGCCTCACATGTTGCAGGTTGTTGCTTAGAGTTTGGAGGTGGGATGCTTGAGTTGGTTTTTGAGACAAATTGAATCGTAAGAGTCTTGTGTAAATTTGTAAAAGCAGTTTTGAGATAATTTGAGTTGTAAATGAAAGGAAAATTTGATTGAGTTGTTTGAATTCCGCTGTGCTTTGTAAAAGTTTGTTGTAATAAAAGTTGAAAATTTTAGTGGTGTTGGTTGTGTTTAATGTTACATTGAAGTGGATGCTGGGATTGTGCCACGTATTTTCTAAGATATCATATTAGAAATTCGGGGCACTACAGAAGTTGGTATCAGAGCATGCTTCAATAGTAATAATAAACATGACATAAAAATAACCTAGGTGTGGACACTAGGTGTGAGTACCTAGGTGTGGACATTAAATAGTGAGTATCACATAGAACTGAAACATGATGTTTTACCTTTGGGATTCAATTGAGATTTTGCCAAAGGATATTGATGTGAGTTGAATTGTGTGTGATGCTCTAACTTTTCCCTCGTTTTGCAGTATTCAGAATGGTTGCACCCAAGGGCAGGAATGGTGGTAATAATGAGGATGGATCTGGTAGTTCTCGAGGAACGGGAATTGATCTTGAGGCTGAATTCGCCAAGGTGTACCAGACTCTGAATGCGCTAATGGCATTTAATCTGGCGCAAGCTCAGAATCAGCAGCAGAATCCGCAGCCAAATCATGGAGCTGGACAGGGATTGGTTAACACCGATCCTATCAAGCAGATCGAATCCTTCAAGAGGATGAGGCCGCCAGTCTTTGAGGGGCAATCTGATCCAACCGCAGCTGATGATTGGATTTGGAAGATGCCGACAATCTTCGAGGTATCGGAGACTCCGGCAGCCAGCAAGGTGAAGTTGGCTACGATGCAGCTGGAAAAGGACACTGGTGTCTGGTGGGAGTCGCTGAAGAGGACTTTGGGAGACTAGCCGATGACTTGGGAAGCTTTTCTGGAGGAGTTCAGAGATCGCTTCTTTCTCCTAGATGTTCAGGAGAAGAAGGCGACCGAGTTCTTGAACCTTCAGCAGGGCAGCATGACTGTGCGGGAGTATGAGACCAAGTTTGCTCAACTTTCGAGGTATGCACCAGAGTTGGTCGTTGACGAAGCGAAGAAGGCCAAAAAGTTTGAGCAGGGCTTGAGGCCAAACTTGAGGTCGAGGATGATCCCGTTGGGCATCAGAAGGTTCGACAAGCTGGTCAGGAGAGCAGCTATGACTGAGGAGGACATGGACCAGTTCCAGAAGAGGCAGACACATGGAACCGGAACAAGAGGCCAGTATCAGATCAGAGTGGGAAGGGATTCCCTGCGAAGCAGGCCAAGTTCAGTGGACCGGTGCAGAAGGCACCTGCAACTCAGGGAGTGACTTGTTATTACTGCAAGGCGGCAGGACATTACAGGTCAGCGTGTCCGAAGTTGGCGGAGCATATTTGTTCCCAGTGTGGGCAGGCAGGACATTCTAAGCCCTATTGTCCACAATTGAGGAAGGATGGTTCAGGTGGAAGCAAATTCCAGAAGAGGCAAGGGCGAGTATTTGCATTAACCGAGGAGGACGCGGGTAACTCGGAAGATGTAATACAGGGTACGCAAGAATTTTGATTTTTATTTTAAATCAATGTAATAATTAAAACCTTTATTTGAGAACAATTTAAGATTGAGTATCATTCTTATTGTAACAGGAGTTGTTTTAATTAATGGAACAAAGGCAAAGGTTTTATTTGATACTGGTTCGTCGCATACTTTTGTATCGTCAAATTTTGCAAGGATCTTAGGTGTGGAGCCTAAGTTGTTTCCAGGCAGGGTTTTGTCGGTGGCAACGCTGCCAGGAGAAGAGTTGATTGCGGATCGATATTACGAGGGCTGTGATATCGAGATTGGTGGGAGGTTGTTCGGCATTGATTTGATCGAACTGCAAGTATTGGGTGTGGATGTCATCGTGGGCATTGATTGGATGGCAATATATGATGCCACAATTGAATGTAAGCAGAAAGAGGTATTAGTGAAAGCACCAGGTGGACCCGCAGTGACTTTCCAAGGGAAGAAGAAGATTTCGAAGGTGGCTGCAATGGTATCCAAGATGGTTATTTCAGATGAAGTCAAGGGCATTCCGGTTGTCAGGGATTTTCTTATGGTGTTCTTGGATGATTTTCCAGGATTACCGCCGCAGAGAGATGTGGAGTTTTGTATTAATGTTCAGCCGGGGAGTGCGCCGATTTCCAAGGCTCCGTATAGGATGGCACCTGTAGAGCAAGATGAAGTGAAGAAGCAGATTGAGGAGCTGTTGAGCAAAGGGCTTATCAGGCCGAGTTCTTCTCTGTGGGGAGCGCCAGTGTTGTTGGTCAAGAAGAAGGATGGGTCAATGAGGATGTGCATTGACTACCGGGAGTTGAATAGGGTGACTATTCAGAACAAGTATCCACTATCGCGGATTGATGATTTGTTCGACAGGCTTCGAGGAGCAGCTGTGTTTTCGAAGATTGATTTGAGATCCGGGTATCATCAGGTTCGAGTCAAGGAGGAAGATGTGAGTAAGACAACTTTGAGGACTCGTCATGGACTCTATGAGTTTTTGGTAATGCCATTCGGGTTGACGAATGCGCCAGCAGTTTTCATGGATATGATGAATCGAGTTTTGAGGCCATTTATTGACTCCTTCGTGGTGGTTTTCATCGACGATATTTTGGTGTATTCGAAGTCGGAGGAGGAGCATTCTATGCACTTGACAGCGGTAATACAGAAATTGTAGGAGCATAGCTTGTATGCCAAGTTGTCGAAGTGTGAGTTTTGGAAGTCTGAGGTAGCTTTCCTTGGTCATATCCTTTCTAAGGAGGGAGTAGCCACTGATCCTCAGAAAGTTGAAGCAGTGAAGGATTGGCCCAGGCCAACGTCTGTGAAGGAAGTCAGAAGTTTCTTGGGTTTAGCTGGTTACTACAGGAGATTTATCCAGTGTTATTCTCAGATTGCAGTTCCTTTGACAGGTTTGACCCAGAAGAATGTGGCATTTGTATGGACTGATAAGTGTGAGGAGAGTTTCCTTGAGTTAAAGGAAAGGTTGACTACTGCACCTATCTTAGCTTTGCCACAAGCTGGGAAGGATTATGATATTTACAGTGATGCATCTCTCAGAGGTTTGGGATGTGTATTGATGCAAGAAGGCAGGGTTATTGCTTATGGTTCGAGGCAATTGCATCCGCATGAGAAGAATTATCCGACGCATGATTTGGAGCTAGTAGTTATCATTTATGCCTTGAAGCAGTGGAGGCATTATGTTTATGGCGAGAAGGTTAACATGTACACTGACCACAAGAGCCTGAAGTACATTTATCAGCAGAAGGATCTAAATCTTCGGCAGAGAAGGTGGTTGGAAGTTTTGGAAGACATTCGTTCTGAGATCAAGTATCATCCGAGCAAGGCGAATGTGGTGGCTGATGGACTTAGCAGGAAGAGTAGTTTATCAAGTTTGATCACTACTCGAAGAGAGTTGGCAGCAGAGATTGATCAGGCAAGTATCGAGGTGGTGCTGCAGGGTTTAGGGGCATCTTTGGCTCAGTTGAGGCTGTAGCCGTCTTTGAGAGAGAGGATTGAAGAAGGTCAGAGATCAGACTCAGAGATTCAGAAGATGTTGCAATAGGTTTCAGAGGGCAAGCTATCAAAGTTTCGTGTCCAAGATGGAGTTCTTTGGATGGGTGAGAGGTTGTGTGTTCCAGATAATGCAGATTTGAGAGATAGTATCTTGCAGGAAGCACACAGTACCTTGTTGTCAGTTCATCCAGGAGGCACGAAAATGTACAGGGACATCAAACAGCACTTTTGGTGGTCTGGCATGAAGCGGGATGTAGCAGATTTTGTGGCAAGGTGTCTGACTTGTCAGCAGATCAAAGCAGAAAATCAGAAACCTGGAGGTTTGTTACCGCCGTTGCCCATTTCGGAGTGGAAATGGGAGAATATCAGTATGGATTTCATCATGGGTTTGTCGAGGAGTTCGAAGGGCAATGACTCGATTTAGGTTGTTGTGGACCGTTTGACTAAGTCGGCTCACTTTCTAGCCATGAAGATTACTTGGTCGATGGAGAAATTGGCTGAGTTGTACATTGGTGAAATTGTGAGACTTCATGGAGTTCCTGTGTCGATTGTATCCGACATAGATGCAAGGTTTACATCAAGGTTTTGGAAGAGCCTACAAGCAGCTTTAGGCACCAGAACTGATTTCAGTACCGCGTTTCATCCACAGACCGATGGTCAGACGGAGAGGGTGAATCGAGTGCTGGAAGATATGTTGAGGGCTTGTGTTATGGATTTCGGTGGTAGTTAGGAGAGATACTTGACATTGGTTGAGTTTGCTTATAACAACAGTTACCACGCGAATATCGGGATGGCACCGTATGAGGTTTTGTACGGGCGGAGGTGCAGGACACATGTTTGTTGGTATGAGGTTGGTGAGAGGCAGATGTATGGTCCTGAGATCGTACAGCAGACATCGGAGCAGATTGAGCTGATTCGCAAGAGGTTGGTCGAGGCTCAGAGTCGGCAGAAGAGTTATGCTGATACTCGACGAAGAGACTTGGAGTTTGAGGTTGGGGATGCAGTTTTCCTCAAGGTTTCTCCGACCAAAGGAGTGATCAGGTTTGGTAAGGGAGGCAAGTTGGCGCCAAGGTATATTGGGCCATACAGGATTATGGAGCGGATTGGCAAGACAGCATATAGATTGAAGCTTCCAGAGGAGTTAGCACAAGTGCATGATGTATTCCATGTGTCATTGTTGAGGAAGTATGTGCCAGATCAGAATCATCAGTTGGTGGAGATTCCTGAAGATCTACAGGTGAACTTGAGTTACAAGGAACAACCTGTTGAGATCGTTGACCGTAGGGAGAAAAGTTCTTAGGAGCAAGGTGATACCTATGGTCAAGGTGTTGTGGAGGAATTAGCAGTTCGAGGAGGCTACTTGGAAGCCAGAAGATCGCATGCAGAAGGATTTCCCTGAGCTTTTTGTATGAATGTAATTCTTTCATATGATTGTGATTCTTTTGAATGTTTGTACCATTGATTGAGTTAAGTTGTATTCCTTCTATTTTGATTATGTTGTCATATGCAATTATTTGGAACTATGTTCTATTTATGAGATATTGTTTCCTTTGTTGGTATGTGGTTTGGACTCATTGGTAGTAGTTCTGAGGACAGAACTCTTCTAAGGAGGGAGTGATGTAGAACCCCGTATTTTCAAATATTATTTTAAATATTTGAAAATGAATTTAAATTGATTTTTGGATATTTAATTAATATTTTCTAAAAGATTTATCTTTTTACACGTGCAAAATACGTGCAAATACTTTTATAAGAAGTTTGAAAATCAAGTTTTCTTCATGAAAAATCATTATTTAATATTTGGGATTTATTTAGTATTTTTCCAGATTTTTCTGAAATTAATTGGAATTATTTGCAAATTTTGAGAAAAGAAGGACCTTTATGCAAGTTTGACATTTTTAAGGGTTAAAATGTAAAAATGTATATTCTGGACGTTTTGAACAGTATTGGTTGAGATTTAGAATTATATTTTACTTTTAAATCCAATTTTAAATGAATTTTATTGAATTTCCAAGACTAGACCTATATGTATAAAGTTGTATTTTGAAGGGATTATCTTGCAAAATTGTTGTAAAACCCTAAAACCTATTTCCGGATTGTTTAAATAGATTATTCCAGCCGTCATTTCGGAAAATACAGATTTTGAAAATTGTTTTGGAGGAGCAAGAGGAAGTTTTGGATCTAGCAAGGAGGAAGACTTTTTCGTTGGATCTTCTCAATTCAAGGTGAGTGATATGAAATTGTTTTGTTTTGTCTTGTTGTGTGAATGATATGAACTTCGTGTGGTGGTTGATTGATGTGATCGATTGTTATGATTGTTTGTTTGACATGAATATTATTTAGTATTTTGCATGGGAACAATGCAAAGATCGTTGTTTGTACCATGTTTGTGGAATCTAAGAATATTGAGTAGATCTTGACTTACGAAATTGTATTGCTAAAATGCATGTTAAGATTTGAGTATGGTTATGATTGGATGATGAGCATCTGGATCTTATATTTGTAAATCAGATTTTTATTAAGAGTTGTGAAAGAAATTTAGTATTGAGAAACCCTAATATGAGAATTAGTAGTTTAGAACATGAGAACTTGAGTTTTGACATATTTGATGTTTTGAGTAATGTATCCATACTGAGGAATTGTTGAGATTTGTTATTTTTCCTGAATACGAATTATTTCATGAACAAAGAATCTTTAGAAAACTCCAGTTTGATTTTGTAATCAGATCTAAATTATAAAAAACTGCAGGCCGACAGTTGACTGGTCTACTGTTCAGTCGATTGGTATGACCCTGCTGCTGTATTTTAGTTTTCTTTGAAAATTCGTTCTGGACAGTCGACTTAGACTATTATTCAGTCGACTGGTTCACTGAGAAATTATTTTGTAAAATTACTTCAGTCCCTTCGGGACAGTCGACCTATAATTCTTTAAGTCGACTTATGTACTTAGAATATTTTCTTGAAAATTATTGGAATTTACCTCGGGTAAGTCGACCGATTCTCTTTTAAGTCGACTGCTATGACTTAGTTTATTTTTGTAAAATTTTGGATAATTATCCTCTGGACAGTCGACTTACCACAGTATAAGTCGACTGGTTAGAAGGACCTTTGTAAACTAGAGTGTTATTTCGAATGATTGGTTTTCAGATAATTCAGTCTATACTTGATCTTCAGTTCAGTATTTGATATTAAGATATTCAGTTAAGCCATTTGATTTAAGATATTCAGTTGAGCCACTTGTTTAGTGGAAATTTGATTTAGACATTTGAGTTTGAGTCTCTAGAGGTGCGTGACCCTAGTATATCGATGTTGAGTTATTTTGTTGAGGCCCGTTGAGGCATTTCAGTTATTCAGTTTTGAGTTTAGGCCGGTGGGGTACACCACTCTAGGAGATTCGTTGAGTAATTAAGTAACCCAAAAATAATAAGGACAGGCACTAGTGGTGATATGACGAACGGGAACATGAGTTATGCACCTCAGTATGGCTTTAGATGTGGGATAATCTCCGGAATTATCCAAGTGACTTACTTGCGGTGTGGGATTTATCTCCGGAATTATCCAGGTAAATTACCTGCGATGTGAGATATATCTCCGGAATTATCCAGGTAGTTACTTGAGATGTGGGATTGATCTCCAGAATTATCAAAGTCGAGGCGACGCACATGTGGTATTCATGTGATGATGTGTCAATGTTTAGATGTTGGATGATCTCCGGAATTATCCAGGAAAATTACCTGAGATGTGGGATCTATCTCCGGAATTATCAAGCATGGGCTAATTCTCACAGTTTATCTTTATCTCGTAGTAGTCTTCGTGATAAGATTGGTTGCATAGCGGGGGATTGAACCCTAAGAAGAGAAGACGTTAAGGGCTTGCACCGAACCTATGTAGAGTGGGATGCATAGACTTCGACAAGTACGCATTAGAGAGTCCACATATAGAATTTGTGTTTTCTTGACTTAGTTTTATGCATGTGGTTTTTCCGGTTTTCTGCACTTGACACTTGGTTTAGTATCACTTGTTGTTACATTTCTGCTATCTTATATTTTATGTATTTTGGTTCACTATATGTTACTCATGAATCCCTGCTTAATGTTCATTTATATTGTTTGTTTGATTTTATGTCACTCACACCATTTATGGCTAACCCCTTTAGTTTTGGGGGTTAGGGATCATCTCTAGCCTCACATGTTGCAGGTTGTTGCTTAGAGTTTGGAGGTGGGATGCTTGAGTTGGTTTTTGAGACAAATTGAATCGTAAGAGTCTTGTGTAAATTTGTAAAAGCAGTTTTGAGATAATTTGAGTTGTAAATGAAAGGAAAATTTGATTGAGTTGTTTGAATTCCGCTGTGCTTTGTAAAAGTTTGTTGTAATAAAAGTTGAAAATTTTAGTGGTGTTGGTTGTGTTTAATGTTACATTGAAGTGGATGTTGGGATTGTGCCACGTATTTTCTAAGATATCATATTAGAAATTCGGGGCGCTACACGCACTAGTAGCATTTTCGAGCAAACCTCTTTGCAATAGGCTTCTTGTTCGGGCTCTGTAGCAAGAACTTCCTCTTTTTGTTCTTCTGTTCGTGCTCCACCATGTTGTCTTTTTCTATGGACCGATTTCCATAGGACTTGTAGCCTTGCGATTGTCCTCTTCATTTCGCAACCTAACAATCAGGTCCTCAAGAGACATTTCATTTCGCTTGTGCTTGAGGTAGTTCTTGAAGTCCTTCCATCCAGGTGGAAGCTTTTCAATGAACGCTGCAACCTGGAATGGTTCACATAATGTCATGTTCTATGCAGCAATTTCGTGCATTATCACTTGCAGCTCCTGAATTTGACTCACAACAGTCTTGGAGTCAACCATCTTGTAGTTCAGAAATTTTCCAACTACAAACTTTTTAGAGCCAACATCTTTGGTTTTGTACTTCTTCTCCAAAGACCTCCACAGAAGTTTAGATGTCTTGAAGACATGGTACACATTGTAGAGCGGGTCTACCAAACCGTCCAGGATGTAATTTCTGCTTAGATAATCACCTTGAATCCAGGCATCAACAACAGCAACAGAGTGCGCATCCATAGGTGCCAACATAGGGGGCAGTTTCAGTCAGAAACCTTTCCAACTTCAAGGTGGTCAGGTAGAACTGCATATTTCCTTGTCACTTCTTGAATTCAGTTCCATTTAACTTTTTTGGTTTTTCTTCTATAGTTATATGTGTGGGTAGAACAACTATTTGTCCGGCAACCGGTTGTGCAGTCACATTCTGTGTCACGGGATTTGTCCACTGACATTCTCACTTTGTTTGTTCTCCATTTTCTTTCTGAAACAGTTAAAGAATGAACTGTTAGAAAATTGGACTGTTGTTTTTTTTCGAATTGATAAACAACACCTGTAAAGTCTTCACAAAAACTGTTAGAAATAGTGGAAATTTTTTTTGCTTTAAGATTGTTAGAACTTGAATTTCGTAAAGTAGAATATTTCTAATAATCTTTGTGAAGAAGTAAAATTACAAGAATAAAATTTCAAACCAGACAATTTGATATAGAGTCAAGATGAAAATCTCTGTCCTTAAAGCAAAATGCACCCCTTAGTGTGACGGTTGTTGACGAACTGCCTCCCAGGATACAACTGTATTACCTTCTCTGAATAGCAGCACCCAAACTTCAGAGACACCAGCGAACCAGCAATTGCGTTGTACTCTCAGACAAACTCGGAGAAGAAGAAGGAGATTGTAAAATTCAAAAACTGTGTAAAATGACAAACAAAATTGTCTAGACTCATAGGAGATCAGAGGCGTAACAGATGGATCCATTATTCTGTAAGAACAGAGTAATGACACAAAAGGATAACTGATAGATCCATTATTATGCTGTTACAGAGTTATGGCATCAGTTACAGAATTTGAAAAGCCTCAGAAAAAATTCGGACCGGGACAAAAAATAATTTAGACTAAACCAAACCGAGCCGAGCCAAAGCCAGGGCTGGGGCCGGGCCGAGCACGCACACACGTTTGTGTGTTTGTAACTTTGGCTAGGTCATCTCTCCACTACACGTTAGTGGTAACCCCAGAGCTACGCCCCTTAGTCCATTTCTTTAGCTTATATACCAAGGCACTGTTTGGTTGGAGGGGAATGGAGGGTAGGGGAGGGGAGAGATTTTTTAAAACTTTTCTTGTTTGGTTCATTTTTTAGGAGGGGAGGGGAGGAAAATGAAGGGGGTGCAAAACTCCTCCTGAGCCAATTTTGACTCCACTCCAATATTGGGGGGATTTGAAATTGGACTAAATTGCCTTTTTAAATCTAAATCCTAATAATAAAAAACCTAAAATCTATCTCCCGACTGTCTCTCTCCCACTCGCGCTCTTTCTCCCTCTCCTTGTCGCCTTCTCGTCTTCGTCAACGGGTCAGATCACTTGATTTATAGCATCAACCTTTTTTCTCCATTTCGCTGATTCTCAAACTGCTATATGATTTCATTTTCATCTTACATCTAGTAAGGGTTTAGTAAAAAATTTATATGTAATAACAAATCTTTTTGTTTTACAGAAGAAGTCTGTGCAGCAGCAGTCTGCCATTTGTATGAAATTTCAGCGGAGTTGATTGTATACTGTGAATAGTGGAGGGGGCAGCGATGAACGAGTTTCTTCAATCATCCTACAAACTTATATGAATTTCAAATTCATGTTACCAAGACTGCAATTTCTTTGTGTCCTGTTGGTTGTTTCTTGTTTTGCTTTATAACGTGTTGGTTGTTGCTGCTGTTTGCTTGCTTGCTTGCTTGTATTCTGTGATAGCAACAACTTGCTGAATTTTTCTTTTTTCAGCTTCAATTGAGAAGTTACTGTAAAACAAATCGAGACCATTCTATCTTATAATGAATGATGCTGAAAATTAAACTAATTGGTATAAGTAAACATTTTAAGATAATTGTTACAGGTGGAATATTACTCTATATTATCTTCTTGTTATAATCGAGATGAATTTTTTGGATTTGACCTGTTCTGCTGTCTGAAATATCATAGGAAAGAAATAATTTATGAACCCTAGTTTATATGATTTCTCTCAAAGCGATCGCAATAAGGGTGGTCATAAATATCTGGAATTTCTCCTCCAAGTTGGGGGAGATGATGTATGTTACAATCTAAAGTAATGGTTTTTACTTTTTAGCGAGGCTGATGCTATAAACCAAGTGATAGGACTGGCTGTATAAAGTAACGGTTTTTACTTTTTAATGAGGTTGATGCTATAAACCAAGTGATAGGATTGGTTGTAATGCTATAAACCAACTTTGGACGAAAACTAATGTCATCGAGCAATATGCTATTATCAGAGGTATGCATATTTCATATCAAGCTGCACTTTCTTATTGTATTTTTTCCCTTCCTTTTCTGAAAATGTAAAAGGGTATAAAAGTAATTTTATTATAAAATTCATTCACTCCCCTTGTGAACCAAACAAGAAGATAATTATTTTCCCTCCTCTCTCCTTCTTTGAACCAAACAGAGTCTTCATTAAATTCCTCCCCTCCCTTTCCCTCCCCTCCCCTCCCCTCCCCTCCTTTGAACCAAACAGAGAAAAAATCTTTCTCAACTTTCGATGTAGGACTATCCATTTTATCCAAATTTCCAAGTTAGTACATTTTCAGTACCCAACTTTGGACCAACATTTTTTATTCATACGGAATCTGTTTTTGGCAAACAAGTACATTACGGAATAATGCTCGAAGAGAGGAACGCAATCTAATCACTTTCCTGCGCCGCCGGTGGCCGGAGCCCACCGGAATCAGGCCCGGAAAATATGCCAAAAATATTTTCAACACTATCACTATCATTCTCAAATTCACATCCATCCAAAGCTAATCAAGAGACTCACCTATCATTCAAGAACGCGATGCTCAACTCCGTCAACAATGCAACCACGATTGCCATCGGTTTCCGAATAAATACAATCACTCCAATCCCAAAAAATAATGCAACCACGGTCGCCGACTTCTTCCTTGGTGAGGTGGTCGGCATGGGAAGAGAAGGGGCAGAGGAAGATCGATGGGGATTTTCGGGTTAGATTTGTATTTGGTGATTTAGGGGTGATTTCGAAAGTGCGAGATGGAGATGGAGATGGGTGGCGGCAGTGGTGAATTGTGGTAGTGATAAGAGTGGCGTTGAAGAAGGAGCTTCGGGGGCTAGGGTTTCTAAGAGAGAGAAGGAAGAGAAGGAGAGAGAGAAAGAGCCAGGCAAAGGAGAGAGAAGGAGAGTAGAGGTTTTGATATTTTTCGGAGAGGGATATTTTTATAATTTCACATACTTCTTAAGAGTAATGCTACACCTACTACCAAATCTACTACCTTTTCCTTTACTACCTTAGGTGGCAAATCATTAGTGGAGGTTATTATAGAGTAGTAGGTGGTACAAACATCCAATAATAGTGTGCCACCTAAGGTAGTAAAGAAAAAGGTAGTAAATTTGGTAGTCGGTGTAGCATTACCCACTTCTTAATGGGTTTAAACCTATTAAGAGACATATTCCTGAAATATTCCACTAACTTAACTGAGAGATAAACGGTGGGAGCCTTTAGGTCCAAATAATAAAAGTTTGGTTACTATTGAGGTATTATTTTCACTTTAGGTATGTAGGTAATTTATACTAACTTTAGGTGCCAATAGATCATTCACCCTTGAAACAAATAAAAGTTCATCATACAAAATGTAGATGCCTTAAAATTTACACAAAGCTCCTTCTTCGCCCTTCCCGTTTACAATTACACCCCTCTGACAAAGAGTAGTGAGCTACTAAATACTAATACATTCTTTCTCCAAACTATTCTCCTTTTCTCCATCCCAATTTCTCTCCTTTCTTATTTATCACTTTCCCAGTCAAACCCCTACCCCCCCCCCCCCAAAAAAAAAGAAAAAGAAAAAGAGTTAAAGAGAGTAAAGGGTGATATTTCTGATTTCTCCGTCCTCAAATAGAAAAGGAAAAAAAAGGGATCATCTGTTAATTGGAGCCTGCCTGCTTGGGGGCTCCAAGATCAGATTTTGACCCGATCCCACTAATCATCGATCTATTTCCCATCTGGGTTTCTCTCAATTCGGCGTTTGATCCTCGGATTTGTGAGAATTTTGGAGTTTTTTTGGTGGAGCAGTTAGGGTTATTTTTGTTGTTTTGAAAGCCCAAAATTGGAATTGGGGGTCTTCCTATTTTGGGGGGAATGTTCCTTTTGTGAGGTCTGATAAGTTGGTCTCGCAGTAGTTGATTATGGGCTGCGTTTGCTCAAAAGGGAATGAGTCAAGTGATCACGATCAACCTCAGCTTGTGAAATCTAGGAGGAAGCTGGTATCTTCTTCGAGAACAGATGAGTCGTCGGTGAGTGGTACCAATGGGGTTTCTAATAGTGATGGGGGAAGAGAGAGGCTCATATCGTCGAATTCGGAAGAGAATAATGTTGTTATCCCAACTCCGGTTTTGTTGAATGAGGCTGAGAAGGAATTTGAAGTTGTGGATAGGATTCATAGAAGTAGAGCTGTTGTGAGTGAGAACAAGTTAGAAGTATCGAATGTTGGTAATTCAGCGGGGGTGAGGTTGCTGGGAGTTCCGAATGGGTTTGTGGGAAAACATGTGGCTGCAGAGTGGCCGGCTTGGCTCACGACGGTGGCGGGGGAGGCAGTGAAAGGGTGGCTTCCGAGGAGAGCGGATTCATTTGAGAAGCTAAATAAGGTTATGTATTCATTTGCTCTGAAATGCTCTTTGTAGTTATTGATAGAACATTTCTGAACTGATTGTAATTAATCATATTGCAACTTGGTTTGTAATTGAAGTTTTACATCTTTGTGAACATGAAGAGGAATATAAGTAAAGGCTCGTAGCCTCCTACTTACAATTAGGACCATATACATGTTAGTTTTCTTTACATCATATATATGGCCAAATCCTTGATGCTCATGACATGCTGGTTCATTGATCTATCCTTGAACCATATACCAGGGCCGGTCCTGACAATTTGGAGGCCCGGGGCGAAAAAATGTTATGATACCCCTCATTTAGTAAGTGAAATTGTGTTGCAAATTAGAGACAGTGAGACACTTTATAAGATAACGAGATAAAAGCAAATGAAATAACCCTTCCAAGACTAAGAGACTAGACAACAATACATAAAGATTATCCTCATATTTCATGCATTTACCATAAGCTAAAATGTGGAGTTACATGATTTGCTGATGTTGTGCTTAATCATGACCGTAAGTAGTGTTAAAAATTACCCTCCATATCTCCAAAATGCAGTTAAATAATAGGCTTCAACAACAAATTTAATGAACCTTTCATTTTCCAAATGGAATTAATCTCTGTCAATGCATGCCAAATTACAACAGCATTTGCTCATTCTAAATATCATGCCAACTCGCCAACTCCAACCACATCAAAGTAAAACATAAGGAATTCTATTTCTTTAAAGCATGAAAACTTAGAAATCACTTCATATCTTCTTTCTATTTCAAATATTAAATTCTTATTCTTTCCACGTCTTTTTTTTTCTTGGTTACACGTGCGCATAAGTGAGACACATCATTTTCCTTTCCTTCTTTTATGCAATGCAGCAATGCCAAATGCCATTGTAAGTCTTTGTACCTTATTGGTGACAATGAATACTCGAAATTCACATGTTTGTTTGGAAGAATGGAATGGAAGCAAAAAATGGTGAAGATAAAGATGAATCAGATCACAACGAATACTAGCAATCAATGACCATGTCAACTAGTTTTAGGCCATTTCAAAGCTGAAGGCCTGGAAATGATCATCTAATCAAGATCACAAATAATAATACGTGCACAAATATAAATACAATGAACTGATGAAGAATACAGAAATGACAAACCGGTTTGGAAATTAGGACAAGGAAGAGCCGAAGAGGGATGAGGTCCTTCTTTCTTGGATTAGAATGATAGTTAGATCTGAAATGAAAAAAAAGAAATTTGAAAAGAAAAGTTGAAAATAAAGAAAAAACAATGATTCCAAAAACTTACCAAGAACCAAGAACCAAGAACCAAGAACCAAGAACCACAATTATCAATTATTATCATTAACAAATACCAATTTTCAAGTTCCAATCTGGCAACCCAATGCATTAGTCATTATTGACCGTTGAAGTGTTGAACTTGAATACTTGGACAGTTTTAATTGTGACTCTTGGAGTCTCTTGGGATTTTTTTTAAAATTTAAACTAAAAAAATGAGAAGTATAGATAATGGGCCATTTGTGGCCCCAAAATTTGGGGGCCCAGGGCGGTCGCCCTTTGGGCCCTGCCCCAGGGCCGACCCTGCCATATACCAATATCTTCACCGTGTTTCTCATTGAGTTGTATTTGGCTTAGTTATGCTGTTGGTTTTTTCGAATCAATAGTTCCAGTTTTCTATTTGTGTGTATGTTTGTGCTGTGTGCCCCTTAAGTTGCAAAATATTGTGATCATGTACTTCACCTACAATAGACTGTTTTCCTTCAACTTTTAATTGCTTATTAATCTCGTACCGTTCTTGAAATGATTAAAATTCTAAAATTCTAAAAAAATGTCTTCTCACATCATTGTCAGTACATTATCTAATACATTGCACTAGAACATGGTTTTCCATTAGTATTCATTTACACTATTAAAGAATATAATTCAGATATTTTGGATCTAGCACTGTCCTTAACTTAGTACTATCCTTAACATAAGGGGTGTTTGGATTGATGTAGAAGTTGAAGTACTTAGTTAATATTCACCAAACCTATTTGGTTGTTTGTACTGAAAAACTATTTTTGATTACAATTTTTGTATGGATGAAAGATAAAAAATTTGTTGAAAAAGGAAAGAGAATATAAGATAAACTAAAAATAACAAATAAAACGTTATTAAACAAGTTTTCCATCGAATTCCACACTTTTGAAGGAGAAAACGTTTGAGCAAAAAAGGACATGCCATGGTGGAAAAACTTTCTATTATTTTCCCCTCAATCCAAACAAAAAAAATTCATGGAAACTTGTTTTCCACAAATTTCTCACATTTTACATCAAGCCAAACACCCCCTTAATGGAACGAATTCTTGTTATAGTGTTATCCATATTTGTTAGAATTTGTATACATTAAACCCAATTACAATTACTATTAGGTTTATTAGTAAGTCCTCAATATTCACTTTTTTTCAACCCTAGTCTCTAGCATCATCACATGTAGTGCAGAACTTGTTCTAATATTCTGCATTTTTCGATGGCGAATTGTAAATAACCAGTTCATATGGGAAATGGCATCTTGGCCTCTATAATGCATCTCACTCATCTCATGTTGTACATTAGTTCTGTCAGGTTTATCCACCAAAATTGCCATTTAGAAGTGCATTGTCTGAAATTGTTTATATGGAGTTTCCTGCTTATTGATATGAGACATGGATACCATTTCTTTCCTAAAACTCCATGAGAACATTGAAAGTACTCTTTAGGAATACTTGCCTTTGCATTATCCACTATTGCTTTGAATACCTTATCTTTGACACCACTGATACCATTGCTACACCAATTTTCACAAGATTAGGTTTCCGTATGAAAAATTAATAATACTTTGCTCCTTCCAATGTTGTTTTGAATATCTTGGCCATGTAGATATACCCTAACCGAGTCACTGAAATTTCTGTGCTTCAAAATTTAGGACTTTCACTCTATACAATATTTCCATAACCTTCATGAACAGTATTGTTAGAACACTTCTAAACCAAGTTTTCCTTAAAAGAAAACGCTCAACATGTATCAAGAACAAGATAATCTTTTGGTTTTCTTATTATCGATTGGCTAAAAGTTGTTTATGCATATTGATATTGCTCATCCATGTTAGTTTCTTAACATGATCAAAAGTAAGGTTGGCAATAGGCCGGGTTTGCGTCGGACACCCGAACTCGAGCCCACCTTTTTTTTTCTTGGGTCCAAGCCCGGCCCCTTTTCCGATTAGGCTGGAAAATTAAGGCCCAAGGCCGAACCCTAAATTAAAAGCAAAATCCCGAGCCCAATAGAGTTTCAAGTGGAAATCGATTTCGACATGTGTGATATGATGGTGGAGAGTGGGGAGTGCACCAATTGCAGCAGAGAATGACCGCATTACAACATGAATTAAGACAGACGACCGAGAAAGAAAGGCGACTGCCCCATCCCCATATAGTAAGGGCATGTTCTTTTTTGGATTACTGGTTTCACCAATCTTATCTGACCGTGGGGTAACCAAGGAAGGAGGAGGAGAAGAATGGAGGTAGTGGTCTATTCAGTCCAGCCGTTGAACTTGGCGGAATTTAAATGAAAAGAGCAAGATACTCACCTGAAATTAATAAGAAGAATAAGAAAAATGAATCTAGTAGTGGTGGTGGTGATAAGCCATGATTTTTTCTATTTTATTTTTTACCAGAGGAGATAAGTCATGATGTAATTTGAAATGAGTAAATTTTGTTTCGAATTAGTATATGGAAGCTTAGGGAAGGGAAAGGTGCAGCCATGAATATTTTGAAAGGAGCAGCCATAATTGTACATTTGATGTTGGGAATAGGATATCAGGGTTTGGGAATTGGACTGTTAATATATACTAAAATGGTGCAAGTTCGTCGGGCTTCTTCAGTTATACCCGAACCCAACCCAAAAAATCAAATGAGGTTGAACAGTTAGATCCGAACCTGAAAATTTAGTAAGGTTATTTGGCCCATACCAGAGTTCAGACCAAAAATGGGTCAGACTAGTCGGATCCGAGTTGGGTACGGGCCCATTGCCAGCCTTTTTGGAATTTGGAAGTGACTTTTTCTTTTTCACAAATTCTTGAAATTACATATGAAATTACAGTCAGTGGCTAGAGCCTTCAGGCTGCAGTATTCTTCTGTTTAATCTTAGGTATGCTACATAGAGTCATAATACTTGTATGTAGTTCCTTTGATAATAGTCAAATCCTCTAATGCCAAAGATGAAAAGAGTATGATTTTGGAATTTGTTTTCTGCTCGTTATGTGCTTGGCATCAGGTTTTTCTTATATCTTTTGCAGATTGGACAAGGAACTTATAGCACTGTATACAAAGCTCGAGACCTTGAAACTGGCAAAATTGTTGCTCTAAAAAAAGTGCGATTTGCCAATTTGGATCCTGAAAGTGTTCGCTTCATGGCAAGGGAAATTTATATTTTGCGTAGGCTCGATCACCGAAACGTTGTGAAGCTTGAAGGTTTAGTTGCATCCCGTATGTCAAGTAGCTTGTATCTTGTATTTGAATATATGGAGCACGATCTGACTGGACTTGCTGCTACACCTGGTCTTAAGTTCACAGAGGCCCAGGTGCTTGATATAGGACATTTGATCTCGAGTTTTTCTTTTGCATTGCCTCATTCTAATCACTCACTAGGGGTGTATGTTGGCTGAGTTTAGTGGGTTTGGAGTATGTTTGTTTGCTACCCAACCCAAAACTACAAACTGGTTTTCAGAATTTTAAAACCTGTTATCAGTCAATTGGGCTGAGGATTCTGATTGGGTTTTCTTTTATCAGAAGGGTGTGGGCGGTTTAGCAGATTTAGGTTTTAAAATTCTGAAAACCAGAAGTATATAATTGTTAAAAGATATGATTTTTTTTAATGATATATAGAATAAATCTGCTAAACTGCCCACACCCTTCTGATAAAAGAAAACCCAATTAGAATCCTCAACCCAATTGCCTGATAACGGGTTTTAAAATTCTGAAAACCAGAAGTATTTAATTGTTAAAAGATATGATATTTTTTTATATGAAGGAAACATTTCCTACCTTATTCTGTATATAAATGAAACAAATTGTGATATGGTTCGTGCGGGGGTTTGGAAGTAGAAATCAAGTCTTTTTTGACGAGTTTTAAACCTAAAAGGCATCCTTTTCTTGGTGTCAGTGGGTGGTTGGGGCGCGCAGTCTATTTCCTTGGTATAACTGTTCTCATTCAACTATGTTTGTTTCTCAGATCAAGTGTTATATGCAACAACTACTTAGCGGGCTTCACCATTGCCACAATCGTGGGGTTTTGCATCGAGATATAAAAGGCTCAAATCTTCTGATTGATAACAACGGCATACTTAAATTAGCAGATTTTGGGCTGGCAACTTTTTTCAACCCTGATCAGAAGCAGCCGTTGACGAGCCGTGTAGTAACACTTTGGTATCGACCTCCAGAGCTGTTACTTGGTGCTACTGAATATGGTGTCTCGGTTGACCTTTGGAGTGCTGGATGTATACTTGCGGAACTATTTTTTGGAAAACCTATAATGCCGGGAAGAACTGAGGTGTGTTAATAATGTGTTTGTTATGGGAATTTAGTTTCAACTCTTATTTTATACAGTTGTATTTTAGAAAAGATTTCTTTATATCTGCCTAGCATCATTTTAAGCCAGCTTGCTACAAGTTTGGTTGTTAATTGCATCCTTTAATTGAGGGGCATTTCTTGGATAAAAAGCAATCCTGTTTATTGTCACTCTAGAATTCCCACTAGCCAACTTTGCTAACCCGTGGTGGTGTGTCTTATATTATATGAATAGAGAGGATTCCAGATCATCTGACAGAAAATTTTAAAAGGGAAGAAAGAAGAGAAAGAGGGATTGCCGGAAACTGAAAGAAAAATTGTGTAGCAGATACAGTTAACAAAATTGAATGGATTATTTATAAATCATTTACAGTTACTACAGGATATGAATAGTGAGTTAAATGTTAACTAAATATATATATATAAGAATACTAATGGACAAGTAAAAAGTTTTAGGGCTCGTACAATGTTTTAGATACCGGATATCGGCATCATATCGGAAGACAAATTTTCATATTGAATACCGGATACCGGTGATATATAGGCGATTTTAAAAAAATATCGGGTGAACTTATCGGATGAAAATATATATTGTAGATGTGATTTAGATGACCGATACTCATTATAAATTACAAATACAAACAACCTTATAAAAAAATAATAGTTATAACCAAAATATTGAATCATCTACATGAAATTTAATAATTAATTTTAAAATAATTACACATTAAAGATTTGAAGACAACAGGATGAATCTTTTGAAAGAAAACTTGAAGACATGTTGAAAGGTCTCTCTGTTCACTCCACTCCAGGGAAGAAATCTTCTTGTGCTACTTTAAAATAATATTTTATTTTATTAGTTACTAACTACTGGGATGGTAATTCATTGTTCCTTTTTACTATTTACTCATAGAAGTAACTGACCTAATAAAGAAGAGACATACTGAACATAAGATTATATTTGTAAGTTTGTATTGAAAGAGTCAAAGATATATGAATGAATATGTTTCAAGTATTGTTTGTCCTATCTTCATCATCATTAGATTTAGTTTATCTCATCTTTCTCTACTCTATAATTATTGAACCCGGAACCCCTAATACTCCATAATCAGAAATTAAGAGTGAATCTCTTCTTCCAATGTTAAGGTAAATAAAAACCCCTAGGTCCACATCACTTTGTGTGCTCATTAAATAAGACCGATAGTAGTGATGTTGTGTTAAATATTTGGGGGGAGGGAGTGATAAGGATGGGAGAAGGTAAGGTTTTATACCAGTTTTTCGTACAACTTTCTCACTTTTTATACGATGGGTTAGGGTCAAATTGGGTTGGGTTTGAACCCTAACTCAAAGGTCTATGGTGTTTTTCTTTTACAATGCCGATACACCAAAATAGACAAGTAACATTTAAAACAATGGTATAGTAACATTAACCTGTCCGGACCATTATAACGGTTGTAAGGGGTGATATTTAAACACTGAGCTAGTATTACATCTGCATAATAATAAAAAAAGAACCATCCAAATAACACTTTAATAACAAAGGGAATAAACCATGGTGCTAGATGCACCCGGCCAAAAGCCGGACGACACGAGCTGACGACAGCCATGCACCACCTGTGTCCGTGTTCCCGAAGGCACCCCTCTCTTTCAAGAGGATTCACGAAGTTATGAGATAATTAAACCTATGAATCAGTTTTGATCGTTTAAAATGATAACATATATGTAGATTGATAAGATTCACAGTATGGAAAGAAAGTGATTTTGATTGAATTTGAGAATACATGATCTCTTTACCGAGGATTACAAGGATGTGGATAACTATTTAGTTAATGTGGGACTAAAGTAAACCACCACTTCTGTTTGACACGCCCCTTTCAAGTTGGAGCATAGATGTAGTCGAGGCCAAGGTTCCCTATGAAAATTTGAAAAGTTTTGGAGGCAGGTGTTCGGCCAGGATATTTGCAAGCTGATTTCTGGACCTTCGGTGAGAGAATGAAATCACCCTACTCATTCATTCATCCAAACAAAATGACAGTCAACTTCGACGTGCTGTGTTTCGTGGTTCATTAAGTACTAGATCCTCATATTGTGGAAAGTAACCTGACGGTTGCAGTGAAGAGGAATAGAAGATGATGTGCAAATGCCTAATTCCCTCAGACCGCAACCAACCTGATGAGATACCTCTTGTCCAACTTAAGGCTTCCTAAGCTACCAGAACTGATAGTCAGAAAAATGTTTAATTTTTTTAAAAAATAGTATTATTATTGTTGTTGTTGATATAAGGCTAAAGCCAAATGGCTTCAGCCAAAAGACAAAAACAGCGGTTTCATCCAGTACACCACAGAGACTAGCACATATACCCATACAAGAGTAACAAGAGCACATCACAACAGAACCAAGAAAGAAAGAAGAAAAGGAAACGAGAAAAATAAACTGGTCTCTACATTGATGCTAGACCTGGTTAAGTTGTTTCTGTTGCATTTTTAATTTGTAAATGGATGGTACTGTTTGGCTTAACTATGGTACTGTTTAGCTTAACTGTAGCCTTACTGCCTTATGACATGGCCTATGCAGATAATTGAGCATGCAATATTTGCCCTTCGGTTTCTACATGCATACACTTCAAGAGTATATTCCAATTTCCAAGTGGGAAATGTTGGAAAATGTAATTCATCTTACACTAGAGTTTAGGGTGTTTAGGATATATGTGCATGCATCAATACTTCTTCTGGTAATAAATGTGAGTTACAAGACTTGTGGAATACAAAGATGACTGAATTTGAGATTGTACTGGTTTTATATTTGTAGCTGTGATAATGTTTTAATGTTCCTATAAAATCAAAGTACAGATGATATGAGTTGTTACAATCACTTGTCCCACATTAACAATTTGATGCTTGAATTGTGCAATACAGAAATGATTGTGTATTTGAAATCTTACAGGAGGTTTTATATATGTAGCTGTGATAATTCTGCAATCTATATACATAAGCAAACCCCCCCCCCCCCCCCCCCCCCCAAAGGACACCTAAAAGCTGTCTTTCTCAGTCTATTATGCTATTCATATCTTTAAATAATTAAGCCACACGCATACACAAAACACCACCACCACCGCCCACACACTCACCACAGGACATCTACTAAAAGCTGTCTTTCTCAGTCTATTCTGCTATTCATCTCTCTAAATAATTAAGCCACCCAATTTGTGGGGGTTATATCTTACCTGAGCATTGCATCTGATGCATCTACTAGGTGGAACAATTGCACAAAATTTTTAAGCTTTGCGGTTCACCATCTGAAGAATTTTGGAGGAAATCGAAGTTGCCGCATGCAACCATCTTTAAGCCTCAACATCCCTACCAAAGGCGTGTCAGCAATACATTTAGAGATTTCCCACCTTCTTGTTTAGCTCTTCTAGAAAGATTACTTGCAATAGAACCAGCTTCTCGGGGAACAGCAGCTTCTGCTCTCAAGAGTGAAGTAAGTTTTGATATCTAAAGAGTAATTTCACAATATCCAGTGTGTTTCGTAATCTTGATGCTGTTGTTCAGTATGTATATACGTAAATAATGCCATCTTAGATTCTGCAAGAGCCTTGCATTTTATTTTGTTTTTTAAAAGTAAGATCGTTGTAGAATCAGTGCTGCAGTGCTTACTCTGTAGATAATCCAGCTTGGCAAATTTTCTTACTGAGGGATTCTAACCGTTTCTTACTTAAGATTTAGATTCCTTAGCCGAGTTCATTACCATGCTCGTCTTTGGACCATCATGAAAACTTGTCTGCAATTACTCTTTTTTCAGTTGAACATGTGTAGAGATATGGGATGAGAGAGAACAGAATCAGTGTTGGGGATTGGTGGATTAGTTTGGTATTGGGAGTAATGTAGAGGAGGTATTAGTTTTTGTGTATGTGCTCAGTTTGCACATGTGTAAACTATATTTTGCAATTAGTTTTCTTTTAGTTAGTGTAGAGAGATGGTTTGAGAGGGAATAAATTCGGTGTTGGGGGTTGATGGAGGATGGTCTGGTGTTGGAGTTGGTGGAGGAATGGATTAGGTTGAGGTTGGTGATGAAAAAATAAAGACGAGTACTAGTGTTTGTCTATGTGGTGAGAGAAGGAATCAGGAATCAAATGTAGAACAGTGCCTTCCCGCAAATTCTTTACGTAGGATTCCCACTGTCACCAAAGCTTCACATTGTTGTATATGATTCTTCTCTATTCTTTCCCTTTTCATTTACCTATACAATTTCCCCATTCATTTATGCAAGCAACTACTGCATCATGTACTCTTATTTTTTCACATCAATGAAGATGTTTTCTGCGAGGCCTTGACTGGAACCAAAGTATATAATCCATCCATAACTTAGCTCTTCCTCGCTAACAGGTGTTATCATTTGCAAAATATGCTGATGGTGTTCATTAGTTTTTCTTTTTCTCTCAAATTAGCTCATCACTTGCATTCAGTTACAAGCATCCCAACTTCATCTTTGTTTCCCTCATTTATATTAGCACATTTATACCTAGTCCATTTGTGATTGATCTAATTATACCTGTTGCAATGTGGTATTTTGTACAATTATATACTCTAGTCTAGGGTTGGCATTTGGGTCATCCGGGCCGGGTCGGGTTGGACCTACCCGGGTTGAAGGTTGACGTGGGCGGGTTCGGGTCGGGTCGGAGGCTTAACCGGGCCGGGCCGGACCTGGTTGAAGAGATCAAATCGCGACCCGCCCAACCCGTGAACCCTTTCGGGTCCAACCAGGGTCGGTTCGGGTCGGGTCGCGGGTTGGCCCGGTTAGAGAGTGAACTTAATTTTTTTTTTTTCTTAAAATAAAAATAAAAATAATAATAAACATTAAAAATCGTAATAATAAAAATAAGATTGTAAGCGTGAAATTGCCAAAAAAAGATATATTATTCATATGATTTCAAGTTATACAAGTTTCACAATTTGTAATAAGAAATAAAGATTTCACAAATTTGTTGTATACACTAACAAATTTCTTATATACAATTTCAATTTATTTCAATTTTCCTAATTTGAATTTTGAAATAACAAGCAAAGATTTAATACAATTTTTTATCTATTTACAATTGTCTTCAATTTGATGGCCTTCAATTTGTTGTTGTTGATCTTGAATTCTTCATTTTGGTTGCTATTGATGTTGTTGTTCTTCCGGTGAGTTGCTCCTACTTGCGGACGTAGATAATTATTTCCTTGTGTCCTATCTTCAGCCTTCAACCAGTCTTCTGTGCAAACGAGCATCTCTAACGAATCGGGCTTCAAGCGATTCCTGTAATCAGTTAGAACCCTGCCACTTGAAGAAAATGCACTTTCAGAAGCAACTGTAGAGACATGAGGAGTTAGTAGATCTTTAGCCATATATTTAAGAATACTATAAGTGTGTTTATGGTCTTTCTACCATTGTAAAATATCTAGTGAAGTAGAAGACTCAAAATCTTGTTGGTTATACCAATTTAATTCATTTGGTTGATTAGTCCTAGGTTTTTTGGATTGAATTTGTATAAGTAAATTAAATGTTCTATCATCAAATTTACTCTTACCCTTACCTTTAGAAGTTGCAGAAGAACTAACTACAGAAGTTGTACTACTAGAAGCAAAAGATCTATCATAATAATTATACAAGTTATTTAATGTAGATTCAAATTTAACTAAAAAAGAAGCGCAATTAATTTTTTTTTCTACATCCTCCCCAAGTAATGCAAAAAACATTTCAATCAAACTCTTCGTACCTTCTAATTTGATACGAGGATCCATAACGGTAGCAACACAAAACAACATAGGAGGATTAAAATACTTCAAAATTTTTTTGTATGCAGGTTTTACAATATCACCAACAAAATCATCATTTAACATTTCGTTAAAAGTTTGCATCATAGTAACTATTGAAATAAAAATGCTACTAGAATTAGATTCATATGATTTTGAGAATTTTAAAGTTGCGGTTTTAAAAGGTTCTAAAAATTTCAAGATTCGGAAAAATACCAATCGGGGGGAGTCATTTCAAAATTTGGCATGTTTTTTGCGATACAAAAATCATTTATACATGCTTTATATTCAGTAACAACATGTAAATCAAAAGTAAAGTCCCATCGGTGTTTACATATCCTTTGGAAATTTTCTAAAAGGTACATTTGAAATTCTTCACCAATTTTTCTATTGTTGAAATACGGCCACTTAATGCAATAAAATGTATACAATTTCTAATTTTAAATATATATGGATTGACTATTTTTAATGTATCTTGAACATATAAATTTAAAATATGACATGCACATCTAACATGAAAATATTGTCAGATGGAGGGTTTAATGCAGATTTTAAAATGCTAATTGATGCATTGTTGTTAGATGCATTTATCAAAACTAATACACATAATTTTATCGCGAATATGAAAAACATCATAAATTTCTAAAATACGGTTTGCTATTTTAACGCCACTATGGGGATAGGACAACGCGGCAAGTGATATGATTCTTTTTTGAAGAATCCAATCATTGCCGATCTAATGACAGGTTATTCCCATTATTGGAATATTGTTGCAACCCGTCCAACAATCCGAAGTTAAACTAACTCGACAAGTTATACTCCATAAAATTGCAACCAAAGTGTCCTTCATTTCATTGTACACTTTAAAACAATCCGATTTGCAAGTATTTCTCGAGATTCTTCTAAAATGAGGGTTTAAGGCCGTTTGATTAAAATTTTCCAAGTCCCTACTCTCGGGATAGGAAAATGGTTACTCTTCCTTTATTACTAATCGGGCAATTTTTCGACGAACAAGATCGGGATCACAAGGGTGACTATCAACTAGACAGGTCCTAGGGTGAATTTTTTGTTGGCCGGGTAGGTCAACAAGATCTTTATGAACAATTAGGATGTGTCGCTTAATTGTACCCGTGCCATCACCTCTTTTGAATTTGTATTGCTTAGAACATGTTTTACAAACTTTCAAACCTATACCCGGAGTTTCTTCGTCCGGGATAAAATCGTAAAATCTATGCCAATCACTGCTTTTCCCATTACTTTTCCTATCACTAAGGGGTTGTGTTGTTTTGGTTGGTTGTTGTTGTTCTTCTTCTAATTGTATGTCTCCTACAAACTCATTGTGTACCCCATTGTTGGGTAGGAGGATCATGGTACTCTTCGGTGGGCTCACTATGTGGGACAATTGATGGCCTACGGGAAGTGCCAGTGAAATCTTGTCTACTTTGGCTACGACCGCTACCGCGTGATCTAGACATGTTTATATGTAGTATTGTATGTAAAAAAAACTACACAATGTAGGGGCGATAAGTTACAAAAAAAATCTAGAAAATGAGAGGGTTGTGAGAGAATATCAAAAAACCAACAAACAAACAAGATACTAAAAATTATAACTACAAAAATAATAAAAATTGAAGAAGAGGGATATGAAATTTTGATACCGTTCACCGTTGATACGCGTATATAAAAAATACCCGTGAAAATAAGAATAGAAGTAGAAATCCGGAATTGAAGACTCGAGGAGAGCTTGGAGGAGAGTAGAAGACTTGATCACTTGGAGTTGGAGGAGAGTTGAAGACTTGAAGACGTTGTTGAATTTTGACTTCGATACGATCGGAATTTGATCGTGTATATGACTTGCTAGCTTGTTTGTTCAATTCTTCACAAATTGAAATAAATTGAGTAATAATAGTAGAGAAAGAGTAAAAGAGTAAGCTGTGAATTTTTTGTTTGAGTTTTGGGGGTATTTATAGGCTAAAAATAAACAAAAAAAAATACAAAAACACCAAAAAACACCAAAAAACGGCTAAAAGAGCCGTTCAACGGCTCTATTGTACAGTAACTAGCCGTTGGGCCGCGGGTCAACGATCGATTCGAAGCCGGTCGAACGTACGGGTCAAACAGTTCGCAACCCGCGGGTCGATCCTCGGGTTGGCGAGCGGGTTGGGCCTTTTTTGCGGGTTACCGGGCCGGGTTGAGCGGGTTGGATTCGTTATTTTAGCGACCCGGGTCGACCCGTTAATGTTAACAGGTTCGACCCGAAACCGGACCGTGGTTTCGCGGGCCGGGTTAAACGGGCGGGTCGCGGGCGGTTCACGGGTCGACCCGGCCCGTTTGCCATCCCTACTCTAGTCAATGTGGAGATGGTGGGAACTTAGTCATGACGATCTGTGCAACCATTGAATGAGGGATATTCCTTTGAGTTTGCATTTTGTTAATTTTCTTATTGTGGTCCCGATATACTTACTACCTGCAGCTATTTTTTTTTTCTAATAGTTCTTTACTACACAACCTCTGCCATGTGATCCTTCAAGTTTGCCTAAATATCCTCCAAGCAAGGAGTTGGATGCGAAGCTTAGGGACGAGGAAGTGAGAAGGTAGGTTATTTTCCTGTCTCATGTATACACTAGCTTTGAATTTCTCTCTTTATGGAGGTAATTTATATATATATATGTGTGCGCGCGCGCGCGCGCAAAGTTCTTCGTCTGAAAAGATCCAGAATTCAAATTACTTCAAGGAAGCTGGTATCACCCTTTTGTGCTTATTTTATTTGTTTATAACAGGCAGAGAGCATCAGCTGTAAAGGGTGACGTATCATCTGGACGAGAAGGAAAAGCAGGACCAGATGCTAATGTCGACTCTCAGGTGTTTTAGCATTATACCTCCATTATGTTTATATTCATTTAAGTAAAGCTTTAGATAGATATATACTTCTGAATTGTGACCCAAAGCAACATTTGATGCATGCATACTAGAATGGATGAATAGTTTAGCCTGTTGAATTAATCAATTTAATTATACTGTGTACAAATGCAGTTTGTGCCACCATTGCTGAGCCTATTTTCTAGTAGTATCTTGATCCCCATGTCGAGCTAGGCTCAGTTGCTTAGCTTATTTTCTAGTATCTTGGTCCCCATGTCGAGCTAGGATCATTTGAACTGAACTTTATTGTAACATTAAATTTCAACTGATACAGCCAAATCATTTTTCTAACAAAATTCTTTAAATTTGCAATTCGGTGATATGTTCATGGAAAATATATTCATGATCTCAATTCCTTGGTTCCATGTGCCTACATTGTGTGACCAGTAAGGTAGTTCTCCCTATAGATCTGAAGTTAGGTTGAGTATTGGTCATAAATGTTTGGTGAGCTTAATCAACTTGCCTTTTCCATTTAGATTTCAACTATAAAGAAGGGAAAAACTAATGATGCTAAGACTGAATATGACGTGCTTGAGACAATACTGACCATATTCAGTTACCTCTTTTGAAATTTATGTATAAATTTAATGTCTAGTTGTCTACGAATGAATGTCTCTATTATAGCACATTCCACTATTAGCAATTGTTTTTGTATAGCTTTATTGCAAGCAACCATGCATATACAAAGATTCATTTGAGCTATTCATGACTTCAATGCATTTCTCATATCGGCGTTGTGACACAAATTTTTGTATGGTTAACATCCTTAAAGTATGTTAGCTCATCCTTATATTTACGGGAATTATGGGCACGTATTTGTATGTATGCACAAATTTACTAAATATTCCTGACAAACTATACTTCCATTGTTCTTACTGGTTTATAGCGACGAATTCAAGCAAATCCCAAGAGCATTAGTGAGAAGTACAATCAACAAGGAAATTGTGGGACCGGGTTCCATATTGATCCTCCGGGTAAAATTGCAGAGAATGGTTTTATGCATCCTGGTGTATCGAGTACCTCATGGGACAAGAAGTTTAAGGATGATGAGAAGCCTCCAGTTCCTTCTCGTTCATCTGCCATTTTCGAACGATCACATGCTCCGGAGTTGAGAAAGCAGATGTCACATGTGCCTCAGGTCAGAAGTGTTGGCGTCTCCAATCTGTCGGGCCCACTATCATCAAGAAGCAATTCCATAAAGTTAGATGGTTATAAGGAGATACCTAAGCATCCATACTGGGTTGAACCTACGTCCAGTGCTAGATATAGTCAGCTTGGTGCTGCCAATGCTTCTACGACCCATAACATGATTGAAAAACCTTCCACTTCTCAAAAGAAAAATGAGAGCTTAGGGAGCAGAGATTCTACAACAACTGTAAGTGTGCATATTAATATTAGAATAATGCTTCATCCACTACCAATTTCACTTCCATTTTCTTGACTACCTTAGGTGGCACACTCCTATTGGACAGTTCTCCCACCTACTCTCTCTTCCCCCACCTATTGGAGTGTGCCACCTAAGGTAGTGAAGGAAAATGCAGTGAAGTTGGTAGTGGATGTAGCATTACTCTTAATATTATGTTCTGTTTTCTTTGCTTTGGATTCTAAAATTTTAGATGGTCTTTCCTATCAAAACAGTGTCATTCGAAGTGCTAAAAACTTGGAAAGTGATGGTGAGGCTCCGATATAGGGATGGTGATTATGCACCAAGTGTCAAAGTTAAAATATAAAATATGAAATAATTGGGAAAGAGAGAAGAGTGTTTTGTAACAGATGTCAACATTCAATTACCTACATGACTGACACAGACATGATACATTGCTTTGCTGAGATTCGTTACTTAATATATAGCAATTGCTTATATTTCAGTTGGCCTGTTAAGTGTTATGTTCTCTGTTGAAATGTTTGCTGAAGACAGACACATTCAGGATAATACTTGTCATATAGCACATAAAAGATGAACTAAACAAAGCAAAAGGTGGAATAGGGACTAGGAAGCAGGGACTATCAGATGGATTGAGAAGTGGAATGTTAATGTTAGTATGTCACCGAGTCTTGAATGCTATTACTCATTGCCGTCATTGTCGATGCCTTTTGATGAAAATGGGTCAACTAGGTGTATCTTTTATAAGACGGAGGGATCTTGTCTGTTATAAATCGTTTTGTTTCTAGCCTTTCATTAGTTTATTGCACCTGCGTTATTGAGTGTTTAAATCTTACATATATTTCTACGTTTTTTGCTCCTCATTTCTAAGTTTTGAATGAATGCAGGGCTTCGTTCCTAAGAAGAACAGGATCCATTATTCTGGACCACTGATGCCTCCAGGTGGGAACCTCGATGAGATACTCAAAGAGCATGAAAGGCAAATCCAACAAGCAGTTCGAAGAGCACAAATTGACAAAGTCAAGAATAAGGGCCAAGGTGATATGGGTCTCCCCGACTCCCTTCTCTTTACTGGCAGAAATGGCAGGTCAAATGCATAGGTAAAAGACCAATTCGAAACCCAAAATTTTGTTTCCTCCCCTTTTGTGGATGAGGGGAGAAACTATACACTAGTTATTAGTGCATAAAAGAAAAGTCATAGATGTTTTTTTTTCTTCTAGTGTGGATATGTTATTTCTTCAGAGGAAAAGAGGAGATGTCTAAGTGTAGGTGATTTATATTGTGGCTTCAGTCATGCGCAAACTAAATTAGTTTTGCATCATCCACCAACTGTGTATAAGTTTTTATGGAAATATTGAGTTGGGTAAAATTATCTGGGTTACTAGTGTAAGTGTTTGAGTCGGGTGAGGATATGTAAATATCGACCCATCATTGTGAGGAGTTTATTGATTTGTTTCTTCTCCGACTGCTGAGAAGCAAATTTATTAGTCCAAGTTCTTGAATGATAGAAGTTTTTTACTTTCACAGATTCTGTGATGATATTTCATTCACTGTACTGTAATTTGTCTGTCTGAGCACAAGCTACAGTTTCTTCCATATTCTGAATCTCTGATTAACTGGACTCTGTTCCTTATAATGCGACCAGGACAGCACTAATACATTCTTGCGTAACTATTATTGCTAATTTGGAGCTGATCTCTGTAGTTGCACAAATGCTAGTGCTATTGATTGATTCTATCAATGCTGACAACTCTGTAGAAATGTGTTAGTATGTACCATTCTTAAACAAATGCAAAATCATGAGTAATCATTTTGGTTTTCACTTGAAGAGCTTCTTTTAGATTCAAATTGATACGAGTATTAGTTGGATTATTAAGCTTGTCATAAACTGTACAAATAATTTCAGCCCCATTCTTTCAAGAACTATCTTGCTATGGCTACCTTCTCGGTTCCGAGTATTGTCCTCCCATCAGCTTCAAAATCTCCTCTCACAACCCAGAGGAAGAATTGCCGATTAGGTAAGAAACTAAGAACTACAAGCAGCGCGGACCCAATACCCCTAGTCAATCTCCTCCATCAACTGATCCAACTGCCACCCTGCATACCCTACTAAAAACCTGAAATCTTCAGCTATTAAAACTCTGCTCTTCACGAGCTCAGCAGCTTCCTCTAAGGTGTATCTTGCGCCGTAACAGACACCTGGGATTCCCAGACACCTGGGACAGGCTGTCAGGATGGAAAGGAAATTCGCTTTCCCTAGGTGGCAGAGTGGTAATCATCAACTCGGTTCTGTCTAATCTGTCCATTTACTATATGTTGTTTTTTGAACTTGCTAAATGGGTAATTCAAAGGATTGACCGCATCCGCAAAAGGTTTCTTTGGAAAGGGGCAGATCCGAATAGGGGAGGATACCACCTTATCAATTGGAATATGGCCTGTATGAAGAAGAAGCATGGAGGGTTAGGTATCATCGACCTTAGAGACATGACCTCGCCCTTCAGGGAAAATGGTGGTGGAAAGTTTTTCACAACAGCGGGGAAGGATGGCAGGACTTCATTCAGCCATACCTACGGGGTAAAGGCACAAGAAGCTTAGGATTTCGTGTTGAGCCTCGAGTTTCTCGATTCTGGAAAGGAATCTCCAAAGCAAGCGGTCCGTTCAACTCTGCAGTCACCTCATCTATTGGTAATGGTCGTTCCACTAGATTCTGGTGAGACAAATGGTGTGGTGACCATTCACTCAGGGAATCCTTCCCAGACCTGTACGAGAAAACGAAGCGACCAAACATATTGGTGGCCGAGACCTGGAAGAGGAATAATTGGCGACCACCGTTCCGAGGTCCCCTTAATCAAGAATTGCGAGAACAACTGGTGGAACTACAAGTGCACATCGAGCGGACCGGGGAGAGGTGTGCTCAAGGGCCGGATCACATGCACTGGGGACTAGAGCCAAAGGGTGCTTTCATGGTTAGGTCTCTGTATCACCGAATTCACTACAGGGGATGCAGGCCCAGCTGGGCTCAAGTCCTATGGAAGGCGAAACCCCCCCTTAAAGTTAGGGTCTTCCTATTAGGGCTGTAAATCGGACCGGACGGGATCGGACTACCATATGTTCAAGCTCGGACCGAACTTTTTTTCGGATGGGCTTATGTCCGGCTCGGTTCAGATCGGTCAAAATTTTTATAGTCCGGACTCGGTTCGTTATAAAAGCAAAAAGCCCGCGTCTGGCCCGTTATGCTTGTTCGTACGAATCGGACTCGGACCGGACTTATGGAAAAACCAATCAATATTTTCCATGATTTAGGGCCTAATTTAATGAGAGATTGAACTCAAGGATCTAAGTGGTTTTGGAAATCAAATTGGTAGATTAATTGATTTTAGAAATTGGGAAATAATCGGAATTTGGAAAGCTTGGGAAGAAGCCAAAGAGATAAAGAGAAGAAAACTGAGAAGTGAGAAGCTAGACAGTCTAGACTCCTGAGAAGGCTCAACAGTCAAGAGTCAAGACTCTTTCACGGATGTACTACATTTAAGTCATAATTCTAATCACATTTCACGGATGTACTACATTTAAGAGTCAAGTGAGAAGCTAGACAACCTTGTCTCTTGGCTCAAGAGACAAGGCTCAGGACTCAAGAGCAGTGAATGAGTTAATTAGTTCACTGTTGTACTACATTTAAGTCATAATTCTTTGGGCCCATTGACCAACTAAATGTACAATTATGAGTTTATGTCTAAATGCACAGTGAAGGAATAGGGAACAACTACATGTAAGCAGCAGCGCTGCTAGTAAAGTATTTTTGTAGTCGGCTTGGGTTCCCGGACAATTCGAGCCGGACTGGTTAATGACCGAGCTCGACCCCGACAAAGTTTCGGACATAAAAACTTGTTCATGTTCGGTTCGTATAACAGTTCGGACGGTCCACGGTCGGACTATTTTTCGAGCCGGACTCGGACGGACGACGGACCGTCCTGTTCAGTTTACACCCCTACTTCCTATGGCTAGTGCTCAACAATGCAATCCTCACCAGAGAAAACCTGGCCAAAAGACAATCCCAGATAGCAACCAATTGTGGCTTCTGCTACATGCATGTGGAGGATTCGAATCACCTCTTTATTCACTGCCCAAGGAGTAAGGCTACTTTGGAAGAGGTATTGCGAGCCCTAGGAACCAGCGACTACCCCTGCGAATATGAGAATTTGTGGATTGACCCCAAATTTGCCTCGATTCGTCACGAAATGAAGGATGCGTGGTACATTGCCATTTTTTTTTGGATAAAAGATGCCGCTCGTCATCGTTCCATTAATAAGAAATAACGAAACAAAGTAGTACAACTAAATAAAACACGTGAGCGACAGGCTACACGATACATCAACAGTACTCAGACCTACGTGAGTTCAAAAGTAAACAACAAAAGTCTAAGAGACAGCAGTCAGCTCTACCTAGTACAACCTCGCTACCCTTGCTGATACAAAGGGTAGGATTCGGCATACAACAACAAAATGCACTGTGCTAGTACTCCGCCTCGACTGTGCAAAGCTTGTTTCTCCTCCTTGTCTATGCCCCATCGCTGGTCTTTAACTTCTTGGCTGCCTCCTCGACTCCTGCCCAATCATGAATCAGAAGAAAAATCTTATGCATTGAGTTAGAAAATCTAGAAAAACTGTTGCGGAAAATAAAATGATTTCGATCTAGCCATAGGTTCCACATTGCAGCTGCTATTGCTATATCCCAACCCATTTTATCCTCTGATCTAATATTTACATCTCTAAAAGAATCCCAAATGTCAGATGTTGAGTTCGGTACCAAATTACAACCAAACCCCCTACAGACTACCTCCCAGGTCAGACGAGCTTTAGGACATAGAAAGAAGATGTGCTGAACATCCTCTTCCGAACTTTGGCACACCTCACATATAACGTCGATTTGCATGCTTCTCTTCCTAAGATTGACTTTGGAGAGAACCGCGTTATTGTGAGCGAGCCAGCAGAATACTTTAACTCTGAATGGAACCTTAGCTCTCCAGATAACGGCTTGTTCTTTACATCTCAACCCTCCGTTGTTGATCCATTTATACATAGATGAAATCGAGAACACCTTGGATGCGTCCCTATCCCACCATCTATCATCGTCCTGACTCTGGGATTGACTCCCTACATCTAGGATTAATCTGTTCAGATCTTCGAATTGAGCTATACCCTCCGTGGTGATGTTAGGCGATACTATGAACGTGAGTTTGCCGTTTTTTCGAACGTCTGCCAGTGATAGGTCCAAGTTCGGCGTAGCCTCTGCTGCTAGCGGGAATTGATTACGGAGAGTGGTACTTCCACACCATTTATCCTTCCAAAACCTGGTGCTCTTTCCTTGCCCAACACTGCATCTAGTGTTAGTATGGAATATCTCTCCTTGCTTCGCAATACCTTTCCATAGGAAAGATACTTTGGCTGACGAGCTTTTACCCCCAAATCTAAATTTTTTTCTCTTCCGGTACAGGTCGAAAGAATGACTCCACCATCCCTTGTGCTTAATAGTAATCTTCCACCACCACTTGCTGAGCAGTGCTCTATTCATATCATGTAGGTTCATAATACCTAGCCCACCGTATTCCCGTCTCTTACAGACTCTTCTCCATCTCACCAAGTGGAAACCTTTGTTGCCTTCGTCCGCTCCTTTCCATAAGAATCTTCTTCGAAGTTTGTCGATGTTGTTGACAATCCACTTAGGCAGTTCGTAGATGGACATCAGATACAGTGGGATCGCACTAAGAACTGAGTTTAGTAGTATGATCCTTCCTCCGAGAGAGAGGAAACGACTCTGCCAGGCAGCTAGTTTCTTAGTGATCTTTTCGATGAGGAAACTCCAATCCCCCTTCAATAGTCCTCCGGGCCTAATAGGAGTCCCCAAGTACTTAATTGGGAATTCGCTTATCTTGCAATCTAGAATCTCCGAAATCACATCGGGAGCCATAGACATATGATCGGAGATGGGGACGATGCTTGTCTTGTTAAAGTTAATCTTGAGGCCAGACCATCCTTGGAAGCATAAGAGAACAGCTTTCATGGCCACCACTTCTTCCACAGTGGCTCTTCCGAATAGAAGTGTGTCATCCGCGTACTGTAAGATCGTCATTGACTGTGGAATTCTATTTATCTGGATCCCTTTTATGATGTTCTGCTCTTGGGCTCTTCTCAAAATTTCTTCCAGCTCATCAACCACTATAGCAAATAGTAGGGAGGACAGTGGATCCCCTTGCCGCAGTCCTCTTTTGCATATAATTTCTTTTCCCTGCCATCCGTTGACTTGGATGGACGATTTTCCTCCCCGAATGCACATTTTCATCCATAACCTCCATTTCGTGCCAAAGCCCTTAAGGATAAGGGATTCGTCCAGACAGTCCCACTGTACAGTATCGTAAGCCTTCTTGAAGTCTAACTTTAGGAGAAAACCGTCCGATTTTGCTCTGTTGCCTCTGTATACAATCTCATGTGCCGATGCTATGCTATCCATGATATCCCTACCCTTTATGAAACCACATTGTGAGGGGGATATCACGTCTTGTAGATGAGGAGCTAGTCTCAGCGCTAAGACTTTCGTGATGATTTTGAAAGATCCGTTGAGCAGGCTGATTGGTCTAAGATCTTCGACCGAGGAAACCTCGCTTTTCTTGGGCACTAGCACAACTGTAGCATAGTTTATTCTAGATAAGTCAGCAACTCCGTCGTACAGTTCGTGGAAAATTTTCATTAGATCATCTTTTATTATTTGCCAGTAAAATCTATAGAAAAAGATAGGAAGCCCGTCCGAACCTGGAGCCTTGTCCTGTCCTAACATCTTAATAGCGGTGAAGAGTTCTATGCCTGTGAATCGTGTTTCAATACCATTGCTGTCGTCTATTCTGGAGGAACTCCACATGTCTGGCACTAGCTTACATCTGTTAGATGTATTACTGCCCAAAAGATCATGAAATTTGTTGTCCAGATGCTCCCTGATGCTGTTCTTATTTTCGGTCCAGGTGCCATTCACTGAGAGCCCAGTGATAAGATTCTGTCTTCTTCTTCTTCCGTTAGCCACTTTGTGGAAATACTTGGTGTTTGCATCCCCTTCGTTAAGCCATTGAATCCTCGCTCTCTGTTGCTAGTACATCTCCTCCATCTTCCCTATCTGCTGGATCTCCAGTCTTATGCTGGCTAGCTCGTCTTTCTCGCCCTCCAGTAGATCTCTATCCTCTTGGAGGGTTTCCAGAACAACGATTCTGTTGCTTATCGACTCTCTTCTACCATGGAGCTCTGTATTCTTCTGACGGGCCCACCCCTTTAAACGTCTACGTAGACGCCTAGTCTTCTCAACCCAGATTCCGACTGCTGTTTTCTGACTGGTAGCACCACACCACGAATCAGCAATTATTTGACGGGTATCTTCACAAACCGTCCACGCCTTCTCGAATTTAAACCCAGAAAACCTCTTCCTCCCTCCTAGAGAACAGTCTATCACCAGAGGAAGATGGTCTGAGGTATAGCGCTTTGCGGTCTTGACCTTTGCTAAGGGAAGTATATCCTCCCACTCGTTGGACACCAGCACTCTATTTAGTTTGGCCATGATCGGATCCCTCTGCATGTTAGACCATGTGAATTTCCTGTCAGACATTTCTAGCTCCAATAGATCCAAGTCTTCTATGGTCTCATTGAAGTCGTCCTGATCGGCGCGATTGTGACCCCTACCCTTGTGTTCATCCTGGAATCTAGTGATGTTAAAATCTCCTCTGATCATCCATGCCCCTCCCCATTTATTCTTGATGTCCCCGAGTTCCTTCCAAAGCTCTTTTCGCCGTCTACTGTCGTATGGACCGTACACACAAGTGATAGTCTGAATCCAATCATCACTTCTACGTCTAATTCTAATTCACACTGTAAACGTTCCAATGAATTCGTCAATAATCTCGAAAATACGCGAGTTTGCCCCCAAAGCAATTCCTCCCGAATAGCCAATAGCTGGTTTAAATCTCCAATGAAAATCTCCCATGCCTCTAAGTGAGGTGAATTCCTTCTTTGTTGGAGACTCTAATCTCGTTTCTTGGAACCCACAAATTTGTGGTCGAATTTTGCTAAGATTCACCCCTATCACTTTTTTTTATATATTTTTTGCCGCATTCCCCTCACGTTCCAAAATAAATAAATCATTAAATCAAAGATTTAAACTCCTAACGGTCTCCCACCCCCCGTCTAACCCCCGGGATTAGTTACTAAATATTCTGGTATCTTCTCTAATGAAAGCAACGTTTTCTAATTGTTTAGCCTTAGTGGAACCCATGGCCAGACCGTACATGCTAGCGAAATAAATAAGCGACTCATCATTTAAAGAATTAAGAACCGAACAATTAACTTTGGAAGTACCTGCTTCGTTCGTATCATCTCCCAGTGGAATGTGCCTCCTGTACGGCAGATCCTCTTTGCCCTGAACCTGAATCTGTCTTTTTCCTTTCCTACGATACTCTGTGATCTTCTTGGTGGAAGAGCTTCCCACACTACCTCTAGCTTCCTTGTCTTCACCAAACGTTTCCGTTTCTGAGATAAAATTGTCCCCGCGCAGTCCATCTAAGGCCCCGATAATGTCATTATTCGTCTCCGGATCTGAAGAAGGCTGTTGAATTAGTTGTTGAGCTATCTGGGTTGGCAACCCGACTTCAAATTGGTTAGAGGCAGTAGATAATACCCCCCCGGTATTAACGTCGATATTTTTCCCTTGCTCATCGTGGCCCATGGGCTTGGGCCCAATTCTCGCTTTGGACTGGATCAGAGAGTTGACAGCTTCTTTAACAGAATTTTCTATCTCCTCCTTTTCATCCACATTTCATCTGGCAAACCCAATGACTTGAAATTATCGAGCCCCACCCCTGACACATGCTTCAGAATACCCGCTTTGCTAGCTTCGTTTGTACGATGCGTCACATCGCCACTTGTAGTCGTATCGCCTACAGTGAACCCCTTTCTCCCATCAATTACTAGCCTGTCTTGAGCTGTATGGGCTAACTTTGGTGGGACCCTCTCCACGCTGGCAACTATTGGCTCTGTATGAAGTATAGTGTTGGAGTTAGGCGAATTGAAGGGTCTGGATTGCTTCTTGAACGGATTTGGATGGATTTGAACTTGGCGCTCTCCCTTGGACGGCTGTGGAACAATCCCATCTACATCCAAAGCTGGACGTCTCAGATTCAAGCTCAAGCCATCCAATGGATACTGGTCATCTTCAACCTCGCGAATTGCATCTCCATCGTTGATTTTCCCTCTCTGCGATCTAACGATGTCTCGAAACGACACAACCTTTTGCACCTCTACTATGACTTTCACTTCGTAGATTGAGTTTTCGAACTCGGCGATGATCTTGGATGGGATGTCAGATTTGTTAGCGACACCTATCTTGATCCTCGCGAATTTTCTAGCGGAGTGGGTTAGCGTCTGTCTATCGATATCGATGAGCATCCCAAACTTGCGAACAATGTTTTGAAACCCCGATCGCACCCAACAATGGAAGGGTAGATTATAAAGTCTAATCCATACCGGTGGGAGTTGCTCGGCCTTCAATGCCCCATATTCGCGCGTCCACCATTTAAAAGTAACGAAAAACTCTAACCCGTGGACGTCTTTCCCCTCTAAGCCTTTGACCGTTATTGTTTCTTTTGCCAATGCTGCATCGCTGCAATGCGCATAGAAGGAGTTGGTTGCAATCTCCTGGATCACCCAAACTGGGGTCAGAGAGGTGCTGAGAGCTGCCGTAAGCAAATCAGAGACATCGGCAACCGAAGGGTGCCCTGTTTGCGCCTTTATCAAAATACCACCATTAAACCTCCTTTCAAAATCTGCCATTAACGGCATCGGGGAGATTGAAGCCTGGATGACGCGTCCGTCCCCAGCCACGCTCTCCTGAGTTTTGCTTCCCTCTGAGACGGATGCAATCACTACCGGAGGAGCTTTCGATGGCGCTTTCGAGTTGAAGGATGAACCAAACTGGCATTTTGGGCAAGCTGTGGAGATGTGGCTGGAACTTCGACAAATGTAGCAGAACCAATCGTACTTGCAATTACTTATTGAATGGCCTGGTCTAGCACATTTGTGACAGTTTTGGCGGCCGTCAATTCTCGAGTTCTCCGACGAGCTGTGGGACTTGTTGGGTTTCCTTGTCTTTCGTGGCTTAACCAGAAGCCATTCGCCATTGTCATCCTGTCGAGTTGGATGTTCATCTATAGCTGGCGAAGGGGAGCGACGATGAGCTCTATGCTCCTCGTCCTCGGCAGAATTGCCTCGGGTCACCTTGGCGTACGAACGCCTCTTTCTACTGGCTTCTTTCCCGTACTTGATGGCGTCCTCCTTGATGAACCTGTTAAACCCATCGTTCCAGCCCTCTTTTCGATGTGGATAACGTCTCTAATGGCCACCTCTATCCTCTGCGACACGCGCTCTGCTCTCTCTGGGAGCTGACTCTCTTGCGACCGCTCGCTCTCTACTCGACCATCGGCTGAGCCCTTCCTGACGCTTGTGGTGATGGGTCCTTTCGTCTTCTTCCCTACCACGCTTGGTCATCACAGGGGAGAGCGCACGCCAGAACTTTTGGGATCGAGGAGAAAAAGGGGCTTTGAGGTTTGAGGTTGGGGGGAGTTCTCATTTTTTTGGTACATTGCCATTGCGGCAACCACATGGGTCTTATGGCTACTTTCGTGCTAAATGTAATACTATTTCTGGTAACCTTACTCATATTATGCATCTAATATCTTTTTGGACTACAGCTGCTGCCACAGGAGCGCGAAGGAGAATTGCCAGAGTCTTCCAGGTGGAAGAGTTTGATGATGAGGAGGTAGAGTTTGGGCCGACACTGAACTGAGAGGCCGTGCCCACTACGTTCTCTAGGGTCTCCGTAGCAGCAACCTCCATTACTTGGTTCTTTTTTACTAATTTACTGTGCTTTTGGGTATATGATGTTCGGATGAATAGACCCACCCCCCAGGGTTTTGTTGGGGGATTATGTTTTATTTTTCTGCATTGTACTTTTGTATTCTTCCGGTACACCGGGTTTGTTTTATTAACCTCTTATTAATGAAACAGGGTGGCGTTATTTCACCTTTTCCTTCAAAAAAAAAAAACCAGACACCTGGGATTGGATGACTATTGCCAGACCTTATCACAAACGTGCTCGTGTCAAGGGGCCCACCAAAGTGAAGTGAGCAATCGTGTCAAGGGGCCCACCGAGCAATCGGTTAATGTGGTTGAGAGGTCAGTGTTGGAGGGATTCATGCGCTTGATCTTCTTGTGGAGTGGCCGGTTGATTATGACTCCGAATGGACCCTCCCGTGGGTCTCTGTTGCCTAGCCTCAGCAGGAGTACAACTGTCTGTTAGGAATTCCATCTATGCGTCGGATCTTGCAGAGTTTATACGACACGATCAACACAAACCACGAAGCAAATAGAAGATTACACCAAACACACAAAGCACACAATTTTGTCTCGGTTTGAGTCGAACCCTAATACTGGGGAGAAGAAACCAAGATATTATTCAACTAGAGACGATACAAGAATATTACAATTCTCACCACGACCCCCTCTCTAGACTCACCAGAAAATACTAGTTGTTTACAATAGAAAAACCTCTCAAACTCTTTTCAATAAAGTACTCTCTTTCGTAGCTCTCAATGGAGGCCTATTACAATAATATATAGAGATCAAGAGAAACCCTAGTTTGATATTTTGATACAATAGCCGTTAGATATTCCCGAAGAGATAACTGTACGATTAGCATTGGTATAAATACCCGATACCCGGACCCATTATTGGACCAGAACCGACCCCATCTATACGAGTATGGGTCCGACCCCATCTATACGGGTATGAGTCCTAAAATAAGACCAATTGCAGTCGGGTTAGGGTCCAGGTCTGCTCAAAATAGACCCGACCCGGACCAGTTAAAAATACCCAAAAAAATATTGAATTTGAATAATAGGGTTATAAGTACATGTAAATAGTAAATGTTGAAAATATATGTATAAATATAATATTTATTCATGTCTTTGAGTGCAAAATTGTGAATATCTTCACATTCTTTACTACTCTTTTGAATTTGTTTCTCTTTCATCTTCCTCCATTTCTTTCGAAATCGCAACAAAAAGAAGAAAAAGAAAATAGATGAAGAGAAGGCAGAACACAGCTGTCCGACATCGCTAGCCCCTCGTCGCGCTCTGCCCTATCGCTGCTCGTAGCGCCTCGCTCGCTGCTCCCTGCTACCGGATCTGATGGGTAAGGTTATTTTAAATAGGAACTAGATTCGATTTTCACGGGTAGGGTTCGGGTCCAGGTAGTGCAGGATTGGATACCAGTGCTACCTACCATAAGATCCATACGATCTAACTTTAAGAACAAGTTTGTGTTCCAACGAATCCCCAGATAAATACTCCCAGTCGCTCGCAGTCAGGGGGCGATCGACTGGGCAGTCGACTGCCAGACCCTGTTCCAATTGCTCTACTTCGTTTGCCTCGACTTCTCCTTCACTTTATCGTCTTCGTATCCAACTTAGTGTTCAAGACATAAACCCAACACTGTCCTCTCGAAGCTGCGGACACCATCGAGCTTCTCGGTTGCAACAAGTTCGCATCTGAGCTCTAGGAAAGATATTGGGTGTACCCACTTCGGATCTAACTTACGAGATGGTGCCTTTTGAGGGGAGAGTGTAGAATCAAGCAACCCCTGAGTAAGCATTTCAGATTTGTTGAAGTTATCGACATAGAAAAATGGTTGTATTTCTTGGTGTATAACGATGGAAACATCAATGGTATAAAAGAGGATTTTATATCGAATGCCAAGTTGATAACATTGCCTTGATGAATTCTTCGTTAACTCACATGTCCATGAGGATCAACGAGCTTTGCTCTGAAATCTCGCCAGTCTAGCAATCTGCGAAGCGGTTTCTGGATAGAATCATCATCATCATCAACATCATCATCGTCATCATCATATATCGATTTGTCATGGTCTGATTCATCCCTTCAGGACTATCTCCTCTTTCGGGAATTGACGAATCATTGTTTCCTACTTGTTAGAATCGTTTCAAAAATTTCAACTACAACATTCTAAGTCAAGCAGAGAGTGTGTTGCTGCTAAATTTTTGGATTCTTTTGGAAACAATAAAAGAAAACTTGTTGACTTATACCGGCATTTGAATGTTCCTTGCCGCTGTCGTTAACCTGCAAAAAGTTCGATACACCGGGATGGATCCCGGCGACGAACCCTCCGACGCTCAAGTCAGTAATCAGGAAGATTATGAAAACGTTTATGTGAAAAAATATTGATTACCTTGTTATGGTGGGGGGAGAAGGGTTTTTTTAGTGGCCTTTAGAGACAATTTAGAGATAATCATTTATCCCTATGTCCTGGTATTTTTGGATAAGATGTAGAGTTTAAATCGTTTCATGATAAGAGATTTGGTTTAAACCGTCTCTTAGAGATAACCATAAATTTGAATTACTCTTTAAATATCTGAATTGGTTTGTAACGGGTTGCTACCCGTACCCAATAAGACAGATCCATTTTTGGGTTATTGGGCTTTGAAGAAAGACCCCGTTCCCATTTCAGACTTGTTTGTAGGTGAAATTACTGTCTTACCCCTGAGAGCTTTAAGACTTGTGCCCAATTTGAATGGTCCCGATTTAGTTCTATTTTTAGCCATATCAGAAGCCTCCCCGAAGTCCAGGGAGACTTCGAGACGACGACATGTGGCATCGTTGACCGTTGACCAGTCAACGCCATTTCTTGCGTTTTGACGTCGGCGGCAAGAATGCTCGGCACATGTTGCTGAAGTTCAGGAAAACCTGAGACGGCGACACGTGGCATCGTTGACCATTGAGTCAATGTCATTTCTTGCGTTTTGACGTCGGTGACACGAATGCTCGGCACATGTTGCCAAAGGAAGGCTTTGAGAGGGCGACACGTGGAATCGTTGATCATTGACTGTTGACCAGTCAACGCCATTTCTTGCATTTTGATGTCGGTGGCAAGAATACTCGGCACATGTTGCCGAAGTTTAGGGGGACTTCGAAAGGGCGACACGTGGCATCGTTGACCATTGACCATTGACCAGTCAATGCAATTTCTTGCGTTTTGACATCGGTGGCAAGAATGCTCGGCACATGTTGCCGAAGTCCAGGGAGACTTTGAAATGGCGACACGTGGCATTGTTGACCGTTGACCGTCGACCAGTCAATGCCATTTCTTGCATTTTGACGTGGGTTGCAAGAATGCTCAGCACATGTTTTTGAAGTCTAGGAAGACTTCGAGACGGCGACACGTGGCATCGTTGACCGTTGACCGTTGACCAGTCAACACCATTTCTTGCGTTTTGACGTCGGTGGCAAGAATGCTCGGCACATGTTGCCGAAGTTTAGGGGGACTTTGAGAGGGCGACACATGGCATCGCTGGCCATTGATCATTGACCAGTCAACGCCATTTTTTGCATTTTGACGTCGGCGGCAAGAATGCTCGGCACACGTTGCCAAAGTCCAGGGAGACTTCGAGACGGCGACACGTGGCATCGTTGACCGTTGACCAGTCAAGTATCTTGGTTTGCCTTGCTCATCTTGTCGTCTTGCGGGAAGTGTGCCTGGATTTTGCACTAATGGGGCCCCTTTAACCTTGGTGAATGTGCCAATGACTTATCTCTCTATAAATCTCCACCCCCACCCCTCATTTGCTCATTCTCTAAATTTTTACTCAGCAATTTCTTACTGTATAACGGGAGCTTCCGGTGGAATATTCTGTCTCCGATAATCTTTTCGGCCGTTGCCATCAAATCAAGGTAATTTTAGATAACTTAGCTTACATTTTAGAGAATGTTTATCATCCCCTCGAGGCAGGAGACCTCCGCCATCGACGACCTTGAGACGACCTCTAGTCAAGTTCCTGCAATCGACAAGGGTAAAGCTGTGGTAGGGTCCACTTTGGCGGTATTGGCACCGTCTTTGGAAACGAAAAGCAATCCAGTCATACTACACCGGTGAAGTTGTTTCCCAAGCTATGCCTCCGAAGAAGGGGAAGGCAGCGGTCTCCAGCCGCAGAGCCACTCCCATTCCTTCTCCTCCTCCACTTCATGATGTCCATCTCAACCCGTCCAGCAAGTCTAGCAACGCAGCCTGGACAGCCTCTCCCTTAACCTGTCCAGCAACCACAGCCTGGACAACCTCTTCCTTAACAACCTCCACCCTAGCTGGCCCCTCAAGGGCATCAAAGGGCTGCCCCGGGGGGCTCCCGTCGAAGTCGTCAAAGGCAACTTCCTCTTCACGACCATGTCTCAGTACTTAACCCCTCATCCGACTCCATGTCCTCCAACGCCAAAGAATCTCCGACACATTCTTGTCAATCAGCAACATGGGATACATCTTCAGATCCGTTTGAATGAAAGGCGGACCCATGATAGAATCCCTCACCATGAACATCAAAGGGGTCCCGCGATTCGAGCCCGTAGAGCCCGATCCCCTCGTAGGCCAGACCGCAGAAGATCGAACTCTCCCAAGAGGCGGAGGGAGTCACCCTCGCGCCGTCAGAGGAGGAGCCGCATCCCGACCGGTCGATCCACCCCAAGGGACCACCGAGATGAGGAGGCACCTGTCACAAGGGCGGAGTTCCAGGATTTTCAAGAAGCCGTTCTGTGGGCCCTCAATGTTGCTCCTAACTACGACCAACTAGCGCTTGGTCCTCAACCTGCCCCAAGCCATCACCATCGCACTCCCAATCCTTTTCCACATGAGGATGAGTCTCAGGGATCAGCAAGATTTGATCGAAGGGAGGACTCGGTTTATTGCCGTCTCCACGAGATGGAGAGGTGCCTTGGCAAACTTGACAGAGAAGAGGAACATGGGCGAGGAATTTCTGCCCAAGCAGGCCTCCGTTCTCTCGAACCATCATGGAAGCCCCAGTTCCGGAAAAATTCAAACCCCCTCACTTTGAGTCATACAACGGGGAGTCAGATCCCACTGACCACATCGAGAGTTTTAAAACTCTCATGATGATCCACCAGGCTTCATATGCGCTTCTTTGTAAAACCTTCTCGGCTATGCTGAAGGGACCGGCGAGAGAATGGTATTCCCGACTCGCTCCTGCCTCCATCTACTCCTTCGATCCGTTCGAGGGGCTCTTCCTTACCTATTTTGTGAGTAGTCGTTGCGCCGAAAAGACAAGCACATCTTTGTTGGCACTCAATTAAAGGAAGGGCGAGCGGTTAAGGGACTATGTCAAACGTTTCACCACCAAGACTCGGTCAATCGCCTCCCTAGACCAGTCGGTAGCCTCTGCCGCCTTCTGACACACATCAACCACGCCGACTTGAAGGCTTCTCTCGGTAAAAAGCTGCCCGAAGACTTCTCGAAACTCCTACCGAGGAGCGAGAAATATATTAGGGCAGAGGAGACCCTCCTCCCACTTGATCAGAAAGAGCCCTTGTTCGGGAACAAACGGAAGCGCGTCGAAGAAGAACGGGCTAAGAAGCTTTAGAAAGATAATGGTGGTCAGCGCCGCCCTCCTCCCCGTTTTGAGAAGTTTACTCCACTTAATGCTAGTGTTTCAGCCATCCTAATGGAGGTCAGGAAAGAAGGACTGCTCCTACCACCTCCGAAGATGAATACACAAGGCAAGAAAAGGAACATGGACAAATGGTGCCGCTTCCATAGGGATCATGGCCACGACACAGATGACACTCGGGCCCTCAAATACGAGATTGAAGCCGTCATTCAGAGGGGGAAACTCTCTAGGTTCGTGAGGAAGGACAAGGTAGATCCTCCTCCGCCTCCCTGAGGGGCAAATAAGAGAACAGAGCGACCGGTTGAGACCCCAGACTCCGAAGCTGAATTTGTCCCACATCTCATTCACGGAGGCCCAATGGGGGAGATTCGAACTCCTCCCGAAAAGCCTTCATCCGAGAGGTGAACTCAATGCAGAACCATCCCCCCCAAGGGCCTTGGGGTTCCTATTACCTTTTCAGAAAAGAATTTGGAAGGTGTCCGAACGCCTCATTGTGATGCTCTTGTAATAAACCTCCATATGGCCAGCTTCGATGTACACCGAGTCCTGGTCGAAAAAGGCAGTTCGGTCAACATCCTTTTTCTAGAAGACTTCCAGGGTCTCAAGTTGTCTAGGGATCGACTCAAGCCCAACGGCTACACTTTTGACGGGTTCTCCGGGGTGCCAATAACGATCGAGGGAGTTATAACTCTCGACATAACCACTGGCAAAACCCCAACCACTCGAATCGAACCAATGAATTTCATGGTTGTAGACGTGAAGGCCGCTTACAATGTCATTCTGGGCCGAACCCGGCCTAGCTGCTCTTCAGGTCGTACCCTCAGCCTACCATATGAAGATGAAATTTTCCACCACAATAGGGGTGGGAGAAGTTAGAGCGAGCCAGGAGACGGCTCGCAATTGTTACATGACTTCGGTAGGAGGACCGGTCCTCTCCCTTGAAGGCCTCGAGTTCCCACAAGGGAGTAGCCAAGCCATCTCAGAGCCGGTCGACTAGTTGGAAGAAATAGCATTCTCAGAAGGAGATCCAACTAGGACATTCCAAATTAATAAGGTCCTTCCCCTTCCCGTCAAAACTGACATTATCCAATGTATAAGAGGAAAACACGATCTATTCGCTTGGACCGCGACCGACATGCCTGGAATCTCCGAAGAACTTCTCATGCTTCACCTTAGTGTTGCTCCTGGGGCCAATCATGTCCAGCAAAAGTGATACAAGTTCGCTCTAGAATGCCAGCAGGCAATCAAAGAAGAAGTAGAGAAACTCTTGAATGTTCGGTTCATACAGGAGGTCAACTATCTCGAATGGCTGTCCAACGGTGTGATGGTCAAAAAGGCCAATGGGAGCTGGAGAATTTGCATTGATTTTACGGATCTGAACAAAGCTTGCCCGAAAGATCTGTTCCCGCTCTCGAGCATTGATGCCCTGATTGATGCAACCTCCAGACACGAACTCTTGGGTTTCATGGATTCCTTTTTTGGGTACAACTAGATCAGGATGTTCCCTCCCGATATTCCAAAGACTTCGTTTGTAACCGACCAGGGTCTATATTTCTACCGGGTCATACCATTCGGGCCAAAGAACGCCAGTGCAACTTATCAGCGCCTTGTCAATAAGGTCTTCCGAGAACAGATCGGCCGGAACATGAAAGTCTATGTAGACAACATGTTGGTAAAAAGCATCAGCAAATTGAATCATGTCTCCGATCTTCAGGAGGGCTTTGATGTGTTGAGGAGACACAACATGAGACTAAACCCGAACAAGTGTGCCTTCGACGTCTCATCTGGCAAATTCCTTGGGTTCATGGTTAGCCAAAAAGGCATAGAAGCCAACCCGGAAAAGATTCAGGCCATACTGAACATGGCTCCCCCTTCTAGTGTTAAAGACGTACAAAGACTCACAGGTTGCCTCACGGCCATAGGGCATTTTCTCTCCAAGTCCGGAGAAAAATGTCTCCCATTCTTCAAGGCCTTTAGAGGGGCGAAAGGCTTCGAGTGGGGGCAATAACAGGAGGAGTCCTTCGATCAACTCAAAGCCTATCTAGTCAACCCCCCACTCTTGAGCAAGCCAAAGCCCGGGGAAGTCCTCTATATATACATCGCTACCTTAGAACAGACTCTCAGCATCGTCCTGGTAGGAGAAGAAGATAAGATGCAAAATCCAATCTACTATGTGAGTAAGGTCCTCAGGGATGCCGAACTCTGTTATCCAAAGGTAAATGGCCTACGTGTTAGTCATGGCAGCCCGAATGCTCTGCCCCTACTCCCAGTCCCACTCGATGGTCGTTCTTATCGACCATCCACTCAAGCAAGTTCTCTAGAAGCCCAAAACTTTGAGGTGCCTTATGAAGTGGTCTATAGAACTGAGTCAACATGATGTCAACTATCAGCCCCGAACAGCTATCAAGGCACAAGCCCTGACAGAATTTATAGTGGAAAGCACCATCCTTGATCCCAGTAAGGAAATAGAGGAACCCCCGATCTGGATCGTGTATGTTCATGGGTCCTCATGCGCTAACGGGAGTGGGGCTGGGGTCATCTTGACCGGCCCCGATGACCTTGTTCTTCAGTACTCACTCCACATTAATTTTTGGACATCAAACAACGAGGCTGAATATGAGGCAATCATAGCCAGTTTATGTATGACACACAAGGTCGGGGATTGATGCATTAAAATATTCAGTGACTCACAGCTGGTAGTGAACCAGATATCGGAGGAGTATGAGGCAAGAGATGGTCACATGGCCAAATATTTGGCCAAGGTCAAAGGGTTGCTAGCCGCTTTCGAAGATGCACAACTCTCGCGAATGCCCCGAGAGGAGAATGCGCAAGAAGTTGCCCTCTCAAAGCTGGTATCTTCATTCCTCCAGGAGCTAGAACAAACCGTCTTGATAGAAGTCCTCTTGAAACCTAGCATCGAGGACGAAGGTCCCGAACCGATGGAGACGCTGCCCTAGCACTCGGGAAGAATTGGATGAGGCCCTTGCTCAAGTTTCTCAAAGACGGAATCCTCCCTCCAGACCCTAAAAAGGCTAGAAGAATCAAAACCAGAGCTGAGCGAAACACACTCATCGAAGGGGTCATGTATAAGCGCTCTTACACTCAAGCGGACAACCGACCCTACATGAGATGCCTCTCCCCCGAGGAGGCCCAGTATGCTCTAAAGGAGACCCATGAAGGGATGTGCGGTGCTCATCCCGGAGCAAGGTCCATCGCCCGCAAATTCTTAAATTATGGATATTTTTGACTCACACTCCTTAGCGACGCCAAACAACACGTTTGCCAATACGCCCCCTGCCAAAAGTTCTCAACTATTCGGCGCTTACCACAAGCCCAACTTTCCTTCTTTTCCAGTCTGACCCTTTTGTAATGTGGGGGATAGACTTGCTCGGACCTTTCCCTCCAGCACTGGGCTAGCTGAAGTTCCTTGTCGTTGCATTCGACTACTTCTCCAAATGGATCGAAGCCGAGCCTTTAGCGACAATCACGGAGAATAGAGTCCAACGGTTATTTTGGAAGAACATCGTCTGCAGATTCGGTGTACCATGAATCTTAGTAACGGACAATGGGACCCAATTAACGGGGGCGGCCTTTCGTAATTTTTGTACGTACCTAGGCATCCAGCAAAGATTCTCCTCGATATCCCACCCGCAATCCAACGGTCAAGCAGAGAACGCCAATCGGCAAATTCTCTCAGGCCTAAAGAAGAGTGGGCAAGTCTGTCAAGGGTTTATGGGTCGAGCAACTCCCCAATGTGCTCTGGAGCTACCACACTACTAAGGGGACCCCCATAGAATAATCTCCCTTCAACCTTACTTACGGTTTGGAGGTCATCATACCACTGGAAGTTGGCCTACTTGATTGCCTTCAATGAAGAGCAAAATTCGAACTAGATTTGGGGCAACTTAGACCTCATTGATGAGATTCGAGAAAGATCATCAATCCGTCAAGAGATTTATCGACGTAGGATCGAGCAGTCCTACAACAAGAAAGTCCGCCCCGCTAATCTCAAAGAAGAAGATTTGGTTCTTAGAAAACTATCAATTTCTTTACCGAGCAAGAAAGGAAAACTATCTCCTAATTGGGAAGGGCCATATAGGATCTCCAAAGTTGTTCGTCCAGGTGCTTATCAACTTGAAGACCCCGGGGGCAAGAAAATACCAAGAACATGGAATGCGGAGCACTTGTTGAAGTACCAAGAGGGTGTTTAAACACCGCTCCAAGTAACTTCTAATCCTAGAGCATTTCTAAGTTTGTTTTTTTCTTATTTAGTTGATTTTTTCCAAATGTAATAATGGCTTGCAACTCAGAAGCAGCCAATTAGTCTTCTTTAATAAAATCAGTTTATTCCTTAGAAAACCTGTTGTCTAAATGTTTTGATCGTCTCGCCTCGAAGCGTACACTTAAGTATAAAAACTCTCTTAACGACAAGTTTGGAGTCCAACACTTGCTTAATGCCACTTTAGTTACTTGCGAACGTGCAAGTACGAAGTAACTCGCCATTTGAAATTTCTCCCACAACTGTTGAAACTCTCTTAACGACAAGTTCGAAGTCCAGCACTTGCCTCAATGCCACTTTAGTTACTTCCAAACAAGCAAGTGCGAAGTAGCTCGTCATTCGAAATTTCTCCCACAACTGTTGAAACTCTCTTAACGACAAGTTTGGAGTCCAACACTTGGTTCGATGCCACTTTAGCTACTTGCGAGCAAGCATGTATGAAGTAGTTCGCCATTCGAAATTGTTCCTACAATTGTTGAAAACTTTTGAACACAATGTTACTAGGTGAAAGAAGCTCATTCGACTAAAATATTGCGCGAATACCACAAATAATTTTATTAAAAAGGCAAAATAGAAGTCTTATTCAAAGACTGCTACAAACATTTTGTTCCGCCAAAGATGGAGATACAAGTCTCATTCAAGACCATAAACTACTACAAAACTATAAAGTCTCGCTCTAACTCCTCCTAGGAAGTGGTACACTTCTATTAAGAGATACGCGAGGACAACGTGCACCATGCCGCTCCCTCGTGGCCTCCGAAGGGATATCCAAGCCTGCGAGTCGAGTGGTGCCATCAGGATCCAAAGACCTAGCCGCCGCACCAATAGATGTTCTGCTCGATGAGCCGGCCACCCCGTTTTGAGCATCCCCAGGATTTTGCAAAAAAGGAGGCGACCGAAGTGCTAACTCGTGAAACAATCTTCTTGGGGCGTACTCATCTCGAGGGCAAGAAGTTATCTAACATTGCTCCCCTCAGAAAGCCGTTGCAGACGAAGATTCTCCGCCTCTAACTCAACGACCCATTCTTTGAGAGAGTCATCCATCACTCTAAGCTTTAAGCGAGTCACTCGGCCCGAACCAACCCCCCGCATGACGTCGGAGATAGTCCTCCGAAGATGAGCTGCTTCAAGACTCTTCTCGAGCACCACGTTCTTTAATTCATCCCTCTCGAATATTGCTTTGAATAAAGAGTGGCGAAGGAACTTGAGCCTCAAGCCTTGGCCGACAGCCATCAAAGGGCAGGTCTCCTCACCTTTAGGAGGCACTTCGCAAATCCTTTCTTCGAGATGCCTCATCTCGATATCTCAGCGAGCCAAAGTCAGCCTCAAATGACCCAACTCCCACTCCGCTTTCAAAAGCATCTCCCGAGAACGAGCAAGCCCTAACTTGGTAATGCCCAGCTTAGAGCGGAGATATGATACCTCGTTACCTTGGAAAAGTCAGCCAAAGAGAAAAGCGTAAATCACTAACTCTAAAAGGGACTACTAGATAGTTCTACGGCTAAATAAAGCTACTCCAAGGCGATTCTAAAGTAGGGATACAAGAAGTCTCATCAGTTACCACAAAAGTCTCTTTTCATTTACTCCAATGAAAGTACAAGAAGTGGTGGCCAGTCCGCTATTAGGCTTCAATACAAAGAACCAAGACTAAAGAGGAAATGAAAGTACAACTGAGTTGGAGGTTGACCTTTTTCGAATGATCCTCAGTCGCAAGATGTTCGGCACCTCGTGCCTCAGTAACAATTATGAGGGGCATGACCCCTGAGCCTGTGTCTGCCTCTATCTCTTCGGCCGCGACCTTGACCTCCTCCGCCTCCTTGTCCTCTTCGCCTTCCTCAGAAAGATTGTCAAAACCCGGGACAGGGTCCGGGAATAGACGCCATCTGGCGCAGTCGACGTCAGGGAATTTCTCCCGAACTTTGTCAATAGCGCGGGCGTAGGCCTTCACCATGTTCACGTAGAGGAACCCTTTGGCCTTCTCCATCGCTTGCTCTTCGGCCTCTTTTGCCGCCGCTATCCTCGCAGAAGTGATAGCCTCCTCCTTGTATTTTGCGGCGTGCTCTTGCTCCTTCAATAACTGAGCTTTGTCCACCTCTAACTTGGCGACAACGGCCTCGAGGTACTCCACCCTCGAGGCTTTCAACTCGACATGAACCCTCGATTTTTCGAGGTCCTTCGCCATCCTAGCTTTGTCAGACCGGGCCTTCTCGGTCTCGAGCTTCAACTCCTTCTCCAGTTCGGTCATTTTCTCCATCAGATGCCCGAAGCGGCAAGTAATTTGCATAAAAAGAGGAACTCAATCATGTCAAGTAAAAAAAGAAAAAAATAGAAGTTTCCAAGAAGTTATGAGACTAACTGACATAGCAGCTCGAGCAATTTCGAGCGCGTCATCGCCAACCGTCCCCGCCTCCAGGGTGGCCTTATCCTTCGGCGTAGCAAGATGCCGAACTGCCTGCATACAGGAGGACGAATTGCCGAGGAATCCGTCTAGCTTCCTAACTTACCAGTCAGGAACGAATATTTTGTTATGCTCCTCGGTCAGGAATTCCTCGACCTCAGCAGTTAGGGGAGGTTCCTCCAAGCCCAAAGCTGCCAAAATGGGGAAGGCCCCCATGTCTGCAGAGGCCGATGGTCCCACCGATGTCTCTCGCTGCTGAACCACCGCAATTGCCTTTAAGGACTGCTCCACGGCGGTGACAAAAGACTTCGGCTTCGGCGAAGAAACCTTGCTGGCCACTCTCTTCCTCTTCTTAGGGGCCTTGCTACCCAGAATGCCACGCCCCACAAGCAGCTCGTTGAAATTCATCGATTCTATAACGGTGGAAATGGCCAAGGATAAGGGTAAATAAAATTCGATAGTTAATATATATATATATATATATATATATATATATATATATATATATATATATATATATATATATATATGTATGTATGAGTTATGCTGAGCTAAAATGATAAAAAGCATACTGGAGTTTATAAGGCTGAGACCCCCCCTGAAGAGCACCTCCTCAGTCAAGTCCTTCCAATCAAACTTCGGTCGATCGAGGAGCGTCCGGACCATCTCATCTTCCTCGGGGCTAAGAATTGGACTCTCCTTAACCCTATTCGAAACTTCCTCGACCCAAGCCATCGGGATGACCCAAGGTTCTCTATTTAGGATAAGGAAGTACTTATCCCTCCAATTTTGATCGAGTCAGCACAGCTGACGAGCTTTGCACCATTCCTCGAAGCCAAGTAGAACCTAAACTCGGACTTTTGCTGCTGGTGAACCCGGTAGACAGTTCGCAACACACTCAATCGAGGCTCGAAACTCGCGGCTTGGCAATGACGGATGAACCCGTTGATTAGCCTCCACACGTTCGGCATATACTGAACCGAGCTGATCCAGTACCATCGCAGGACTTCAACGATAAAAGGGATGAAGAAGTAACCAAACACCGGCTAAGAAGGCGTCAACGGGCCAAAAACACATGTCTACTGACATCGGGGAGTTGGCCCTCACACCGGGTCCTGGCAACATCAAGTCAAATTCGCTGGGGATATGAAAGCAGTCCTGGATCAATGTAAGGTCCATTTCGGAGAGAATAAAGACAGTGTCATAGGCATCCGAAGTCTCTCAAGCCTCGTTCTCCTCGAAGCTCCATCCCAGACCACATGATACGCTCTGCCATGTCACCCGGAAGATCCCGAACTCTATGGAGTCCAGTCAGGGGCCCGGGCAACCTGCCGAACTCCCCCATTCTTTGCTCCGTTTCAATAATAGTCTCCACTATCACCGAAGCGGACCCTACCATGGCTTTATCCTTGTCGATTGCAGAACTTGACTAGAGGTCGTCTCAAGGTCGACGATGGGGGAGGTCTCCTGCCTCGAGGGGATGATAAACATTCTCTAAAAAGTAAGCTAAGTTATCTAAAATTACCTTGATTTGACTGCAACGATCGGAAAAGATTACCGGAGAAAAAATATTCCGCCGGAAGCTCCCGTTAGACAGTAAAAAATTGCTGAGTAAAAATTTAGAGAAGGAGAAAATGAGGGGATGGGTGGAGATTTATAGAGAGATAAGTCATTGGCACATTCACCAAGGTTAAAGGGCCCCCATTAGCACAAAAGTCAGGCTCACTTACCGCAAGACGACAAGATGAGCAAGGCAAACCAAGATACTTGACTGGTCAACGATCAACGGTCAACGATGCCACGTGTCGCCATCTCGAAGTCTCCTAGACTTCGGCAACATGTGCCGAGCATTCTTGCCAACGACGTCAAAACGCAAGAAATGGCGTTGACTGGTCAATGGTCAGTGATGCCACGTATCGCCCTCTCGAAGCCTTCCTGGACTTCGGTAACATGTGCCGAGTATTCTTGCCACCGACGTCAAAACACAAAAAATGGCATTGACTGGTCAACGGTCAATGATGCCACGTGTCGCCGTCTCGAAGTCTCCCTAGACTTCGGCAACATGTGCCGAGCATTCTTGCCATCGACGTCAAAACACAAGAAATGACATTGACCAGTCAACAGTCAACGGCCAATGATGCCACGTGTTGCCCTCTCGAAGTCCCCCTAGACTTCGGTAACATGTGCCGAGCATTCTTGCCACTGACGTTAAAAAGCAAGAACTGGCGTTGACTGGTCAACGGTCAATGATGCCACGTGTCGCCCTCTCGTAGCCTTCCTGGACTTCGACAACATGTGTCGAGCATTCTTTCCACTGACGTCCAAACGCAATAAATGGCATTGACTGGTCAACGATCAACGGTCAACAATGCCACGTGTCGCCGTCTCGAAGTCTTCCTGGACTTCGACAACATGTGCCAAGCATTCTTGCCACCGACGTCAAAACACAAGAAATGACGTTGACTGGTCAACAGTCAACGGTCAACGATGCCACATGTCATCGTCTCGAAGTCTCCCTGGACTTCGGCAACATGTGCCGAGCATTCTTGCCACCGACGTCAAAATGCAAGAAATGGTGTTACTGGTCAACGGTCAACGGTCAACGGCCAACGATGCCACGTGTCGCCCTCTCAAAGTCTCCCTAAACTTTGGCAACATGTGCCGAGCATTCTTGCCACCAACGTCAAAACGTAAGAAATGACGTTGACTGTTCAATGGTCGACGGTCAACGGCGCTACGTGTCGCCCTTTCGAAGTCCCCCTAGACTTCTGCAACATGTGCCGACAATTCTTGCTACCGACGTCAAAACGCAAGAAATGACGTTAACTGGTCAATGGTCAATGGTCAACGATGCCACGTGTCGCTGTCTCGAGGTCTTCCTGGACTTCGGCAACATGTGCTAAGCATTCTTGCCACTGACGTCAAAATACAAGAAATGGTGTTGACTGGTCAACGGTCAACGATGCCACGTGTCTCCGTCTCGAAGTCTTCCTAGACTTCGGCAACATACGCTGAGCATTCTTGCCACCGACGTCAAAACACAAGAAATGGAGTTGACTGGTCAACGGTCAACGACGCCACGTGTTGCCCTCTCGAAGTCTTCCTGGACTTCGGCAACATGTGCCGAGCATTCTTGTCACCGACGTCAAAATGCAAGAAATGGCATTGACTGGTCAACGGTGCCACGTGTCACCCTCTCGAAGTCCCCGTAGACTTCGATAGCTCTCGCCGAACCCTCTTGACTTCGACAACAACCACGCTACGTGTCAGCCTATCGAAGTATTGCTGGGGTTCGGAGCCGTTGTCGAGTACTCTTGCCACCGACCCCTGTTTGAGGGAAAAACGCTTGCCTCCCGATGCATGCACACAATTAGAGCGCCCAGATCGAGCCACATTAACTAGTGCCAGATCAACCGTCTGATCGTTCGGAAAATCACACCAACGATGTGATCGATGCTCCAGATGGTGCCACATCATTATTTATTTTATTAATTCTTTTATTTTTATTATTAAATTGAATTAATTATTTAAAAATTGCAAAAATACCTAAAAATTTGAAAAAATTAATTAAAAATTCTAAAAATTAATTTTAAATTCGGGAAAAATATTTTTGAGCTCCTGGAAAAATAATTATTAATTAGAATGGTTAATTAATACTTTTTGAAAATAGATTCTTACTACGCAAAATTGAATAAATGATTCGAAAAATAATTTAAAAAATTAGAAAAATCACTAAAAATCCAGAAAATTCTGAGAATAATTTTGGGCATTTTGTAAACTCAGAATAACACCGTTACACCTCAAGCAAGATCCAAACTCCCTGAGAACTCCGATAAATTTTATAAGCCATTAAAAACGGACGAACTACTCCTCAAAGACTGTAAAACTCAGTCTCCAGGAGTGGGGGGCTTGTGATATGGCTAAAAATAGAACTAAATCGGGACCGTTCAAATTGGGCACGAATCTTAAAGCTCTCAGGGATAAAACGGTAATTTCACCTTCAAATGGGTTCGAAATGGGAACTAGGTCATTCTTCAAAGCCCAATAACCTAAAAATGGATCTGTCCTATTAGGTACGGGTAGTAACCCGTTACAAACCAATTCAGATATTTAAAGAGTAATTAAAATTCATGGTTATCTCTAAGAGATGGTTTAAACCAAATCTCTTATCATGAAACAATTTGAACTCTACATCTTATCCAAAAACACCGGGACATAGGGATAAATGATTATCTCCAAACTGTCTCTAAAGGAGACTATAAAAACCCCTCTTCCCCCACCATAACATGGTAATCAATATTTTCCCACATAAACGCTTTTGCATAATCTTCCTCATTACTGACTTGAGCGTCGGAGGGTTCGTCGCCGGGAACGATCCCGGTGTATCAAACTTTTTGCAGGTCAGTGACAGCGGCAAGGATCATTCAAACGCCGGTGAAAGTCAACAGGTTTACTTTATTATTTCCAAAAGAATCCACAAATTTATCTATTTGCTCCCACACTAAAATCAGCAGCAACATAATGAAACAAGATTATCGACAAACGAAAGCAGAATATGCTGAGTAAATTAATGTGTTTAAATAACTTGCAAAGGGTACTTATGTTTTTCCCCAACACGAAACAAGTTTACACCATGAATTGCGTCAAAAAAAAAAAAAAGAAGAAGAGAAAAAAAGAAGAGAAAAAAAGAAGAAAAAGAAAGAAGAAAAAAAGAGATAATTACCGTGGTTTTTCTTCTTATTATTCGATGCCCTGACTTGAAGAGGCGGATACCTCCTGACAGAAAACATGTGCATGCTAAACTCAGAAACAAGTTTGGATCGGAACAAAGGTTAGTTATTTTCCGTTATTTATAACTTTTTCCTCATATAATAACTAGCTTTTTAAACATTGACGATGTGCTCCCCCTCCCAATCAACTGTCTCCAGCTAGCAAAAGGGGGTAAATTTACCGCCCGTATAAAACAAGCTGAGGGCGCTTTATTCGAGAGCTGCAATATTATGGATCGCGGAGAAGCTTTCCGCTCACATGCAGATGAGTTTTATAAGAGTGGGCCTATTTGTGAGAAGCTTATAAATGTTAATGGGCCCAAAGAGGGGTCTAAAACGCATTTTATTGTCTCTCGGACTAGTAACTTTACAAGTTCGAACATTCAGACACAATGCGGGCCCATCGAGAGGACCGCAACGTAAAACTCCGCTATTATTAGTGAGTCGCCAGTCTGTGGGCTCAATGAGGAGTCCGCAATTAGAGAGCCTACTCTACAATAGGATGGTCAGCAAATAGGTAGTGATGAGGACCTGGAAGGGCTACTGAATCTAGATGAAGAATTCTCATTCACAGATGACGAGTCAGAGGATCTAGAGTACATCGCTAACACACAGAGGGAGATCTCGCCAGAGATGGTCTTGTCCACAATTCCAGAAACAGCACCTGGAGATAGTACTGGAACATCGTGCAGGACGGTTGGGTTCAGAGTTCAGAGATCGCCCAAGAGGGCTCATGTGGAGTCCTTGGATGACTATATCGAAGTTGCGGTGGTAGCCAAAGCTGCAAAGTTCGACAACGGAGGTTCAAAAAGTTTTTTAGCTAATATATTAAATTTCATGTCAGACTCTGAAGTTTTTTTGCAAGCTAAAACATGTGGGTTAGAGGTGTGTGACACAGAGCGTAATGTCTTACATCTTAATAAAATTAGGGGTTGGAAAATTGAAAGGGTTAAGACTTATTATGAGAACGATCTGGGAGATAGCGCTGGGTCGACTGACATTCCCGGGGATGAAGTCGACACCACACCAGCACCAACGATCACCCCTGACACAGTCCCCCAATGAATACACTATTCTGGAATGTCAGGGAGCTGGGAGATAGAGAGAAGAGAGATATGGTTAGAGACGTCATTAGCAATTCCAAGGCAGAAGTGGTAGGGTTGCAGGAGACCAAACTTCAGCACGGGCTCAAACTCAAAAGAGTCGGGGGTAACAGAATCAAGGAATGGGTGTTATGCCCGTCAGCAGGAACCTCAGGAGGGATCGCTATTGGGTTCAACTCGGATATCCTCACATGCATCGAGGTATACAGTGGAACGTTCTCCCTGTCTATCCGACTAAAACAACGGTCTGATGATTGGGTGCAGACGATGACTGTCGTTTACGGGCCGAACGTGGCTACAGATCGAGATGCCTTTTGGCAAGAGCTTATCAATATTCGACAGTGTTGGTCGGGAGCGTGGATTGTTGGGGGGGATTTCAACATTACCAGATTTGCTTTCGAGCACAAGGGAAGAGGCTCCAATGACAGACACAGAGAGGAGTTCAATAGGGTGATAACAGAACTAGAGCTGATTGATATCCCAATTAATGACAGACTATTCACATGGTCTAATATGCAAGCAGCTCCGGTTATGACCAAGTTGGACAAGATACTAGTATCGATGGAGTGGGAAGCTAAATATCCTTTAGCCACAGCTAGATCGATTCCTAGGCCCACGTCAGATCATACCCCGATCCTTCTCGACGTGGGGGTACGCGGAGCTCAGAGGCCACGGAAGTTCAAATTTGAGAAGGCATGGCTGGAAATTTAGAAATTCCACCACATAGTGATGGAAAATTGGGCGCTCGACGCTGCATCCCGATGGTGTGAAAAAATTCGCAGATTGAGAAAGCAGCTGCGCAGATGGCATCAGTCTAGGTTCTCGACTATCTGGCGTGCAAAAGATTCCTTGTTGGAAGGAATTGATGAGCTAGAAAGGGTGGAAGAGACGAGAGTCTTGTCACAAGAAGAAAGAAATAGGTTACTAGAGCTCCGGGAAAATGTAGCCAATCTTTATAAGCTGGAAGAGTTCAAATGGCAACAAAGGTCAAGGATTTCGTGGCTCAAAGAGGGAGACACGAATACGGCATATTTCTACCGAGTGTCAAGTGATAGACGCAGATCCAATCTCGTCCTATCAATACAGAAGGATAAGGGAGTATCGCAAGATGAAAAGGTGATCTCAACAACATTTCAAAATTACTACAAGGGCCTCTTTGGGAGGAAGAATGATTTCAGGATCCCAATGAGGGATGATTACTGGCAGGCACACCAAAACGACTCAACACAAAATTTATCCACCTTGGAAGCACCTTTCTCAGAAATGGAAGTGAAAAAGGCGATCAACCAGATGGGAGCAGACAAGTCACCTGGGACAGACAACTTCCCAATGATGTTCTTCTAAGTGTTCTGGGAAGAAATTAAAGAGGACATTATGGCACTGATGGAGGATTTTTTCCCCAACAATCTCAGATTGGGCATGTTCAACTTTGCGGAAGTTGTCCTCATACCCAAACAAGAAGAGTCTAAGCGTGTGAGGGATTTCCGACCAATTAGCCTCATAAATTGCTCGGTTAAGATTATCACAAAGGTCCTGGCCATCCGCCTGGGAAGCATAATGGACAGTATGATCAGAAAAACTCAGACGGGCTTCATCAAGGGCAGATGTATCCTAGATTGTGTGGCCACTGCTGAACAAGTGATCCACCACTGCCATAAGAGCAATTCCAAGAACTTCCTCTTAAAATTGGATTTTGAGAAGGCATACGACTCCGTCGACTGGGACTGCCTATTGGAAGCTCTCAGAGGGAGAGGATTTGGGGATAAGTGGGTAAGATGGATCAAACAGTGTTTACATACCAGTAAAATGGCAATATCGGTGAATAGGCGGCCAGGTCCGTCGTTTCCTTGCAAGAAGGGGCTCCGGCAAGGAGATCCGTTATCCCCACTTCTATTCACTATTGTAGCAGATGTGCTGAGGGATATGCTAGAAAATTGCTGGAGGAAAGGTTGGATTATGCCCGTGGCCTGCAGCACCTCCAATCAAGGGTGCACGATCCTCCAGTATGCTGATGACACGCTACTTTTTGGGAATGGGACCAGATCAGAAACAGTATGCTTTAAAGGGCCCCTCTACTGTTTTAAAGCCTGGTCAGGTCTCAGGATAAATTTCCACAAGAGTGCATTGATCCCCATTAAACTCTTTAAGGAAGAAGCTCGGGAGCATGCCACTATTCTAAACTGTTCGACGAATGAGTTCCCAATCAAATACTTAGGGCTCCCACTCAGACCTGGGAAACTCACTAAATCGGACTGGCTGCCTATAATAGATAGAGTGGAGGACAGACTGGCAGGCTGGAAAGGAAAATCGCTATCACTAGGAGGCAGAGTAATACTCATTAACTCAGTTTTGTCTAACCTGCCCATTTACTATATGTCTTTTTTTGAGCTTCCAAAGTGGGTAATCCAAAGGATTGACCGAATCTAAAAAAGATTTCTTTGGAAAGGGGCATATTCGAACAGGAGAGGCTACCACCTGATCAAATGGAGTATTGCTTGCATGAAGAAGAAGCATGGAGGGCTTGGCATCATCGACCTTAGAGACATGAACCTTGCTCTTTTGGGGAAATGGTGGTGGAAGGTTTTTCACCATGGTAGGGAAGGATGGCAGGATTTCATCCAACCAAACCTTCGGGGAAAAGGTACGAGAAGTTTAGGCTTTCGAGTAGGGGCTAAAGTCTCGCGATTCTGGAAAGGAATTACCAAAGCAAGTGGACCGTTCAACTCAGCAGTTACGTCGACAATCGGTAATGGATGGTCCACCAGATTTTGGTGGGATAAATGGTGTGGTGCTCATACACTGAAGGAAACCTTTCCAGAGCAGTATGACAAAACGAATCGACCCAATATCTCAGTGGCAGAGACTTGGAAGAGGGGAAATTGGAGGCCGCCATTCCGAGGAAATCTTATCCCAGGATTACATCAGCAACTGCTTGAATTGCAAACACACATCACACGAACAGGGACGAAGTGCGTCCAAGGCCCAGACCAGATGCGATGGGGACTAGAGCCCAAGGAAGCTTTCACAATCAGATCCCTGTACCATCAAATTCACTTTCGGGAATGCAGACCCAGCTGGGCACAGGTGTTATGGAAGGCAAAAATACCACTGAAAGTCAGAGTCTACCTCTGGCTAGTGCTCAATAATGCAATCCTCACCAGAGAGAACCTGGCCAAAAGGCAATCCCAGATTGCGACTGACTGTGGGTTCTACAACATGCATACGGAGAGTTTGAATCACCTTTTCATTCACTGCCCAAGGAGTAAGGCGACTATGGTAGAGGTTTTAAGAGCCCTAGGAACAAGTGACTACCCCAGTGAATATGAGGATTTGTGGATTGGTCCCAAATTCGCCTCGATTCGCCATGAAATGAAGGATGCGTGGTACATTACCATTGCGGCAACTACATGGGTATTATGGCTAGACAGAAACAACTTTTATTTTCGTGCTTCATGTAATAGTATTTCTGGTAACCTTACCTATATTATGCATCTTATATCTTTTTGGGCTACAGCTGTGGCCACAGGAGCGAGAGAGAGGATTGCCAGAGTCTTCCAGGTGGAGGATTTTGATGAGGAGGAGGTAGAGTTTGGGCCGACACTGGACTGAGGAGTCGGCGCCACCCATACTACTAAGAGTCTCAATAGTTGCAATCTCTGCTAGTTTATATTTGGCCTACTGTACTTTGATTGTTTGATGTATGGAGGATTTGTCCCACCCCCCAGGATTTTGTTGGGGGTTTATGTTTTATTTCCTGCACTGTACTTTATTTCCTGCACCGTACTTTTGTATTTCTCCCGGTTCACCAGGGTTGTTTTATTAATTTCTTATTAATGAAACATGGTGGCATTATTCCACCTTTTACCTAAAAAAAAAAAAACATTGACGATGTGAGTATTATGTGAAATAAAATAAGAATATTGCAGATTCTAGTATGAACTAAATTATTTAAAAATACAAATTGTAATATGCAAAAATGTATAATGACGAGGGTGTAGAGGTGAAAAGGACTTTTGGCGGGTAGTGGGCTAAATAATATGTGGAGCTAATAAAATTTTTGGGACAATTTTTGAAACTATTTCCAGAAAAGGGACAATGACCAAACTATTTGCAACTAAGAGATAGTTTCTAAATAATATTCTATGGTTTCTATTCTATAATATTTTATATAGGAAGTGAGCCATTTCTGCAAATTTAAAATTTGTTTTTGTAATATTTTCTATGTATCTTTTCGAATCATTTTTTTAACTACTTAAATTTTACTAAATATTTCGATAAAAACCAGGTAAGAGTTAATTACTTAGAAACAAGGCTTTGATACCAACTGTGTTGAAGCGTGAAATAGTAGTACCTACAAAAAAAAAGAGTATAAAAAAACTTCAAAGATGATAACCTTTAGTAAAATAATATTCTTGAAAATAATATGCATTATCAATCTAAAAAATATTAAATAATCAAGCATAAGTACAAGTTCTCTCATGACTTATGGTTCTGTTTCTGATACTTCACTATCATATGGATGTTCTTCGGGTTCTTCTATATGTTCATTTTCTTCCTCAATATGTTCATTTTCTTCCTCTATGTTTTCATTTTCTTCTAGAAATTGTCTATAAGCTGTTATAGGACTCCAGATATAACTCCTAAATTCTCCATTTTTATAGATTAATAAAGATCTTTCGTAAAATGTTAAATCATCAATTATTTGAACGCTTATATTCATAGTTTCTCCAGGGTTAATTTGATTTATTGTAATAATTATTACTCGCTGTACGCTAAAGAAAAATAGTTTAAACTCATAAAAATCATACATGCTTCTTACTCTTTGAGGATAATAAACATCAAATACGCACATTCTATCACTTCCTTGATAGTAGTCATGAATTCATAAATTACTGAGGCAGGACTAAAACTAGTATTGTCCATTCTTCTTTTAAGTGATTTTGTGATTTAAAACAACAAATTTGAAATGAGGAGTAGGGAGAGATTGCTAATGATACCATAAAAATTAAAACAGAATGACCCATCATGCTTTGGACCTAGTTACACTTCTTTCAGCCGCTCTGTACCAGTTACTACTAATGGATAAAATACCCCTGGTATGCATCCCGGTTTCAGTGCTCTTTTTATATTCATCCCATCTCAGGGCTACTATGCTCTCCAATAGAGCTTTATCTAAGAGATACGTCTAGAACAACTAGTAACACTTCAGTATAAGCAACCACAACCTAACTCATTTTCTGCTACTAGGTGTACAATCTAACTGTAGAAGGTTACTAATGGGTCTTTTTGCAAGATCCTTCAGGCAGAGCCTTATAAAACTCTCCTTGAGTGTAAAAGGCTAATTATTCATACCTTCTATTGTACAAGAGCTTAACAAAAAAGATAATCTTTATTGATTCCATACTTCTTACAAAATCCCCTTGTAAGATTATATGGAAATTTTCCTTCTTAGATATTCTGCCCCTTTCTCAACTCACCCTACCATTTTATAGACCAAGAGACCAGCTTACAACAAGTTTACATGTGTCACTGCTTACATCATATGTTCAATAATTATTACAAATACGTCACTGCTTACATCAGCCTTCTGATTACATTGTGTACTATTCTAGAAAAAGAGATTCTTCCTGGCCAACATCTTCCTATGCGCCAAATTTATGTTGATGCTCTATCTTCATCAAGCTGCAGTACTATCTAGTTGTCTGTTTTGTCATCGTCATTGCTCATGTAGATAATATATGGTACCACCTGTCAAATAGTGCACGTTTATCTTATGGCTGTTTTATTTTTGCCATACTATACATTATTATTTTCTCTGTGTCTAGACTATCATAGATCCATATGTTACTATCTCTTGACTTTATGTATTTTAATTCACAATACATGTTTCTGAATCCCACTGCCTGTCTGTCTGGGATTAGTTTCACAAATTCTTCAGCTTTGTATGGTACGATATTAGATGCTCCATAAATCACTTGGGTAGTCATCCTAATTTTTATAACATGTTCTGCTGGTACTTCTTCATTTTCTTCAAGATACTCCGGAATTGCTGAAACTGACATATATTTTTGAGGCCTTTGTGAGACCAAAATAACTCTTGGTTGCTTTATAAATTTCTCTAGGCAAGTGGATAAGTTTTTCACATTCCCTTGATAGATATATACAATGAATAAGTCATCTTTCGAACAGTGCCTTAGTTGTTCTTGGATTAGCTTATGGTAGGACGATGACCTTGTTCATATGTTGCTATGATATTGTTTTGATGAACTGGTTCAACTCGATTACTTTGCAAAAAATTTCAATATATTGTAAAAATAATATTTTCTTTGATACTTTGGTAGGAGATTTCTCAGTAAGAAGTCTCTTTGTATGTAGTCTTATTTGAGGATGCAATTGCATCTTCTTTTAAGGAACGATTAGGTTAGCCTATTTCACTCATTTTTTCGCTAGCATTGTCCACCATATTTTGTGTAGTTACATGCTGACTTACATGTTGGTATAACATAATTTGGAGTCCGTATATTTGTAGCTGTGATTGATTAAATGCTCATTTTATTTGTTTCATGGTTCCCTTGAGGAAAACTATATCCTTTTCTATATGCTAGACTCTAGTTTCCAATCTGCAACGAATGAAACAGTTAATTTCTTGATAGAAAATCAACTAAAATGTTATCTTTTCCTTTTATATTTTCTATGTTAAATCATAATTTGCTAGTTCCATTGCCATCTTATCAATCTTTTATTTGCTATAGTTGGGTTTATTATTTTGTTAATCCAACTATTTGCTTGTGTATTATCCTTCCTTACTGTGAGTTTTGTATGCATTATGAATAATTCAAAAAAAATTATAGCTTTTAGGATTGCTAATAGTTCTTTTTCATTTATGTGGTAATTTTATTGGGTCTGTGTGAATGATTCACTAGTTTATCTGGCCAGTCTTTCATCTTTTTCACCTATTTCAATGAATTTTAATACTGCCCCCGAATTATGTTCACATGCATCTATTTCTGTTATCCACGAACATTCATTAACAGGTAATCTTAGCTTTTTCAATTATGAAGTTTGTTGTTTTAATATTTTGAGTTTTTCTTCACCTCTGGGGTCCATTCCTATTTCTTAAACTTTTTTAGTTTTAGTTGTAACCAATTTGTTTTTGCCGATATATTCGGTATGTATCCTTTTGTTTGATTTAGTAATCCAATTATAGCTTGTACTTCTTTTTTTTTCTTTTATAGCATTAGAAAATGTCTTTATCTTTTCTGCTATATGTGGCTGTAGTTCTATTCCTTTATGTGATAATTTTGTTCCTAAAAATTCTATCTCAGTTTTGAACAATTCCATTTTCTTTTTTGATAGTATAATACCTAATTTCTTTTACTATTTCTATGAATTTTAGTAAATGCTCTTTATGTTTTTCTTTATTTTCGGATCCTATTAGAATATCATCTACATATACTTTTATAAAATTATTGTACTTCTCAAATATTTTATCCATATATTCTTGAAATACCCCTGAACTGTTTTTATATCCAAATGGTAATATGTTCCATTCATAAAACCCTTGTGGTGTACTAAATGTTGTTAACTGTTTTGACTCTTCTGTTTTACTTTGTAAAATCCTGATTTGCAATCGAATTTAGAATATATTTTTCTTGTTCTTACTGTGTTTAGTAGTTAGTATCTGCATATCTGGTAGTGGATATCCAAATCTTTTAGTATTTTTATTTAATTCCTTATAATTTAGTACCATTCGAGTTTTTTCTCGTTTTTCGTCTGAATGTTTTCTTACTATGAATGGTGGTGAGGAATGTAGACTTTGTGATTTTCTTATGTAACTGTTTTCCATAAGTTCCTTTATATGTGTTTTGAATTCTTCTAAATCTGTTGAAGTATGTCTAATGGGTTCAATTTTTATTATTATGTTCTTATTTATTAGTTATGTATGAGCTGTGGATTTACTTAAGTGTCATTTTGTTAAAGGGTCTTCTACACAGAGATCTTCTAGTTGTTTTATAAAATTTCTTGTATAATTGTTACTTGTACTTGTTGTATTCTAGTTTTATTTGGTAAATATTAGTATTCACCATGCTGGGCTGAAGAAACCCTGATATGTGGTATGTCTGTTCTAGAATAAGGTTGTGTTAATCTAATTTCTATTGTTTGGTGTTTACAAGATGTTGTAAAACTAATTTTTGTGATATCGTTATATGATAGTATTGTTGCAGAAAGTTATTTCCTAATAGTACTTCATTATTCATATCATTAAACTGGTATATTATTGGTATTTTTAGTACGTAATTTCCTATTTGTGTAGTAACATTTTGTTGATACTTATCAAGTATGACGGTTTGTCCAGTTAATCTAGTTATGACCTTTTTATTATATCCATCTTGTTTCCATCTTGGTAGTATATTTTCATGGCATAAGCTAGTGATTGCTCCAGTGTCTATTAGACTTTGATAGTTTCTTGATTTATATCATTCGTAGACCAATTCTGTTAGTATGTATAATGTATTTTTTGTTGCTCTTAATGGATTCATTTACACAATATTCTATTTATTATTATACTTTCATTGTTTACTGTTATTGTGATTTTTTCTTCTTGTATTGAGTAAGATTGTACTAATGTAAGGAAGTCAGTTCCTAATAACATTTCAATAACATTGTGCTCTGGATCTACATGTAAATGTAATAGCATTTCATTTATACTGTTTATCCTCAGTGGCAATATTATTTTATAGACAATTGGATGTCTATTATTATAATAGTCTAAGTAGTAATATGGATTTTCTAATGGTATTAATTCTGTTGTTTTTATATTTGTTTGTTTAATATGTGAATTAGTAGCTCATGTATCTACAAGGGCTACTTGTTTATTCCATTTTTCACTGTCATAATATTCTATTTCTATTTTAAATTGATTATTATTTTGATTGTCTAATGTATTTATTATTGTTATTAATCCCAATGCTTATTGTTTGTATCTTATTGATAGTGATATCTTTCCGAACATTATTTGTGGCGCCTTTCCTTTTGCAATATCTTTTGCTTTATTAAAGTCAAATTCTATATAATTTGGTATAGTCATTTCAGAGTTTTCTCTAGCTGGTTTGTATCTTATAATTTCTCTGAATATTGGTTCTATCTTAAATTGATCTGTATTTCTGTTTTTTTTACTTCATGCTTACTAGTGAAAGCATAAATATTTCTTATTTGTATACTCATAACTTTACTCTTCTCTATCATTTCTATTCCTGATAATCTGTGGTACATGACTAAACTTTTGTTCTTATTTTCTTCTGTCATACTTATACAGAAATTATGTTTTATTGTAAATTTTATCTTTTGATACATTAGGTTTTCATGTACTATTCCTATTAAGGCATCTTGTGTACTTGATATTATTCTATCATCCAATAAGTTTATTTCTACGGGTGTATTTATTTGTTCCTTAAAATAAGCTTTTATTATTATATGCATTGCTCCTACATGTATGTGTCTGAATATTCTCACTTTTTTTCACTTCTTGTCTTATTATTCTTTCTGTTATTAATGAAATTATGGTTTTTCCTTGTGCTTGTTCAATGTCTATAGGTCGTTCATTATTTTTGGCTATTATGATGGTATTCTTTTTTCTTTCAAATATTGACAGTTTAAATATCTCTTTAATTTGGGTTTATGTTTAATTTGGTTGCTCTTATTTTATCGTATTTCTGTATCTCAAAGCTCATCATTTTCCTTACTTCTTCATTATTTTCTTCTCTTTCTAATTGTTCACCTATTTCTGTTATTTCTGTCGTCATATTTATTTCACATTATTCTGTTTCATCTTCACTACTTCCACTATCTTCTTCCATTACCATTATTTCCTCATTTCACTAATTTTTTATCAGTTTTTCTCATATTCTATGAGTTCAAAGTTTTTGTTATTCATCTTTTCAATTTTTTCTACGTATTTTACATTTTCTTTTTTCATTCTTTTAGGACAATTTGGTGATATGTGTCCTCCACATATATAACAATTACATTTCTTTGGGTTTTTCAAATATTGTTTGTTTCTTCAATTTTTTCTACATATTTTACATTTTCTTTTTTCATTATTTTAGGAAAATTTGGTGATATGTGTCATATTTCTCCATATACATAACAATTACATTTCTTTGGGGTTTTTAGATATTGTTTGTTTCTATTTATTATTCTGAAATATCTTTTATAAAGTTTTTATGTCTCTTAAAAGTTTTTCTATATTTTGGATTCTATTTTTTGAATTTGTGTTTACGTCACTTTGTGTAATTATAGTTATTATTATATCCCTGATGGTTTGGTCTTGCTTCATCACAACAAATTCTTTGTTTATATGTTCTATAATATTTAATAGTTGATTTAGCTTCTTGACATACTTTATCTCTATAATCTTTTACAAATTGTGTTATATACTCTAAAGTATCTATTTTTAGTTTTACTTTCTCATTTATATATGCACTATATATGTTTATACTCCATGGATCTGGTAATTTTAGGGAAAAAAAGTCAAGGATTGAACAATTTTCTTCTTTTGTGTAATAACTATACTGAAAATATTCTCTGAATTCGCATGCAGTTACCAAAATAACACATATCGCAAATTTCTAAATCACTTAATAGTCTCCATATTACTTGGTTCTTTTTATATATGTTACGTCCTTCTATTTTTTCATAGACACTAAATTCTGTTTTTACTACCTTCTTGTAATTTGTAATTATTTCTTTTAATCTTAGAGTTTCTTGTGTTGAATTTTCTTGTGTTCCTTTATCATCAATTGGTTTTGGATTCATGATATTACTTCTTTCTTCTTACGTTAGTCTATTCCACCATTTTGTTACTACTCCTATAAATGTTGCTTTTATAAATTCCTCAAATGTATTTCCTGAGAGGTTTTGTCTAAATCCTACTATTAAGGATGCTTTTACCCATTCTTCTATTATTCTATCTACATCTTTTACAGAGTCTAAGGTACTGTTCTTTTTTTTTTCTCTTATAAGAGGTTACCTCTTATAAGAGATTTACAATAAGAGCCTCTTGTAAGAGCCTCTTTTGGAGGTGTTCTTTTTATATAAAAATAACATCTTATAAGAACCTCTTATAAGAGATTTCTGTTCTTTTTTCATCTCTTACAAATATAAAAATAGTGAGATGAAGGACAAGAAAAGATAAGTTCAAATTACTAATATATAAACTAGTTTAATGGCAAGTTAAATTCACAAATCAGTGCAAATCATCAATTATAATTCTGGGCTACTATAGACTTTTAATTAGTATGAAAATTAGTATGTATAAATATAAATAATAATAATTTGTTTCAAAGAAGTTGGATTTAAAAAATTTAAGGTCAATGGGCTAATATAAATTCTCCCTTAGCTGTAAATAAATAAAAAAAAATAAAAAAAATTAAATAAATAAATAAATTAAAAAATAAAAAAACCTGACCGGCTACAGGATTTGAACATGGTGGCATCATAAAAGGGCAAATCAACTAGCCACAACTCAAGTAATGTACTTACTGGACGTAAATATATATATCTTTAAATAAATTAGTGTTTCGACATCATCCCTAACATAATGGTTCGAGATTGTGAAGAATGAATTCCTACACTTTTTCTAAGATAGCATATTACAGTCAACTACGTATATGATTACACTTTTTCTAGGATAACATATTCCGGGCTACTATAGACTAATATATAAACTAGTTTAATTAGTAACAATTATAATATAGACTTTGGGGGTAATATAGACTTTTTAAGTGATAGAAGTCTTATAAAAATTTGAAAGAGGCTACTAGAAGTCTTTTAGGCTTATAAGATATTTTGAGAAAAATGTCTTATAAGTGGTAAAAAAAAGAATACTAAAAAAACTCTTGTAAGAGGGGGACCACCTCTTACAAGAGATAAATCTCTTATAAGAGGAGTAAAAGAACACTACCTAAATCTAGTCATTCTCCATTTTCTGCTGTTATTTTTTCGTAGCGTTTTGTGGGTTCATATTTTGTTGTTTCTTTTTCTTTTCCTTTCTCAAACTTACTTCTTTCTTTACTTTGCCATTTCCATGGTAAGTTATAGGGTCTTTTGTTAGGTGGGGGTCTTATATTTCGTACATATTAGTTGCATTTTCTGTAGGTTTTGTTATGATTTTGTCTTTCTCTTGATCCAATTTTATTTCATCATTTGTTATATCTAGATTTTTTAAGGCATCATCTACTTCCTCTGAATTAGGATTTGCCATTAAATCTTTCCTTTCTAAAATATTTATATTAAGCTTTGTTATGGCTTCTAACTCCGTCATACTCTCTTCCGTTATGCCTAATTCTTCTTCTGTGTCTTTGGTTATATATCTACTTAGTTCTTTTATATTCTTATTTATGATTTTTAAATCTTTTCTTATAGTTCTTACAAACTCTGGGCCATTATAATCTTATTCCAACTCTTGAATGTTTATCATGTAAATTTTTGATTCTATTTTTGAATTTAATTTGTGTATTGATGTTTTTTACTTTTGGACTATTAACCATACTTACCTTAATATTCTATATGCTAGTAGGTGTTGTTAATACCAACTTACTTCTTCGTTTCTATAATCTAAAACCTTGTATGCTATTTCTTTTTGTATTTCTTTAGGTAGCTTTTGAGTTACTTGTTATTATTAAATATTTTGATATTTTCTTATCAGTTATATGCTTTCTTTCTATCAGTCTACTATCAACATATCTTAATTTATATTTTGAGAGATTTTTTTAATCTCAATTTCTTTATTTTATGTGAAATATACAGTTTTTAAATAAGGTAGTGAGTTATGTAATTTTTTAGTTTTAATGTTGTGTAAATATTTTCAAAGACAAGGTCCTTTTTAAAAAATTACCTTCAACCATCCTATTATCGTAAATAGTTTGGAAAGTGCCCTATACTTACAAATACTTTCTAAAAAAATTCTATAAACGAAATTGACTCTAATATGTGACAACTTTTTTAGCATATAATAACTAGGTTTACAAACATTGACAATACAAGTATTATCTAAAATAAAATAAGAATATTACTGATTCTAGTTGCATGGGCGGATGCAGGTGGGGGCTGAGGTATGCTATAGCCCCTCCAACATTTTGGCATCCTCCTATAGTTTTTTTTTTGTTTTGTTTTTGAAATATTAGGATGGGCTAATGCTTTCAGCCCCTCCTAATATATTTTAAAGCCCACCTCCATTTATATTTGGGCCCAAGTCCAACTCTATCCAATCTAAGCCCAACTCTATTTATGGATCATATGTATGATTATGAAGATTTGTTTAATTATTTAGTTAACATAGATTACTAGTAGATGTGATTCAGGTTTCGATTTGTAATTGTTGGGAAGCAAATCAACTTGTAATATTATGCCAAAAATAAAAAAAATCTAACTTGTAGTATGTAGAATTAACCTAAGAATGAAAAAGAAGTTGTATTTATTGTTCGTATAGAAAACCATCTTAGATAATAAGTCTTGATCAATTTGGGACTTGATCAGTTTTAGGAATTGGAAGTTTCAAAAGAAATTGAAGCATATAATGAATTTCCTCCTTTTGTATGTGTTGCCGCTAATTTTGGTGTGGGGCAAACAGATAGTATTTGTGGATTCTTAGGGAAACTGAATAGTAGACTGTATACCTGTTCCGCCGGAGTTCTGATCGTTGACTCCCGCCGTTCACCTGCAAAAAGTGCGAGACACCGGGGTTGTTCCCGGTGACGCACCCTCCGACGCTCAAGTCAGTAATCTGGAAGACTATGAAAGAGCGCAAAAACTGGTGAAAGATTGTTTACCTCTTAATGGAGATGGATGGGGGGTATTTATAGGCGTCTTAGGGAACGGATTAGGAATGTAATCCCCGTGATCTGATAAGGAATATTCTCCTTGTAAACAGATTAGGAATGTAATCCCTAATTCCCAGTGGAGGGATAGGCATGAATCAGGGCCGTTGATTAGGATCTAATCAGGGACCTTAATTCCATCCCTCTGATCGGGCTTTGTCACTGGTTGAAACCCGCGCCCGATTGAAGCGGGTCCGTTTGTGGGTTATTGGGTCTTTATTGGGGAGACCCAGTACCCATCTCAGACCCTATTTGTGGGGGAAATCACCATTTTACCCCTGGGCTTCTAGATTCGTGCCCGATTTGGAAGGTTCCGATTAACCCCCATTTTTAGCCACATCACCAGCCCCCCACTCCTAAAGGCGGAGATTGATCGGCCTTTGAGGAGTAGTTTTAACTATTTTAATGGCTAATGGAGTTGTATCGGAGCCTACCCGGAAGGTTTTGAATCTTGAAGGTGGTAGTTTGGTGATTTTTCAAGTGGATTGAACTCTGAGTCGCTCCTGAGCACTTGGAAGATTGTTTTTGGGCAACAATTGTTTGTTTGGGGGTGAGAAGGTACTCTCCCACTTTATAATTTCTCCCCAAGGATTCTTCCTTACCTTTTCGAATTTTTTAATTTTTTTTTGGCGCCATGGCTTGGCCATTATCCTTCGTTGAGGGGTGTTTACATTTGTACCACGCTTCCGACTACCTCTAGAGCTCGCTGGCTAGGGGGCTGAGGTCCGTATGCGGTTCGGCACGTTTTTCCGAAGAGGAGAGCGAGTTCGGCGTAGCTGCGAGTGCTAGGAGGGAGTCCGGCGTAGCGCGAGGTCCAATTCTTTCCCGTAACGAGGTCGGTGTCAAGAACGCTCGGCAGTAGGTGCCGAACTTGATTTTTTCCCGTAACGAGGTCGGTGTCACGAACGCTCGGCGTTGGGTGCCAAACTTGACTTTTTCCCCGTAACGAGGTCGGTGTCACGAACGCTCGGCGTTGGGTGCCGAACTTGATTTTTTTTCCGTAACGAGGTCGGTGTCACGAACGCTCGGCGTTGGGTGCCGAACTTGACTTTTTCCCCGTAACGAGGTCGGTGTCACGAACGCTCGGCGTTGGGTGCCGAACTTGATTTTTTCCCCGTAACGGGGTCGGTGTCACGAACGCTCGGCGTTGGGTGCCGAACTTGACTTTTTCCCCGTAACGAGGTCGGTGTCACGAACGCTCGGCGTTGGGTGCCGAACTTGACTTTTTCCTCGTAACGAGGTCGGTGTCACGAACGCTCGGCGTTGGATGCCGAACTTGACTTTTTCCCCGTAACGAGGTCCTTTCCATGAACGCTCGGTAGTGGGTGCCGAACTTGGATTTTCCCCGTAACGAGGTCGGTGTCACGAATGCTCGGCGTTGGGTGCCGAACTTGACTTTTTCCTCGTAACGAGGTCGGTGTCACGAAAGCTCGGCGTTGGGTGCCAAACTTGACTTTTTCCCCGTAACGAGGTCGGTTCCACGAACGCTCGGCAGTGGGTGCCGAACTTGGATTTTTCCCCGTAACGAGGTCGGTGTCACGAACGCTCGGCATTGGGTGCCGAACTTGACTTTTTCCCCGTAATGAGGTCGGTTCCACGAACGCTCGGCTGTGGGTGCCGAACTTGGATTTTTCCCCGTAACGAGGTTGGTTCCACGAACGCTCGGCAGTGGGTGCCGAACTTGGATTTTTCCCCGTAACGAGGTCGGTGTCACGAACGCTCGGCATTGGGTGCCGAACTTGATTTTTTCCCCGAGGTCGGTGTCACGAACGCTCGGCATTGGGTGCCGAACTTGACTTTTTCCCCGTAACGAGGTCGGTGTCACGAACGCTCGGCAGTGGGTGCCGAACTTGAATTTTTCCCCGTAACGAGGTCGGTGTCACGAATGCTCGGCAGTGGGTGCCGAGCTCCTAAACTTGTCGTTTTTCATCATAGGAGTTTGTATCTAGTGTGCTCCTTCTGAACTTCTGACAGCTCTGACAGCTCTGACAGCTCTGACAACTCTGACAGATGGGACGTTTATTAATTGCAGTGACCTCTGGGCTTCTGTCAGATGGGGCGCGCATTAAATTTGACTCATGATTTGGCGCGGTTAGCGAGGCGACGATTGGGGTTGCTCCGTCGTTTCGTCTAAATGGGCCGGTCGTACGAGCCCATTAACCTCGTTTGGAGCGCCCCTCTCTATAAATCCTCACCCCCTCTCTTATTTCTCATTTCTCCTCTCTTTTGCTCAGACGGTTTCTTGTGCTCAGGCGAGTTTTTCCGGTGTCGGCGTTTGGTTCAGGCGAAGTTTTCCGGCGGCTATCTCTCTTAAGGTAATTTATCATCAATTATGTCTGTAGCTTCTGTCTCCGAAGAAATCTCTTGGTCCGAGCCCTCCCTTGAAGACGTCGAGGATTCGACTCCGACCCCGACCAAAGGTAAGAAGGTGTTCGGCAAGGATTCGATCGTTGTGGATCCGAAGAGAATGGGGGAGTTCGGACAACTGCCAGGGCCGTTGACGGGGCTCCACAGAGTTAGGCAGCTCCCGGAGGATCAGGCCGAACGAATTGTCCATGGGAGGGGGAGGTCCTTCGAGGAGAATGCCGCAAGGGAGACGACGGAGGCGGACGACGCGGCGTCGATCCAGCGTGAGGGAGATCTGGCAGTGATCCGGGATTCTTTTTTCATCTCGGAGGAGTACGAAATTATGCTGCCGGGCCCCAGAGTTAGGGCCAACTCGCCGCTGCCAGTGACGATGTGTTGCTAGCCGGTCGACGCCTTTATCGCCGGTGCTCGGCTACCTCTCCACGCGTTCGCCGTTACCGTGGTGAGTTGGTTCGGGGTCAGCCCCATCCAACTCATGCCGAACGCGTGGCGAGTGATAAATGGTTTCGTTCTCCACTGCCAGGCCGTAGGGATCGAGCCGCAGCTGAACGTGCTCCAAGGGAATAAGTCGGAGTACCGGTATTACTTGACTCCGAGGCACGGCGGCAGGCCTATCATATGCCCCGACTCCATTAAGAACTGGCGAGAGAAGTGGTTGGTGGTGCGGAGTCGAGAGGCATGGCCGATCCCTTCTGACTGGGTAGAAGGGGTGCCGAAGAGGGCGAAGGCGATGCCGAAGCTCTCAGTTGAGGAAGAAGAGGCGGTCCGGATTCTCCTTGATTGGCCGAAGTACGATTGGAGGGAGCTGACGGAGGACGTCCTCTACAAGGGAGGGCTCTGCCGCGTAGACCCTAGTACGCGGCTCTCGTCAAGTTCTTTTTTCCCGTACCTTCTTCCTTGTTGTTTTTTGTGTGCTAACCAATTTTCACTTTTGATGCAGAATCCATAGACTACGACGCAGTATTGGCACTCAGGGCAGGGCTCGCCAGTAAGGCGCCGAAGAAACGCAAGAGGGTCGCATCGAAGCTGCCCTCGACCTCAAAGGCGCCGAGGATTGGGGCCTCTGTCGAGGAGGTGGAGGTCCTCGACAGTCCGGCCATCACTGTGGCAGGGACTCTGGCCCCAGCATCTGTGGGCGAGTTCCCCATTGCTGCCGCCTTCGCCATGCCGACGCCGCCGCTGACTGTGGCGGGCGAGGAGCTCCTGACAGAGGAGTACAAGCGGATTCACATCCCGGACTGGCAAGTCCGGAGGCATGATGGGTTCCTCGGGAACTCGCTGGCGAGCATGCAGGCCGTCAAGCACCTCGCCACCCCAAAGGACCGAGCCGCCATGGAGGCGGGGAGAGAGGGCGACGACGTGATCGAGATCGCTCGTTCGGCGGTGTCGGTAAGCTCCGAGTTTCCTTTGTTTGTTGCACTTCTTGAATCGCAAAAATTTTTCTAACTCTTTCAGTTCTTTTTTGCTGTAGATCATCGTCCACTTCGGCCACCTCACCGAGAGGCTGACAGCTCTGGAGAAGGAGCTGAAGCAAGAGTCCGACCAAGCTCGGAACGAGAAAGCTCGGATGTCGAACGAGCTCGACAAGCTCCGAGTCGAGCATGAGGGCAGGTCGGCGAGGATCCAACATCTCGAGGCCGAGGTGAAGAGGCTGGAGGGCGAGCTCCTTTTGCAGAAGGAGGGGTCGGCCAAGCAGTTGGTTGAGGCCGAGCCGGCGCAGGCGGCTGCTGTGAAGGCGGCGGAGGATGCGACCCTGGAGAAGGCCCAGGGGTTCCTCGCCCAAAATATGGCAAAGGCCTTCGCCGCAGCCCTCGAACGGGTGTCGAAGGAGTACCCCGACGTGGACGTCTCGGGGTGGAGACTGTTCCCCGGCCATGTCGAGGGTTTCGACCCTGAATCCGAGGTGGAGGAGGATGACGGGGACGACGAAGTTGATGCCGGGGCCGGGGTCACTGGCGAGGCCCCTAGCACTGCGGTCCCTTCGGCGAAGTCAACCCTTACCCCACCTCGTCGCTCGGGGAAAGAGGTCGAGCCTTGACTCCGCTCCTCGTTTTCTTTTTTTTGTTTGTTTTTTGTTTTTCTTTTCAATCATTGTAACGCCTAATAGCGGACTGGCCACCGCTACTTTTTGAAATGAATGAAAAGAAATTTTTTTGCAAGTGTTGGTGTTCGGATTTTTGTCTTTCGCCCCCCTTTTTCGCCGAACATTCTCTTCTGGCCTCGAGAGTTTCTTGTTTCTTTTCTGATTTTTCTTGTTTCTCTTCTGGCCAAGTGTGGCGCTCCGACAATGTTCTATCTTTTTGCTGATTACTCCGATCTCTTTGCAGCTGATGGTGATCGCCCAAGACGTCGAGCCTTCGCGCTCGGATGAAGAAGCTCGAGCCGAGGTCAGCCTAGGGGCAACGAGGCTGTGTCTGGCGAGGTGCCGAGAGCGACTCTACGAGGTCGAGCTCGGATTGCGCCGAGCTGAAAGCGAGAGGAAGCATCTCCAGCTCATCCTTGGCCGGCGAGATGTCGAGATTCGTCGTCTGGAAAGCAGGATCGAAGAGCTTACCCCCGCGGGTGAAGGTGAATATTCGCCAACTGCTTTCAGTAATGAGATTCGGATTCAGTGCATTCGTCATAACTTGTCCAAAATAACAGCGGAGAGGGATGACTTGCTCTCCGAGATACAACATCTGCAGTCCGTAGAGACGAAGCTTCGGAGTGAGGGCGAGGTGCTGATGGCCGAAGTGGCCAAGTTGACGACTGAACGGGTCCAACTGACTGTCGAGGTCGAAGCGCTGAAGAGAGCGACTGTGGATAAAAGCATCGAGGTCACCCATCTTCGGTGCCTTATTACCAGCCGATCAGGAGTTCCGGACTTCGCGATACCCCCACGTTTCGAAGTCAATGTCAAAGACGACTCGTTGCAGGATCGGATCTCGGAGCTGGAGGCAGAAGTGGCCCGTCTTAAGCCGCATTCAGGGCCTATCAACGTTCGAAGCACCTCGTGTACTCGCGCGGAGAGCGAGCGTGGCATTACCTTCTACGAGATGGCGACCCGTCAGCGGATCGGCCGACCTAGTCCGGGGGACGCGCAAAGCTCGGTTGCAATTTCGTCGAGCGGAGCATCCGTCGGAGTAGCTACTAGAAGTGGTGCCGAGGATACGTCTCAATTCGCCGGCTTGGGGTCGCGCTTTGGAGACAAGCGTCGTCACTCCCGAGTGTCTCTGAAGCGGAATGCTCCGGCTCCAAAAAGCGCTGAAGTCGTCGATTCCGCGAGCTTTTGTGTATTTTTAGTTTTTTGCTAAGTGTAATAAGTCGGCATTGTAACTTTTTCTTTGACGAGTTGTAATCCTGCCTGCTGTGTTTGTCTTTGTACTGCATCTGTTTCATCAATAAAAGTGTTGTTGCCGAACTTGTGTGTTTTTACTTTCACGACTGTTGTCTGCTGCGCCGAGGCTTTTAAAGTCGGCCGCGTACTTGTCCGTCGATCGGCGAGGGGAATGTTCGGCCAGTGGTGCTGAGCCTTGTCTTTACTGCCCAATCATGCCGTCTTGTGAGGTAAGTTCGGCGGCTACTGCTCAAACTGCGTCAAAGCGCAAGTGCCGGGCCTCGGATCGTTGCTAGAGTAGTTCAGTAGCTACGACCGCGACCCTGAATGGTGAGCTACTTCTAGCTCGCTTAGGAGCAAACTTGCGAAGTAGAATCGAGCCAAGTGTTGGACTCCGGAACCATTGTCAGATTAGTTTAAGGGTTGTGGGAGCATTTCCGAATGGCGAATTACCCCTAGCTCGCTCAGAAGCGAACTTGCGAAGTAGAATCGAACCAAGTGTTGGACTCCGAACCATTCAACGGCTGTGGGAGCAGTTCCGAATGGCGAGATACTTCTAGCTCGCTTAGGAGCGAACTTGCGAAGTAGAATCGAGCCAAGTGTTGGACTCCGGAACCATTGTTAGATTAGTTTAAGGGTTGTGGGAGCATTTCCGAATGGCGAACTACCCCTAGCTCGCTTAGAAGCGAACTTGCGAAGTAGAATCGAACCAAGTGTTGGACTCCGAACCATTCAACGGCTATGGGAGCAGTTCCGAATGGCGAGCTACTTCTAGCTCGCTTAGGAGCGAACTTGCGAAGTAGAATCGAGCCAAGTGTTGGACTCCGGAACCATTGTTAGATTAGTTTAAGGGTTGTGGGAGCATTTCCGAATGGCGAACTACTCCTAGCTCGCTTAGAAGCGAACTTGCGAAGTAGAATCGAACCAAGTGTTGGACTCCGAACCATTCAACGGTCGTGGGAGCAGTTCCGAATGGCGAGCTACTTCTAGTTCGCTTAGGAGCGAACTTGCGAAGTAGAATCGAGCCAAGTGTTGGACTCCGGAACCATTGTTAGATTAGTTTATGGGTTGTGGGAGCATTTCCGAATGGCGAACTACCCCTAGTTCGCTTAGAAGCGAACTTGCGAAGTAGAATCGAACCAAGTGTTGGACTCCGAACCATTCAACGGCTGTGGGAGCAGTTCCGAATGGCGAGCTACTTCTAGTTCGCTTAGAAGCGAACTTGCGAAGTAGAATCGAGCCAAGTGTTGGACTCCGGAACCATTGTTAGATTAGTTTATGGGTTGTGGGAGCATTTCCGAATGGCGAACTACCCCTAGCTCGCTTAGAAGCGAACTTGCGAAGTAGAATCGAACCAAGTGTTGGACTCCGAACCATTCAACGGCTGTGGGAGCAGTTCCGAATGGCGAGCTACTTCTAGCTCGCTTAGGAGCGAACTTGCGAAGTAGAATCGAGCCAAGTGTTGGACTCCAGAACCATTGTTAGATTAGTTTAAGGGTTGTGGGAGCATTTCCGAATGGCGAACTACTTCTAGTTCGCTTAGGAGCGAACTTGCGAAGTAGAATCGAGCCAAGTGTTGGACTCCGGAACCATTGTCAGATTAAAGAGCTAAAAGCAGAGAGATGTAATAGCATCGAAAGTATGAAAAACTTTATTTATTAATATCCAATGATCGGCTGCTTCTAAAGTTGCTAGCCGTTATTACAATGAAAAAATAAAAGAAAACTACTACAAGTGACAGGAAAAGAATGGCTCGACATCCCTGACTACTTAGAGAGGCGCTGCCGCTTTCTCTTGGTATTTTAAGAGATAGTCGGCATTCCAAGCCTTGGGAATCTCCCTGCCTTCGAGATCTTCTAGTCGGAATGTGCCGGGGCGGATTACTTTTGAGATCTTGTAAGGTCCCTCCCAGTTCGGGGCCAATTTGCTTTTCTGACCAGGGAACGAGATGGCCAATTTTCGAAGGACCAGGTCCCCTTCTTTGAGGTCCGTTGGGCGGACCCTTTTGTTGTATGCTAGCTCGATCTTCCTTCGGTAAGCTTGCTGGCGTATGGCAGCTCTCTCTCGGATTTCATCTATCAGATCTAGGCTTGCTCTGAGTTCTCTAGCGTTCTGCTCTTCTTCATAAGCTATCAGACGAGGAGAGGGTATACCGACTTCTAGGGGGATGATGGCCTCGGCCCCATAGGTGAGATTAAATGGGCTCTCGCCTGTTGGGGTCCGCTTGGTGGTGCGGTGATTCCAGAGCACGTTTGGCAGCTGATCGACCTACAGTCCTTTGGAACACTTGTCTAACCTCTTCTTGATGCCTGAAAGGATCTGTCGGTTGGCATTCTCGGCCTGGCCATTCGACTAAGGATGGGAGACGGAGGAGAACCGATGTTGTATGGCGAGGTCCTCATATAAGGCTCGGAAGGCGGCCCCAGTAGACTGTGTTCCATTATCCGTGACTATGACCCGGGGAACGCCGAACCGGCAAATCACATTTTTCCAGAAGAACTGAACAACGCTATGCTCGGTGATTGTAGCCAAGGGCTCGGCCTCTATCCATTTCGAGAAATAGTCGACTGCCACGACTAGGAACTTTAGTTGTCCGGGGGCTGGTGGAAACGGCCCTAGTAAATCCATCCCCCATATAGCAAAGGGGATCGGACTTGATAGGGAGGTGAGTGGTGCTTGTGGAAGGCGTCGGATGTCAGAATACTTTTGACAGGAGCTGCATTACCGAACGTGTCGTTCGGCGTCCCGTAGGAGAGTGGGCCAGTAATACCCGTAGTTCAACACTTTGCGTGCTAGAGCCCTGGACCCAGAATGGGCCCCGCCGATGCCCTCGTGGAGTTCTTGCAGGGCGTAGTCGGCTTGCCCGGGGGAAAGACACCTCAGGTAAGGCCGACCGTCCACCTGGGTGAAGGAGCGTTCATATAGGATACCTTCAATTAATGTATAACGCTCGGCTCGGGTCCTGATTCTTCTTGCTTCCCTCGGATCTTCGGGGAGGAGTCCGTCCCTCAAGAACTCGATGAGGGGTTTCATCCAGTTGTCTTCGAGGAGGACGGGCAATGTTTCAACAGAGTCAGGTGTTTCGTCCTCTATGCTCGGCTTCAGGAGGACTTCTATCAATACGGTCTGCTCCAGATCTTGAAGGGAAGAGGAGGCCAATTTGGATAGGGTGTCAGCTTGGGCATTTTCTTCTCGGGGGATCCTTTGGATGAGGGCCTCTTCAAATAGCGCCATGAGGCTCTTTACTTTGGCCAAGTATTTAACCATTCTATCATCGCGGGCTTCATACTCGCCGAGGACCTGATTGACGACCAACTGAGAGTCGCTGAAGATCTGCAGCCGCTGTGCCCCTGCATTTCGGGCCATTCGAAGACCGGCTATTAGCGCCTCGTATTCGGCCTCGTTGTTCGAGGCTTTGAAATTTATACGGAGGGAGTATTGGAGGATGAAGTCATCTGGGCCTGCCAGAATGACTCCTGCCCCACTTCCCTCGTTGCAAGAGGATCCGTCAACATAAATCGACCAGACCGGGGGCCCCTTCACTGTCTGGCTGGGCTCAGGGATGGTACTCTCAACTATGAATTCGGCCAGTGCCTGAGCCTTGATCGCGGTCCGAGGCTGATATGATATGTCATGTTGGCTCAGTTCGATCGACCATTGCATAAGGCGTCCCGAAGTCTCGGGCTTGTGAAGAACCTGTTTCAGCGGCTGATCTGTAAGAACGACCACCGAATGGGACTGGAAGTACGGGCGAAGCTTCCTCGCGGCCATCACCAGGGCATAAGCCATCTTTTCAATCTTCGGGTATCTTAGCTCAGCGTCCCGAAGCACTTTGCTGACATAGTAGATGGGCTTCTGGGTTCGGTCTTCTTTCCTCACTAGGACCGCACTCAGGGTCTGCTCGGAGGCTGCCAGGTAGAGGTACAGGGGCTCACCAGGGATCGGCTTGCTGAGGAGAGGGGGATTGACGAGGTGGGCCTTGAGCTGGTCGAAGGACTCCTATTGCTGCTGCCCCCATTCGAATCCTTTAGCCCCCCTGAGGGCTTTGAAAAAGGGGAGGCATTTTTCCCCAGACTTTGACAGAAAGCGCCCTATGGCGGCTAGGCGACCAGTTAATCTCTGAACTTCTTTAACATTTCTAGGAGGGCCATGTCCAATATGGCCTTGATCTTCTCCGGATTTGCTTCAATTCCTCGTTGGCTAACCATGAAGCCGAGGAACTTCCCTGATGAGACGCCGAACGCACACTTGTTTGGGTTGAGTCTCATATTGTGCTTTCTTAGGACGTCAAAGGCCTCTTGGAGGTCGGCTACATGATCAACACCTCGGATGCTTTTTACAAGCATATCGTCGACGTACACCTCCATGTTCCGGCCGACCTGAGCCTGGAAGACCTTGTTGACGAGGCGTTGGTATGTTGCACCTGCGTTCTTCAGACCGAATGGCATTACTCTGTAGCAATAGAGGCCTTGGTCGGTCACAAAAGACGTCTTCGGGATGTCTGGAGTGAACATTCTTATCTGATTGTAACCTGAGAAGGCATCCATGAAGCTGAGGAGCTCATGTCCCGAGGTTGCGTCAATCAGGGTGTCAATACTCGGAAGAGGAAAGGGGTCCTTGGGGCAAGCCTTGTTGAGGTCAGTAAAATCAATGCAAATTCTCCAAGTCCCATTGGACTTCTTCACCATTACTACGTTCGATAGCCATTCAGGATAATTCACCTCCTGTATGAACCGGGCCTTCAAGAGCTTGTCTACCTCCTCTTTTATAGCGAGCTGACGCTCGGGGGCGAACTTGCGCCTCTTCTGCCGGACCGGTTTGGACCCCGAATCGACACTTAGGCGGTGGACCAGAAGCTCTTCGGAGATACCGGGCATATCTGTAGCTGACCAAGCGAAGAGGTCTTGGTTCCTCCGGATGCATTGTACAATGTCTGAGTATAGGGCGGACGGGAGGGTCTTGCTAACAAAGAACTTGCGGGTATAGGGCGGACGGGAGGGTCTTGCTAACAAAGAACTTGCGGGTCGGCTCTTGTTCAGAGAAGAGCACCTCTTCTAATTCATCCACCGGCTCGGAGGTCGGTCTTGCAGTATCTTGAGGAATTTCCAGAGTTTCTAAGGAGAGGACGGGTCCAAGGGTCGAGGTCATGTAGCACTTTCTAGCCGTTTCCTGATTGCCCCTTACTTCCCCGACCCCGGACCGGGTGGGAAACTTCATCTTAAGATGGTATGCTGAGGGGACAGCTTCCAGAGCTGCGAGGCCAGGCCGACCCAAAATGACGTTGTAGGCGGCGGGAACATCCACCACCATGAAGTCCATTGGCTCTGTTCGGGTGGTAGGAGTTTGGCCGGCAGTTACATCGAGGGTGATCACCCCTTCAATAGTTACCGGAACCCCCGTGAACCCATGGAGAGTGTAGCCGGCGGGCTTGAGTCTGTCTCTGGAGAGCTTTAGGCCTTTAAAAGCGGAGAGGAAGAGGATGTTGACGGAGCTGCCGTTGTCTACTAAGATCCTTTCTACTTTGAAATTCGCCATGTGGAGGCTAATGACGAGTGCGTCACAATGTGGGGTACGAACTCCTTCAAGATCTTCGTCGGAGAACGTGACTGGCACTCCGAGGCCTTTGGGAGGAGGCGTGGTTCGGACCGAGTTGACTTCTCTTATAAATGCCTTCCGAGAGGAGTTTGAGGAGCCCCCCATTGGGCCCCCGTGAATGAGGTGGAGGACTCGCTCTTCCTCGAAGTCTGGCATCTCTTCTCGTTCCGGACGCTTGTTAGCCCCTCGAGGTGGGGGAGGAAGTTCGGCTCGGTCCTTTCTTACGAACCTAGTCAGCTGCCCTCTCTGGATAAGGGCTTCGATCTCGTTCTTCAGGGCACGACAATCGCTGGTGTCATGCCCATGGTCCCGGTGATAACAGCACCATTTCTCTTTATCTCTTCTTTTGGCGGGGGTGTTCATCCTTGGAGCAGGGGGGATGATACCCTCCTTCTCGACCTCCATCAAAATGGTTGAGACGTCAGTGGTGAGGGGAGTGAACTTCTCGAACCTGGGGGGAGTTCGGCGCTGGCCGGCATTGTCCTTTTGGAGCTTCTTGGCTCCTTCCTCTTCTGTTCCCTTTCTCTTAAACCCGGAGGAAGACCCCTCCCAGTTAGGTCGCTGCTCGGCCTCTTCGGCCCAGATATACTTTTCACTGCGAAGGAGGAGGTCGGAAAAGTTCTGTGGAGGCTTCTTGGCGAGGGAGGAGCGGAGGTTGGAATTGAGAACATTAGATTGAAATGCCGCCGTAGCGACCGACTGGTCGAGGGATGCTATAGACCTGGCTTCAGCTGTGAACCTCTTCACATAGTCTCTCAGTTTCTCCCCCTTCTTTTGGTGGAGGTGCAATAGGGAGATGCTGGTTTTCTCGGCTCTGCGGCTGCTTACGAAATGTGTGACGAAGAGGGTTTCGAACTGCTCGAAGGAGAATATTGAGGAGGGGGCAAGGCGAGAATACCACTCTCGAGCTGGTCCCTTGAGAGTCGCGGGGAAGGTTTTGCAGAGGAGGGCATCGGAGGCTTGATGGAGGAGCATCAAAGTCTTAAAGCTCTCGATGTGATCAACTGGGTCGGTTTCCCCGGTGTAAGTCTCAAATTGGGGAGGTTTGAAACCGAACGGCACAGGTGCATCCACTATGGTTTGGGAGAAAGGGGGTCGGCTAGGACGTAGGGTCCTCCCCCTAAGCTCCTCTTCTCGGTCTGTCTGGCCCAGGCGCCTCTCTACTTCATGAAGACGACGGTACATGGTGTCATCCCTCCGACGGTAATCAGCCGAGCCCCTAGACTCGTCTTCGTATGAGGGAGAGCGGGGGCTACGGCGATGGTAACTTCGGGAGCAACGAGGACTCGGGGTACGCCGGGAATTACTAGGAGCAGGAAGAGGAGAGGGAGACCGTCGGCGAGGACTTCGGACCGGGGGTGGAGATGGAGGCTTGGGCGCGATGGTGTTGGGACGAAGGTTGAGATCTTGTAGGACGGTTGCTTGGAACTGCTGGAACTCGGCACGTGTGATGGGTGCCTCATTGTTCCTAGGCTGTTGCCGACCCGCGGGGGAGTGTGGCCTTCTTCGGTAGTGTTCGGGGGATTCTTTCCGACCTCTTTGGTTAAGAGATCTTCTATACTCCTGGTGGCGAGGGTACCGTTCGTCCGGACGGTGTTGGCGGGATGTTCCCTCTCGGGCCCGCTTCTCGTCCAGGTGGCGGCGAAGGTCGTCATCGTTCTGGCGGTTGGGAGCGGTATTGTGGCGACCAGAGGCTCGGGGATGATGGGAGGCCATAGAGTCCGTAGAGGCGTTGTGGATGGAGACGTGCTCTTGGTGAAGAGGCTGTTTTTGAGGGTTAGGACCCTTCGGGGGTGGCTGATTAGGAGGAGGAAGGTCTTGTTGGAGCGGGTCTTCCGCGGTAGGGGGGAGTTGCCCTTGTTGCTGAGTAGGATTGGGGAGGACTTCTTGCTGCTGATCAGGGTTGGGCTCTCGGTTGGACCCCCTCGATCTGACTTTCCTAGGAGGCATGGCTGGAGGAGATCTGTTCACCGGGAAGAGGAGAGGTCTCTATTCGTTAGTTTCCCACAGACGGCGCCAATCTGTTGCCGCTAATTTTGGTGTGGAGGCAAACAGATAGTATTTGTGGATTCTTAGGGAAACTGAATAGTAGACTGTATACCTGTTCTGCCGGAGTTCTGATCGTTGACTCCCACCGTTCACCTGCAAAAAGTGCGAGACACCGGGGTTGTTCCCGGCGACGCACCCTCCGACGCTCAAGTCAGTAATCTGGAAGACTATGAAAGAGCGCAAAAACTGGTGAAAGATTGATTACCTCTTAATGGAGATGGATGAGAGGTATTTATTGGCGTCTTAGGGAACGGATTAGGAATGTAATCCCCGTGATCTGATAAGGAATATTCTCCTTGTAAACAGATTAGGAATGTAATCCCTAATTCCCAGTGGAGGGATAGGCATGAATCAGGGCCGTTGATTAGGATCTAATCAGGGACCTTAATTCCATCCCTCTGATCGGGCTTTGTCACTGGTTGAAACCCGCGCCCGATTGAAGCGGGTCCGTTTATGGGTTATTGGGTCTTTATCGGGAAGACCCAATACCCATCTCAGACCCTATTTGTGGGGGAAATCACCATTTTACCCCTGGGCTTCTAGATTCGTGCCCGATTTGGAAGGTTCCGATTAACCCCCATTTTTAGCCACATCAGTATGTATGATATTTGGTAGCATGGAAAATTGAACATTTTTTTGTACCGTTAAGGGAGGGTATTAGTATAATTCATGAGCAAAAAATGAGTGACAAGAGCATCCTGGTGTTTCATTTATAAATTTTAACCAAGCGAAGTTACTAGTTAGGGATGAACTATAATTTGAAAAATCAAAATGATGATCCAAACCCACTGACACAGTACATAGAGGGATCTGTAGGTATTATAAAGATCACATAAGATCTACTAAATCTTTTGAGGACACAAAACCAAAGTGTTTTGGATAAAATCTTTCGAAACATGAGTCATTTTGGGAAAAAAAATTCGAACTATGACCATCCATACATCCAAACCCGATCTCCTCTAATCCAACCTATATATAAAAAAAAAATCCAGCTCCCCTCACTTTTCAATCCTGGATCCGCCCCTGTCTAGTTGGTTGATAAAGAATTTTTCTAAACTGACCCACTTTTTGAAATTTGTTACCAAACTGACCCACTTTCAAAACTAATTACCAAACTGATTCACCCACTGTTTCAAACAACGTGTTTAGTTGTAGGAATTTCTCCAACATTTGATAAATCTGGCCAAATATCAAAATACTAAAGATAAACTCGCTGTTTGGAACAATGAGTGGATTTGATTTTATTTCAAAATCACTTGTTGTTACAAACAGTGAGTTTAGTCGTAGGAATTTCTCCAATACTTGGAGAAATTTCGCCAAGTCTCAAAACACTAAAGCTAAACTCGCTGTTTGAAAAGGCGAGTGGATTTGAACTAGACTCGTTGTTTGAGTTCAAATTCACTCGCTGTTTCAAACAACGAGTTTAGCTGTAAAAATTTCTCCAACACTTGGAGAGATTTCGCCAAGTTTCAAAACACTAAAGCTAGACTCGCTGTTTCAAACATCGAGTTTAGTTGTAGAAAATTTTTCAACACTTGGAGAAATTTTTTCAAATCTCAAAATACTAAAGCTAAATTCGCTATTTGAAACAAAGAGTGGATTTGAACTAGACTCGCTGTTTCAAATAGCGAGTGGATCATTTTGGTAATTAGTTTAGAAAGTGGGTCAGTTTGGTAATGAGTTTCAAAAAGTGGGTCATTTTTGGAAAAAAATCTATGATAGACAAAGGTCAATAGTATACTCCTGAAAATCAAGTGTGGACTACGAACTAAATTATTTAAAAATACATATTATAATATGCAAAAATGGATAATTGCGAGGGTGTAGAAGGACTTTTGGCGGGAGTGGGCTAAAGAACATGCTCTCGATTAGGAAAAAATACCATATTACCGTACCATACACGTACCATACCATTATTATACCAAACATTACCGAAACTTGGTAATACCGTACCGAAATCTCGGTATTGTACCATACCGAATTTTTATGGTACGGTACTGGTACCCAATATTAATATCGTTGGTATACCGTACCGTACCGAATATATTTAAGGTGATTTACGCTTATTATAAATAGAATTAGTAAAGATAATTAGTTGGCTGGGAGAGTGTATTATACTTAAACAGTCATAGGTAAATCAAATTTTATATTTCAGATTCTATTATAACATGTATCATTTTGATACTAAAGACATTAACAATTCTGTCTTGAAAATGAGTAGTTGAATCATGAACGGATATAAAACCTCACAAGCTAAAAAAAATTACACTATAGAGAATGTAACAGAGTGAATGATAGCGTATAGCCAATAATTCTATCCAGAGAAGCTTCTGAAGTGCTTTCCAATTTGTACAAGATTTTATCAATATTATTATTTCAGGATATTTAATTGGTATTGTATGAATAGTCAAGTAGTGTTATGTATTTCTGCCTTTTCCACGAATTATTTTTGGTATGTTTTAGAAGTATTATTTCCAGTTTCCTTGTTTCCTTTTTTCACTGCCTGTAGTTAAAACATAAGAATTTAACTTAGTTGTATATATTAAAAGGACAAGAAACCCAACTTTGATTTGGGAGTGGTTTTAATGAACAAATACCTCAAATAATGTGTTCTAAAATAAGTAATCTATCAACATTTCGTCGAGAATTTATGTGCATGCATGATTTGAGACTTTACCCATTCTTCGTGGAGATTTTCTTCTTCTTTTATATAAACTATAACCTTGACTTGGCTTAAAAGTAGGACTTTCTTCTGCCTTTTTTTCTGTTATGAAATTGATTCAAGAAGACCTTATGAGAGTATATATATATATATATATATATATATATATATATATATACACACACACACACACACACACACACACACACACACACACACATACAAGGTTGCCTTTCTTCGCCTTTTCTTCTGCCTTTTTTTTCTACAGCTATAATTCTTTACAGAGAATTTCTTATTGTGTTTTAATATTTTCTTCAGTTATATGAATATTAATTACTTAATTTTATGAACTAATTGATGTTCGGTACTACCATTACCGTACTGATATTTCGGTATTACCGACCTTGGTAGTACCGAAATTTTGATAAGGTAATGGTAAAGAAATTTGTGTACCGAATATTTCGGTACGGTAGACGGTAAAGTAATGATAGTACGGTATCATACGGTATACCATCCCTACTCTCGATAAACCCGTTCGTCCAATCCGGATCCGGGTTTATCAAGCCCCAGTCTGCTGCACCCGATTGGATTTACAATTAATTTTGTGTAATTAATCATATTGGGCCGAGACGGATCGGTATGGTTTTGGACCCCATTGATGGAACTTTGGGCCTTAGATTGTTGTTGGACTTCTTTAATGAGTCTAGTTCTGGTGCTTAACTGCCAATCAACGGACAGACATTTTTGGTTATTACACAATAATTTATTGTCTTATGCACTATGAACATATATGCTCTTAAGCCACTTCAAATGTCTATCTTACAAGCTATGCAGGAGTTAACCACACCTTATATATATTCCCAATCATAATTTCTAACTTCGCAATTGCAATTGTAGGGGAAGACTATTTCGTACACTTTTTCGCTAATTTCCGGCTTTGACATTGAACTTGACAGCATGGCCTCGGTTCATCATACAAAAGGAAAGGGCATTCAAATATGAGAGAGTTTAGGGAAGAATAGTAAAATTCATTCATTTCATTTCATATATGAATCTGACTTACATTTATAATCACCATTCCTGTACAAATTTTCTCCTCCATCTTGACCCCAAAACAGCTAGCAATGAAGGAAAAAAACTTAAAATGAGCATGAGGGCCACTTCCATGTCTTACACTTATTAGTTTTTCCCTTGTATTTTCACTAGATCTTCCATCATGGGGGGCAAACAAACACTGAACTAAAAGTGCATGTCTATATTCATAATTACACTATTTGCAACCAGTTGCCAAAAAAAAAGGGGGGGGGGATCTTAAAATAGCAGTCAGCTTTCAGATGCAAAAACAGCACCACTAACCCTCAAAAAATCTAGCTAAAACTTGTGGTCTTGCGGTAGGCGATATTGAGCGTAACGCTCAACTCTTAAATAAAATTAGAGGGTGGAAAATTGAGAGAATGAACTTAGCCTCGAACTAAGCCCCCCCAACGTAACCCTTGTCCTATCTTTAATGAAGATTCTTCTATGGAATGTTAGGGGTTTGGGGAGGCGAGGCAAGAGGGAGATGGTTAGATATGTTATCAACATGTCTAAACCTGATATTGTTGGTCTTCAAGAAACCAAACTCTCCCATGTAGCTAGTCTTAGGAGAGTTGGGGGGAATAAGATCTTTGAATGGAAGATCTACACCCCACTTGAGCATTAGGTGATATCACTATCGATTTTAACCAAGACTTTTTTTTTCCTGTGTGGACGAATTTCGAGGAGAATTCTCGTTATTCGTTCTTCTTCTGCGCCGCACCGATAACTGGACACATGTTATCTCGGTGGTCTATGGCCTGAATCTGACATCCTCTCGACCTTGGTTCTGGACTGAGATCCTATCAATCCAATCACGTTGGCACCATCTGTGGTTATTGGGGGGTGATGAGGTTCTCTTTCGAGCAGAGGGGTAGAGGAGCTAGCAATGCTGAGAGGGAGAAATTCAATCGAGTTATTACTGACCTAGAGCTGGTTGATATCCAAATTTCTGATCGATTGTTCACATGGTCTAATATGCAAGCTTCCCCTATTTAGGAAAGGATAGATAGAGTGTTAGTATCAATGGATTGCTAAACTCCCACTGGTAAGTGCCAAATCCCTCCCAAGGACCACTTCTGACCATGTTCCCATTTTTCTTGATTCTGGAGAGGGACATGCTAGCAACCCGAAGAAATTCAGATTTGAGAAAACATGACTGGAAATTCAAGGCTTCCATCACCTAGTAATGAAAAGTTGGGCGCTACCTACTAGGGGTAATGAAGCGGCTGTGATTTGGTGCGAAAAGATTCACAGACTTAGGGCAAATCTAAGAAAATGGAATCATACACATTTTGCGAATATCTAGAGAGCTAAAGATTCCATCCTGGAAGATATTGATGGTCTAGAAAGGCTTGAAGAAGCTAGAGACCTCGTCCAAACAGAACGCAATAGACGGTTATCTTTAAGGGAGTGCATAACTCAATTGTACAAATTGGAAGAGATCAAATGATAACAAAGATCCAGAATCTCGTGGCTCAAAGAGGGAGACGCGAATACGACCTTTCACTGGGTTGCCAGCGCTCGTTGCAGATCTAACATCATCCTATTTGTCCAAACTGAAAATGGGGCAATACAAGGTTAAGAGGAAATTCAACACGCATTCCAAGCCCATTTCAAAAATAGGTTTGGCCGTAAAACAGATCCCCGCTTAGTGAAGAATTCTGGATAAATAGTCCAGAGGGTTTGGCTCAGTCCCTACAATTGCTTGAATCCCCATTCATAGAGAAGGAGGTAAAAAGGGTGGTTTGTCAGATGGGTAATGATAAAGCTCCTGGCCCTGACAGATTCCCGATATTATTCTATCATACTTTCTGGGATGAAATCAAAGATGATCCCATGACAGTCATTACCGAATTCTACGACCATAATCTTAAACTTGGGAGGATTAACTATGCAGAGATTGTTCTAATCCCTAAGAAGGAAGAGTCTCATAAAGTTTGTGACTTTCGTCCTATAAGTCTTCTCAATTGCTTGGACAAGATAATTAGTAAGATTCTCGCTAACAGATTAAGCAAGTTGATGGACCGATTGATCAGTAACGAACAAACTGGCTTCATTAAGGGATGTTGTATCCTAGACTGTGTAGCTACTGCAGAAGAAACTATTCACCAGTGTCATATTTCGAACGACGGGAGTTAGTTGTTAAAAATGGACTTCGAGAAAGCTTACGACTATGTTAAATGAGACTGTCTTCTGGAAGCGCTTAGAGGCAGGGGTTTTGGGACTAGATGGATCAGATGGATTTGGCACTGCCTCTCCACTAGTAGGTCGGGTATAATGGTCAATGGAAAGACAACTAGAACTTTCTCTTGTAGAAGAGATTTGACACAAGGGGATCCTCTTTCCCCATGCTATTTACGATTTTCGCAAATGTTCTCAAAGGCATGATGGATAATTGTAGGCAAGTAGGTTGGATTACTCCGGTAGCTAGGGGCAGAAGTCGTCTTGGATGCTCATTCTTACAATATGCTAACAACACTCTTCTATTTGGGAATGAATATTTAGGAGAGACTATCTCCTTCAAAGGAGTCTTGTACTGCTTTGAAGCTTGGTCGGGCCTTGGTGTGAACTTTCACAAGAGCGCCGTCATTCTTATTGCCTTAGCAGAGGAAGAAACACATGATCATGCTACATGTCTAAATTGCAAGCTGGATAGTTTGCTTATTAAATACCTGGGCCTACCTTTTCGAGCAGGCAAACTCAAGAAAGTGGATTGGATGTTGATTATTGACTGAATTGAAGCGAGGTTGGCGGGCTGGAAAGGTAAGACCCTCTCATTAGCAGGTAGAGTGACCCTGATCAACTCGGTATTATCAAATCTTCAAACATATTACTTGTCCTTTTTTTAATTCCCAAAACAGGTCATTCAAAGGAGAGACATGAATCTAGCCGTCCTTAGCAAATGGTGATGGAAAGTGTTCTACCCAAATGGTGAAGGTTGGCAGGAGTTTATTCACTCTTACCTTGTGGAAAAGGGGACGCGGCGACTTGGGTTCCGAATGGGCCCTAAAGTGTCTTTGTTGTGGAGAGGAGTTGCCAAAGCCTATGACCGTTTCATAGTTGTGTAACTTCATTCATTGGGAATGACCTGACTACCTGATTCTGGTCGGACAAGTGATACGGTGATCATTCTCTTAGAGAGTTATTCCCATATCCTTTTGAATTAGTTTCCCAACCTAACATTACTGTAGCCAAAACTTGGAAGCGTAGAGCTTGGAGACCCTCCTTTAGATCGCGACTCGATCCGGAATCCCAATTGAGACTATATGCTCTACAATCTTACACTAGTCAATCAGCGGTTAGATGTTCCCAAGGACCAGACCGAAAAACATGGGGGTTAGAGAAGAATGACACATTCTCAGTTTGGACACTTTATAATTGTATTCACTTTATAGGGTGTAGTCTGAAATGATCTACGATTCTTTGGAAAGTCAAAGCCCTATTGAAAGTTAGAGTTTTTCTTTGGCTAGTCCTTAACGATGTGATTCTGACAAGAGAGAACCTGGCTAAAAGACGGTTGCACATCGCTATAAACTGCGGCTTTCGCAATACACATTCGGAATCGAAAATTCACCTTTTCCTAGATTGCCCCAGGATTAAAGCCGTTCTATGCGAGGTCCTGAGGGCCCTCGGCACAGCGGTGTATCCACAAAGCTATGAAGACCTATGGATATGACCCACATTTGCAGATTTGCTAGTGAGAGACATGAGATGAAGGAAACACGGTATATCGCTACTGTCACAACGGCCTGGGTTTTATGGCTTGACATAAATAATTTTTACTTTCGTGGATTTTGTAATAGTATTTCTGGTAATCTTACTCATATCATACATCTTATTTTCTTTTGGGCTACAACGGCGGCGAAATGTCCTAGAGAAAGAATCACCAGAGCATTTGAGGTGGAGGAGTAGGCGATGATGATGTGGTGATCGATTTTACTTTGGACTGATACGGTGCGTCTGACTTGGTGGCTCACCCTCCAAGACATTGTTGGAGGGACCACTTTTATCTTGTTGTTCTCGTTTGATGCTCTTATATGTTTGGAGTTTTTTGTATTTATCACACTCTCCTATGCATACTGGAGATATTATGTTTTATTTCATGTTCTGTAGTTTTTTATAATTTAGCCAAGTACTATAAGTTTATTTTATTAACACCTTACTAATCAAATATTGTGGTTATATTTCATATTTTTCTTTTTTAAAAAAGAAGACATTGGTAACCCCCACTACTCCAACAAACCTTCATTACTTTATTAAAAAAACCACAACTTTAAACTGAGAAGGCTAAAACTGAAAGAACAGCCCCCACCTACAATTTTTTTTATATAAAAAAACCCTAACATATGTTTCCCTGTGTGTTAGGAAATTATAGCTTTAGAAGGATCTTATTAAGTTAAGCGACACAATCAATACAAACCATCAAGCAAATAGAAGTTCATATATACAAAATACACAATTTTGTTCTGATTTGGGCAAGCCCTAATCCGGGGGAGAAAAAATCGAGATTTCCACTAGAGATACAAGAGTTACAACTCTCACTACGATTCTTTCTCAAGCCTCACTAGAAATTAGTAGTTGTTTACAATTGAAAAACCTTTCAAACTCTATTCAATGAAGTATTTTTTCCCTTGGCTGTCAATAGAGGTCAATTACAATGATATATAGAGAGATAGAGAAATCCTATTTCGATATCTTGATACAAAATTCATCCGATATTTCTTGAGAAGAAGTAACACGATAGGAGCCATACGATCAAATTTGGAGAAGAAGTCGGGCTTTAAACGAATCCCCACGACCCGCACTTGAACACAATCATCAGCGACGCGGTCGACTGCCCAAAGTGCAGTTAACCATATTTGACTCCAACCAAATCCGAAGGGGTGTCAGTGGACTTCACAATCGATTGCGCAGTCCACCGCACACCCTTCTGCTTGTTGCTTCTCATCTTCCATCCAACCGTCACTTCGACCTCTTTCGTTTCATCGTCTTCTTATCGAACTTAAAGATGCAAGACATAAATGCAAGAGTATGTTCATCAAACTTAAAAGGCTTCTACAATTCACCCTTATGTTGATGTAAATGCATTCCCAGTCCCCAACCATCAGCATTAATGTGAACAGTAAAATCTTTATAAGTATTTGAGCATACTGTGAAGCGGGGTTTTTTCAAATTTAGATACTTTTAGAAGGGTATTGCTTAAATTTAGCCAACTAAATACTCAATGAGATAAGCATCACAGTCACACTCACTATCCTACTTAATATTCTTAAATTAATTAAAGCTTACACCCGACCAACCAAGTGATTCTGAGGTATATAGGCATTATATATATATATATATATATATATATATATATATATATATATATATCTCTTAAGCTAATAGGCTTACCCCATATATGCTATCTCTATTTTAAAATAGAGAAAGAAGAGCAAAAGTAGGAACTAACACGTGTAACTCATACCAATTGCCAAAACATAATTAATTCAAAAAACACCAAAAAAAAACTTTTCTCTTCCACATCTCCCCAAAACCCACAAACCCTAACTCTCCTTACCCCAAAACCCACCCACATCTCCTCACCCGTCTGTTCCTATCGCCGCCCGTCGCTCACCTCGCCCCGATCCCGCCCGTCGCTACCCTCCAACGTCGCCGCGCCCCCACCGTCCGTCGTCGATCCCGCCTCGACCCCGCCGTCTCTACCCTCCATCTCTCTACCCTCCATAGTAAGTTCTCTTTTACTGAAATTTTTTATATCTTTCCCCAAGGCAAATTTTTTTTCTTTAGTAAGCACCACCGTGGATGCTCTTACAGGAAGGCTAGGAGTTCAACATTCATTCTTAATGCCCGTTTAATGTTTGAGAAAACTCTTCAATGAAAAGTTGGTCATATACACCTAGAAGGATACCAACAACGCAGGATTAAAGGGAAAGAAATTGACTATAGGATCATACGGGGCCTTGCTCTTCTTATTGATATTTTTTTGAAGAGACTTCTTATCGATGTTGATGCAAGAGGAGTTAAGTCTCTTGAGGGAGTTATTTTGTTTTGTTCTTCAAAAATTGTTCCAAACCCGTAGGACACATGAATTTTTTAGATAACGGGCAAAATGGAAAATAGCAAAAAATAATTTTCAAATAAGCATTTATGTATAATTAAAATGAAGAAATGGGTCCAACAATAATCAAGTGTAATGAGTTGGGGTTTCTAATTATTTATTTATTTATATATATCTTAAGCTAATAGGCCTACCCCATCTCTCATTTTTCTATTTTGAAATAGAGTAAGAAGAGCAAAAGTAGGAATTAACACGTTCAACCCACATCAATTACCAAAATATAATTGATTAAAAAACACACACACAAAAAAAAATCTTCTACCACATCTCCCCCAATCCCACAAACCCTAACCCTCCATACCCCAAAACCCACCCAAATCTCCTTCGCCGTATGTTGCTACCCATCGCCCGTCACTGCCCTCCATCGTCGCTGATCTCAAACGTAACCTAAACCCTCGATTATTCAATCCCAATTTCTTGATGTTGATTTTTTAATGGTAAATTTAGATTTATCTAAATTGGTTTATTAAATATGTAATATTAAATTAAAATTATATATTATTGTTGAACAGGGAAGATCAGAGCTGAGCATCTTCTTTGCTTTCCGGAAATTGGCGAAATTTCCTTCAAGGTATATCCACATTTTGTTCTCTTTTAATATTTTTTTCTTGAATTTGTTAAAAATTCATTCATATCAATGTTTACATTGAATAGGGTTCCTCACTATCGATGAGTTCAGCTCAAAATCGTTAAGCGTAAGATGTAAAGTTTCTTCTAAGAATAATAAATTACGATAAACACCCAATTTTCCGAAACTCCACTTAAATTCTAATTCCAACCCGAATTTTCAACATATCATAGAGAGGCTCCACGATCCACGTGGTCTCCGCCACAACGGTAACGATTCCACTGTCCTGCCACATAAGCGCGGTGGCAGTGCTATACCCGTAAGATTTCTAGATCCAAGATTTTGATTGCTTCCCAACTTTCGATCAAATTTTGTGAATTAATTAATCTATTTTTTTGGTTGGGTGTAGGTTGAATTTAGGTGGGTGAGTTGGACGATCCACGAGAATCGAAAAGAAGGTTGTCTTTAGCTGTGGTTAAAGTAAGTTTTCGGCAAATTCATTTGAAAAAGTTTTGTTTTCAAATTAGAATGTTAATTGCTTTGTGATTACTATGGTTAATGTGTAATTATGTTCATGAAATGAATACGTATATTAGCCCCCTTTTTTTAAAATGAAAAAGGGATTAAACCTAAAAGTGATGAAACTTTTGAAGATTTTATTAGGTAATGTTAGTGGGGATGTTTACATGTACTGTCATGAAATGGTCGGTCTGGATTTATATGAATGATTAGGTGTAGAAATGTTGTATGAGTTGATATTGATATCAATTGATTATTGTAGAATAACAACATTGTAAATTTTTTGTGTAGGGGTGTTCAAGTATAAATAAATTGGTTGGTTATTCAGTTCACTGCATGCATTTTTTAGCTTTAGTGATATTCAATTGGATAACATTATGGTTTGGCAATGATTCTTTAAACTATCTGCTTATGTGAGGATGATAATGAAGATTTCAGTATTTACGGTAGGGATATATTCATAAGTTTCTCTCAATTATTTTACACTTTTTTAAAAGTTCTATATAATTTTATGAGTCACTCAAAACTATTTTAAGCTGTGCAATTTGCACAGGATAACACTAGTATGGTATGAGAGAGCTGGTAGGTTGGGTCTCCTGTCTCATCGGTTGCATCTCATTTTTCTTTTGCTAAATCTCAACGAAACCTTCTTTCCTCTTGGCATCCACCCACTCTCTCACCTTTTTCTCCAACAACAGGAGAAATATATATCTCCCCTCTCTCTCTTTCCATTCATCAACCAAATCCCTCTTCATCTTTCCATTCACTCACATCTTCGATCGACCATGAAGGGTAACTTTAACAAGAAGATCCAAACCTCCTTCAAATCAAAATCCAAGATCCTCATCCTCCTTGGCCTCTTCCTCATCTTCATCATATTCATTATACTAAGATCAAACTCTTCTTCTTCTTCTTCTTCTTCCCCAATTCAACAAACCGCGACGCTAGCACAAGTGGAAGCACTCCCACCAAAACCTCAGTCAACCCCAGCAACAACAACACATACATGCAAAAAAATCCCACCTTCTTTAGTGGAAACCATCCTCCACTACACCACCTCCAACACCATCCCACAACAAACCCTAAAGGAGATGTCAGTCTCCGCGCGAGTCCTTGCAAAGAAGTCCCCATGCAACTTCCTTGTCTTCGGTTTAGGCCATGACAGCCTCATGTGGACTGCCCTCAACTACGGGGGCGAACCGTTTTCCTGGAGGAAGACCAAGAATGGATCAAGACAATCAGGAACCAAATCCCTTCATTGGAAGCTTACCATGTGAAGTATGACACCAAGTTGACACAGGCAGAAGAGTTGCTCGAAACAGGGAGGCTTCCGGAGTGCACAGTTGTTGGTGACATTAAGTTTTCAGAGTGTAGGTTGGCATTGAGAGAGTTACCAAGTGTTTTCTATGAGGTGGAATGGGACTTGATCATGGTGGACGCGCCCACTGGGTGGATTCCGGATGCTCCTGGGAGAATGGGGGCGATATACACTGCAGGGATGGCGGCAAGGGGGAAGAAGGAAGGGCAAACCGATGTGTTTGTGCATGATGTGGATAGGATTGTAGAGGATAAGTTTTCCAAGGCGTTTTTGTGTCAAGGATACTTGAAGGAGCAAGAAGGGAGGTTGAGGCACTTCACAATTCCAAGCCATAGGGCTACTTTGGGTATGCCCTTCTGCCCTTAGAAGAGAAGAAGGGTACTGAGGGTTTAACATGATGATCCTGTGATTTCTTTCTTCTTCTTTTTCTGGCTTATTATGTATAAGGGATGGTTTTTGTTGAGTTACATTACATTCATTGGTTGTCCTAAATGATGTTTAGATCCAATTTTCTATATTTGGAGGTGTAAAGTGGTTCATGAAATTGCTATCTATTTCTTATCAATGGTCATTGAAGCTTGTGCTGATTCAAACTTTCCTTACCTAGTTAGCACAAACTCATTGATAAAGGCAGGTTTTAACTGAAGCTAAGGAAGATTTAAAGAAAAAGAAGCATGCTTGATGACTACAGTAATGAGATTCATTATCTCGTAAAATAGAAAATGCAATGGAACGAACATGTATTGGCTTCCATGTGGTAATAGCAGTGGGCAAGTAACTGAAATTTTATAAAATGTATTCATCCAAATGGAAAGCAAAATAATTTTTTGCTAGACTGAAGTTAAGGAGTTACTACAAGCTTCAGTTCAAAAAGATTGTTCAAACAACAAGTTGCATAGCAAGTTTTCATCGGACACGGCGTACTCTCTCTTCTTGTCCTAAACCAAGCGATTTCTGAGCATCAGCAATTCCACTGGGATCTGCAAGCAATAATTAACCAAAATTAATCAAGATTTAATCAAAATACTAACAGAACATTCTCTACCAAGTAATTTTCAATGCACACTGCGGGCCACATGTTCTGACAACTGGAATGAATTCTAGAAAATACCATGGCTGACTGACAATTAACTTTTTGCAAAAGTAGCAATGTGAGAAATGAGAATATCACTTCAATTCATCCACACTAGTATAATGCACGTGCGATGCACGCCTACAAAAAGCATATTCACATTTCTTGAAAATTTGACGCATAAAAAAAACAACCATATTTTGCAACATGACAAAAAACATATTCACATGACTTGAAGACTTCTGCACCAAAACAAACATGACTTGAAACATCAAAAATAACAATCAATAGAATATGCTGAAATTTGACTTATTATTGTCAAATTACAAACTAAAGAACTCTTTCATAGAATATGCTGAAATTTGACAACAATATCCAGTAAATTAAGGTTCTAAGCATACTTGAATTCCATCGAAAATAGAACCGAATGCAGCTTGGAGGGAGAGCAAGAAACGGATTTGATTTTTGAGCTAGGAGGAAAAAATGAACCGATGCGTTAAGCTGAGATTAAGTTTGGGGTATATATATTTGAAGGTGTGTAGGATTTTGAGGAAGGGGCAGGTCACCGAAGAGGTTGCATGCATGCATGCATGCGGACAGACATGATCATGGGAAATTGATGAGAGGAAACTTTCATGATCAGTGCTAAAAATCATGCAATTTATCGTACTTGATGATCAGTCAGCAAATAAATTGGGTATCATCTACATGATGAGTGCTAAAAATCATGAGAGGAAACTTTCATGATCAGTCAGCAAATACAACTTTCTATGCATGGTTCTTTATCAGAGAAGAGAGTGACTTTCTATGCATGCAGACAGGCATGATCATGGGAAATTGATCGAAACTTTCATGATCAATGCTAAAATGAATGATTATATGGTGGTTTGCAAAACCGAAGAAGTCAGCAAATAAATTGAATGGTTGAATAATGGGAAACTAGGAAGTTGCAGCAAGGGCTTCACAATTTATGAATGATTATATGGTGGTTTGCAAAACCGAAGAAGTTAGCAAATAAATTGCATGGTTGAATGATGGGAAACTGAGAAGTTGCAGCAAGGGCTTCACAATTTATTCATTTTGATATTTGCATGCATGTGTTAATTATTTTCAGTAAACATGTAAATTACATTTTTGACCTCCGATTGTGGAGGGATTAGGGGCAAAATTTGACAGACTTAACCACTACATTATTTTTTAGCTTTTTATGTTTATGGGGGCATTATAGTAAAAAGCCGCTAAAATGGAGCTTTTCTTAATAATAGACTTAATAGTAGAGATTTGGAATAAGATAAACCAAAATTCACTCAGAAACAGCAGGTTTCATTTTGTAAACAGCAATAGTTTACATCAATGAAGTTTTGAGAACAAGAATGATATACGGAATAAATAAGGCGACCTGCAATGCAAATCTACGTCACACTATCAGAAAAAGAAAGTACAAGAACTGGGAAGTATCAGAAAGCTCTTTTCTTCCATGCTGCTCATTGACATCATTGTTAACACAACTTCTCGTTTTTGCAAACAGTAACAATATGGCTAATAGAAAATGATTGCAAACCTAGAAACATGATTTCCAGTAACTAGCAGTTTAAAATAGAAAGAGATTTTACCAGAATTTAAAATGTCTAGGGAGTAGATGCAGAATCATAGTGGTTAGATAAATAGATATTTGACAAGCTTGGCTGTCTCAAGCCTATGATTCTAGTCTAATGTCACAACAATTGCTGCTATCTAACCAAGTTTCATAACTAAATCACTTCACTATATGGATCTTCTTCTTTTTTCCGGGGGGTGGGTTGGAGTTCTTCAATTAGAAGAATTGAAATGCAGTAAGAAAAAGAAATGCATCAACAAAATTGAATCTCCAATTTTTCAATATTATAAGCAAGCAATTTCCATAACTCTTATAATATCAAAGTTTTAGTCACTTACTCCAATATGTTTCTATGCATATCTATGTTTGGTAGTTAAGATATTGTGACTTTATGATGGACCCTAACCTTTAAACTAAAAACTTAAAAAGGTTATGTAATCAGGAAGCATGCATGCTAATTCAGTATTATGGTTACTTGTGCCTAGGGTGCAAATTAATAAATAATCTCAGTGCCTATGATATTGGGTTCAGGACCTTGCCTTCTGAAATATGTAATAATTAAACAAGGAAAAAGAAATTAAAATAATTACATGTAACATCACATAGATACCATTACATGATTGAGATTAAATTGATATCTAATGGAAGAAAGATATTGAAGGTTCATTTTCAAAAGCAATTTCAGTCTATCAGGTTCAGAAACTATCATGGAAGAACAAAATTCATCTTAATGTAAGTTACTTTAATGCTTATAAGGTTTGATATATTAGAGTAAAATTTTCAGCTTGAATAATAGTTTTCTTCCATCTCAAAATCACAGAGGACTACATGTTTATGCATTAACATATAGTTTGCGCAATTGTTAACAAGAATCTTATTCTAAACATGACTCTTTTTTCCTTCTATGTAACTCAATCAGATCCAAGGATCCCTGGCAAACTTTTCCATAAAAGACTCCATTAGTATAAAGATAGGACAAGAATCTTAGACATCACAATGCAATATTCAAAACATATAACAACAACAGAGTAACAATATTAGAAATGATGGCGCACCATCCAAATTATAGAACAATTCACTATAGCTCCATATGGGGGTGAATAAAGGTATACAAGATTTTGCTAATATCAGATATTTCTGTATTATAAATACAAATAGAGAAAGTAAAGATTGAATAACTTAATATAAAACAGAACAAATACAGTTGAAAGTGAAAAACATAAGAGAATTAATGGGCGCTGCAATGATGCTGGGTTTCTTTGGTGGGAAAGCATACTAGCAAGATACTCATCCATGTTTGTTTGGTGACCGCATGTTGACCAAACAAATGTCTTATAAACATACATATATGAGGAAGGGGGGGCTATAATGATGTTGAGTTGGTAGTCCCTATTTCTTATAGTGAATGGGTTACTTTTGAAAGGAAAAGGAAAAGCCTAAAAGGAGAAATCTCCTCATACTTTCTTATTAGGATCAACTGGGTACCACAAACAGAGATAAGCACAAAGTTGAGATAAATACAAAGCTGAGCAGATTAGTTCTTTCTTTAGACACACGAGGTGCTGATACTCCCAAACCCTGTCATCTTCATAAAATATCCCAATAAATAACCGCAAAAATGGAACTGATGTGTTTGCCATGCAATATCTAATTATAAAGTGGAGTAATTTAGTTTTGCCTTCATATTATGCATGGGAAGAGCTAATTGATACCATTTGAAGTTTGTTGTTTTGATATTTTTTATGATGAAGATAGAATCCGGAAAACGTGGATCGTTAAATATAAGTTCACATTATCTGTATCTTAGAAAGTTGTTGTTCTAACATTATTTTTTATGATGAACTCTCTCTCTCTCTCTGTTTATATGTGTGTATAAGAAGAAATTTCTTGCCCGATCATTGCACCATTAAACTTGATTTACATACTTCAAGTAATCTAAGAAAGAAAAATTCCATGGCTTGAAAACTTTTCCATTAGAATCAAATGGTACAATCTTGCAATTGAACTGACATGTAAATTTAAAATAACTTTGTTCCATAAGAAAAATCAAATTTCAAGTCACAAGACTCGCATCTTTCTAAACTCCTTCAAAGCTCGTCTCCATCCTATGTGGGTAAACCAACCAACACATGCAATATATTTGCGTTATTCATTTGTCTTCCTAATAAAGCTAATTATCTATAATTTATAGACTATTTAAAACATTTCATCCAGTAAAACAGTTTTGATCATCCATGAAATGACCAACCAAAGTAATTCCAAACCCACCTTACCCATTATTCTCTCTATACAATCCGAACCCTTTAGTAAGTGAAAGATTTCATCTTTAACTCTGCCAAATGTATCTCAAAGATGAAACCTTCAAAACTAAACTCTTCACAAATACAATTAAGGAAGTTCATTGTATGCAACTTCGTCAACAATGAAATAAATTTGTGAATCATAATTTATACTTTCTAACTACAGTTACGAAAATACACACAAATATATCCACATTCTAGCATTTTCAGTTGCATAACGCTTACCAAAGAACTGCGTAAAAATGCGAGTGAAGAAGCTCAGATTCCGCGACACATTGTACGCAATTGCAGGCGGAAGAGGCTTCACAACTGTGTCAATGCTAAACACTCGCTGGATAAACTGCAAGTATCATCAAACAAACAATCACAAAACCAAACTACCATTCATATATAGACCCCCTCATTTTACATACAGCTAGTTAAATACTAATACTGAACCTAGAAATTTTGATTTTTTTGCACTAAATTAGCTGCAAGAAATTTATGCAAATAATGAAAAAGACGGGGGGTTGGACCTGAAAGTTGCGCTGGAAGCTGTATCGGAGTTCGGGATCGATCTCGACCGTCGAATCGTCATCGCCGGTTTTGACAGACCGTTTTCCGGGCACGTGCATGACCGAGGTTGAACCGGGGTTGCTGGTGACTTTTAGCTTGGCGTCCTCGAACTTTTCCGAATTTTCATCCTCGCCCCTCCACGGCGCTGACGCCAGCAAATCCTTCTTCTTCCCCATTCCTATTTTTTTTTCTTTTTTCCTTTAGGTTTGGGAAGGATAAGAGTTTGGAATGTTTTGCCGTCATTGGCCACTTTTTGAAAATATTTATGTTTAAGGGCCAGTTTCCAAATAATTAGGGTGCGTTTGGTTTGTTGTTTTGAAAATAGTTTTGTGAAAACTGTTTTGTGAAAACTGTTTTCTGAAAATGAGAGTGTAAAAACTGTCTGGTATAGTTTTCTGAAAACTGTTTTCTGAAAATGAAATTGTATAACCTGTTTGAGTTAAAAAATAAACCTGAATGCTGTTTTCTTAAAACTAGACTGTAAAATGCTGTTTTCTGAGAAAGAAAGTTTAAAAGCTGTGCTGTTATATTTCTAGCTGAAAACTGTTATCTGAAAGCTGTTTTCCTGAAAAAGCGAGTTTAAAAGCTGTTCGGTTATATTTCTTGCTGAAAACTGTTATATGAAAGCTGTTTTTATGAAAAAACGAGTTTAAAAGCTGTTTTGTTATATTCCTAGCTGAAAACTGTTATCTGAAAGCTGTTTTCCTGAAAAAGCGAGTTTAAAAGCTGTTCGGTTATATTTCTTGCTGAAAACTGTTATCTGAAAGCTGTTTTCCTGAAAAAGCGAGTTTAAAAGCTGTTCGGTTATATTTCTTGCTGAAAACTGTTATCTGAAAGCTGTTTTTCTGAAAAAACGAGTTTAAAAGCTGTTCGGTTATATTTCTTGCTGAAAACTGTTATCTGAAAGCTGTTTTTCTGAAAAAACGAGTTTAAAAGCTATTCGGTTATATTTCTTGCTGAAAACTGTTATCTCAAAGCTATTTTTCTGAAAAAATGAGTTTAAAAGCTGTTTGTTATATTCCTAGCTGAAAACTGTTATCTGAAAGCTGTTTTCCTGAAAAAGTGAGTTTAAAAGCTGTGCGGTTATATTTCTAGCTGAAAACTGTTATCTGAAAGCTGTTTTCCTGAAAAAGCTAGTTTAAAAGCTGTTCGGTTATATTTCTAGCTGAAAACTGTTATATGAAAGCTGTTTTTCTGAAAAAACGAGTTTAAAAGCTGTTTTGTTATATTCCTAGCTGAAAACTGTTATCTGAAAGCTGTTTTCCTGAAAAAGTGAGTTTAAAAGCTGTTCGGTTATATTTCTTGCTGAAAACTGCTATCTGAAAGCTGTTTTTCTGAAAAAACGAGTTTAAAAGCTGTTTTGTTATATTCCTAGCTGAAAACTGTTATCTGAAAGCTTTTTTCCTGGAAAAGAGAGTTTAAAAGCTGTGCTGTTATATTTCTAGCTGAAAACTGTTATTCGAAAGCTGTTTTCCTGAAAAAGAGAGTTTAAAAAGATTATCTATGGTGTATATTTAATGAATTCACATTAGTTTTCTTATGAGTTTTTTGTTAATTTTTTTTGCAGATATAGACCCAACTTTTATCAATATACAAACAAGCAACGTGCTACAACATGGAAGTTTTGTCCGCTATGAAATTTTTTTTTGTTTCCCTTCTTGGGAGCTTCCCATTAGTGTCTTTCGACCATGTAAAATTTTATTTGAATTGTGGTGGAGTCTGGTAATACAGCAATTGGACAGAGTATGCAAATTTCCAATAAATGTACAAATGTACAAAATATCCATTACAAATTTCTGTTTGGTTACATTTATTTCACAAACTGGGATAGCCCAACCATCAATTTCGCATTACAAGCATGAGAAACCTTCAAAATGTCTAACATAGTAACAAGAATCAGAACTATTACTTTGTGAAAATTACAACTGAACTTCTTACAAATCCCAAAAAAAAAAAAAATCCAATCCATCAGTGTCCATCATATGCCACTAGCAGCATCAGAACTCATCATAGGATGGTAATTGTACAATCTATCAATATTTTACATATTGAAAGTGACAGAAAAAATTTCGTACCCCAAAGCACACATTACATAAGACCATCAGCAGCCATCACATCCTTTACAAGTATCAGAAGCAAACACCAGAAGCCATCAGTTGCTGATAATCTCTCACCATGTTAGCCATCAATGCTGATCACAGAATTGTACTGGTTTGTGTACACAGTATGGAAATTACAACCCAGTTAAACTGAAACCTTCCTCAAAGAATACAACATTCAGTTAAACTGCAACCTTCATCAAAGAATACAAGCCAGTTAAACTGAAACCTTCATCAAAGAATACAGTTCCAGTTCAACTGAAACCTTTCTCAATGAATCAAAACCCAGTTAAACTGATTTGTGTAAACAGCATGGAAATTAGATCACAGCTTTATACTGGTTTGTATACATAGCATGGAAATTAGAACCCAGTTCTACTGAAACCTTCATCAAAGAGTACAACTCAGTTAAACTGAAACCTTCATCAAAGAATACAAGCCAGTTAAACTGATACCTTCATCAAATAATACAATTCCAGTTCAACTGAAACCTTTCTCAAAGAATCAAAACCCAGTTAAACTGATTTGTGTAAACAGCATGGAAATTAGATCACAGCTTTATACTGGTTTGTATACACAGCATGGAAATTAGAACCCAGTTCTACTGAAACCTTCATCAAAGAGTACAACTCAGTTAAACTGAAACCTTCATCAAAGAATACAAGCCAGTTAATCTGATACCTTCATCAAATAATACAGTTCCAGTTCAACTGAAACCTTTCTCAAAGAATCAAAACCCAGTTAAACTGATTTGTGTAAACAGCATGGAAATTAGATCACAGAATTATACTGGTTTGTATACACAGCATGGAAATTAGAACCCAGTTCTACTGAAACCTTCATCAAAGAGTACAACTCAGTTAAACTGAAACCTTCATCAAAGAATACAAGCCAGTTAAACTGATACCTTCATCAAATAATACAGTTCCAGTTCAACTGAAACCTTTCTCAAAGAATCAAAACCCAGTTAAACTGATTTGTGTAAACAGCATGGAAATTAGATCACAGAATTATACTGGTTTGTATACACAGCATGGAAATTAGAACCTAGTTCTACTGAAACCTTCATCAAAGAGTACAAGCCAGTTAAACTGAGACCTTCATCAAAGAATACAAGCCAGTTAAACTCAAACCTTCATCAAAGAATACAACCCACTTCATATCTGAAACCTTTCTCAAAGAATACAACCCAGTTAAACTGATTTGTGTAAACAACATGGAATGAAAATCACAGCAGTGTACTGGTTTGTGTACACAACATGGAAATTAGAACCCAGTTCAACTGAAACCTTCATCAAATAGTACAACACAGTTAAACTGAAACCTTCATCAAACAATATATGCCAGTTAAACTGAAACCTTCATCAAAGAATACGTTTGCTTACGTTTTCCAAACGGCATCTTTTCTCAAAAGATGATTTGAGCTGTTTTCCCCTTTTGGCCACTTCCCCTTATTCCATCCCCATTTTACTGTCGGAAAAAAAACCCTATCACCGTCTTCTCCTCTCCCATCACCCATACTCATCATCTCTCTCTTCAAAATAACCATGATGTTACCAACATATTGGAGGTGATAATCTCCTACCATTTAGGGCATCAATACTGATCACCTCATTTTACTGGTTTGTGTGCACAGCATGGAAACTACAACCCAATTATTATCTTCTTTTAAGACAAACAACAATAATTACTCCAAAGAGTATTATAGGATCAGAATAAAGCATCATCACTATCAAATTTTGAAAGTGTAGTATCCATTACAAAATTCATCATATCCATTGTTTGCCTTACTTATCAAATTCCAACATATTCTGATGTCTACCTCAAAATTGGTGCGACTACTTCTTTCTTTGAGGAAGGTTGCAGTTTAACTGGGTTGTAATTTCCATACTGTGTACACAAACCAGCACAATAATGTGATCAGTATTGATGCCCACCATGGTGGGAGATTATCACCTACTATATATTAGTAACAAAATGGTTATTTTGAAACCATTGTACTAGTTATTTTGAGACCATGAGAGATAATCCTAACTGGGTTGTATTCTTTGAAACTTTATTTTCAGTTTTTATATTAGTAACAACATGCTTATTTTGAAAGTTGCCAATACTCCAAATATAACAAAACAACTGCTGTAGGTTCAGGACAACATCAACAAGGTTGTCATTATCCCAAATAAGAACTGTAGGATCAGAATATAGCGTCATCATATCCATAATGGTAAATTCTAGTAGTCAATCACAAAGGTGTCACCGAAGGTGTTATATCCCATCATAATTTGAATTCCAAAGGTGTTATATCATATATATGAGTATCAATGATAACCATGTTGAAAGTTGTCAGACACTCCAAATGTAAGATAACATGTGTAGGTCCAGAACAACGAAGCAACAAGGTTGTCATTATCCAAAATAATAGCTGCAGGATCAGAATATAATATCGTCATATCCATATTTTGAATACTAGTAATCAATTACGAAAGCCTCACAAATAGATGTTATATAGGATCAGAATATATCATCATCATATCCGTACATTTATCATTCTAGTAATCAATCACAAAAGCCTCAACAATAGTGTCAGATAGGATCAGAATATATCTTCATCATTTCCATATTTTGAATTCTAGTAATCAATCAGAAAGGTATCACAAATTAAATGATATAGGATCAGAATATAACATCATCATATCCATGTTTTGAATACTATTAATCAATCACAAAATTCCCCCAAATAATGTTATATAGGATCAGAATAAATCATCATCACATCCCTAATTGGCCGTATCCTCAAAACATATTGTCATAGAACAATTGTTCAAGCAAATCATCATGATTAGTGTAGAGCTGCAATTTTTAAAATTGCCATGCCAGCTACTACTAATGTCTTGTACCCACCCCATCCATCACCCACAGTTGAATACATCATTCATTAAGTCAGTATAATGAGAATATAAGATCATTAGATTGTTGTCTTCTAACCTAACAAATTATAATATATTCTGTATCAGAATATACCATATCCATCATTTCCAGAAACTCAGTAACACACGCTAGCCCCCCAACCTGCATGCATACAAATATCATCATCATATATCGCCTGCTTAATACAATAACATACATGATCATCAAATAGATGGGCTACAAATGAAAGAAAATAATTTACAACCATATATTACAAGAACAGAAAGTAACCACGAATAAGTACATGCTTATGCTTACATCAATGTCTGGCATTCCACATTGCCATGGCTATTTGATCTCGTTTATTATTCATGCGATTCAACTGAGAAGATGACATATCCAACGGCTGAGATGTGGAAGCATTATCTTCATTGTGTAGGTGATTATTTTGTTCTTCTTCTATGTCTGAAAACAATGAATCATCGGCAGAATACTTACGTATAAAATTATGGACTGCACAACATGCAGTTACCATCATAACTTGTTTTGTGTAGAAGTAATTGGGCATAGACTTGAATATGGCAAACCTTTTTTTGAATACACCAAAGGTTCGCTCTATTACATTTCGTAGCCTAGCATGCTGTTTGTTGAAGAGTTGCTTATATTAGGTGGGTGCATGGTTAGGACCATGGAAATCCTGCAAATGATATGGCTGTCCACGGTAGGGAGCTAAAAACCCTGGCATGTTTGTATACCCACAGTCTACTAAGTAGTACTTATCTTCATGCGGGATTGGCAACAAATTTTTTGTTATTGCACTATGTATTACGCGGGAGTCATTAGCGCTTCCTTCCCAACCCGCATAAACAAAAGTGAAATTCATATCAAAATCACAAATTACCAACACATTTTGACATATGTCACCTTTTCGACCACGACAACTGTTTTGTCGACTGGCGGGTACGGTAGCAGGTATTAAAGTACCATCCGCAGCACCAATTGCTCCCTACATTATTGAGGTAGAAAGCTACTACTTTATTGAACACATTTGAATCATTAGAATAAACGGTTTTAAACATGAAATGCACAAATTACCTTAAACCATGGATAGAAATCTGGGGAACCCCTGATCTTATCATGTACATGTTCCGGGTCTGGGTGTTTAATAAGAACTGCTGATGCTCTTACCAAACCAAACAACACATCAGTGAAATGTCTATCAATTGTTTCCAACGAATGATCAAACCGACCACAGGCAAGCCTCATCCTAGTACTATGAGCGACAATGAACAAAAAAATAGCAACACTTTCATAATGTGATATACGCCTTCTTTGTATGTCCTCGGGCGTTTCCCGAAGATAATTGTTATTTATTATAAATTGGTACAAAGCCATAAAACAGTCCTTATTCATGCGAAACACCCAAAAGAATTTGGCATCTGGACCGTCTAAGAGTTCTTGTAGGTATTCACGTCCTGATAGTTTGGACGTTGAGTTGGGACTTTTACTATTATAAAACTGTTCCATCTGTTGAAGAAAGAACAAGTCCTCAAGATCGGATTCATCAGAACTTGACGACGAATTGCTTGAAGAGTCCATCAGTATGGTGGCAAGTGCAGTAGTGCAGTACACTGTAACAATTAGATTACATTTGCATAAAGAATACTTCTAATTTTAAATACTCTACGACCATAATGGATGTCATATTAATAATAACAGCTACCCATAGAATTGAAACATAAGTAGTGATAACAAACAGTCCAAATGTAGGAAAACGAGTGCAGATGAAATTAAAACCGTCATCATATTATCGAAGCCCACCATTCTGCCATTGCATATAATCACCCAACTAATAGTACAGAAAAATGTCAAAAAACTGATACATTTAAATAATACATAATGAAGGTTCTACGTTATGGAATTTAATAAATTACATTTATTTTTTCGAAAGTCTCTCTAACCACCCTACTCTCCACTCCGGTTTCATTACCATAAAGGTTTTACGCCAATTTGGGTCATGAGTTATGTTCTCCAGTGCCAAATCAATCATAACATTATCAAGCCCATCCAAACCATTCAGTACTAACATGGCATTCTTAATGGAGTACTGATCGTCTGGGGCGGAGCGATCAACCATGTTGGCCTTCTTCTTATAGTATTCAGCTTTAGCAATGGACTTTTCTGCGTTGGCAGAAACAGCAACATCCATTCTTGAGCTTTTTGTTGCTCGGCCACTGGACCCACCACTAGAGCGTCTCTTACGAGACCCCGACCCCGTAAACATTGGCTCGTAATCATCATCATCATCCAAATTTACATGCGGTGCATTGGGGGAGTGGGGTGGGCGAACTCAAACATGACCCTATGTTCCTCGTCGAGGTCATACACCCTTTGGGATGAAGCCCTAGATAGCAGACCCTCGGCGGTAGAATCAGCAAAAATTTTGGTCAACACATCATAGTTGGCCAAACCCTTCGATTTAAATTCAGAAGCTTTAGGGTGTGCCTATTAATAAGTTATTGTGTTGTTAGTTTACAACTATAAAAGTAAATAAAAATTATATTACGATCATAATCCCACATTAGCATAAAAAAATATTTAAGATGAGAACCTTGACTTATGACTTCCAAACTTCGGGATCGCATGTCACTGTCTGATTCTCATCATCCCAACCCATACCGCTTTGATTCTTCAAATCATGAAAGGCTCTCCACTGCATCTTAAGTCGTCCATATTTTTCTTTTATTTGTCTAAGAGTGTATGAACGATTACATTGTTGGTTCAATAAAGTCATCAATTGAGTCCATTGCCTCGCATCGAATTTTGCACTTTTCAAACTATTCCGATCAACCTCGGCCTCCATCAACTCAATAAATGTACGCACATTATTTGCTGACCAAAGCCCAAAATCACTGTCCATATCAATCTCCTTTCCCTTAACGATCAGTAATAAATAACAGTCATTATTTTGGTGAGCATAAACAGTATACAGTTATAATTTGAAGTTACTAGAGAAATTGTAGATGATGTGTACTATCCATATACAAATCAGTACTCAAGATCAGCACTCAAGATCTCCGAATCAGTATTCAAAATCTCCATAAACAGATCAGTACCCAAGATTTCGAAATCACAGCAAACCCCCAAAAAAAAAAAAAAATCCGACCCTCAATTCTTCACTACGTGCGTTAAATTAACCCTAAAAAAGGGATTTTTTTATGAAGCAAGTGTCCAAATATAGACCAATTACCATAACAGTATAAAAAAATTGGGCAAAGATATGAAACATACCCTGGATTCCTGCTTACCAAACCTGAAGAAGTTGTCTCCGACGGATTCCCTCGACCGGCGTCGGATTCGTGAGCTACGATTTCGAAGACACCTTCTAGCAAAAGCAGATCTGGTCTCGCAGACCATGAATCGAGCTCCGTGCAGGGTGAGGAGGGGCCCGAAGAGAGCAACGAATGAGGGTGCGGGGTGAGAAGGGGTGAAAGAGGGCGTTAGGGTTTTCCAGATCTGCCGATTTGATCTAATAGATTTCAGATCTAACGTGGTCAGCGAAGAAAGAGGATGGGGGAAAGCAACGATAGAGGAAGGGTGGCGAAGAGGGTGGAGAGAGAGGTGACGACCGGGGAGTGACGAGAGGGGAGAAGCTGGGGTTAGGGTTTTTTTTTTCGACAGATGGGGATGGAAGATGGGGGGAAGCGGCCAAAAGTAACGAAAACAGCTGAAAGCATCTTTTGAGAAAAGATGCGGTTCTCAAAAGTAAACCAAACGCGTTTTGAGAAAAATATTTTCTCAAAATATTTCCTAAACAGCTTACCAAACGCACTCTTAGTGTTGGTGGGCTAGTCTGTGCCACGTCAGCAGCAGCCGCTATTCTCAATAGAAGTCTCTTCATTTTTGAAGCCACTAATGAGAATAACGACCTATGTTTTAAAAAATTTTGAATTTTTTTTTGTTGTCGCGATTCCCCCTAGCGATATTAATATATATGAGTTCGCTGATGGGATTAGCGACCTCAAATAAATGTATTGAGACACATAGCGATTTCTAGAGAGTTTTTGTTCTCTTTGGAAAAAAAAAATTAAAACATTGGTCGCTATTGGGAATAGTGCCATTAGTATATATGTGGTCGCTAATGGGATTAGCGACTTTTAATGAACTAAGGTCGCTATTCCCAATAGCGACCTCAGTTTTAATTTTTTTTCAAAGAAAGAAAAAGCTCTCTAGAAATTGCTAAGTGTCTCAATACATTAATTTGAGGTCGCTAATGATTAGCAATCTCATATATACTAAGTTCGTTATTCCCAATAGCGACCACAGTTTTTTTAAAAAAAAATTCCGAAGAGAACAAAAACTCTTTAGAAACCGCTAAGTGTCTCAATATATTCATTTGAGGTCGCTAATCACATCAGCGACCACATATATACTAAGATCGCTAGTGGGAATAGCGACAACAAACAAAAAAAACAAAAAAAAAATAAAACATAGGCCACTATTCCCATTAGCGACCTTGAAAATGAAGATACCGCTATTGGGAATAGCGGCCGCTGCTGATGTGGCACAGAGTAGCCCACGAGCGCTAATAGTTTGGAAACTGACCCTTAAACTCAAACATTTTCAAAAAGTGGCCTATGACGGCAAAAAACTCAAGACTTAGGATCTGTTTGGTTCAGGGGACGGGAGGGGAGGGGAGGGAAGGGGAGGAAAAGGGATGGGAGGGATTTAATGAAAACTCTGTTTGGTTCAAAGGAGGGGAGGGGAGGGAAAATAATAATTTTCTTGTTTGGTTCACAATGAGAGGGAATGGATTTTATAATAAAATTACTTTTATACCCTTTTGCATATAATAAGAAATTCATACAACCACTTCATACAATAAGAATTGAAACAATAACGAATTAGAGAAATTTTATACAAGCATTATCTTTTCTCTTTAGAATATATACAAGCAAATTATGCAAGCATAAAGGACTTATTCTTCCTTGTGAGGTTAGCACATAGCAACAGTTGTCAATTTGCAACTTGCTACTCAAACAATGCTTTTGGTTCAAATGAATTGTCACACTAACTAACATGCTCTCACACTAATTAACTCAACACATTACAGAAATACAAGTCATGAGTTGATTTCATAAAAGGAAAAAATGTTACACAGTGTTAACTGGAAAGCAATTTATGGTCAAATTATGCATGTACACCAAATATTTAGAGATGTCATTCTGTCAACTGTATGGCAGTGAAACCAAAATTGAACAGGTATAAAAATCCAAAAACTTAGGACTCCATAAATAAAATGCTCAAAAAGCACTGAACGCGGTCGTTATTGAACTACATTGAATCAAAAAGAAAATAAGAATCACAATGTTCTAGTCTCAGGTGTTTGAATGAACTGAAAGAATGAACTGAACAAGGAGAATGCCATCACAGGTGTATGAAGAATGAAGAACCTATACACTACCAGGATAGGGAGAAAGAGAGAGCGGGAGAGAAACAGTCGGTAGGGAGAAAGAGAGAGATTTTTTATTAGATTAGGATTTAGATTTTAAAGGGCAATTTAGTCTAGCCACTTTAAAAAATAAGCTCTATTTTCTCTTTCCTCCAAATCCCCCCACTTTTGGAGGGGAGCCAAAATTGGCTCAGGAGGGGTGTTGCACCCCCCCATTTCCCTCCCCTCCCCTCCTAAAAATTGAACCAAACAAGAAAAGTAATAAAAAACCCCTTCCCTCCCCTCCCCTTCCCTCCATTCCCCTCCAACCAAACAGACCCTTAGAGCATCCACAGTCGTTTTTCTCATATGCTATAAAATGGCAGCTACAGTAATAGCAAATATAATCGATCGCTGCAGTCGTCGTTTGCTATATTGTTTCTCATTTTTTAGAGCGACGGTATATGATATACCGTCTCATCGTTCCAAATAAATTAAAAAAAGTTAATTACTTATTAACTATTAAACTATATTAATTAACTAAATTAAATATTATAATAATAACTAAACCTAATTAATATACTAACTAAACCTAATAACTACTCCTAATTATACCCAATCAGCATTAATGGGACACTGTGGATGCTTTTTCATGGACAGGGTATCATACCCCGTCCGGGGTATGTATCCCCGTCCCACTATTTTGTTTTTTTTTTTTGTTTTTTTTTTCAAATCACCCAATCCTGGTCGTTCATTTATTTTTTTTAAAAAAAAAACATATTAAAAAAAAAGGAGAGACGAGGTTTGATACCCCGGCCGGGGTATCATTCCCCGTCTGAGGGATTACTAAAAAAAAATCATTTTTTATTTGGAGAGACAGGGTATCATACCCCGTCCGGGGTATGTATCCCCGTCCGACCTATTTTAAAAAAAAATTGAAAATTATTGAGATGGGATATGATCTTCCGTATGAATTGATTAAAAAATTATTAAATCGGAGAGACGGGGTATCATACCCCGTCCTTTATAATTTGAGAAAGTTCATTTCGTTTCTGATATTTGAGAAATGAGAATAGAACGTTTGCCAAAAAATGGGAAAATGATAAACGATTGCAGCGCATCGTTTGCTATAATATGGCAAAATGGGAGATATAGAAAACGACTGTGGATGCTCTTAGGGGACTTTGTTACAACAAGGGTGTTGGGTCTTAACATGTCGGGTCCAAACTTAATTTTGTTTTCGGATTTGGATTTGGGCTTTTACTTTATGGCACAAAGCCCGTCGATGCGAGCGAGAGTCATGTTAAAGTATGAGAGTCAAGGTCCAAAACATTGTTTTTTTTCTTTTTCTGAATAGCTCCGAGGGTTTCTGATCAATCTCGTGATTGGATTGGCAGGGTTTCGTCTGCGAGGGTTTCTGATCGGGATCTAGAGTTTCTTGTGTTCTGGGAGCGGTATCTCATCTCGACCTCACGTTTGCGAGATTAGTGTGATTGTGTGCCTGGGTTGGGGATGCGATTGGATCGGGATCTCAGCATAATGGTGATTTGAAGGAACTTACAGTTGAAAGAAGAGAGGAATTATGGGAGAAATTGGATTGATTTTTATTAATATCTCAAATCTATTACAAAGTCGCTACTTATAGGCAGTGGAAGAGGGCGGTTATGCTACAGAACAAACAGTGAAAAAGCACGTACAACGTGCATACAAGCCTTCCGACCACGATCCCATTTAAAGAAATGTGCATATTACATGTAAAAATCATGTACAAACTTCTAAACTGATACTGCAGCTGATAAGCTATACTCCGAGCATCTTAGGCACTCCGATCATGGAAAACTACTTCGTCAACCTTCCTCAGTTGTCCCTGACAACTCCTTCCCCCTTAAAAATGAACTTGCCCCAAGTTCGAAGGTAGGAAACTTGATATGGAGATCATCGATATCCACCCGGGTTGCGTAGTTGACATCTGCATTTTTCCCACTTGATAAGTAACTGAATGCCTACTCTGTTATTCTTTTTGAACACTCTTCTATCCAATATAGCTTCTGGTTCCTCTTGCTTGCTATCATCCACTCACCAAGAAGGAAATTCAGACAAGTTCTTAGGTAGGTGATCACCGTAGCATTTCTTTAACTTGGAAACAGTGAAAACAAGATGTATCATAGCTCCTGTAGGTAACTCCAACCTATATGTGATGGAGCCCACCTTCTCAATCACCATGTAAGGAACAAAAAAAATCGGAGATAGTTCTAAGGAGTAGAATTTCTAACTGAGACTTGTTTGTAGAGTTGCAGTTTGAGTAGTACTAAGTCACCCACTGAAAACTCCCTTTCGGTGCGCTTCTTGTCAGCATATTGCTTCATTAAACCTTGCGTTATGGCTATATTATCTTTTAACAATTTCAAAATACTATCTCTAGTCGTTAATTCCTCTTCAACTGAAGGCATATTTGAAGTTCCTCGGATATAGTGCAGCAGTGAAGGAGGAGGTCTTCCATAAACACATTCAAATGGTGTAAGCCTCGTTGACACATGCCAATTTGTATTGAACCAGAACTCTGTCCACGACAGCCAATTAAACCATTCTGCAGGTTTTTGGCCACAAAAACAACGCAAATACAACTCCATGCTTTGTTTACTATCTCCGTCTGGCCATCGCTCTGCGGATGATAGGTTGTTGAGTGGTTGAGTTTGCATTGTTGTAGGGTGAAGAACTCCTTCCAAAATTGCTGACAAAGATGGGATCTCTATCATTCACAATGCTTCTTGGCATGCCATGTAGCTTGTAGATGTGATCAATGAACACATGCACAACTGATTGGGCTGTATAGGGGTGTGAGATCCCTATAAAATGTGCATACTTCATCAAACTATCAACTAGCACCATGACCACACTTTTACCACTACTTTTGGGCAATCCTTCTATAAAGTCCATCGATATATCCTCCCATATCATATCAGGAATTGGTAGAGGATGCAGTAACCCTGCAGGGTGCAAAGTTGCGTGCTTATTTTGTTGACTAACCAAGCACTCTTTGATCATAGTCTTAACATACATGTTGATTCCTTCCCAAGTAAATGACCTGTAGATTCTTTGTAGGGTTTTGTGAAACCTAGAATGCCCCCCTAAGCTTGAAGAGTGGTGATCAAAGAATATCAATCTTCTCACATTTGTTGAAGGGCTAATCAGAACTTTCCATTTATAATACCAAACACCTACTAGCTGCTTGTATTGATCCTGATCAAGCTGACCTTTATGTAGTTTTCTTATAATGCAGTGAAGTAAGGGTCTTGCAACACCATAAGTTTCACCTCCTCTAGCCATTGGGGAACCAAGAAGGTAATTTCAAAGCAAGAATCCTACTCTCCTTCCCTTCGAGATAGGCCATCGGCAGCTGTATTGTCTACACCTCTCTTATACTCAACCGAGAAATAACCCAACAATTTCCATAGTCATTTCTCTTGAACCTCCATATTAATCCTTTGATCTATAATATATATCTAATAGTCTTCTAATCTGTTCGTATGATGAAAGAATTTACCAAAAGGTAATGTCTCCATTGTTTTACTACTTGTGAAATCGCAAAAACTTCTTTCTCGTATGTGGATAGAACCAAGAGGTTTCCTTTTAATCCCTTACTCATATAAGCCACTGGGTGAGATTCCTGCATGAAAACAACTCCAATTCTAGCTTGTGAAGCATTTTAGTCTCCACCACAAAGGGTTTTGAAAAATCAGGGGTTTTTAAGACTGGAGTAGTAGTCAATGCTTTCTAAAGTGCAGTAAAAGCTAAAAGTTGCCAATGCAGACCACGTGAAGGAGTTTTTCTTCAACAACTGCGTGAGAGGGGCTACAATCCCACCATAATTCTTCACAAATATTCTATAGTAGCATGTATCTTACTCGAATCCACTCAAATGCCCTGAGTTCCTTCACTATTTGACGTTGATGCCAATTCTCTACAGTTTGTATCTTACTCAAATTCACTGAAATGTCTTCTTCACTAATTATATGACCCAAATATCCCCCTAAATTTTGCCCGAATGTACATTTATTGATCTTTTCTACCAGTTGGTTCTATTTCAAGACTGCCAAGGTGTTGGATAGATGAATGGGATGGCTCTCCAATGATGGACTGTAAACCAAGATGTCATCAAAGAAGACAAGTACAAATTTTCTGAGATACTCCTTAAAAATTTCATTCATCAAAGCATCGGAAAGTGGCTGGTGCATTTGTAAGTCCAAAGGGCATAACTAGAAGTTCAAAGTGCCCATGGTGAGTGCGAAAAGCAGTTTTAGATACATCAGACTCCTTCACTCTTATTTGGTGATACCCTGACCTTAGGTCAATTTTAGAGAAATATTTAGCCCTATTTAACTCATCTTGAAGTTCATCAATGATAGGTATAGGGAATTTGACTTTAATAGTTTGGTGATTAAGGGCACTGTAATCGACACATAAACACCAACTGCCATCACTTTTCTTCACTAAAATCACCGGTGATACATAAGGACTGCAGCTTGGCCTGAAGAAACTAGATGACAACATCTCCTCAACTTGTTTTTCAGTCTCATTCTTGTGGTAATGAGAATTTTTAATGTAACATTCCACAAAATTGAGTTACTACAATTTTGCAACGCACATGTTACATACTTATGCTTTGTACTGTTACGGAAAGTATCGGTAACATATTTTAAAATAAATATTTTCTACGTATTTGGTATTTTGATTCTTTTTTTTTTTGATGGGAAAGTCTAGGCCCGAACCGTATTTTGATTCTTATATATATATATATATATATATATATTATTCTCTCAAATTCGATTATGTATTTGAATTTAAATTTTTACTCAAATATTGAATATTCTATTTTTACGTACATTGCACGTGCTTCCAATACACGTGTCGATTACGTATATTTTCCGTTACGTGAAATATCCGCAACGTTTTTTTTCTACGTATTTTGTATTTTGATTGTTTTTCGTTCTCTCAAATTTATTTTGTATTGATACGTGCATTGCACGTAAATTTTATGCACATTTTATTTCTAAATTTTTTTTTAGTCATGAAAATTTTCTTCTCATTTTTTAAAGTCAAATTTTTTGATTTGTTTTAATTAAATCCATTAGGCCTAAATCCACCTTTTAAGCCCACTAAAAATTAATTACAAATTCTAAAGCCCATGATTATTTCTACATTTAAATGTATATTTAAAATCTAGTTAGACTAGTACACTTGTCATGTGTAACATACACCTACATCTAATTTAATAAACAAATAATAAATTGTATGAAAAGAGTGTGCACACATAGGGTGAACGTGCACGTGTTTTGTGCACATTTGTGGTTGGCCGGCCTTACTTGAGAGAGAGGAGTGAGTGGGGTTGTGTGTGAGAAAGTTCGGAGTTATTTTTGGTAGTGGGAGTCATCTCAGCCACACAATATTCATATAAATAGCCACCTCCTCTACCATGAACAACACAGCAAACTCTATACAAAAATTAAAAGAGAAGAGAAGAATTAGATTTTAATTATGCTTAAGGAGGAGAAGGCCATACTTGTGTTGGAGTTTTGGAGCATTTTTCTAGGAGTTCTACTTACTTTTTGCATCAAGACTGATATGAGTTTTCTTGTTACCTTCTAATTTAGTAGAATTTGTGCATACTTAATATTTTTACATGAGTAGTTGCTATTTTAGTTGGTGTGTTGATTGTAGAAACTATCTAGAATGTAGATTGTACATTATTAGTATAATTATTGTGTGATTTTGTGTAGATAGTTTTGTGTTCCAATTTGATTACCAATATTCATGTTAGTAAGAATGTGGGAGTAGGAACTAGTGGGTCATATGAATGGAAATTTCTAATCTTCTAAATTGGTACATGCTAGAAAAAAAATCATGTATTGTAGGTGAAGAAAATCCTAGTAATTCTAGTTTGGTGAAAATTTTATGAAAAGAAACTCATTGGTATTAATTTGCATTATATGCATTATATTAGTGTAGATTTTCCCAAAATATAATTAGATGAGGAATAATAGTTTATTCAATTCAAAATTTTAGAAGTATTAGTAGATTAATACAAAATTTTGGGGAGAAATTTCCTTATATTGTTAAAATAAAAATTTTATAAGATTAATCTCGTACTAATACTCAGATTATTGAGGAAAGTGAAATCTGGAAGTAATCAAAATATTAATACAAAGCAAATTAGAAATCAACAAATTTTGTTAAAAGAAATTTGGAAACAAAGAATTGAAAGAAAAGAATTTCAACCCATATATATTCAGAGAACGAGCATGGGAATATTGGGTTTCGGCGGGGGTTTAGAGCGCTGTGAACAGTGCTTGGCTTTGCGGGTTCGAGACTTGGGAGACTCTGTTTCTTTTTCAAAATTTGTTTTTTTGTGATAAACAGTAGACAAAGCATTTAAGAAACAGAAGGAGTTTTCCTTCACAACAGTGAACTGGCTTGTTGGTTGGGCATGTGGTTGGCTTTGTTGGTCTTGGGTTTGATCCTAGCCATACACATTTTCCCTTTTATTTATTTTAAAGGGGTTTTCATGTTATAAAATTTGGAGGAAAAATATGATAATATTCTAGAAATCATTAGAAACTTTAGAATTAATTCCACATTATTTTTAAGATATATTTTTATTTATTTTAAAGGGGTTTTCATGTTATAAAATTTTGAGAAAAATGTGATAATATTCTAGAAATCTTTAGAAACTAGAAATAATTCCACATTATTTTTCAGATATATTTTTGGGGATTAGAGGTGATATTCACATTAAATAATGTCTTAGAGGAACTTTGAATTCAAATTTAAAAGGAGATTGTGCATGATTAAAGAGAATTAAAAGTAGAATACAAATTTAGACTCATCTTGTAAAATTTCATGGATATTAATCCATTGAATTAAGCAAATGATTGAAATGGATTATAATGGAATAAAAATATAATTTTGGGATTGAAGTACGAAATTTCTAGTCGTTTTAATCTTTAAAAAATTTGCCTTTGGAATATAGAAATGTACGACATGGTTCTATTAACTAAAAAGGCATTGAACATTGGTAAGTAAATAGTTTGGGGTTGTTTACAAGGATTTTATTGATTCAATCGTCATTGAATGTTGAAGTTGGCCGGTTCATGATTTTCATGAACACAGAGAAATTAAATTAAAGAAGAAATTATGAATAATGAATGAGTTATCCATGACGAGGTTAGATGTAATCTATGTGGTCTCTTTTGAGACAATTGTTTGTTCTGGAGTGAGCGAGGCCCAGAATATCGGCAGTTGAGATATATGGAATTTGAGAAGTAACCAGTGTGGGTTGATTTTCTCTTGAGGAGTAGCCAGTGTAGGCTAACTTTCTCGGTGTTTTGTTCAAGTCCGATGGGTAAGCAAACTCTAGGTCTTAATAATTAAACCTAAGGACAGGCACTAGAAAAAGGAGATGTGATGAAGTTTGAGAAAACGTGCGTGGGATGGCTCTATATAGTCGGGCGGATGTATTCCGGGACTGAGCTCAACATGGTCGGGCGGATGTATTCTGGGACAATGGTTACAGTCGGGCGGATGTATTCCGGGACTGCGGTTATGAGAGATGAGTCTCAATTGTTTTTGGGACTATGAATAATCGGGCGGATGTACTTCGGGATTATGTATAGTAGGGTGGAAGGGAGACGAGTCTCTAGTGTTCTGAGCTAGAGCGATGCTTATGGGATGTTTGCACGATGAAGGTTCTGTATGGTCGGGCGGATGTACTCTGGGATTGGAACCTATACTTGTGGAATGTCTAAATTTTGTTATTGTCACCATCATAGGATTTCATAATGAGGGAATGAAACCTATAATGAAGAGTACAATAAGGGCTTGCCCTCGGACCTATGTAGTATGGGATGCATAGAATCCGAACAAGCATGCATTAGTATCATCGTAGTATACAGTATGCATTAGGCATTAAGTTCATTTCATACACTGACATATTTAGGATAGTCACATTTTCTCTTTCTGCATTCAAGATTGTGATTGTTAAGATAATGAGATCGCAGTATTATAGCAGTTGTATACAACTGACGCAAATGAGATTGCGTCAGTTGTATACAACTGACGTGCCCACAGTTTTTCCAGTTGCAGGATTGGACTTGGCATAGACTTGCAGTCACTATGATGAGTTGTTGTTATAAGAATGAAGAATTTTCATTAGTGTATATCATGTTGTATTCATTTAAACTCCACTGTGTTGATGTAAAGAACATGTTGTAAATAAAAGTTTTAAATTCCTTGTAAATTTGTACGAATTTGAAGTAAAAGATCATGTATTTGCTACGAATTACATGTATTTAAAATTCGGGGCATTACAGTTTATACGGCCTAATGCAAACTGGTTTGGCGCCTTCAATCACTGGAAACTGGTGATCAATGGATCCTTTGGGAGGAAGTGTTATTTGTGCAGCAAATACATTAGAAAAATCTTGAAGAATTTGTTGTATGTCTGCAGTGCCTTCACTGAGTTGAGAAAAATTACTTTGTACTTCTTCATTGATTGAAATTTCTTGCACTTGAATCATGTAGGCCTGACATATGCAATTGCTCATTTTGGCTAACTCATTTGCCTCCATGAATTGTATTTGTGGGTTAACAATTCCCTGTAATCTTTTCACCTCACCTGCAACTTGGAAATCCATACTCATGAAACTAAAATCCATAGTTACGGGGCCAAAAGATCTCAGCCAGTATGCCCCCAACACCATTTGAACAGACCCAGGGATGGAAGCAATAGCTCAGCTTGTAGGTTAACCCCTTGCACCACAAAATTCACATTTGTCACTTTACCCTCACTGTACATACACTGACCATTAGCAACTGTTACTTTGTATATGGGCTCAGTCATCACTTGTAAATTAGCTCTGATAGCTAATTAGGGATCTAGATAATTGTGTGTAGATCCTGTATCTATCAGTTTATTTACCTCCTTCCCATTAATCTTCCATTCAACATGCATGGTTTGGGGATAGACTTGTGTTCCCACAAGAGCATGAAATGAAATTTCAGGAGGGTGACTAGCTAGTAGAGGATTTTGTATGGACATAGGAGGTGGAGATTATTCGGCTTCAACAACTTCATGTGTTACGTATTCTTCATCTTCGTCTTCCAATCCCTCAAGGAAATAAAACTTTTGAGTCTTACAATGATGGCCTTGGGTGTACTTCTCGCTGCAATTGAAACATAACCCCTTGGCCTTTCTTTCCCTCATCTCTTGAATGTTCAATCTCCAAGGAAAAAAATCGGTGAGGGAGTTTAATTCTTGAGCTCTTGCAGGTTGCACAAATGTTGGTACAATGGGTGTTTGTTCCTTTGGGATATAAGGGGATCTAAAATTCTTTTTTTAAACATGCAAACTTCTCCTCGTACCCCCTAGCTAGTCCAGTAGCTTCATTCACGTTTTTGGGCCTCTGAGATTTAACATCCCAACGGATTTTATCTCTTAATCCACTAATGAATGTGCTCAAAAAATGAGACTTTGACCAATCATCTACAATGTTTGATAATCGATCGAACTCTTGTATGTAAGCCTTGAGATTAACTCTCTACTGCAATTTGGAGAGAATGCCCCCATAGTCTTGAAAAATGGTAGGTCCAAACCTTGTGATCAGTTCTTCCAGGAATGAAGACCAAGAAATTTCGCGTGAGCGAGGCTTAAAATGCCTTCGATACCATTGAGCCGACTTTCCCCTCAAATTGAGCGAAGCATACTTGAGTTTTTGTGCATCAAGAATTTCATAAAATTCTAAAGAATTGCTCTACCTCACATATCCACTTTGTGGGATCGTCATCATAAAAGATTGGGAACTCCATCTTAAATGGAGATCTAAACAAATTCCCCCCATCATTACCACTCTTAGTACTAATAGAGTAGGGATTATGATTGGTTACCTCTCCGGTTGGAGCCTGTACTGGAATGTTCGGTGTGTTAGGGAGTAGTGGGTGTGCGTGTGGTGGTGGTTTCGGGTGCTGCATCATCAGAAACATCGCATCCATCCTTGATGCCATTGCTGCAAACTTATCATTCATTTTAGTCGTCAACACATGAAGACTAGTCAAGATCGTCTCCATCCTTCCCGAAAGGAGCCCACTCTTGAGCTGGACGACAGTCATTTTGCTACTCAAATTAGCCACTTTCGCTTCTATTGCCGTCATGTTTCCCTCGTCACGGCCATCACCGTCGCCGAGCTCCTGCCCTGGTACCAAATTATCAGGGTTGGGGATGCGATTGGATCGGGATCTCGGCATAATGGTGATTTGAAGGAACCTAGGGTTGAGAGAAGAGAGGAATTCGGGGAGAAATCGAGCTGATTTTTATTAATGTCTCAAATCTATTACAAAGTCGCTACTTATAGGCAGTGGAGGAGGGTGGTTAAGCTACAGGACAAACGGTGAAAAAGCACGTGCAACGTGCATACTAGCCATCCCGCCACCAGCCCATTTAAAGAAAAGTGTGTATTACATGTAAAAAACAGGTACAAACGTCTAAATTGATACTGCAGCTGGTACGCTATACTCCGAGCATCTCAGGCACTCCGATCATGGAAAACTACTCCGTCGACCTTCCTTAGGTGTCCCTGACATTGAGATGGTGATTGAGGGTAGCAGAATAAGTGGATCCAGCAATCGTGGTGGTGCTGCAGATACCTGTAGGGCCTTCCCTTCCAAACCTAGGATCCAGGGTTTTTCGGTGGGGTTCTCTTTAGTCCTATTAGAAGGTTCTAAGACTACAATTGATCATAGATATAAGACTGGTCGAATATACCGAAGGGATTTCGACTGAAGATCTCGCATGTTTGGAAAAAGTTTTCATTGAAACTCTATAATTTGATCTAATGAAAGTTGAGGATTTATGCTCACGTTGAAAAAACTTCATGTTTAGTAAATTCTTGGGCAGTAGGTTTGATGTATGTTTTTGTTAGCCATGTACTAGGCCAGAAATGACAACTCAAAGGTGAGTTTGAAGTGATTTCGATGTCAGGTGGACATTACTTATTCAAGTTCAATGGTGAAGAAGATATGAGATCTATCTAGATGGAAGGTCCGTGGGTTATTGTTAGAGCAGTTTTTTTTTTTTTTTGATATACAGGATAGACCTTCAGCTCCAGCCTAGCAAAACACAATTAATTAATAGAAATTCTGTACAGACAAGAATATTTACGAAGCTGTCGTCATCATACAAACACAAGCTAATGAAAAATTAGCTACCGAACGAGATGATCAAGCAGCCAAAACGACCAGACAATGAGCACGACAAAAGACGGAGGAAAATAACGAACAGCAGAGAACCTCCCGCTGTTGCTCCGACCGCCTAACGAAGATTTTGGGGGGGGGGGGGGGAGGAGTACCCCGCCGTCCCTCGAGAGACCAAGCCAGAAACAGAAGAGGGCCACAACAGACAAATCTTCGTCAGTCCAAAGCCGCAACCGCCAAGTCACAGGAATTGGCGACCGCATAGCCTCAAGACATCCAAAACACCTAGAAGGGCAGCAGCACTAGCAGAGCCTCAGGGGAAGGGACGGAACCCCCAACCACAACTAAAGAGCGTTGACGGAAGCCGCCAATCACAACAGAGAAATGAAAAAAAATGGAAGGAATTAAGCCCTTAACGGGAGAGAAAGGTAAAGCAACAACAAGCTACGACATCGATAGGAGCCTAAAGAACATAAACACACATTGCACATAGAAAGAATCAGCCTCCTAGGGGAGGGAAGCCAGAGTGCCACAATCATACAGAGGGGCCCAGAAAGTAAAAGCCACAGCTGGGGGGGGGGGGAGCCAAACCAAAACCACTAATCAACAACACAGAACCCTCATCATCATTACCCGAACAAAAAACCAACAGCTGCAATAGACGGGCTATAGCACAGGAAAACTCCTGCGACAAAGCCAAACCTAGCCCAGGCATAACAATCAAGGCAATAAAGAGAGCATAGAAAAATTGAACGAAGATAGTAAAAAGATACAACCATAAGCAGTGAAAGCCCCTTCTTGGCGGGCACCTCCTACGTCGCAGCCAACCCAACCCAGACATAAAAACAAAGCCAACACAGGGGTCAACAAGAAATAGAACGATAATAGATACAATGAAAAGCAGTAATAGCCCCCACCTGGCGGCCAGACCCCACACCAGGAGGGACCACAAAAATAGACCAACATAATAATCCAACCACAGTGAAGGGAGAACCACAACAGAACAAAATCATCGGAAATATGGGTCACCCTAGCCAGTTGAAACGGCAGACAAGAGGAAACCAAGCCAATCATCCGATAAATACCGAGACTAGCAAAAGGCTAAATCAAAAGTCTGTCATGGTGCAAGGATAGGCAGCAACCACAATAACACCTGGGTCAGATCTGCAAACTGAGAAAGAAAGAAAAGAATCATAAAAGTTAAGCAAAGTAAAGGTAGAAAAGAAAAGGAAAGAAACGAAAGAATCCAGACGGACTAGCCAGTGAGCATAAATGGTTAATAACCTAAATCGAAAAACTAAAGAATACACCACAGCACACAAACTAAACCCCCAGAACATCGGAACCAAGCCATGTTGACTTAAGGTGGTCGAAATGTATTGTGAAAGAAGATCTCAGATGCAACCTCTAGCTTGTACCGATGTAACTTATTAAACTTTTGGCGAGATAAGTTAGAAGACCAGAATTTGGTAAAGAAAAGGAGGTCTTCGACAAGAGTAGAAATGGACTAATCGGTTTTATTAAAGAGACGATTATTCCTTTCAATCCAAATAATCCATGTTAGGGCCATCATAGATAAATCCCACGATTTGCGGGCAGATGGACTGACATTGGAGTCTCTTCAGGAAGACCACCACGAAAAGATGCAACTAGGCCGAGAGTTGACACTCCAAGCATTTAAGCACACTGCCCATAAGGGGGGTAGAACAGAGCATTGTAAGAACAAGTGGTGGGAGTCTTCATGGTGCGTGAGGCTGAACACACAAGACTGACCCAAAGCCAAACTCCTCTTATTGAGGACATCGACCATTAGGAGTTTGTCTTGGATGGTAAGCCACACAAGAATTTTCGCTTTGAGGGGAGCATGGCAGCTCCAGATAGAGTTAGCCGAGGGAGAAGATACTCCGCCGTGATTGAGGAAGGAGTAAAAGGATTTGACAGTAAACACCCCAGAGGCCGTCCATCTCCAAGAAATATCATCATAGGAGTTCCATGAATAAGCCTATAAGTCGGAGAGAAGGCGAGCATAACTAGAAAAAACTGGGGGGGAGTCCTACGAAAAGGAATCGTCCATTCAATATGACTAGACTCCCCTCCCGCATAATCCGACACAGAGGCAAAGGGATTAGTAGTTAGACGGAACAAATCTGGCAAGATCGATGCGATCTTGAAATTACCAAGCCAAAGGTCATTCCTGAAGCTGGTTTTGGAGCCATCATAACAAATTTTGAGAAGACCAATGTGGAACGGAACCACTGCGTTTCACACTCTTTTTCAGAAAGGAGTGTGTTGGGTGGGAAAGGGATCGAGGGGAAAAGTTCCCAGATTTTACGACGTGAATGATATTTTTGAATGATCATGCGGGCCCAAGAGGAGGAATCGTCTTTCAGGATATGCCAGAGCCATTTCCCTAAAAGAGCCAGGTTTTGGTTCCTTAGGTTAAGAACACCAAGACCCCCATCTTTTTTGGATTTACACACCGTCGACCAATTACAAAGGCTCTTTCTAGCTCTATAATTAGCTGAACCAGACCAGAAGAAGTTTCTTCTGATCTTGTCAATCTCCTTAATAACCCAGGATGGTAAGTAGAAGAAGGACATCATATAAAGTGGAAGCGTTGAAAGCTCTGAGTTGAGCGAAATCAGTCTATCCCTACGTGAGAGAAATCTCCTCGACCACGACTTAAGTTTAGCCTCCACCCTATCAATCAAAGGCATCTAGTCTGCCGCATGAAGTTTTCCCCAGCGAAGAGGAATACCGAGATAGTGAATAGGAAAAGTGGCGGCAACACAATTTAAAAATTGGGCAATCTCGGCCTGACAGTTGGTGGGACCACCTAACCAAAGGACAGAAGTCTTACTAAAATTGATAGAAAGCCCCGAAGCTAGTTCAAAAAGATAGAGGAGAAGTTTAAGATTACGCAGGGCTATGCCATTAGGAATGGAGAAAAGGACAGTGTCATCTGCGTATTGGAGATTAAGGACTTCACTGAATCCTTGGAAACCTCCTAGTCCCTCAATGAGATTGGCATTTCAAGCTTTGAAAGGATCCCACTGAAAACATCGGCAACAAGAGCAAATAGCAGAGGGGAAAGTGGGTCTCCTTGGCGCAGACCCCGCTTGCATTTAAACTTATGCCCTTCAGAACCATTAATAAGAATGGAAGAGGTGCCTGCCATGAGGCTAGCTTTAATCCAAGCAATCCATCTGGGCCCGAATCCACAGTGGATGAAGATATTGAAAAGAAACTCCCAATTGACTTTGTCATAAGCTTTTTCAAAATCTAGCTTTAGGAGGATCCCCTCCCTACCGGAATGGTGGCAATCAGAAATGATTTCTTGAGTCGTTGCCACACCATCGAGGATAAATCTATCTTTAATAAAACTCGATTGGGCCACATCAATAAGAGATGGAATGAACAGGTTAAGGCGAGCAGATAGAACTTTCATAATGACTTTAAAAATGGTATTAAGGACACTAATAGGTCTGAAAGCGGTGACCCTATTAGCACCAAGAGCTTTGGGGATTAGCACAATATGAGCATAGTTAATCCGATCGAAGGATAGGACTCCCTGGTGAAGATCGGTGAACATGTTAAACAGATCATCTTTGAGAGGCTCCCAGAACTTTTGGAAGAAAAAGGAAGGAAAGCCATCAGGACCAAGAGCTGAATCGCAATTCAGACCAAAGACCGCAGCTTTGATTTCTTCCATAGTGAACGGTTCATCCAGGCTGGAAAGGTTATGATCTTCCCCACCATAAAGCTGATTCCAGTCCAGGAGAACAGAGAGATTGCCCGAAGTACCAAGAAGGGACTTATAGAAGGAAAGAAAAGCATTGTGGAATTCAGCATCGGTGTTCTCCATGTCATTAACAAAGATGGATGATATCTAATTGCAACGTCTACGATGAGAAGCAAAATTGTGGGAAAATGAAGTATTGGCATCTCCGTCCTTAAGCCATCGAGCCTTCGCCCATTGGGCCCACTTCAAATGGTCGGCTTGAAGCAAGGAAGCATAATCTTGCTTATACTTGATCCGGGAAGCCCTCAGATCCTCGGATATAGGACCTGACTATTCGAGGGAATCAATGGAGTTTATGGAAGAGAGAAGAGAATTTTTGAGATCCTGAGTATGGCTGAATATTTCTTCACGCCATATCCTACAGCCGTGCTTTAGAGCATGTAGATTGAGAAGAATCTGACCAAACCCATAAGATCCAACCACACTAGCCAAGCAGTTGATAATCAGGTTAACAAAAATTTGGTCATCTAACCAAAATTTTTCAAACCGAAATTTTCTAGGGCGAGGAAAAGAGAAATTAGAATCCAATAAGATAGGCACGTCATCTGAACAGGGGTTACGTAAAGCTTTAGCAAACGAATTTTGGAAAAGGCCAGCCCACTGATGGGAAACCAAGAACTGATCAAGCTTAGCCATGGAAGGGACTAATCGCATGTTGGACTAGGTAAATGATCTCCCATTGATCGGGATATCGACTAGAGGGAGCTGACGGATACGATCATTGAAATGAAGGGAGCTATTTAAGGCAGAAGGATTACCGGTCCTTTCGTGGCCAAACCTGGTGACATTAAAGTTGCCACAGAAAAGCCAAAGTCCTTGGATGAGACCAGTAAAGGAATCGAATTCCTTCCAGAACGATTGACGGCGTCCCGCGGTACTCGGAGCGTAAACCGAAACAACTGTCAGTTCACAGTTGAATTCGAACCAATGGAGGGTAGCGACTAGGAAGAACTGTAGCATGTGAACGGAGACTAGTTGGAATAGGGCCTCTTTGAAATAAAAAAGAATGCCTCCTCTCGTATCTATCGAATCTAATGATATCTAATTGGATATCATTGATCCACCAATAGACCGGAGGGTGGAAGGGGAGATGGAGTGAATTTTAGTTTCCACTAATGTGATTAAATCACAATGGGAAGAGGCTATAAGTTGGTAAACAGCATGTTGTTTCTGGGCACTGCCAAGCCCCCTAATGTTCCAGGCCACACCAATCATTAACAGGATTGAACTTCTTCGTCCGCTGAATTTCGAGGTTGCAAATAAGATCCACTTCTTGGGTACGGGAGGAATCTAATAAAAAACCCATGTCTTCTGCCAGCATAAGGAGTTCAGGATTAGATAAAGAATCGAAATGAACTTGGTAGACCGAGCCAAAAGTCGGAAGGGCCTGATTTTGAGGGTCAAGGGGAGGGATTTCTAAGTTCCGCACTTGAACGGCTAGAGAAGCTTTCGAGGAGGTGGATAAGTGAGAATTGTTTTTAGCACGGATCCGAGCGCTAGACCGAATCGAAGGCAGGGAATGCCTATGGGGTTTTTGACTTGAAGGTTAAGGTTCAGAAGCCAAGTCTACACCAAGGGCAGATGGAACTGGTCTAGCCGGGATGGGCTGCCCCGTAACCATCTCGGTAGAATGGAGGTCGGAGGGGTGCAATACAGGAGCGGATCTCATACAAAATCCTAAATTCTCCTGCGGTGCTAATGTATATGAGCTACCCATCTTCGAGTGGTCGGGAGAAAGGGCACAAGAAAATTTAGCAAGATCAATAGAGCTGACAGAACGGGACGGTGGAGAAAAAGTGGAAAGAAGTTGGAAGACCTCCGCTCTCCGATGGGAGTTCGACCAATCACAATGGCGGAGAATAATATTACTAAACACAGAGTCAACCACCGGTTGAAACAGAAAACAGGGATGAATATAAAAAAACAGAGAATCCGAGGGACCATAAGGAAGTCTAACAGTAAAAATAGCTTTAAAACCATTAAAATAAACGAGTACCTTAGCATCAGCCGACTACTCCATGGAAGTAAAGGGATCCCCAGCAACCTTAGGATCAGCCTCAGGTACTTTCGTAGCGGGAAGAAGAGCCACAGCCGAAGATTTAAGGCCACCCAAATCTGACTTGATCTTCCCCGTATTGGCAAAATGAACCGAGCTGACGTACTTATCCCATTCACCTTCGAAGTGTGGATTAATATTCCACACTGGCCATGAAGAGGTCGTGCGGTAGGCACAGGAGAGGCACCAGAAGGGACGCCACCTCCACTTGGCCCAACCACGGAAGGAATAGGGGCAGGGATAGAAACGAAGGCTGGAGAAGTATCAGCTGCCGACAGGGAAGGAGCTGACTGGGTCGACAGAGCGGGATTGATCCAAACAAGGTTAGGGGCCTTGTAAAGGGATCCCGAGGGTTTAAAGTTTTTTATAGTAGGGGGGAGGGATTTTTTGAACGGTTTTTTGTTAGAACCCTTGAATTCGGATGGCTAAGCTACAGCCTTCGCAGCTGATCCAGGAGAGAAAGGAGTGGAGTGGGGAGCAGGTTTGGGAAGAAGGAAGGAAGGTAATGGGGAAGAGGTAGACGATTGCAAAGGAGTTGGAACGGAATCATGGTGAGAAACCCGGATGGGGTATACATACCCCACCCTAAGAGAGTAGTTAATAATCCTGTCAGCGAACCTGGGGCATAAAAATTTGGCCTCGATTTGCAGGCACCCAAAGCTTAAGAAGGAAGGAGACGAAGTGCAGGTGAGCTTACTAATGCATGTAGACATCATAGCAACTAGATTGGGGGAATCACAGAACGGGGGTAGTCTGATGATTGACACCTTAGTAGGCGAAGATAAAAGGGCCGGAGAGGAACTGCCCTTGGAGGCCCACTTGCGGATATTGAGTTGCACCGCACCGATAGAGAAAGGGCTATTAGCCACGAGGTCGAGAAGCACCTTAACCGAAGGACAGTTGATGATGATGTCCCCATTCGAATAGTCCAACTGGCCACTTCATAGGTGTTGCACAGAAAAGCATCTAGAGAAGCATTCGTGATCGAGCCCCCTGAGAAAGACACTGCACCGAAGCTTTCAAGATTGGACAATTTAGCCGATATGTCTGGGGAAAGAGCCACAAAAAGAGCAACCTCTTTAACCGTGGATGGGCTCAAGGTAGAGGATGCAGGAGGAAACGTAGCCTGCTCCTGGGGCATAGAGGAGGGAGGGGAGGAATGTTGTTTCGTTAACGATATCAGTTGGGAAGATGGAGGGGTAGGGAGAAGAGCAACATCAGCGGCTAACTTGGCCCTTTTTGGTAGCCTAGTGTCCACTTCCGCCATTTTGGCATGTAAAGAAGGAAAGTCGAGGGCACCAAGGACCTGCTCTGAGATAGGGACTCCCATAGGTAGTCTGAGAAGTTGTTGGAGAGTAAAACACCTACTACGAGAGTGTCCATTCTTTTAGCTCTGAGATAGGGACTCCCATTGGTGGAGCAGTTTTTGCTCTGCAGGAGTGGATAACACATTTTCGTCCCTATGTGGATGTTATACATACTACTCTATGATTGCGATTGTCTAACCTTCCTACGGAGTATTTTTAGAGAGATATGGTGCTCGATATCGTGCATATTGCTGAGAAGCCTCTTGAAATAGATGTTTATACGAGTTCATTGTTGTGAGGTGCCTATGTACATGTTTATGTGGAGGTTGATCTTGTTGGATATATAGGAGTTCATTGTTGGGAAGCCTCTTGAATAATTTGCTTATAATTATTTAGTATGTGCAAGCAATATTGCACATGGATATAATTACAATCGCAATCATGGTTAGACCTTATGGCGTGATAAGCTCTCTCCACATAAATGAATTCATCAATGATTAAGCTCTCCTCCACATAAATGGTTTACTATTATTGCACATGAAACCGGCAGTAAAAAGACCAAATAAATCATTCTCAGTTATTACAAAATTCAGTTGATCATATATGCAATATTGCATAAAGCTAGCTAAACACACCTATGGTTCACATGTTAAAACAATCTAACCGATATATATGGGGAGGCTTACAAAATTTCGGCCAGTGACGACGTGAATTCCGGCAGCGGCTGAGGCGTAGTTTACTCTGTGGAGGGCCGCATCGCCGGTGATTTGGGAGTATGGTGGAATTAAAGGTATACCAAGTAACCAAGAAGATCAGCTGCATAAGTGGAGTCAAATCGTGCTTACATATCTAAATCATGCTTACATATCTAATTGAATGTGAGTTTCACACTGTTTCGGTAATATAGGAAGTCTAGTACAATTCGTAAGTACTTTGCAAAACTATAGACAGAAAAGTTTTTTGGTAAAAAATGGAGGCAATTTTGAGCTATGGTATGTTGATTCAATGCACATATAAGTTGCAGCTTCTTCTACATACTCTTTACTTGGTTGTGTCATAATTCAAGTTCTTAACAGGTTAAAGGATCCAATGATTCAAGATTTATTATTTATAATTGTAATCACTCTAAATGAAAGTTGACATCATCTCATTAACTACAACTTGAGATATGATTTATATATTGTAAATTATAGATCATGTTTTTTTATGAACTATTTCTTATGAAATAAATCGACATCCTAAAGCCACCCATGTTCTTTAGGAACTATATAATCATTTTTTTGAGTCGAATATATAACTACAACAATAGTTGAGAAAAATGCTTTGTTATTATTGTTGTTGTTGTTGTATATAACTACAACAATATAATATACGTATCCTTGAATATTAAGCTATGTGGATGGATCATATATGATATTCCAAATTCTCAATGTATTTAGTTAACGATAATGTTCTTAATTAGTCAATTATTACTTCAGTATTCACTAATTTTATAATTTGTACATGATCTTTGATGATGACTGTGTTAGATGTTTTATTTATTTTCCACTTAATCAAATGTAATAATTAATTTGATTAATTAATTATGTGGACAAATATGTGATCCATTTAAATGGGAAGTTACAACTGATTAAAGAAACTTCCACATGATTTATGTGATTCATTTAAATGATAAGTTACAACTGATTAAAGAAACTTCCCCATGATTTATGTGATTCATTTAAATGATAAGTTACAACTAATTAAAGAAACTTCCCCATGATTTATGTGATTCATTTAAATGAGAAGTTACAACTAATTAAAGAAACTTCCCCATGATTTATGTGATCCATTTAAATGGGAAGTTACAACTGATTAAAGAAACTTCTCCATAATTCTCTCCCATCATTTTAGAAAACCACCCACTATTTTTGCAATTATCATAACTACTCTATGATGGCTAGAGTAGTATAAAGATGAGAATGAAAAGGTCACCAAACTCACTCTCTTATATAATTCTGATATACACCATCTAAAGTGAGAAAGGAGAGTTTGGAACCAAAATTGAGATTGGCAACATCAAGAGGCTTTTGGCGAAAACGGTTTCAGGCTTTAAACGGCAATGGCTGGAGGTACGATTATTGATTTCATTTTATCGCTTCCGCTTCCATTCATGTATATTCATATGGCGATTAGAGTATACATAAAAATTTGTTTTTGTTTTGTCTTAGATTTGATTTACATAAGGTGGTTTTGACTTACATTTTGTATCAGAGCCAAAAACTTATCTCTGCCTTGCTTGTTATTTCATTTCACAAAAGAAATAACTAGAATATATATTGAATTGACACCTTCTTTATGCCGAGTACTTGAACATTAATTAATATAATTTATACAGTGACATATATATGTACTGTCTAACTAACAGTACACTTCTTTGTTCGATCGTAATTCATACGTGTCACTGTGTTCTATTAATTAACGCTAAAAATCAAAGTTCATATAATGCTTTCAGTTGAAATTGACATAAAGTAGTACTGGTACATTTGAAAAATGATAAGTGTCATCGTGTTGAGATGAAAGTTTTTTTGATACTAATGCTAGTGGTTATTCTTTTGTTCTTGCTACCAGTATCATGTAGATAAATGAATTTGGTCAACATTATGAGGTGTACAATTAAAGCACTTTACAGAATTTGCTTCTTTTAATTGTACATGATCAAATTATTAAAGAAAATATGTCGAGTGATTTGTTAATTTTAGTAATTGGAGAGTATCCACAACATCTCTAGTTATTTAAAATTTCTTATGAAATCACATATGGAAACTAGACATTAATTTGTAACTAATCATATGTAATATGATGAAATATGCCCACAGGAAATTTTATTATATTTGTATGATTAATTAGGGTGAAATATTGAATTATGTTCCTTAATCTACCCACAGGAATTAAGGAATGAATATGGTTTAATAGTTTTATCATACAGTTATGAATCTAATTTTGAGTAGGACTTTAGCCCACAGGCAGGTTTTATGTCGCTAGATTCATATTTTTATTCATGATTTGCATTGGTAAAACATGATAAAGTTAAGTCTCAAATTTTTGTTTACAAGCATGTATGTATATTTCTTTGCAGCAATTTTAACTGGGAACATTTCTGATGTCAATTGTGACATTCCTGAATTAAAGGGTGATAACTATAAGGTGTGGAAAGAAAGAGTGCTTCTGCAGTTAGGGTGGATGGATATCGACTATGCTATTCGGAAGGACGAACCCCCTAGTATAACTGAGACTAGCACTCCAGTTGCAGTTGATCTTTATGAAAAGTGGGAGCGATCTAATCGCCTCTCAGTTATGTTCATAAAGACCAAATTTTGTGCTAGCATTCGGGGTTCTGTCGATAAGCATACTAAGGTTAAAGATCTCCTTAAAGCCATTGATGAGCAGTTTGTAGATTCTGACAAAGCTCTTGCTAGCACCTTAATTATGAAGTTTTCATCCATGAGGCACAATGAGTTTAAGTGTGTGCGTGATTATATCATGCGCATGAGGGATATTGCTGCCCAACTTAAGGATTTGGAAGTTACCATGTCTGAATCTTTTCTAGTACATTTCATTTTGTGCACTCTCCCTCCACAATATGGCCCTTTTAAGATCTCTTATAATACACATAAGGATAAATGGTCAATTAATGAACTTATGACCATGTGTGTTCAAGAGGAGGGCAGATTGAGGATGGAAGAGGGAGAAAAGGTGAACCTTACTGCTACCTCTTCTTCAAAGAAGAGAAAGGATCACATTAAGGAAAATGGAAAGCTTTCAGCAAACCAAGGTATAAAGAAGGAGTCTACGTGTTTCTTTTGTAAAAAGAAGGGACACATGAAGAAAGACTGCATGAAGTTTAAGACTTGGCTTGAGAAGAAAGGTAATTTCCTAGCGTTTGTTTATGAATCTAATATGGTTAATATTAATTATACTACATGGTGGATTGACTCTGGTACTACAATCCATGTTTCGAATACCTTGCAAGGTATGACAAACCTAAGGAAACCAATGGGAAGTGAACACTACATCTATTCGGGTAGTCAGACCAGTTCACATGTGGAGGCCGTTGGGACATGCAGTTTAATTTTAAGTAGTGGTTTTAGTTTGCATTTAGAAAAGACGTTTTATGTACCAGGTTTCACTAGAAACTTGATTTAAGTTTTAAGACTTGTACCTTTGGGAATTTCTTTTAGTTTTTCAGATTCTGGTTTCAGTATTTTCAGAAATTCTGACGTTATTGGATATGGTATTTTGTCTGATGGTTTATATCGTCTTTGTTTGCAAAATGATATCACTAATAGTTCTATGCATGTTAATACTGGGTTAAAAAGATATATTATAAATGAGGACTCCTCTATTTTGTGGCACCGGAGATTGGGACATATCTCCATTGAGAGAGTTAAGAGATTGGTAAAGGATGGGGTACTTGGTACTTTAGACTTTACTGATTTCGATACTTGTGTTGGTTGCATTAAGGGAAAGCAAACTAACAAACACAAAATTGGTGCCAAAAGGAGTTCAAACCTATTAGAGATCATACACATAGATATTTGTTGTCCAGACATGAACGCTAATGATCCGAAATACTTTATCACCTTCATAGATGATTATTCACGATATATGTATCTTTACTTACTTAGTTCTAAAGACGAAGCTTTGGATGCCTTTAAATTGTTTAAGGCTGAGGTAGAGAAATAATGTGATAAGCACATTAAGATTGTGAGATCAGATAGAGGTGGAGAGTACTACGGTAGATACACCGAGAACGGACAAGCACCAGGTCTATTTGCAAGATTTCTTCAAGAGCATGGGATTGTTGCCCAATACACCATGCCTGGTTCTCCAGATCAGAATGGTGTGGCAGAAAGAAGAAATCGAACCTTAATGGACATGGTGAGAAGTATGAGGAGTAATGTCAAACTTCCAACATTTTTATGGGTAGAAGCTCTTAAGATGGCAGTGTACATATTAAACCGGGTTCCTTCCAAGGCCGTCTCAAAGATGCCTTTTGAGCTATTCAAAGGACGGAAACCAAGTTTGCAACATGTACGCATTTGGGGATGCCCGTCTGAGGTGAGAGTGTACAACCCACAAGAGAAGAAGCTAGACCCAAGGATCATTAGTGGGTATTTCATTGGATATGCTGAAAGGTCTAAGGGTTATAGATTCTATTGTTCGTCTCATAATACCAGGATTGTGGAATCAAGAAATGCTAAATTTCTTGAGAATGACTTGATTAGTGGGAGTGATTAATTTCAGGACATTGTTCCTGAAAAGGATTATGATCAACTTCCACCCACTGTTTCAAGTGACAAGTTGATTGTCATTCACGCACCTCAAGCTAAATTGCGTGTTAGACAGCCAACTATTGAGGTTCCACAAGTTGACAACAATCTAATAGATCATGATGGTAATGAGGAACAAACAGTTCATCCTGAGGATGAACAAGTTCCATTGAGGAGATCTACTAGAACAAGGAAATCAACTATTTCTGGTGACTATTTAGTGTATCTGCAAGAATCGGATTATAATATTGGAGCCGACGATGATCCTATGTCATTTTCACAAGCCATAAGTTCTACAGATTCAAACTTATGGATGAATGCCATGAAAGATGAGATGGACTCTATGGCTTCTAACCGAGTTTGGGATCTTGTCGAATTGCCAAATGGTGAAAAAGCCATTGGATGCAAGTGGGTCTTTAAAATAAAGAAAGACTCGCATGGCAACATCGAGAGACATAAAGCTAGACTTGTTGCCAAAGGGTTCACTCAAAGGGAAGGAATCGATTACAACGAGACTTTCTCTCCTGTATCAAAGAAAGATTCCTTCCGAGTGGTGATGGCATTAGTAGCTCATTTTGATTTTGAGCTACACCAAATGGATGTGAAAACGGCATTTCTCAATGGTGATTTAGAGGAAGAGGTTTATATGAAACAACCTGAAGGATTCTTCTCTAAAGAGGGTAAGCATTTGGTTTGTAAGCTTAATAAATCCATATACGGGTTGAAACAGGCTTCCTGACAATGGTATGTGAAATTCCATAAAGTGATTACTTCATTTGGGTTCGAAGAAAATGTTATGGATCAATGTATGTACCTTAAGGTCAGTGGGAGCAAGATTTGTTTCCTTGTGTTATATGTGGATGATATTTTGCTAGCAACCAATGATAAAGGGTTGCTATATGAGGTGAAACAATTTCTTTCAAGTAACTTTGATATGAAAGATATGGGCGAGGCATCTTATGTCATCGGCATAAAGATCCATAGAGACAGATCTCGAGGCATTTTGGGTTTGTCTCAAGATGCCTATATCAATAAGGTCTTAGAAAGATTCAGTATGAAAGATTGTTCACCAAGTGTAGCACCCATTGTGAAAGGTGATCGGTTCAGTTTGGACCAATGCCCCAGGAATGACATTGAAAGGGAACGAATGAAAAATGTTCCATATGCTTCAGCTGTTGGTAGCATTATGTATGCTCAGGTCTGTACTAGACCCGACATTTCATATGTCGTTGGAGTATTTGGAAGATATCAGAGTAACCCAGGCATCGATCACTGGAAGGCTGCGAAGAAAGTAATGAGGTACCTTAAGGGTACTAAGGATTACATGCTTATGTATATGCAGACTGATAGTCTTGAGGTGGTAGGCTACTCCGATTCTGACTTTGGTGGCTGCAATGATTCACGTAAATCCACATCAGGATATGTGTTCATGCTAGCTGACGGGTCTATATCCTGGAGGAGTGCCAAGCAGACCTTGACAGCCACTTCTACGATGGAAGCTGAGTTCGTTTCTTGTTTTGAGGCTACCTCACATGGTGTATGGCTGAAAGATTTCATATCTGGGCTAAGAGTTGTTGACTCTATTAGCCAACTGATAAGAATGTATTGTGACAATTCAGCTGCTGTCTTTATGGCTAAGAATAATAAGAGTGGAAGTCGAAGTAAACACATCGACATAAAATATCTAGCCATAAAGGAACGTGTGCAGGAAAAGAAAGTGATCATTGAGCACATTAACACTGAATTGATGATAGCTGATCCCTTGACTAAAGGCATGCATGTTAAAGGATTCAAGGATCATGTAATCAGGATGGGACTTGGTTCCATTATGTAGCACATTCATTGTGTTTGTCTGAAATTTTCATTTAGTTGGATTATTTCTCATTTGGAATTGTGTACGTACTTATTTTGGTTATTTTGTTGAGAAATATCATTATGTTTGACCTAGAGTAAACATATGGTCTACTCATTAAGTTAAGTGTGGGTGGTGAAAGACTAAGTATATTGTGATACATGGAAGATTAATTCTTGCTCTTAAAGAGAATTAGTTGCTATGATTCGTATACGGAGTCTCTCTCGTTAAATGGATCAAGTGGGAGAATGTTAGATGTTTTATTTATTTTCCACTTAATCAAATGTAATAATTAATTTGATTAATTAATTATGTGGACAAATATGTGATCCATTTAAATGGGAAGTTACAACTGATTAAAGAAACTTCCCCATGATTTATGTGATTCATTTAAATGATAAGTTACACTAATTAAAGAAACTTCCCCATGATTTATGTGATTCATTTAAATGGGAAGTTACAACTAATTAAAGAAACTTCCCCATGATTTATGTGATTTATTTAAATGGGAAGTTACAACTAATTAAAGAAACTTCCCCATGATTTATGTGATCCATTTAAATGGGAAGTTACAACTGATTAAAGAAACTTTCCCATGATTCTCTCCCATCATTTTAGGAAACCACCCACTATTTTTGCAATTATCATAACTACTCTATGATGGCTAGAGTAGTATAAAGATGAGAATGAAAAGGTCACCAAACTCACTCTCTTATATAATTCTGATATACACCATCTAAAGTGAGAAAGGAGAGTTTGGAACCAAAATTGAGATTAACAACATCAAGAGGCTTTTGGCGAAAACGGTTTCAGGCTTTAAACGGCAATGGCTGGAGGTACGATTATTGATTTCATTTTATCGCTTCCGCTTCCATTCATGTATATTCATATGGCGATTAGAGTATACATGAAAATTTGTTTTTGTTTTGTCTTAGATTTGATTTACATAAGGTGATTTTGACTTACAGACTGTGTGATGATCAACCCTATGAATTCTAAAGCATCAAAATGTTTCTTGATTAAAACTTAATTTTTAGTATACTTTTGGAGAATTTTATATATGTGTCACAAAAGAATGATGGTTAATGTGTTTTTTCATTGGTGATAATAAAAACATTTAAGCTACGCTTGGAAAGACGCAGAAGATATATTTTATAAGGGATGACATTGGCATATGAGATTTTGTACTTTTGTTTTCTTTTTTCATTTCAAATAACTGATTTGGTGGATTTAGACTAGATTTTGACTGTAAGTTATATAGTGTAATCAGATAAAATCAGAATTGAATGTTGATGATTCAACTCAATGATCACATTTACTATGTTATCAAAATCATTTTTTCCCATTTTCTTTCTTTTGCTAAATAGCATATGTAATTGCATATGAATATGCACCATTTGTTAAGTATTCTTAAATGTTTAAACCATTGCAAAATTGTTAGGATCATAAAAAAATATTTTTATACCCCCGCTGTTGGGTTTATATGTCTTGCATACACATCTTCAATGAGAAGATGATGAATTGATGAAATGAAATCGAAGTGAATAGTTGAAGAAAGAAAAGAAAGCAATCATCAACAGCAAAAGTAACGGAGAAGGGGACAGTCGACTATCACCCTTTCGGGTGTCAATCTTGAGAATTGCTGTCGACCGCAACTTGTGCAGTCGACCTCTTGCGCGCTGATGGGATTTTTGGGTCAGGTCTTAGAGATTTGTGAGAAACCCAACTTTGTCTTCAAGTTTGATCGTACGGCTCTCAACACATGGTTATCTCTTCAGTATACATCGGATGATTAGTGTATCAAGTGTATCGAACTAAGGTATCTAGATCTCTATATAATCAATTGTAACAGCTCCAAGAGAGAGTATGATTCTATTGAGTACTGAATAGGAGGAGAGATTACTTCATCTGAGAGGTAAGAGATTTCTCCATTGAGAACAACAAGTAGTTCTAGTTAGGCTTAAGAGAGGGTCGTTTTGAGAATTGTAATCTTTTCTAGTTGAAATAACATCTCGATTCTTTCTCACCCGAATTAAGGAAAAAGGCTCAACCGGGACAATACTTGTGTGCTTTGTGTGATTGGTGTGATCTAATATTTGTTTGGTGGTTTGTATTGATCGTGTCGAAGACTTAACAAGATCCTCTAGAGGGAATAATTCCCGAACAAGTGGTATCAGAACATCAGGTCCGTGGGTTAGTTCGAGTGTCTTGGAGAAGATGACAGATCAAAAGATGAAAATCAAGCAGTTTGACGGTAAGATCAACTTCAATCTATGGAAGGTGGACATGTACGATGTATTGGTTCAGAATGACTTGCACCTTGCCCTATAAGAGAAAAACCCAACCGACATGAAGCAGGAGAAGTGGGATGAGATTTGTTTGAAGACCTTGAGTTTAATCCGGCTGTAATTGACAAATGAAGTCAAGTGTAATATCCTTGAGGTGAAAAGTGCGGCGAGTCTATGGGCGTCAAATATGACTACTCGGGATTGTCATTGTTGGGTCAGATGTACTAGAAAAGGAGGCTATTTTGTTTATTACTGAAAAAAAGGTACCATCTTCAAGATCATATTGTGGAGTTCATAAGGTAATATCTGAACTGAAGGTGATTAACGTTGATGATCTTAGAGAAGAGGATAAAGCTTTCAACTTGATATATTCATTGCCAGTTTCTTATGATCACTTAATAACTACAATGCTACAGGTAAATCAGCCATGGAGAGACTTACAATAGTCGGGGTAATTAAGTGTTTGAAAGAAGATGAACTTAGGAAGGAGACTCATATAGGGGGATTTACTTCTGCAGGTTATTTGACGGTGGATGGTGATAATTCAATTGGAAGGGACAATGCACACAAGAGTAAGATCCGTTGCTACCATTGTAGAGAAAATGGGCATTACTAGAGAGACTACCGCAAGTTGCTGAGTCAGAAGGGTGCTAGTACAGGAGGTGGTCAGAATGGTGCTAGTACAGGAGGTGATCAAACCAACATAGCTAGTAGGACTGGTTCATGTGAATTTGGTAAAATTGAATTATGTCTTCTCGTTTCAAGTTTTTTGGATGAGGTTTCAAGTTGGTATCTTGATTTGGGGAATTCTTCTCGTATTTGTTCCGAGAGGGAGATGTTCTCTACTTATAAGTCGTCAACAGACCGTTGTGTGAGAACGACGATTGTGGAGATTTGTGAAGTGATGGGTGAGGGAATGGTTGAATTAGAGACGCCAGATGGTAAAAGGTTCACACTAGAAGAGGTCATGCATATTCCTTCGATAGTGCGGAATCTGATATCTTTGGGGACTCTTGATTCTCGGGACTATAGGTACACAGCTCGACGTGGAGTTTTGACAATTTGGGAGAGTCGTCGTAAGGTGATGAAGGGTAAGAGGGGGATTGGGCAGGGTCAGCACAATCTCTACCAGCTTTGTAGGAGCAGAAAAACTCGATCGAGTGTTTGGAAGTCCATTGTTCCTAAAGCATCATCACTAGAATCACCGAAGCGAGACTGCAACGTTCGAATACCGTTGGAAGGTGGAGAGATCCTTGGGGTAGGTGGAGTTCATGTGGAGGGTGACATCTCTATGATAACATCTACTAAGGTGTGCCCTTGAAGGGGGCATACGATTGGAGGAAAACAGGTGGAGGTAGATTCAACTAACAGAAGAAGCCATAGAACCGTGTTATTTACAAAGCTCAAATGAAAGAGTCTAGAAGATTTTGAATCACATAGGTGTGGATTCATGAGTATGCAATCAAATGTGAAAATTGTTGGGTTTATATGTCTTGCATGCACATATTCGATGAGAAGACGATGAAGCGATGAGATGAAATTGAAATGAATAGTTGAAGAAAGAGAAGAAAGAGGTCAGCAGCAGCAAAAGTAACATAGAAGGGACAGTCGACTGTGCGATTGACCGTCACCTCCTCGGATGTCAATCTTGGTGATTGCGGTTAACTGCAACTTGTGTATTCGACCGTCTTGCGGGCTGATGGGATTTTTGGGTTGTGTTTTGGAGATTTGGGAGAAGTCCAACTTTGTTTTCAAATTAGATCATACAGCTCTCAATGCATGGTTATTTATTCAGTATACATCAGATGGTTAGTGTATCAAGTATATCAAACTAGGGTGTCTCTAGATCTCTATATAATCAATTGTAACGGCTCCAAGAGAGAGTATGATTCTATTGAGTGCCGAATATGAGAAAAGAGTACTTTATTTGAGAGGTGAGAGATTTCTCCATTATAAACATCAAGTAGTTCCAGTTAGGCTTGAGAGAGGGTCGTGGTGGGAATTATAATATTGTTTTATCTTCTCTAGTTATTCCTCCGGATTAAGGCGAAAGCCCCAAGCAGGATAATTCTTATGTGCTTTGTGTAATTGGTGTGATCTAGTATTTATTTGGTGCTTTGCATTAATCGTGTCGAAGACTCAACATGATCATTTAGAAAGAATAATTTCCTTACTCCCACCTTGCATGCAACAATAAATAGTCCAAGAATATCCCAGAATGCTTCGGTATTTGCTCAAAAGGTTTACAAACCTCAATCAAAATTTTGCAAATTCGCTTATAATTATTTAGACTGTGCAATATTGCCATGGATATAATTACAATCGCACTCATGGTTTAATAGACCTTATGGCGTGATAAGCTCTCCTCCACAAAAATTAATTAATCAAGGATTTGTGGACCATATGACAATCACATCCTAGTTGTATAAGATTTTACCCAGTTTGATAGTAGTTCTAGACTTTTCAGTACATGCACTAGTATGTTATATCTCTTTTTCTAAAAAATTTGCACTTTCAACCAAGTATTTTATCTCTCTCTGCTGTTCTTTCTTTGTGATGTTACTGATACTCAATACATATATAATAATTTGATAATTTACCCTCATTTGAAAATAAAATGTATGGGGAAAAAATACACAATTTACATGTTATAGCTCCACATACTGGTTGTACAAGTACATCCTCATAATTAATGTAAGAATTTAGCTAAGTAAAATAGGATTTAAGATGTTAATTAGTTTTCCTATGACAGAGATACGTTGAGGAAGGTGAAATACATGAGGAAAAGACAGACGCTCATTGTGTGGGTTCACAAATCCAGCTTTTTGCCATCTTTTTGTTTTGGCGTGGTGTCTGATTAGTGTCAGTTTATGATTCATATGTGTTTTCTGATAATAAAGATAACCCCATCATCACTTCATTAATGAACAATTAACGAAATAAATAGGACAAATTACACAGAAATTACATAGGTACTAAGTCTAGTCATCCACAGCATCCCGGATAACATCAAAATAATCTAAATCTAGTTGCATGAAAATAAGATACATGGACTCGTTTCTCCGTCCTCTCCATTCCCAGGCGTGCACAACACCTTACTCCTCTTCCTCCATGCGAAGCCTCTTCCTTGCACGTGCTTGACCTGCCCAAGCGATAATATAGGAGAAGATATTATGTATCGTCACAGAAAATCTATTGTTTACATTACGAAAACAAAAGTCATTGCGGTCTAGCCATAGGTCTCATAAAGTGGCAGCCAAGCCATCCTATCCTCCTTTCTGACCCTAATGACACTCCAGTGCTCAAAAATCTCAGACAACGAATTAGAACAAATGAAAGCCCCGAATCCTAAGCAAATAACCTCCCAAGTTGATTTAGCTTTTGGAAAATTAAATAAAATGTGGATACTGTCCTCATCTAAGTTATGACATCTCGAACACTTAACATCGATTTGCAATCCTCGCTTTTGTAGGTTATAGATTTGGATTAGCTGCACTGTAAAATAGATGGGCCGAATGTTTTTTTTCTCAAAGGAGATAGAGAGGATGCTGATTCTGTTCGTAATGAAGCAGACGAGAAGGACGCATAAAGGCATCAATGGTGGTAGTTGTTGTAGTTACAGTATCCTTTGTTGGTTATCTTTAAAAAACCGAAGAAGAAAATAAAAGATATTTAAGTGACATACCCATAATTTTACATTCCCCTCCATAATAAGTATAATTTATTTACATTTCCTACAACTGAATCAATTGAAAAGATGAGATGATACAGATTAATCAATCAATATTACATTAATTTAGCAATTATGTTAGTTTTGCCTGAGCCCCATACAAATACTATATAATATATATATGACTTGTTCAATAATTTTATCAATAAATCAGAGTGGCGCAGCGGAAGCGTGGTGGGCCCATAACCCACAGGTCCCAGGATCGAAACCTGGCTCTGATATTTGATTTATGATTAAATTTTTGGCATGAGTTTGTGACTTTTCTATATATGGATCTTCAGTTTTACTGGGCTTTTAAGAACGATTTTCTTTTAATATTTATCAACTAGACTTGGGCTTTTGAAGGATATACTTAAAATAAAAACTGTTTTATTTAATCACTTTTTTGTTTTGTTTTTTTTCTTCTTTTTCCGCCAATCATATCTTAGTGTTTGTATAGAAAAATAACAATTATACCTTAGTATATCTGCAAGTCATATCATTACTTATTCCTGCGGTTATATTTAAATTTAGAGGAGCTATATATATATTCAACATTAAATTTAGCATTGAAGTTTAATTTATGAGTGAATGTAGTAGCGATGATTTTAAGAAACAATATAGCTTCACCACTATATGCGTATGCCATTTGCTTCAAATTAATTATCATGCACGACCAAGCGTTTGATTTGATACCTTATATTTACACCGAATAAATTGAGCTTATTTCCCGTCTGTTTCAACTCTTTCGATAAACATGTTGTTTTAATTCAAGGGTTTTGATTTTCTATTGCACAACCAATCGAACAATATGTGATCATTCAGGCTGCAAAAACGGACAGGATGCACGCAAGAACTGTTGTTCGCTTGAGTAATACTTAAATCTGATTGCTAATTTGTTCGAACAGCTCAAAGCCTAAAAAACTTTGAACTGAATAAGCATTCTTCGACTAGCTGCTCCTGCTGCGGAGCAGATCACAAGTATCGTCAAAAGATCAGAGCCAGGAGTTACATATCTTTTACAAAGTAAAATGGAAGTTAAGTTATATTATTATTTTTTTTCGAAGGAAAAGGTGGAGTATGGCCACCCTGTTTCATTAATAAGAAATTAATGATACAAACCCAGAGAACTGGGCCAGAATACAACCTAAAGATAGGAAATAAAACATACATGAAGCAACATGATACGTACAAACAACAAATCCCTCCAACAACCCTGGAGGGTGGGCCGACAAACAAGCTCGGTCCAGTAAAATTGTATGTACGTGATCAGTTTAGCTTCGTACACTGCCTCCAAGGCACATGCACACCCACCTGAAACTAGTCAGACAGGATTTTAACACGCACCGATCCCTGCCTTCTCCTCGCGGGGGGATCCCATCTTTGGGTCCAAGCCCCGCAGGACGACTTATGACACAACGGCACAAGCACAGCAACCGCACTCTCCTACCAACTCCACCACTCATCCAACAAATGCGCCAACAGCTCCCACAGCCGCTACCAAAGAGATAGCCGTGGGGAGGATACCTTCACCATTCTCACGATTGTGCTATCTCAGGCGATTCCTCACCAAACAGCTAACTCGCTCATCCCACCAAAAACCACGCTCCAGGAGAGAGCCGTGGAGAGGATACCTTCACCTCTCTCACGCTCTTGCTCTCTCAGGAGATTTCTCACCACACAGACTCAACTCGACTCTTACTCCCAACTAGAGAAGAGGCAACGCTGTAACGAGACAGTGGTCTAAGCTGGAAGAAGCTCAATAGTCTGACAGTAGGCGCTGACAAGACTACATCGGCGGCATCGTTGGACACCCAAACAAGTGTGCGCACATCATGGGGGGACTCCATCTTCCGGCCCAAGCCCTACAATCATGCAATAAAACGTGCTACACGGTCCCCACCTCCCACAACAAACAACTGCCCACCTGGCCCCACGGGCCCCATACCGAACCACCGACCTCACACACTTGAACCCCAGATACATGGCGTTTGCGACAACAGGCACGGGAGGATGCTCTGGCGCGACATAGTCGCTCCGCGACAGTTGAGACAGGCACCCTGAAAGTTGAGATAAGTGAGCGTACATCACGGAAGGACCCCATCTTCGGGCCCAAGCTCCACAATCGTGCAAAACAACATAACTCGCTCATCATAGCGACTTGCAGAAGGAGAAGCACACCCGGCTTCTTCACACGCACTACCAATCCTTGCAAAAACCAAATTATAGCCGCAGATCGCCGTGATTGGCCCCGAGAGTTTTTGGCATGAGTTTGTGACTTTTCTATATATGGATCTTCAGTTTTACTGGGCTTTTAAGAACGATTTTCTTTTAATATTTATCAACTAGACTTGGGCTTTTGAAGGATATACTTAAAATAAAAACTGTTTTATTTAATCACTTTTTTGTTTTGTTTTTTTTCTTCTTTTTCCGCCAATCATATCTTAGTGTTTGTATAGAAAAATAACAATTATACCTTAGTATATCTGCAAGTCATATCATTACTTATTCCTGCGGTTATATTTAAATTTAGAGGAGCTATATATATATTCAACATTAAATTTAGCATTGAAGTTTAATTTATGAGTGAATGTAGTAGCGATGATTTTAAGAAACAATATAGCTTCACCACTATATGCGTATGCCATTTGCTTCAAATTAATTATCATGCACGACCAAGCGTTTGATTTGATACCTTATATTTACACCGAATAAATTGAGCTTATTTCCCGTCTGTTTCAACTCTTTCGATAAACATGTTGTTTTAATTCAAGGGTTTTGATTTTCTATTGCACAACCAATCGAACAATATGTGATCATTCAGGCTGCAAAAACGGACAGGATGCACGCAAGAACTGTTGTTCGCTTGAGTAATACTTAATTCTGATTGCTAATTTGTTCGAACAGCTCAAAGCCTAAAAAACTTTGAACTGAATAAGCATTCTTCGACTAGCTGCTCCTGCTGCGGAGCAGATCACAAGTATCGTCAAAAGATCAGAGCCAGGAGTTACATATCTTTTACAAAGTAAAATGGAAGTTAAGTTATATTATTATTTTTTTTCGAAGGAAAAGGTGGAGTATGGCCACCCTGTTTCATTAATAAGAAATTAATGATACAAACCCAGAGAACTGGGCCAGAATACAACCTAAAGATAGGAAATAAAACATACATGAAGCAACATGATACGTACAAACAACAAATCCCTCCAACAACCCTGGAGGGTGGGCCGACAAACAAGCTCGGTCCAGTAAAATTGTATGTACGTGATCAGTTTAGCTTCGTACACTGCCTCCAAGGCACATGCACACCCACCTGAAACTAGTCAGACAGGATTTTAACACGCACCGATCCCTGCCTTCTCCTCGCGGGGGGATCCCATCTTTGGGTCCAAGCCCCGCAGGACGACTTATGACACAACGGCACAAGCACAGCAACCGCACTCTCCTACCAACTCCACCACTCATCCAACAAATGCGCCAACAGCTCCCACAGCCGCTACCAAAGAGATAGCCGTGGGGAGGATACCTTCACCATTCTCACGATTGTGCTATCTCAGGCGATTCCTCACCAAACAGCTATCTCGCTCATCCCACCAAAAACCACGCTCCAGGAGAGAGCCGTGGAGAGGATACCTTCACCTCTCTCACGCTCTTGCTCTCTCAGGAGATTTCTCACCACACAGACTCAACTCGACTCTTACTCCCAACTAGAGAAGAGGCAACGCTGTAACGAGACAGTGGTCTAAGCTGGAAGAAGCTCAATAGTCTGACAGTAGGCGCTGACAAGACTACATCGGCGGCATCGTTGGACACCCAAACAAGTGTGCGCACATCATGGGGGGACTCCATCTTCCGGCCCAAGCCCTACAATCATGCAATAAAATGTGCTACACGGTCCCCACCTCCCACAACAAACAACTGCCCACCTGGCCCCACGGGCCCCATACCGAACCACCGACCTCACACACTTGAACCCCAGATACATGGCGTTTGCGACAACAGGCACGGGAGGATGCTCTGGCGCGACATAGTCGCTCCGCGACAGTTGAGACAGGCACCCTGAAAGTTGAGATAAGTGAGCGTACATCACGGAAGGACCCCATCTTCGGGCCCAAGCTCCACAATCGTGCAAAACAACATAACTCGCTCATCATAGCGACTTGCAGAAGGAGAAGCACACCCGGCTTCTTCACACGCACTACCAATCCTTGCAAAAACCAAATTATAGCCGCAGATCGCCGTGATTGGCCCCGAGAGTGTGGACATGGTGGCAAGCACGAAGAACATCCGGACAAACATCAAGCAAAGTCAACCAACCCCAACCTAACCCAAATCCCAACCGCAATCAACTCACCCCCAAACCCCCAGCTCCAAAAGCGACACAGATCTGGAGGTGGACGGCTGATGCCTCGCTCGACGTTAGGACCAGGCATAGAGGCCACCGCGTCGCTCGAGATGGGAAGGCGTCGCTGGGCAGCGGAGGACGCTTTGCTCCACAATCTTTAAAATTTCCAATCCATGCTAATAACAAACACAACCAAAACACCCCTTAAAAAAACACAAACCCATACAACAAAACAACACCAGATCGAGCACACTCAAAATAGCTGATAATAATTAATGGGTTTTGCTCCATAACCTCAAAAAGTCGAAAACACTTATTGGGTTCTCTTCTATTGCTATCCAAATTTCAGGATTTCGATCAGGAATGGCTGAGAAGTGGTACTGATGTGAACCCCTCGATGGGTTTGGGCGTTGGTGGGTCCCGAGCATTCGGCGTCCCGAAGAGAGGCCGGATGCCGGAAGTCCCCGACTTCGGCGCCTAGGAAGAGAGCGGCGAAACGGGAGGAGAGCGGCGGCCGATGGGAGCAGAACGGTAGTAGAGCTGGAGGTGGAGGTGGGTGAAGGGCGGGAAGGTTGCGGCGTCGAACGGCAAACGGGGAGGGGGCGGCGAGATCCCGGCCGCCACCCCCTCCAAACTCTCTCTCTAGATCTAGGATTTTTTTTGTTTTTTAAGTTAAGTTATATTATTCATATGCAGCGAAAGTGTTACAAAATAGGAAATCAACTTGAATGCATAAACAAAAAAGGAATTCTCGATCGGGCGCATCCACAACCATGAACATATATAGATGTCGCAGTGTACTCTCATCAGTTACTTGTAAATAACTCTAGCTATTTATCTCTCTATAACATTTTTAATTTGTTACTTTAGGTTGGGGGTGAATTCATGTTGCATGTAGGGTAGGTTTGTACGTAATGTTTCCTATGGTTTGAGTTGAGAAAATTCATTTCAGGACCTTTATTTTGACCAAGTTTTGAGAAAATTTGTTTCAGAACTTGTTTGTGGTCTGAATCTAGAAATAACTCCTCGAATGTAAAATAAGTGTCTTTGTTTTGTTGAAATATACTAAATCTCAGTCAAATTGGTGGGTTTAAAGAATTTTCCATTTGAAAAAACATATCAGAATCAATGCTAATGCCAGGTATGGGACTGGCAGGGTTTTACAAGTGGTAGAATTTTTGGTGCTATAAACTGATCATCTCTACTATTTTAATGGGAGGGTTGGGCTTTGTAGCCAAATAAACCCTAACTTCGTAACTAAATAAACACGTGTAATATACGTTCAAACTATATCTAACAAATATAAACGTGCACCGCACGTGTAGCCCAAATCAAAACATTCAAATATAAACTATTTTTTTTCTTATTCAATATATATTCATTTAGTTTGATCACTATACTTTTTGTAGACGTGCATCGCACGTACATTATACTAATACTATTAATGGTAATCTCGTACGACTGTGCGGCTGATGGTGTGAGTTCAGAAAGGGGGGAAGCTGCTTAGATTTCCGTGCAAGTGCAGAAATCCATGCAAGAGGCCTTTGTACAATTTTTTAGGGGAGATGTTAGTTCACTCTCTAAGGACCAAATTGACTCTTGGGCTTCTTTACTTAGGGCTTACTCTCATGGGCCGCCCCGGGCCATCATAGAGAAGCCAAATTATGGCAGGTCTAATTTTAATAGGGGAGGAAGGTCGAGAGAGAAGGAATTGGAGCCTATGAGAATGGCCCTGTCTGAAGAAGATTACTCTAATGAGCCTACTTTTTCTCGTGTTAAGCAGGAAAATATTGGGGATATAGTGGCATCTCAGTCCAGAAAGATAAATTATGAGAGTGAAGAGGATAGAGCCAGTGTCGAAGCTGATCGAGATTCAGTCAGTGAGACGGTGAAGGTTAGTTTTGATTCCCCCAATGATGACGACTTGATTGACGCACTTAAAAACATTGAAGAAGAGTATCCCCTCACTACTGCTGCAAGAGCTTGGGACATCGAGAAAGAGGATAAATATGAGGCCTCCCCTCCTTTCAGAAGAGAAATCCACGGTAAAGGGAAAGGGAAAGAAAAGGTTGTAGAGGATCTCAGGCGCAACTCGCATCAAAGGGAAAAGCATGGTGACCGCCCGATCTCCAAAGATGATCTGATTGCCTCAGCAGTCAAACTTAAAGCTCCCAGTTCAGCCTTGGCAGGTAAGCCTAACAATAATTGTGCAATTATTGATTTCATTCCTGATTCCATGTTAATTAGTTTAGCAAAGGTTTGTAGAGTTGATTTGGGGAGTGACTCTTTGACACAACTAGATGTGCTAAGAGGATTAGAGATTGGGTAAATTGCCCCAGCAGCTAGGGTTAGTCTCAACTCCCGAGAGACCCGTGTCTAGTTGTCCAATGGAATACATCTTTTGGAATGTTAGAGGGTTAAATTGTAGCAAGAAACGTAGGATTGTGAGAGAGACACTGTCTTATCACCATCCATCAGTGATAGGATTGTGTGAGACTAAGTTGGCTTACCCAGATTCAGATGTACTTGACAGACTAATCCCTTATAGGTTTTGGGAATGGTGTTGTAAACCATCTCGGGGTCAAGCGGCAGGGATCTCTATGGGGTTCAATGCTGACCTCTTTGAATGCCTTGATGTTTTCATCAGAGAATTCTCTGTTTCCTTGAGACTTAGAGCTAAAAGTGATGATTTTGTGCAAATTTTTTCAATAGTTTATGGTCCTAACGGTGCAGCTGAGCGGCCATCGTTTTGGGCTGAACTAGATGATATTCACAATAAGTGGGGAGATGCGTGGATTATTGAAGGGGACTTCAATATCACACGCTTCGCTGATGAGAACTTAGGTAGAGGGTGTAGTCAGGCAGAGAGAGATATCTTCAATAGGGTCATCAACTTGTTAGAGTTACGCGAAATCCATTTCTCTGATCGTAAATTTACCTGGTCGAATATGCATGAAAGTCCCATTTTGGCCAAATTAGATCGAATTTTTGTGTCGCATGATTAGGAAGTTCAGTTTCCCCTAGCTGCGGCTAGGACGGCCGTTAGACGCACATCCGATCACGTTCCTTTGATTCTTTCCTCTGGTGGGGAGAATCGAACCAAATCGAGGTTGTTCCGATTTAAGAAAGCTTGGCTTCATAACGTTAACCTTCGCACCATTGTTGAGAACTCTTGGAATGAACCTATTGAGAGTGGAGAGGGTGTTCGTAGGGGTGCTGTTTCATCTTGGAACACTAAAATCAGTAGACTTAGACGTTGGGCGGGTGAAGAGAGAAGGAAAGATAAGAGGGCTAAGGAACGGATTGTGGAGCATATTCATGTTTTAGAGCTTATAGAGGAGGGAAGAGGATTATCCACAAAGGAGCTAGAGGATCTTCATAAGGCCAGAGCAGACCTTGACGCTCTTTTCCAAAAAGAGGATGATTATTGGAGGCAAAAGGTCTCGAGACCAATGGCTACAAGATGGGGATGCCAATACGGCCTACTTCCATAGGATAGCTAACGGACGGAGAAGATCGAACTTTATTTCTAGGCTTACCATTAACAATAACTGGGTGTCAGAACAAAGCACGGTAGGTTCTCATATTAAGGATCATTTTAGAGGGCTTCTAGGGCAGTTTGTGCCATCTTCATGAGACCTTCTGGCCCCGACCTAACATCGTCGGCCTGGAGGAGTTAGAGAAACCTTTTGAGATAAGTGAGATTCTAAGTGCGATTAAAGACTTAGGCCAGGATAAATCTCCCAGTCCTGATGGATTTCCAGTCTTTTTTTACTCTACTTATTGGCATATTATCAAGATGGATCTCTTCTGCATCTTTGACGAACTCTTTCAGAGTAATGCTCAGATTGAATGGCTCAATTATGCATCCATTGTCTTAAGACCCAAAAACGATGAGGTAAAAGAGGTTGGGAACCTCAGGCCCATTAGCCTCCTCAATTGCTCCTTTAAAATCATCACCAAAGTCTTGACTAAAAGGATGAATCTGTGGCTTAATGCTATCATTCACCCGGTCCAGAGTGGTTTCATTCAAGGGCAAGGCATCTTAGATAGTATAGCTATTGCCCATGAGACCATCTTTCAGTGCGATAGGGACAGAGTAGAGGGCTTTCTGCTTAAACTTGAATTTGAGAAGGCCTATGATATGGTGGAATGAGATAGTGTTATAGACGTTCTCGAGTCTAAAGGTTTTGGTCCCAAGTGGATCGGATGGATCAACAAGTGCATTAGGGGTGGTAAATCGTCGGTATTATTCAATGGCATTGTTAGCAACCTTATCGCATGCAAAAGAGGCCTTAGGTAGGGTGATCCTTTGTCCCCGCTTCTTTTCACTTTGGTTGCCGATGTGTTATCTGAAATGACACAGCATTGCTCCAACCAAAATCTCCTTCGGGGCATTGGAAGCCTGGACAGTAATCATGGCATCCCCATTCTCCAGTACGCTGTTGATACACTTCTTTTTGAGAGAAATTATATTTCCGAGGTGCTCATCTACAAAGGGATTTTGGTGTTCTTTGAGTCATGGTGCGGGCTCAAAGTCAATTACGATAAGAGCAACCTCATTGGACTAGGTAGATGTGAAGAGGTGGCTCCGACTTTTCTAGCTAGCGTTCTAGATTGTAAAGTTTGGAAGTTTCCCATTAAGTACTTAGGAGTCCTTTTGCTTCCAGAAAAACTTAAGCAGAATGATTGGATGATCCTTATAGAGAGAATCCATAAATGACTTCTCGGATGGAAGAGGAAATACCTATCGCTTGGAGGCAGAATCACTTTTATTAATGTTGTACTCTCTAATCTCCCGATATATTGGATGTCCATCTATGAATTTCCTACTTGGGTTATCAATAAGATTGACAAAATTCGTAGATAGTTCCTATGGAAGGGTTGTCGAGAGGATGGTAGGGGTCCTCCATTAGTCAGATGGAGCGTAGTTTGCCGCAAAAAAGAGTTTGGAGGTTTGGGCATTTTAAACCTCCGAGATATGAACAAAGCTCTATTCTGCAAATGGTGGTGGAAAATTCACTCCCGCCGTACCCCTGCCCAAGGATCCATCTGAATTCGGTATAGAAGGCAAAGAAGATTCAAATTTGGGAGGGGGGGGCAACATTGTAGAGGCAATTCTCCAATTTGGAGGGGAATTGATAGGTTAGGGGACCTGTTCCACTGCCCATCCACGAATAGGGTGGGGAATGGGGAAAATACTAGATTTTGGCTTGACGCTTAGGTTGGTCCCAATACATTGGCTTCATTATTTTCCGAGATTTTTGCTAGGTCCATCAATAAATCAGCGTTGGTGGCAGAGTATTCGGCTCAATCATCGTGGCACATCAGTTTATTACCAGTGAGTAATGTTGTCCTCCATATCAGTCTTGTCCCAATTTACACCTTCCTGAAAATTACCCAACTGTTTTGGGTAACCAACAGGATGAGAGGGTTTGGCGCACTGAGTCCAACGGCAAGTTTTCGGTCAAAGCATTGTATTCCGCTCTCTGTGATGGGGGGATTAGATGTGTTGCGCATCGAGTCATCTAGAATATGTGTGCTCCACACAAAGTCCGGGCATTCCTGTGGTTGGTATTCAAGGATGCAATTTTAACTAGAGAAAATCTAGCTAAGAGATGGTTTATCAACGTGGTCTCTTGCCCGAGGTGCGGGAGCGGGATTGAGACTATTAGTCACCTTTTTCTCAATTGTGCTCATAGTAAAGTATTTGGGATTTCATTCTCCTAGGATTTGGCGTGTCCAGTTTCCCCATGGTTGTGTCTTATCTTTGGGATGAGTTTAGAGAATTGGAGTTAGTTCAGGGACGTAGAAGGGAGTGGGATTGCTTAGTGGCTGCCTGTTTATTGGTCATTTGGCTTGATAGGAACGATGTCTGCTTTAGAAGTCATTCTTGTAATTTTGCTCAAATGATGTATAAAATTCTATCTCTCACGTCTTCTTGGTTGTCCATCCCAAGGGCGAGGAAGAAACCGCGCATGGGTCCCCTGTTCGCTCCTTCTGATACGGGGCCTGGCTTTGGCAACAACTGAGGGGATAAGCAGTCCTTACCCTAGGCTGGAGGCAGGGTTATGGTGGATTTGGGGTCATTGAATGGGTGGGGATTGGTGGCTTTTGTTGTAATTTTGCTGTTAATTGTATTTCGCAGTTGTATGAGAGACTTTTGTGGTTGTTCTGTTTATGTATATCTCGTTATGTAATCTCGATGTATTGAATGGATCTATTTATGAGAATTCGGGGACACTCCCTTGCCTTTTATTTCCAAAAAAAATATGTATTCATTGCGAAGAGGATAAAGCTTTCAACTTGATATATTCATTGCCACTTTCTTATGATTACTTAATAACTACCATGCTACACGGTAAATCAACCATGGAGAGACTAACAATAGCCGGGGTAATTAAGTGTTTGAAAGAAGATGAACTTAGGAAGGAGACTCATACAAGGGGATCTACTTCTGCAGGTTATTTAACGGTGGATGGTGATAATTTAATTGGAAGGGATAATGCACATAAGGGTAAGATCCGTTGCTACCATTGTAGAGAAATTAGGCAGTACTAGAGAGACTGTCGCAAGTTGCTGCGTCAGAAGGGTGCTAGTACAGGAGGTGATCAAACCAACATAGCTAGTAAGATTGGTTCAGGTGAATTTGGTAAAATTGAATTATGTCTTCTCGTTTCAAGTTCTTCAGATGAGGTTTCAAGTTGGTATCTTGATTTGGGGAGTTCTTCTCGTATTTGTTTCGAGAGGAAGATGTTTTCTACTTACAGGTCGTTAACAGGCCGTAGTGTGAGAACGACAATTGTGGAGATTTGTGAAGTGATGGGTGAGAGAATGGTTGAATTAGAGACGCCAGATGGTAAAAGGTTCACACTAGAAGAGGTCATGCATATTCCTTCGATAGAGCGAAATCTAATATCCTTGGGGACTCTTGATTCTCGGGGCTGCAGGTACACAGCTCAAGGTAGAGTTTTAACAGTTTGGGAGAGTCGTCGTAAGGTGATGAAGGGTAATGGGCAGGGTCAGCACAACCTTTACTAGCTTTGTGGGAGCAGAAAAACTTGGTTGAGTGTTTGGAAGTTCATTGTTCCTAAAGCATCATCTAGTAAGCCGTCACTAGAATCACTGAAGCGAGACTGCAACGTTCGAATACCGTTGGAAGGTGGAGAGATCCTTGGGGTAGGAGTTAATTCTAAACCCTAATTTGCCCTATAAATAGCACCTCTCTTCTTCTCATTTCACACACCAAAAGAAAACCAATCAAGAAAAAGAAAAGAAAGAGAGAAGAGAGTTTTTTGTGCTTGGAGGCTCTTGCTAGAAGGGAAAGATCTAGGAGGTCACTTTGGAGCTAGAAGAGCTGTTCATTTTCTTTCATTGTTCAAGCTTCAGAAAGGTGGGTGTTCTCTTACTTTCTAGTAATATAGAACAATGCATGCTAAAGATAATAGATGAGAAATTCTAATTTGTGTATAGCATGAATAGTAGTGAGATATGCTATGTTAAGTAAATTAATTTATAATGAGAAAAGAAACGGTTGATTAGTTTTGTCATGAATTAGTATGCATGAATGAAAATATATTTGATTGTATGAAAAATATTGAGAATACATTATTTTGATAAGCAAGTATATTTTTTTGTTTGTAAAAGTGAATTGGATACCATAAACTTGTTTTGATTATTTATAAAAGATACAATATGTTTCCTTGATTAGAATAAATAGATGCAACTATAAGTTTTCTAATAAGAAGAAATGTCGAAAGTTAGATCAATCGTCTAAATTAAGGATTAGAAACATATGAGTTACTGTTAGAGATTAATCTCAGTTTTTATAAGTTTACTTCAGTCCAATAAAAGATTCAATCACATTAGAGAATCGAGATTTATGAAATAAGAAAGATAACAGAAACTGAAACAAAGGCAATCGAAGTGTTACTATACCGTTGGGTGCAACTGGCCCCGTGGGCTGGCGTTGCGCTGTCTTGCTGTTGGTCTGGGTTCGAATCTCAGTAAGCCCAAAACATTCTTTTGGTTTTTATTTTTTTTAAAATAAACCCAAACCCGAAAGTAAGTACAAGGGGTTTCTATTGCCACTTTGAATCACCAAAGCCCATTGGACTTCCTGGTTAGTGGGTCACGGGTTCGAAACCCAGTGACTAAAAAATTATTTTTGTTGTTGTTTTGGTTTTGTTTGTTTTGTTTTAAGGTTTTGGATGAGTTTTAAAGCAAACAAAAATTGGGGAAAATCCTATTATTCCTATAAAATGATTTAGAACTTATTAAAATTAGTTTCAAAATTTTCATGTATAATTGAGACTTAAAAAAGAAAAAGGGAAAGATTGAGATAGAAAGTAGCTAAAGATTGATGATTTATTATTAAAAGGGTATGACACTATTTTAGAAGAGTAAAAGAAATATGCTATGTGAATTTAGTTTCTCTTGAAGAGATTGTACTTGATTATTTGGGGTTATTTCATGAGTTTTAAATTACAAATGAAATTGCGAGAGAAGAATTAATGTTGTTAATTGATTATGGATAAGAGATTCTTGTATGATGCTAATTGAGACATAGATCTAATTATGGATAAGTTAGAGACATGAATATAATGAGTTTAAGACATTGATTATAGGAGGGTATGAATACCCATAAATTCTTGTACATGAAAAGTTGAGATTTAGTGTTAGTAAGACCTCATTACCGGCAATGTTGAAATAAAAAGAATTGAGATATAATTTTGAGATATGGTTGTGGATCTATCTCGGTATTTGTGATTAAGACCGGTAGGAGGTAAGACTAATTCTAGGCTTGGAAATTTATTCATGTCTTGACTAAATAAGTAGGCACATAAGTGAAGATGTAGTAAACCTGGGCAAACGTAAGTGGGTTGCCTCTATATAGTCGGCGGTGGATCTCCGTGGCTATAGACCCAGTCGGCGGACTGAGGTTGCTCTGTGGGAGACTGGTTTTTATATTTAAATTCGGGACTTAGCGTAGTTGGGCGGTTAGTTTTGCCGTCTCCAATGTATATACGTATACCGGGGCTAGGGGGCACTAGCGAGATGGTTCGCACGATGAAGGAACCGTTATAATAGTTAGTGGACTGGGACCTATATTCGTTGAATGATCTAAACCTTGTTTTATTACCGGGTAGTTTTCATGGCGAGGGATTGAGCCCTTTGTTGTGGAGTACGTATGCGCTTGCCCTTGGACCTATATAGTATGGGATGCATAGAATCCGAAAAGTGTGCATTAGTGTCATCCTAGTATAAAATGTGTGCATTAGGCATTAAAGCATGACATACACTTACATATTTAGCGTAGTCACATTTCTACACTTTATTTCATTCAAGTTTGTGTTTTGTTAAAGTATAGAGATCGTTATACTATTTCTGGCATAGAGAGGATAGTCGTGTATAATTTCATCGGTTGTAATCAACTGACGTGCTCACAGTCTTATATACAGGTAATGGATGTTCATGAAGCTATAAAGTGGATGTGCTAATACTGTTCAAAGATGTTGTAAATGTTTCATTGTAATTTATTTTTCCGCTGTGTAACAATTGTAACAAACTCTGATGTATTATTGAGAAAAGTTTTAAATTCCTTATAAAATTGTACGAAGTGAAGTAAAGATCCCGTGAAATCTTGAATTCGGTCTTATTTGGAATTCAGGGTGTTACAGTTGGTATCAGAGCAGGCTTCACAAGTATTACAAATTTATAAGGAACGACACCCTAGAGTGGACATTAGAAGTGTGAGTTTTAGTTTATAGAGATTTAAATGTAAATGATTTACATTTGTGTTGCTCTATACACTGATGTTTTCTTTTCCCTTTCATCTTTGGATGGCTGGAGTCGTGAATGAAAGTTGTTATTGAACTTGCATTCAATATCATTCATGATGATTTCTCCTCGTATACATTGATGTGAGATTGTATGCGAGTACTTTTTTCCTGGGTATCAGAGTAGCGCAGTGGAAGCGTAGTTGGCTTGGACCGTCACTCATGATACATTACACTTAGACACACCTCCCTCTCAAAATTATTTTTGTAGATCTTTATCATAAGTACTTTTTCAACAATCAACATTTTTCAAATAAATATTTTCTTATGTTATTAAATCAATTGAATATCTATTATTTTGTCTATCTTCCTCAGTCTTGATCTTTTGAATTATCTGTCTTTCAATTTTAAGGATTTGTTCTTCGTGTTTTTGTGTCACTTTATGTTTATTCGTTTACATTGCGATTACTTTATATATTTTATTGCTGCTTATTAAATAAATTTTTGCAACCATTATTATTTCAATTTTAAATTTTCTTCTGTGCATTCACTTAATATGATTTTATTTTGTGATACTATATTTTTCATTATCTTATATCTTTCTATATATTTCAATATATTTTTAACAAAATTGAAATTTTTTCCTATATAAATATGACCTGCCATTTTATTTTATTTCGGTACTATTGTTATTTCATATTATCTACTAATTTGTTTTTACTAATAATCGCTTCTTTAATATAATGCATATACTCACTATTTATACATTATCATTTCTCAAATTTTAATTTTCCTTATATACTGATTTCTATATATGTCATATATTTCAAGATGCTTATTATACATATCATTTCACTACATTACTATTTTATATATGATTATTTATACCTATTGCCCAAATTTGCTATACTACATAATTATTGTTTTCAACTATGTTTTCATCTCGCGCATATGCTTTACACTATTTTCGTCTTAATGTTATAAATTATTTTTCATTACTACAAATTATATTCTATATTTAAAGTCTATCTATCTATTTTGATACTTTACCGTTGTAATTTCCTACCTTATTTACAACTTTTTCATCCACTTTTATATCACTGATTTCAAACATAACGCTATATTTTAATAAACATCTCAATACCCAAGAATACATGGAAGACTACATCTTTCCATCTCCCATCTTGGTGCAACCTGATGTCGAGAGGGCAAATATGCAACTAGACGTCAATGGAGGCAAACTGCAACTGGACGTTGGGGAGGCAAGGTCTGCAATCGAATGTCCAGATGGCAAACTGCAATCGGATGTCATAGAGGGCAATTATGCAACTTGAGATCGTAGAGGCAAGTTTGCAGTTGGACACCAACGAGACGAACCTACACCAGAAGGAGATTGTCTACTTAAATAGCCCCTACTTTGTTTACCCCTATTCTATTTTCGTACTAGTTTATACTTTGCAACCTGACATTATATTATTTAAACTGATTTCTATCCTACTTGTGTATTTACTACTGAATATCAACTACCTTTTTCCTAGCATTTCAAATCTTTTTCATACTGCTTTATTGTATTTTATTTTACTACTAACTTATCTTAGATTTTGGTGCCTACTCACCTAACAAAAAAATAAAATTTGGTATTTATACTTTTGTTCAACTTATAAGTTTTCGCACTATCTCAATAATATGTTACTACTTTTACAACTATGATGTTTTGTTTTTACTCCTACGAACCGTGTATAATTTTCATTGTTTGTTTCACCCATATGATTTTGATGCCTATATACGTATATACTTTTGTATGTTGGTTTTCTGCTCTACTTAACAATTCAAAAATATTTCGATGTATACTTTCTATATCTTTAAATTTCAAATCGTATGTATAATGATTATAGTTACTTTACAAACTATTTTTATACAAAGTCAAATTTTATGTTGACTATGTTTTTAACTAAATTTCATTCTCGTTTATTTTTCAAACTCTTATCCAATAGTCTTCTTTTAAATTGCTAATTCAGTTTGTGACTTTTCCACCGCTTATTACATTGAAAGATTTTGACTACTAATCCTACTTACAAATTATCTATTGGCTATGTTTTCTTTAGTGTGTTGTTTTGAACTATTCCAAATTAATGACTAAGTTTATTTTTCTGTTTTATCAAATGCTTTACCTAAAATTATTTTGTATAGAACTTCTTTCAATCTAATCTATCTTTTGTGGTCATATTTTATTTTCCCAAATTTTCTTGTTTCGTTCTTATAAAATTTTGATACTCATAGTCTCCTTATAAAGAGTTTATTTTGTTTTTCCTCATTGCGTATTTTTACACTACATTTATTTTTCTTAAAGTTTGCAGTTTTCTAAACACAATAAGATATTTTCTTTGGCGTGTACAAAATACAACCTTTACCCTAGCAAGTTCCGGGGACGGAACTATCCTAAGGAGGGGAGAGTGTAACACCCCACAAAATTGAAAATGACAATTTTGCCCTCGTGCGTTACGCACATGTATTTTGTAACGTGTTTTCACTATGTATTTTGATTTCCGACTATTTATGCCTTTCCCGTATTAATTTTTATTCTAGTTTGAGTCAACTCGAATACATATTTCAATCTTGATATTTTTATGTGCTTTTTATGTGTTTTGATGCACGTATCGACTATGTATTTTCACCGCTACGTCTAATAGTTTTCTATGTGCTTAAATTTTTTATCTTTGGTACTCAAATCTATTTTTATATCGGAAATCCATTTTGATTAAAATTGCATTTTTTTCAATTTTGCACGTATGATGTACGTGTTAATTTTTATTTTCATTTTATTACTCTCATTATCTATTTCTTAGCATGCATAAGTTTAATTGAGCCTTCTTTGGACCCATGGACCTAAAGTTAAAATCTAGCCCAATAGACAAATAATAATGTGAATAGTGATATGGTATGGTTTAATGGAATATGTGAATGGGGGCTGTTATGTTATGGCTTGGTAAAATAATAGGTGTATGAATATATTAGTTGGTGAAGGGGGAACACGGTGTGAAATTGAAGAGGGCAACAGACATTGCTGTGCTTGACTTAGTCAAAGCCACAAGTTGATGTGGCATTTGACATAGGGGCCCACGTTAAACATGAATAGCAGCACATTTTGTGCTCTGTTTGATGATGGCGTGGCTTACACAAATGGCCGGTTTTGGATGTGGAGAAGGTAGGAGTTAAGGTTTTGAAGAGTGGGGAGATGAAGAGTTGGAAGTTAGGGAAGTTAAGAAAGTGAAGAGATGAAAATTTTAATGGAGGAGTTAATTCTAAACCCTAATTTGCCCTATAAATAGCACATCTCTTCTTCTCATTTCACAAACCAAAAGAAAATAAATCAAGAAAAAGAAAAGAAAGAGAGAAGAGAGTTTTTTGTGCTTGGAGGCTCTTGCTAGAAGGGAAAAATCTAGGAGGTCACTTTGGAGCTAGAAGAACTGTTCATTTTCTTTCATTGTTCAAGCTTCAAAAAGGTGGATGTTCTCTTACTTTCTAGTAATATAGAACAATGCATGCTAAAGATAATAGATGAGAAATTCTGATTTGTGTATAGCATGAATAGTAGTGAGATATGCTATGTTAAGTAAATTAATTTATAATGAGAAAAGAAACGGTTGATTAGTTTTGTCATGAATTAGTATGCATGAATGAAAATATATTTGATTGTATGAAAAATATTGAGAATACATTATTTTGATAAGCAAGTATATTTTTTTGTTTGTAAAAGTGAATTGGATACCATAAACTTGTTTTGATTATTTATAAAAGATACAATATGTTTCCTTGATTAGAATGAATAGATGTAACTATATGTTTTCTAATAAGAAGAAATGTCGAAAGTTAGATCAATCATCTAAAATATGGATTAGAAACATATGAATTGCTGTTAGAGATTAATCTCAGTTTTTATAAGTTTACTTCAGTCCAATAAAAGATTCAATCACATTAGAGAATCAAGATTTATGAAATAAGAAAGGTAACAGAAACTGAAACAAAAGCAATCGAAGTGTTACTATACCGTTGGGCGCAACTGGCCCCGCGGGCTGGCGTTGTGCTATCTTGCTGTTGGTCTGGGTTCGAATCTAAGTAAGTCCAAAACATTCTTTTGGTTTTTATTTTTTTTAAAATAAACCCAGACCCGAGAGTAAGTACAAGGGGTTTCGATTGCCACTTTGAATCACCAAAGTCCATTGGACTTCTTGGTTAGTGGGGTTGGGTCTGTGCGGCGGCTGAGCGGTCACGGGTTCGAAACCTAGTGATTGAATTTTTTTTATTATTATTTTTTTTTTGTTCTGGTTTTGTTTGTTTTTTTTTAAGGTTTTGGATGAGTTTTAAAACAAACAAAAATTGGGGAAAATCCTATTATTCCTATAAAATGATTTAGAACTTATTAAAATTAGTTTCAAAATTTTCATGTATAATTGTGACTTTTTAAAAAAAAAGGGAAAGATTGAGATAGAAAGTAAGTAAAGATTGATGATTTATTATTAAAAGGGTATGACACTATTTTAGAAGTGTAAAAGAAATATGCTATGTGAATTTAATTTCTCTTGAAGAGATTGTATTTGATTATTTGGGGTTCGAAACCTAGTGACTGATTTTTTTATTTTTTTTTTTGTTCTGGTTTTGTTTTGTTTTTTTTTTAAGGTTTTGGATGAGTTTTAAAGCAAACAAAAATTGGGGAAAATCCTATTATTCCTATAAAATGATTTAGAACTTATTAAAATTAGTTTCAAAATTTTCATATATAATTGAGACTTCTTTAAAAAAAAAGGGAAAGATTGAGATAGAAAGTAAGTAAAGATTGATGATTTATTATTAAAAGGGTATGACACTATTTTAGAAGTGTAAAAGAAATATGCTATGTGAATTTAATTTCTCTTGAAGAGATTGTACTTGACTATTTGGGGTTATTTCATGAGTTTTAAATTACAAATGAAATTGCGAGAGAAGAATTATTGTTGTTAATTGATTATGGATAAGAGATTCTTGTATGATGCTAATTGAGACATAGATCTAATTATGGATAAGTTAGAGACATGAATATAATGAGTTTAAGACATTGATTATTGGAGGGTATGAATACCCATAAATTCTTGTGCATGAAAAGTTAAAATTTAGAGTTAGTAAGACCTCGTTACCGGCAATGTTTAAATAAAAAGAATTGAGATGTAATTTTGAGATATGGTTGTAGATCTATCTCGGCATTTGTGATTAAGACCGGTAGGAGGTAAGACTAATTCTAGGCTTGGAAATTTATTCATGTCTTGACTAAATAAGTAGGCACATAAGTAAAGATGTAGTAAACCTGGCCAAACGTAAGTGGGTTGCCTCTATATAGTCGGCGGTGGATCTCCGTGGCTATAGACTCAGTCGGCGGACTGAGGTTGCTCTGTAGGAGACGGATTTTTATATTTAAATCTGGGACTTGGCGTAGTCGAGCGGATAGTTTTGCCGTCTCCAATGTATATACGTATACCGGGGCTAGGGGGCACTTGCGAGATGATTCGCACGATGAGGGAACCGTTATAATAGCCGGCGGGCTGGGATCCATATTCGTGGAATGATCTAAACCTTGTTTTATTACCGGATAGTTTTCATGGTGAGGGATTGAGCCCTTTATTGTGGAGTATGTAGGCGCTTGCCCTCGAACCTATGTAGTATGGGATTCATCGAATCCGAACAAGTGTGTATTAGTGTCATCCTAGTATAAAATGTGTGCATTAGGTATTAAGGCATGACATACACTTACATGTTTAGTGTAGTCACATTTCTACACTTTATTTCATTCAAGTTTGTGTTTTGTTAAAGTATAGAGATCGTTATGCTATTTCTGGCATAGAGAGGATAGCCGTGTATAATTTCATCGGTTGTAATCAACTGACGTGCCCACAGTCTTATATGCAGGTAATGGATGTTCATGAAGCTATAAAGTGGATGTGCTAATACTGTTCAAAGATGTTGTAAATGTTTCATTGTAATTTATTTTTCCGCTGTGTAACAATTGTAACAAACTCTGATGTATTATTGAGAAAAAGTTTTAAATTCCTTGTAAAATTATACGAAGTGAAGTAAAGATCCTGTGAAATCTCGAATTCGGTCTTATTTGGAATTCAGGGTGTTACAGTTTGTGTATCAAGTGTATCAAACTATGGTTTCTCTATATCTATATATAATCAATTGTAACAGCTCCAAGAGAGGGTATGATTCGATTGAGTGCCGAATAGGAGAAAAGAGTGCTTCATTTGAGAGGTGAGAGATTTCTCCATTATAAACATCAAGTAGTTCCAGTTATGCTTGAGAGAGGGTCGTGGTGAGAATTGTAATATTGTTTTATCTTCTCTAGTTGAAATAACATCTCGATTCTTACTCCCCCGGATTAAGGCGAAAGCCCCAACCAGGATAATTCTTGTGTGCTTTGTGTGATTAGTGTGATCTAGTATTTGCTTGATGCTTTGCATTAATCATGTCGAAGACTCAACAAGGTCCTCTATAGAGAATAATTTTCTCACTCCCACCTTACATGCAACATTAAATTGTCCAAGAATATCCTAGAATGCTTCAGTATTTGCTCAACAGGTTTACAAACTTCAATCAAAATTCTCCAAATTCGCTTATAATTATTTAGACTGTGCAATATTGCCCATGGATATAATTACAATCGCATGCACTCATGGTTTAATAGACCTTATGGCGTGATAAGCTCTCCTCCACAAAAATTAATTAATCAAGGATTTGTGGACCATATGACAATCACATCCTAGTTGTATAAGATTTTACCCGGTTTGATAGTAGTTCTAGACTTTTCAGTACATGCACTAGTATGTTATATCTCTTTTTCTAAAAAATTTGCACTTTCAACCAAGTATTTTATCTCTCTCTGCTGTTCTTTCTTTGTGATGTTACTGATACTCTCAATACATAATAATTTGATAATTTACCCTCATTTGAAAATAAAATGTATGGGGAAAAAATACACAATTTACATGTTATAGCTCCACATACTGGTTGTACAAGTACATCCTCATAATTAATGTAAGAATTTAGCTAAGTAAAATAGGATTTAAGATGTTAATTAGTTTTCCTATGACAGAGATACGTTGAGGAAGGTGAAATACATGAGGAAAAGACAGACGCTCATTGTGTGGGTTCACACATCCAGCTTTTTGCCATCTTTTTTTTTTTTTGGCATGGTGTCTGATTAGTGTCAGTTTATGATTCATATGTATTATAGATTTGGATTAGCTGCACCGTAAAATAGATGGACCGAATGTTTATTTTTCGAAGGAGATATAGAGGATGCTGATTTTGTTAGTAATGAAGCAGATGAGAAGGACGCATAAAGGCGTCAATGGTGGTAGCTGTTGTAGTTACAGTATCCTTCGTGTTAGGGATTTCCCACCGAAAACCCCTCTCTAGAATCTTGTTTAGTTATTCGATGCAATCAACACAAACTACCAAGCATACATGACACTACAAAACCGATAGTTTTTCCAGGCGATTTTGTGCTGGCGTTTCTGGTAAAACGCCGGGTTAGATCCCGGCGTTTTCTAGAACAACGCCGAGATAGAAAGCCCCTCTCGATAAATCCCCCAATCCCCCAGTACGTTTCCATTTACTTCCTTCTATCTGAAAACCCCAAATCAAAACCAAGAAACCCCGACGCCATCAAACCCTAGTTCTGATCCCCATCATCTCCCTCCCTCCACTTCTTCTCCGATTCGACATCTCAAAGCCCTCACTCGTCGTTGTCGTCATCATCTTCGAAGACGTCGAAGTCGTTGTCCCTTTCCCTGCGTTGTCGTCGCCATCGCCGTCATTTCCTCCTCGCCGTCATATTGTTGAGCTGAAGATGTTGACCTTGTCATATTTGCTATTGCAATAACCGAAGCCCTAACAGCTCGTGCGGTATCTTAAACCCTAACCCTAACGCCGCTCCCCTCGTCTTCCTCCTCCGCTTCGCCTGCGACTTCGCCATGGGATCCATCTTCGGCTACAGTGATTGCATCACTGTTTTTAGTTATAAGGTTTGGATCTTTCGAGTAGTTGATGGGTGATATGTGATTAAAGGGACAATTTTGGTAAATTGTGGTGTTTGTTTGTGAAGTTGTGAGCAAAATTAGGTTCCTTTTTGTAAGTAAGTAATTTTTGGAAGGTGTTTTTTTGGATAATTTGAGGTGGTGGAGGTTATAAAATATAATGTATTAAGATGAAAAAATTTGGAAAATTGTGAACTGACAATTTCAGTATTTTCATCTCTAGTAATACAACTAGTCATAATCTGGCTAAGTATGTTTGTTTTTGTATTTTTTTAGGGTTGAGATTGCTGAAGAAGAAAGGGTTCAAAGGCTCATTTGCGGAGGTCGGGTCTGCTGCTAAGGTTGTTTATGGTATTGTTAATACTCCATTTTTGCGATGTTAATTATTATGTTATAGTTCTGGTTGTTGTGTACCTAATGCATTTGAACTATTGTGTCAAGTTTAGTTATTTGCAATTTCGTGTGGAGTTCATAACCTTGTGGTATGCTTCTTGGAGAGGCTGCGTGGTAGAGATGATGGTATGAAAACATTTACATCTAATGGGTATGTGCTATTTCTTTTGCCGAGCCGAAAATCGTTGTGTTCTTAATGGCAGCCCTTATTTGCAGTTCTCAATGCCGACATGGCTGGTTGTTGCATTGTTATGGCATTGAGTTTTCCAGGTACTAATACACGAACTATGTTATGTAAATTGATCTTTCTTGTTGGTACTATTAGTTTATGTAAAATATAAACTAATAGTACTACTGTATCTGCTTAGTTATATAGTAAATATGAAACAAACCATGGTCTCTGATGCCTATATGTCAAAAATCTCCATCCATTACGAAGGTTCTCTACCTTAGTAATTAAGGATTGATGGGGATAGGTCCTTGTCTAACTCAGTCATACAAGATTTCGTCACTTTTCATGGGCTTTTGCTATGTAAGTCTTGGGGTCACAATGACTATCCATTAGAATTGGGATTTGGAAGAGTGAGCTTTCGCTTCCCATTTCCACTATGACTGGGTTTAATAGGAGCAAGAGACCAAGTGGTAACAACCCGATTGATATATTATAAGTAGACAAAGTTGATATCAATCTGTTTTTTTTCTATATTAAGTAAATGGTAGTAATTATCTATAGATTCTTGATTGTGCATTGAAGATCCGAAGCACGTTTCAAATCCTTAGTGGTCAAACAAGTCAATTAGTTTGTTCCTATGAGATTATGTTTAATCTCATTTGACCATGGATTTTGGATTAGCCCTTAAATACTGTTTTTTTTTTGTGATCAAAAGATGACTAAGTCATCGCTTCATTAAAGAGAGATTTAACGAAACAGGAATGAAGATACAAAGATAGGCCGGAGCCAAGCAACATCAACGTTCAGCTTAAAGTACAGCCTGAACGGAACAAAATACATCAAAACATCAAAATCCCTGAATCCGAAAAAACAACCACCGAACCAAAAGGTACTCAGTAGATCGCCACCTGCTCCTGAACTACTCCTCCCCCTCCACACGCCTCTTCTTCCTGGAGCTAAGCAGTCCTGTCCATTCAAAACAGCATAATTGAATTTTATACATGAGGGAAGAAAGTCTATGATCAATGCTATTGAAACACAAGTCGTTATGGTCTAGCCAAAGGTTCCAAATGATTGAAGCCACTAGAAGGTCCCAATATGATCTAACTTCTTTTCTAATCTTGTGCGATCTAATGTCCCTCCAAACCTCCGCACTAGAACCTGGACACTGTCCTAACCCGAAAGCTAGACCTAGTTTCCCCCATACCCATCTCGCTCTGATGCACTTAAAAATTATATGATTCGTATCCTCTTCTTGAGTAAGGCACCTATTACAGTTGACGCAGTCCAGCAATCCGCGTTTCTCCAGGTTAAGTTTCGACAAAATTGCATCGTTATCCACCAACCATAGAAAGTTTTTCACTTTAGAAGGGGCGTTGATGCCCCATATGACCGCCGCGCTCCCATTCCTTAATCCTCCGTCGTTCAGCCTTTTATATAATGAGGATACCGAGAACTTTTGATCAGTCTCCAAGGATCACCATCTCTAGTCTTCTGCCTGCTGCGCAAGACAACCTTCTATGCGAATGAAATTGTTGACCAGTTGAAGTTGGATAATAGATTCGTGTTCCAGAGTATCTTTGACTTCTAATCTCAAAGTGTTGTTCTTCCATACATCATACACAAGAGTGTCAATGTTGGTCACTGCCTCTGTGGCTGCTGGGAATAGTCCCATCAACGAGGTACTGTCGCACCACTTGTCTTTCCAAAATCTGGTGTTCTTGCCATGTTTAACCCTGCAAAGAGTATGGCTATGGAAGACCTCCCCTGTCTTGAAAACCCCTTTCCAAAGGCACGATTTCCTACTCTGGATACCCTTCCCCCATATCTGAACTTCTTCCTAGCACGATAATTGGTAAAGGACTTACACCACCAATTATTACGACGGATAGCCAGCTTCCACCACCACTTACTAAGTAGGGCGGTGTTCATGTCTCTGAGGTTGATGATGCCCAAACCATTGAATTCTTTCCTTTTGCAGACCCTCCCCCAGCTAACGAGATGTATCCCTTTACCTCCCTCGTTTGCGCCTTTCCACAGAAATCTCCTTCTACACTTGTCTATCTTGTGAATTACCCATACTGGTAACTCGTAAATCGACATGAGATAGATCAGGATGCTGTTGATGACAGAGTTCAACAAAGTAATCCTGTCCCCCAGGGTTAGATATCTACCCTTCCAGCTGGCTAGTCTTTTCTCAATTCTATCAATAAGGGGTTGCCAGTCCTCCCTACTAAGCTTCCCGGGCCTAATCGGGATCCTTAGGTACGTGAGAGGGAACTCTCCCTTACTGCATCCTAGCAATTGTTGGATCGATGTGATGGGAACAGAACAAATTTCGCTCAGCTGGATTACACAACTCTTATTAAAGTTGACCTTCATGCCTGACCAAGCTTCGAAGCACTTCAAGACCGACCCCATGGCTATGATATCATCTTTTGCAGCCGACCCAAACAGTAACGTGTCATCCGCGTACTGAAGGATCGAGATAGGGTCTGAAAATCCTTTGATTTTAATACCAACGTTCGCCATTACCTTGCCGCCATTAGCTATCATTTCCGCAAGCCCGTCAGCTATGATAGCAAATAATAAAGACGAAAGTGGATCCCCCTGTCTCAGTCCTCTTTTGCATAGTATTTCTCTACCCTTTTCCCCGTTGACAATGGGGAACGATTTTCCTCCTCTAATGCATTGAGAAATTCATTTCCTCCACCTCTCTCCGAAACCTTTCAACTGCAGCACCTCATTGACCGACTCCCATTTGACCGAATCGTAAGCCTTTTGAAAATCCACTTTAAAGAGAAAACCGTCCGTTTTTTCTTTGCGCGCTCTAAAAACAATTTCATGCGCCGAAGCCACACTATCCATAATGTCACGACCTTTAATAAATCCGCTCTGAGAATCCCCGATGATATCCTTTAAAAGAGGCCCCAATCTATTCGCCAAAACCTTGGTGATGATCTTAAAGGAACCATTGAGCAGGCTAATTGGTCTCAGATCTCCAACAACTTTCACCTCAGATTTCTTTGGAATCAGAACAATATTCACAAAGTTAAGTCTATCTAGATCTGCTTCTCCCTTATAAAAGTCTAGAACAATGCGCATAAAATCCCCTTTGATTATTCTCCAATAAAGCTTGTAAAAAAATAATGGAAATCCGTCTGGGCCAAGCGCCTTATCCTGGCCAAGGTCGTTTATAGCAGAGACCACTTCCTCTTCGGTGAAGCTTCTCTCAATGCTATCACAACCATCAAGCCTGGAATCCATCCACATGTTCTGGTTCAGCGAACACCTATGCTCTTTTCTCTTACCAAGCAACTCTTTAAAATTCTCATAGATGTGAAGCTTGATTCTATCCTCATTCTCGCACCAAACTCCATCCACCATAAGCCCAGAAATGTGGTTGTCTCCTTCTTCCATTTGCAATCCTATGGAAGAATTTGGTGTTCGCATCCCCCTCCTTTACCCACTGAATTCTAGAGCGTTGCTTCCAATAAAATTCCTCCATCTTTTGGATATGAAGGATATCCAGTCTCTTGCTGAATAGCTCGTCATATTCGCTCCCTATAAGGTCTCTTTCTTCTTCTATGATTTCTAATTGCTCTATTCGCTCCCCTATTTCATCTTTGAGTCTTTGGTTTTTGCCAAATTCTGATCCTGCCCAAAGCTTCAGCTGTAATCTCAGTCTCCTAATTTTTTGAATCCAACAACCCACCGTTGAGGCACGTTCAGTCGGCTCGTTCCAGCTCTCCTCGATAATCTTCGATAAACCTTCGTTCAACGTCCATGACTTTTCAAATCTAAATTGGTGACAACGTCGTCTATCTCCTACCCCATAGTCCAACGAGAGAGGAGTATGATCCGAAGTGAATCTTATCAATGCCTTGGCCTTAACTAATGGAAATTTGTCTTCCCACTCAGCGGACACTAAAATTCTGTCTAACTTAGCTAAAGTTGGGTCTGCTTATAAGTTAGACCACGTGAATTTCCTATTCGATGGATCAATCTCCAGAAGCTCTAAATCATTGATAAACGCGTTAAACTGCTCCCTATCTCCCCTGGACGCTCCTCTACCTAGGTGTTCGTGTTGAAACCTTGTGATATTGAAGTCACCCCCAACCACCCATGGTCCCCTGCATGAACCTCTAATACTCCTAAGTTCGTCCCAGAACAAACTTCTCTGGGCAGACTCATACAGACCGTAAACAGAAGTAACCGTATGAGTCCAACTATCAACCCGACGTCTAATGGTAATCGTAACCGAAAAATCACCCGCGATCTCGTCAGTAATCTCAAATCGTCTAAGGTCTACCCCAATAGCTATTCCTCCTGAATACCCTCTCGAAGGTTTGAACCTCAAATCAAAATCTCCTATACCCTTAATGTTCTGAAACTCCGCCAATGTCGGGAATTCAACCCTAGTTTCCTAAAAAGCACAGACTGAAGGTCTATACTTAGTAATAGTATCACTAATAAGTCTCTTTTTAGATTTCTGCCTCATCCCTCTAACATTCCAGAAGATGTATAACATAAGAAACTATATCATCGAACACCTATAATCTAACCGCTAAAGCCAGACGAAACTACTCTATTTGGCTCTTACTCACCCCTCTAATGATATTGACCCTCAACAGTTGATCCTCTCTATTGGAACCCATGGCTAGACCGTACAGACTAGCAAAATATATGAGCGAATCATCATTTAACAGATTTAAAACAGCGAAATCATTAGAGGAGTTACCTAGACAGGCAGAAGTAGGCTCTTTGGTCTTTGTTGCAGCTCTAATCAGGTCCTCCTCACTTCGACTGCTCAAACCCCATTTGTCCAGCTGCCTTTTGCTTTTCCTCTGAAAATCCACCTGTCGTTTGTTCATAGCAGACCCACCACTTTCCCCTACTCCCCCCAGCCAGTTCTCTAACTTGTTTAACCTATTTTTCGTGCTCTGAGTCATACGTGCTTCCTCCGCTTTGGAGGCCATCTAAAGCTCCTATCATGCCGTTCAAAATCTCAGGATCCACCCCATTAGCGTCTTGATCTAAGGATACCTCCGACTCTACCTCAACCTCGTCTATATGAGCGCCTAAACCATCTAACAGCGCTAGCTCCAAATTCGAATTTTCCCCTATAATCTCGTCGTCGAAATTGGTCCCCTCAGCAGTAACCAGTGGTTTAAGCCCAAGCCCACTGGCCTCTTCTTCTGGCCCAACCCCAATCTCTGAAACAACATCTAAATTGGGCCTAATTGGATTGTCGAAGGGACATTTGGGCTCTAGAATAGCGCTAGCATCGATAGGAGCCAGCACATAATCCCCCTGATTTTTCGGAGTTTGAATTTGGGCGGCATCTTCTGCTCTGCGCGCCAGTTCCTCAATGGCTCTTTGTATAGACAGCTGGAGATCGTCCTTTGACATCGCTGCGAATTCAGGAACTCCCATCGCCGAATGGTCTGTCGCTTCAATGTCCTTGTTGGAGGAATTCTTGAGTATTCCTGGCTTACACCACATCGAAGGTAACATCACAATACCATCCTGCCCATCGCGCCGCTGAATGTCCGATGGACCCTTGGACTCCTTCTTAGACCCCGCTCGACGTACACCAAATTGGAAAGCCGCATCGAGATTCGAACCGTACTCATCGACGATCTGTAATGGTTCCTGAGTGTAGAGCCGCGATGAACGGTTGAGATCCTTAGCTGCAAGATCTGATGGTCCTCTATCATCGTCAACCTTTGGCCTCGACCCCCTCGCACCATCATGTCTGTCATCCGATCGCTCCTCTTCCTCTCTACTGGAGACTTTGCCAAACGAGACATTCTTCTTCTTCTCAACGATCACTTTGACATCGAAGAAATCACCTTTGAACTCCGCTTGGACCATCGAGGGAATATCGGAGAAATTCTCGCAACCCACTCTAATACGAGCGAAGTCCCTCCTCGTCTGAATAGTTGTACTCTTGTCCACCTCAAGGAGATAGCCAAAAGATCAAACAAGATTCTGGAAGCCGGAGCGAAGCCAACAATGGAACGGGAAATTGAACAAACGTAGCCAAACGGAGGGTATCTCTTGCGCCTTGAGGGCGCCAAGCTTTCGAGACCATTGGGAGAACGTGATGAAGAAGTCGTCGGTACCCATTCCACGCTTACCCAGCACTTCGTTCAACCTGACCTCGTCGTGGCAATGGACGAAGAAGACGCCAATGTTTAGACGTTGCACTCTCCATTGAAGCGTCGCCGAAGGGGAAATGTTAGCGTTGAGTAAAAGCTCAATATCCTCCGCTAACGGGTTTCCGCTCTGGACTTTAATCACACAGCACATACGAAATCGACGCTCGAACTCGGCCATGAGAGGAGTCGGCGTGATGATCGCCTTTATCATCGCTCTACCTCCCGCATGACTCTCTTGCGTTTTGCTGCTGTTGGACTTGATCGGTGAAGGAACTCTTGATTTGGGCGAAGGATCTGTTGGAGCTGTGGGCGACGGCAGGGTCGCCATCTTCCTAGTGGGGCACTCTCTGGAGATGTGGCCTGAGCGACGACACGCGTAACAAAACCACTGGTTTGGACATTGCGATATTGTGTGACCCCATAAGGCGCATTTGTGGCACTGCTGGCCGGAGCCAGACGACTCCGACTCCTCTCTACCTTGCCTCTTCTCTGCCTTGATAATTTTGCGAGAGCGCACCAGTACCCATTCTCCGTCGTCGTCTTGCTTGGTAATCCTTGCATTCTCCGGAACAGATTTCCATTGCGTGCTGAGACTCACTGGCAACTCCTTCCTCGGCGATCCCTTGGCAGCCCTTAAATACTGTTACATATTCACTTTTGAGATTTGAAACCCTAACCATCCAAAATATTTGTAAATTCTTTCAGGTAAATTAATAAAAGAAACTTGTTTGAATGAAAGTATTTCCTCAAAGATGGCTTCTTTCAGGTAAATTAATAAAAGAAACTTGTTTGAATGAAAGTATTTGTTTTATCGATAATTTTGTTTTACTTTCTTCATGCCCTTACAAGAACCTGCTCAGTCTCCTGTTTTTACTCAGCTTTTACTTAGTAGCTCTTCACAGTGATGGGCAATTATTGTTACAACACTATTCAGTACTTACTTAACCTGAAGATGATCTCCTTGGTCCTTCAATGTGATGATAAGATAGCTCAGCATTTCTTCTCAATATGTACTTGCTTTTATGTACCTGCTCTCTCTGCATATCTCTTACTCTCACTAGTAGAAAACCTTGCAATAATTATGGATTATTTGCAAGCACCAAAAATTCCTTGTAGTTGCTACCATCAACAAAAAATTAATCACAACAAACCCATTCATTGCAAATATTTTGACATCCGCAAGAGATTTTATTCAACTGTTGCAAGTGTCGACAATTACAAGGGAGCAATTGTAACAAACAATACTCCATTACCAAAGTAGTAATAAAATATTTATTTTTAAAAATAAATTAGATATAAACACGTGCATTACATAAATAATTTTGCCACTCAACAATTTGATGTTAAAAAATTATCCTCACTTCTCAAATACTGAGCGGGTAAAAAGAAAAAAAATCAATAAACACAATTCTTTCCTGGGCCAAAATTGAAAAGCGAAAAAAAAAGAAAAAAAACCCCACGACCTTCCCCCCAAAACATAAACCCTGATTCCCCCCCCACCTCCCCCATGCCCGCATCCCACCAAAAATCACAACTTTCTTAATCCAGCCTCCTCTCTTGCGATCTCCCGCCACTCGTCGACGCCGGTTCATGGCCGCCGTCGCTGTGCCCACGTCGCCGTCCACACGCTCTCTATGCCGCTCATTCATTTCTCTCTCTCTCCTCCAGAAACCCCCACTGCTGATCCTACCTTTGCCATCGCCGTCCCTGCTCCCTCTCTATCCCGGTCACTTCTGTCGCCCCCCGTGGTCTAGCGCCACCCCCCCACGACGACACACGACTAAGTCTTTAGAGGTATGAAAATCAATTCTTGAGTGGATTTAAGGGTTGTAATAATAGATTATTGATTTTAGGGTTGTATGAATGGAGTTAATTTTGTTGTAATTTATTTGTTTTAGAGTAAATTTTGTTGAGATTTATTAGTATCTACTTCCAGCGGGAGATTGGGTTCAGTGGAAGCAATTGCTGGGCATGGGTTCAGTGGAAGCAATTGCTGGGCAGATTAGTAATCTATCTGTTTCTTCAGCTTAATTGTAGTGAGAAGTTAGGAGTTAAGAGTTATCTTATAATTGAACATAACTTTAGGTTGTTTGGAGTATTTAGATAACTCTAGTCATTTTCATCTGAAAGTTGAATGAATAGGAGTTATCTAAACTCCATCCCAGCATAATTTATCGCCGAACTTTCTGTTCCCTCTCTCTTTATATCTTGTTGTACTCACATAAAAGAAAAATTTATACAAATGAAAGTAGTGTTATGCTCTTAGAGAAGTGATCTTTCATCCACCTCCACTTAAGACATGACTTAACTCATGTTATCATAACTCATGTTATTGATGCATATATATCTTGTGTTATTCTTATTGATGCATATATATTTTGTATGTAACGACCCGGATCCCCGTTATCGGACATCCGTGACATTGCCAAGATCATTGCCTTCAAATGCATCTCAACACAGTAAATAGTACGGAAATTTAAACACTTTTATTGCCATCAGAGTTGTTACATTAATAATTACAAATATTAAAATTGTCCTTGAACCAGGAATGCAAATTACATAACTTTATTACAACTGACTACAAAAATACTTAAACATTCCTTGTGAAGCCATTGGCTATCTTCAGATCGGCAATCCCTTGGTAACTGCCGAAACTCCGTTGAGTGGTCTATCTGCCCCTCTGGGACCTGCCCCTCGGCTTGAGCCTCCTGCTACGCGACCCTGATAATTCTGCACCCGCTCGAAGGGTAGACGCGCATACTGCCATTACTTGAATGCCCTGCTGATCTTGGGCTCTCCTATACTCGTGACCTGATATCCATGTACCTAAAAGGTGGGGTACGTCAGTAATTCTACTGACGCAATGCTGATAAGGAAACAGCGATCCTCAAACTATCACATTCACAAATTCATCTTGAATGGAAAATTCAACGTGCATCCTGATTTCCTAGTGTTCGTGTATGTCATGACCTGAGACTAATGCAACAATACAGAGTATAGAACAGATGCACTTAATCTAACCTAAAGTCTATTCAACACAAGGTACAGAACAGATGCACTTAATCTAACGTCAGCAAGATTCTGGATGCACATGCATCCCATACTACATGTGGCCCAGGTTAAGCCAACGTACTTAGTCTAATGCAAGCGAGACTTTGGAAATGTATGCATCCCATACTACATACTTTCCAAATCAAGCCGTTGTCTCCATGTTTAGGGATTAGAACCCTCACTATGCAATGCATTCTAATTTGGTCTGCTTCCCGTTCCTGATAGTATGACATGATTGAGGAGGTGAAAATAAAATAAAAGAATATAATGCGGGGCGCTACCCCGAAGTCACCAATAATTACTGCGTCGAACCATCCTCGAAAGCTGTGACGAACTTACAGATATACCGCCGTATATCCATTGCGCAAAGATCCTTTGTGATCCGTTCGTGTCCACCAACATAAAACATGACGACCTCGGAGGTCCTAAAATATTTATACCCCCGATCCGCCAGGATATCAGCATCCCGTTCTTACCATGGTACTTCAGGAATTAACAGTGCAGGATACGTACCGCAGGGCGTATCCCTAATGACAGGAAGAGACAACCAGTAACACCACTTAGTGCTAACTCTCAGAACAAGTTGGATTATAGGGAATTACCCCTAACACCAATTTGGTCTTCAAGCGAAACAATAAAAGAAAAACCTGATCAATCCAGTTTACTGAAAATATGTTGTTATTCATCCACACTCGGTGTCGGTTAACAAAGTCGAGCCTGACTGGTTTGTCAAGGTAACAACCATCCCGGAATCACATCCACCGATTCCCAATACCTTCATAGGTCAGCGACCCAAAAATAATCTCGGCCCGTGACCCTCAGCGAGTGGTCTAACGGCGCCCTGGTGACGTAATATAATTTAGTGAAGGTAAGCACGCACATAATTATCCTTTCTGGACTTTTGACAGACTCAGGCATCGAGACACCCAATACAATCCAACAGAGCTATAACCCAACTCACTCATGTCCACCATGAGTACATGCACAGGAACTTGTTTAAGTTCTGGATAAAACGCTAAAACCCATCTTTTAAATCTGATAGCTCACGATCACCATATTACGGTAGGCAGAGGGTTCCTCATCAATTGTCCGATGGAACAAACAAGAAATACTAGTAGCTGTGATCCCAGCTACACTCATCGGAAACCAATACGCTCAGAATTTCCTAGAAGGGTGAGGAGATCCGTTGCCATCCCCTAGTTGATGATTCCCTCAATTTCATCCAAAGAACTCGAGTCCCCGAGTTAACTCCAACCTTGAAATCAGTCTGGACAATAGGTTGCTAAACTCACAATGTCCATAATTTCCAACACACAGTCAGAATTGCTTGGTATCTCTAACTCTGGAAAGGTAAGACCCTAGCTTACAATTCTTTGGTTGACTACTTCCTCAAGTTCAATCATCTCGACATCCAATATCCCTCATATACTCTTAGTAGTACGTTCCTTTTCACACTTGCTGTATTTGTCCAATATCATAAGAGTTCGCTTAGTTATCGAAATCACTCAATTCCGTGTCTCATGGGAAGGTGGGATTGTCTACCTTAACTTCCTATTTGGATACGTCCTCAGATTCAATTCTTAATGTTCTCACAGACACAAATTTCCATGGGGTGCATCACAAGGAAAGGGTTGATTTTTCTAGCAACATTTCATTGACAAAGCCGAACCTGTCCACCTTGAAAAGTTATAGCCTACAACCTGGAATTACAAATCCTAATTGGGTTAGAGAGTTATGATTCCCTACTGCAATTCTCCAGTTGGCCAGTCGCCCAAAATTCTTAACAGATAAGTCTAGGAATATCTATCTCCACGAACTAGACAACTCGTACTAGGATGAACGTACCCTACTTTACAATTCAATAGTAAATCATCCCTAAGTCCAACGATCATGAAATTTGAGATTCTCTATCTACACATATACCATTTCTTCGTGTCCAAAATTCACATTCAAATTCATTTCACACAACGATCTACGACTCCTCAAACATGACTACATTTCAGCCGTTCTGTTTTAGCAGAGTATTCACTGCCCCTCACTAATTACCTTTGAAACCTCATCAAATGACCTCTAAAAATTATAAAATTTGAGATTCGTCAATTAGACTCATACCCCATGCTGCTCCCAAAATTTCGTAGCAAAACAATAAACGTACACGAAGTTATGGCCTTTTGAATTTCAGCACAAAGCGCAGTCAGCTTCAGCCGACACCTGCGGACCAGTCGAGTTCTACAATTTTTCCGGGGCATCAAACGACCTTGGAAAAATACGAAATTTAAGACTATGGTTGTAGACATATACAACAGCGTCCACAAAAATTTTCAACTCAAAATACCTTGTCGTTTCCGAGATACAAAATCGGAAAGATACCCCAAAATCATCACAGCCAGCAGCCATTCTGGCTGCTTACTGTCCGGATTTGGTCCCACTGTTCGGGCTACCAAAATGCATCCAAATATTACGAAATAAATCATGGATACTCTACATACAAAGAAGAACAATACCCCAGAATTTTAGCCCAAGATTCTCAACCGTTTGGACGTAAGAAATTCCCCAATATACCCTCGCAATCATGCTACTCAATCAAACTTCAAAAGAATAATTCTCTACCATGCAATTTATTTTTTCCTAGCATTCCTCATACTCAAACATGGCAACAAAATCATGTCTACCACTACTACTCATACATTCATACCAAAACAAAAATAAATACAAAAGAGTTCAAGGATCACCCACTTGAAGTTTGCAAAATCTCCTTGTAGTTTGGCTCCTAGCTTTGCTTTGCTTGTCTTTGCTCCTTTGCTCACTAGCTCCTCTTCACTTCAAGATGTAATTGTTGTTGCTAGCTTTATCCTCTCTTTCTCTTCTTCAAAGTCTCCACCTTTTCTCTTCTCCTTCTCTTTCTCCTCTCTTTTTTTTTTGGAACAAGAAGAGTGGTGAATGAGTGAAAGAATGAGAGTGGAAGTGGGGGTTTTATAAAAATGGGAGTAGGGTTGGATTGGGCCGGATGAGATGTAGGGTGGGGATGGGGGGAGGTGGAGTGAGTGGAGGATATGTGGATGAGATGGAGCCAACATCACAAGTGAAGCTTCTTGGAAGCTTCCTAGGAAACTTCATGGAAGCTTCCTTGAAGACTTCATGGAAGTTTCCTATTCTAAGTCAACTTTACACATGGTGTTTTACTTCCACCATTGGATCTTTATCAAGTTCAAACCATGATCATCATGATGCTAGGGTTCCTAACCCTATGCTAGGTTAAGGAACCCTAGGTCACCGTACCCTAGGTTACCATACCCTAGTGCACAAATACAACTCACATTTAATTCAAGCACTAGTCTAATTGAAATAACTAATACATATAAATTAAAATCCATAAAAATACATTTTTTTATAGAAATTATCATTTTCACCCGACAATTGTCTGGTCGAAATAATCGGGACAAAACCCCCGTTTAATCGAGATGATATTCCGAGTTTACTTCATCGGATTCAGAACAGCCCGTATGTCTGAAATCTCTTAATTTTAACTGATAATTTCTAGGAGAAAATGTAATCGTGTGCAATACTTAGTTAATGCACGGGTTACAGTGCAAAATAGCCGTATGCTATTTTGCGGGGTATTACATCACTCCCTCCTTAGAATCGTTCTGTCCTCAGAACGACGCTAGTGGAGAGGAAAACAAGGATATGATCACCAGTGGTCCATGAGACAAATTCCCTGAACCAACTCCAGTTCCTCGAGTGATACTCTTGACAAACTAGTCTTCCACCAGTTGAATTGTTGCTCCCTGGTCTTCCGGATAGACCCATCATGAATTTGATCCTGGCATTTGTCTGTTCCTACTCTGGAGTAGACAATAACTGCATTACCTTGCTCGTCCTCTTCCATAAATGAGGTTGACTTACTTTTTGAGTATGACTCTTTCTAGTCGATGGCCACTCCCTCCTTAGAAAGATGACGTTGTGTAATTCTGTTTCGATCTTCTGGCGGCTCCTGTTACCTGCACATCAGGTTATGAATCGACATCCGGTCACATTTTTGCCTTCTGAATATTCGGATGCAGACTTGCCTTCCGATATCTAGTTGCAGGGTTGCCTTCTAGACCTTCGGTTGCAGATTTGCCTCCTGGTATCCAGTTGCATGTTTGCTTTTATTGATGTCTGGTTACAGATTAGTCGTCACTGAACACGACTATACCAAGCTTGCTAGTGACATAAAATACATTGAGACTGGTTCAGATGTAGGGAAGATCATAATCATAAGTTGGAAGCGCTACCATATGATTTATGAATCATCCTATCTGCCAAACCAAGCCTTAATTGAAAAAAATGTCACTTATCTAGAAGGTACCATAATGAAAAAGGCCTTCCAAAATATCATATCATTCATAACTGAGTTGAACATTTATAATACAAAGCAGATTATATCTGTCTTCAACTCTCAAAACATTTCAAAACATAGATGATCCACATGGCATTAACCCTGTTACTAACGTTCTGCTACTTGTTTGCTGAGCATCCTCCTTGTAGTTGTGGGCAATTCGGCTTGATATGTCCAAATTTCCCGCAGTTGTAACAATTCTTGGCTATAAGTGTCGGGCATTTTGACTTCTTGGAGCGTTCTCTTTTAGGACGTTTGGTTCCCTTCCCAGTTCCCCCTGGTTTGGTAATCTTCTTAGCAGTTCCTGGCTGGGTGTCTTCCTGGATTTCACACCAATAATTCTGTAAGTGGGTCATACAGGCTTGAAGTTGCATTTGCTCTTTCCTTAGGTGTGCAATCTGCTGCTCGGCCTGGCGAACCTCCTTGTCCTTACTTTCCTTTAACCTTTTCATTTTCAGATATATGTCGGCTTTTATCTGTTGCTCCATGGTTGGGCTTGATGATGGTGGGAGTGAGCCCCTTACATTCTCGTTCTGTTGTAGGACTTCCATTATCTCTTCCTCCACTGACATTGATCTATTCGTGGGTATTGGCTCATCTGCTGCCACTGACATATTACTGACGAAGATATCTTCAAACACCATTCTGCAAAATGCAAACGAGTTCAGTCTTGGTTAGAGAGGAATCACAGATAAATCGATTACTCGGATTATCTGAACATAAATCGGTCTCTAACTGGCACTTCAGGTTTTAATTTCCTACTGTGTTAGACTGCAATTTGAAGTCGGCTCTGATACCACTTTGTAACGACCCGGATCCCCGTTATCGGACATCCGTGACATTGCCAAGATCATTGCCTTCAAATGCATCTCAACACAGTAAATAGTACGGAAATTTAAACACTTTTATTGCCATCAGAGTTGTTACATTAATAATTACAAATATCAAAATTGTCCTTGAACCAGGAATGCAAATTACATAACTTTATTACAACTGACTACAAAAATACTTAAACATTCCTTGTGAAGCCATTGGCTATCTTCAGATCGGCAATCCCTTGGTAACTGCCGAAACTCCGTTGAGTGGTCTATCTGCCCCTCTGGGACCTGCCCCTCGGCTTGAGCCTCCTGCTACGCGACCCTGATAATTCTGCACCCGCTCGAAGGGTAGACGCGCATACTGCCATTACTTGAATGCCCTGCTGATCTTGGGCTCTCCTATACTCGTGACCTGATATCCATGTACCTAAAAGGTGGGGTACGTCAGTAATTCTACTGACGCAATGCTGATAAGGAAACAGCGATCCTCAAACTATCACATTCACAAATTCATCTTGAATGGAAAATTCAACGTGCATCCTGATTTCCTAGTGTTCGTGTATGTCATGACCTGAGACTAATGCAACAATACAGAGTATAGAACAGATGCACTTAATCTAACCTAAAGTCTATTCAACACAAGGTACAGAACAGATGCACTTAATCTAACGTCAGCAAGATTCTGGATGCACATGCATCCCATACTACATGTGGCCCAGGTTAAGCCAACGTACTTAGTCTAATGCAAGCGAGACTTTGGAAATGTATGCATCCCATACTACATACTTTCCAAATCAAGCCGTTGTCTCCATGTTTAGGGATTAGAACCCTCGCTATGCAATGCATTCTAATTTGGTCTACTTCCCGTTCCTGATAGTATGACATGATTGAGGAGGTGAAAATAAAATAAAAGAATATAATGCGGGGCGCTACCCCGAAGTCACCAATAATTACTGCGTCGAACCATCCTCGAAAGCTGTGACGAACTTACAGATATACCGCCGTATATCCATTGCGCAAAGATCCTTTGTGATCCGTTCGTGTCCACCAACATAGAACATGACGACCTCGGAGGTCCTAAAATATTTATACCCCCGATCCGCCTGGATATCAGCATCCCGTTCTTACCATGGTACTTCAGGAATTAACAGTGCAGGATACGTACCGCAGGGCGTATCCCTAATGACAGGAAGAGACAACCAGTAACACCACTTAGTGCTAACTCTCAGAACAAGTTGGATTATAGGGAATCACCCCTAACACCAATTTGGTCTTCAAGCGAAACAATAAAAGAAAAACCTGATCAATCCAGTTTACTGAAAATATGTTGTTATTCATCCACACTCGGTGTCGGTTAACAAAGTCGAGCCTGACTGGTTTGTCAAGGTAACAACCATCCCGGAATCACATCCACCGATTCCCAATACCTTCATAGGTCAGCGACCCAAAAATAATCTCGGCCCGTGACCCTCAGCGAGTGGTCTAACGGCGCCCTGGTGACGTAATATAATTTAGTGAAGGTAAGCACGCACATAATTATCCTTTCTGGACTTTTGACAGACTCAGGCATCGAGACACCCAATACAATCCAACAGAGCTATAACCCAACTCACTCATGTCCACCATGAGTACATGCACAGGAACTTGTTTAAGTTCTGGATAAAACGCTAAAACCCATCTTTTAAATCTGATAGCTCACGATCACCATATTACGGTAGGCAGAGGGTTCCTCATCAATTGTCCGATGGAACAAACAAGAAATACTAGTAGCTGTGATCCCAGCTACACTCATCGGAAACCAATACGCTCAGAATTTCCTAGAAGGGTGAGGAGATCCGTTGCCATCCCCTAGTTGATGATTCCCTCAATTTCATCCAAAGAACTCGAGTCCCCGAGTTAACTCCAACCTTGAAATCAGTCTGGACAATAGGTTGCTAAACTCACAATGTCCATAATTTCCAACACACAGTCAGAATTGCTTGGTATCTCTAACTCTGGAAAGGTAAGACCCTAGCTTACAATTCTTTGGTTGACTACTTCCTCAAGTTCAATCATCTCGACATCCAATATCCCTCATATACTCTTAGTAGTACGTTCCTTTTCACACTTGCTGTATTTGTCCAATATCATAAGAGTTCGCTTAGTTATCGAAATCACTCAATTCCGTGTCTCATGGGAAGGTGGGATTGTCTACCTTAACTTCCTATTTGGATACGTCCTCAGATTCAATTCTTAATGTTCTCACAGACACAAATTTCCATGGGGTGCATCACAAGGAAAGGGTTGATTTTTCTAGCAACATTTCATTGACAAAGCCGAACCTGTCCACCTTGAAAAGTTATAGCCTACAACCTGGAATTACAAATCCTAATTGGGTTAGAGAGTTATGATTCCCTACTGCAATTCTCCAGTTGGCCAGTCGCCCAAAATTCTTAACAGATAAGTCTAGGAATATCTATCTCCACGAACTAGACAACTCGTACTAGGATGAACGTACCCTACTTTACAATTCAATAGTAAATCATCCCTAAGTCCAACGATCATGAAATTTGAGATTCTCTATCTACACATATACCATTTCTTCGTGTCCAAAATTCACATTCAAATTCATTTCACACAACGATCTACGACTCCTCAAACATGGCTACATTTCAGCCGTTCTGTTTTAGCAGAGTATTCACTGCCCCTCACTAATTACCTTTGAAACCTCATCAAATGACCTCTAAAAATTATAAAATTTGAGATTCGTCAATTAGACTCATACCCCATGCTGCTCCCAAAATTTCGTAGCAAAACAATAAACGTACACGAAGTTATGGCCTTTTGAATTTCAGCACAAAGCGCAGTCAGCTTCAGCCGACACCTGCGGACCAGTCGAGTTCTACAATTTTTCCGGGGCATCAAACGACCTTGGAAAAATACGAAATTTAAGACTATGGTTGTAGACATATACAACAGCGTCCACAAAAATTTTCAACTCAAAATACCTTGTCGTTTCCGAGATACAAAATCGGAAAGATACCCCAAAATCATCACAGCCAGCAGCCATTCTGGCTGCTTACTGTCCGGATTTGGTCCCACTGTTCGGGCTACCAAAATGCATCCAAATATTACGAAATAAATCATGGATACTCTACATACATAGAAGAACAATACCCCAGAATTTTAGCCCAAGATTCTCAACCGTTTGGACGTAAGAAATTCCCCAATATACCCTCGCAATCATGCTACTCAATCAAACTTCAAAAGAATAATTCTCTACCATGCAATTTATTTTTTCCTAGCATTCCTCATACTCAAACATGGCAACAAAATCATGTCTACCACTACTACTCATACATTCATACCAAAACAAAAATAAATACAAAAGAGTTCAAGGATCACCCACTTGAAGTTTGCAAAATCTCCTTGTAGTTTGGCTCCTAGCTTTGCTTTGCTTGTCTTTGCTCCTTTGCTCACTAGCTCCTCTTCACTTCAAGATGTAATTGTTGTTGCTAGCTTTATCCTCTCTTTCTCTTCTTCAAAGTCTCCACCTTTTCTCTTCTCCTTCTCTTTCTCCTCTCTTTTTTTTTTGGAACAAGAAGAGTGGTGAATGAGTGAAAGAATGAGAGTGGAAGTGGGGGTTTTATAAAAATGGGAGTAGGGTTGGATTGGGCCGGATGAGATGTAGGGTGGGGATGGGGGGAGGTGGAGTGAGTGGAGGATATGTGGATGAGATGGAGCCAACATCACAAGTGAAGCTTCTTGGAAGCTTCCTAGGAAACTTCATGGAAGCTTCCTTGAAGACTTCATGGAAGTTTCCTATTCTAAGTCAACTTTACACATGGTGTTTTACTTCCACCATTGGATCTTTATCAAGTTCAAACCATGATCATCATGATGCTAGGGTTCCTAACCCTATGCTAGGTTAAGGAACCCTAGGTCACCGTACCCTAGGTTACCATACCCTAGTGCACAAATACAACTCACATTTAATTCAAGCACTAGTCTAATTGAAATAACTAATACATATAAATTAAAATCCATAAAAATACATTTTTTTATAGAAATTATCATTTTCACCCGACAATTGTCTGGTCGAAATAATCGGGACAAAACCCCCATTTAATCGAGATGATATTCCGAGTTTACTTCATCGGATTCAGAACAGCCCGTATGTCTGAAATCTCTTAATTTTAACTGATAATTTCTAGGAGAAAATGTAATCGTGTGCAATACTTAGTTAATGCACGGGTTACAGTGCAAAATAGCCGTATGCTATTTTGCGGGGTATTACATTGTATGGATGAACGAAGGTATGATAATGGGAGCATCGGCATCGTCAGTATGGTACAACTTGTAGGTTCAACATCCAACGAAAGAGGTTGCGATTATCGACTACGACTTGGCGTTGCTTTTTTAGCCCATGCTTATGTTGGGTATCGCCATTGGAGTTTCTCTTAGTGTTGTGTTTCCCTACTGGCTAATCACTATCCTCATCATAATCCTCTTTATGGGTAATTAATTATGTTAATGTTAACATCTCTTTTGAAAAGTTAGCTTTTGGTACTTGTATGAATGTCATCTTTTTGGGGGGTTTTAGGTACTTCATCAAGGTCCTTTTTCAAAGGTATTCAGATGTGGAAGCAGGAAACAATACTAAAGGTATTTACATTAGATTGTTTGTTCATGGATTAAGTGGTTAAGAAATTAATTAATTTGTACTCATATTTATATATATTATCTTTGTTATACAGTTGGAGATGGAGATAAGAGAGGGAAATGAAAAGGAAGGTAACATGCATGCTGAGTCACTTTAGCTTATCATATACTACAGGATTATATATGTATTATATATATGAATTGTTAATATTATTTATCAAATCTGTAATTCTGACTCATGTAGGACTATTTGATTAGCACAATGTGCTTCTACTTCCTAAAGGGGAGAAATCAGGCCTTGTACGTAGGGAGTTTGTTATTTGAGATAAGGAATAAATTATATTAGTTCTCTAATCTCTAACAGGTGCATATATATACATATATATATTTATATGTGTACAAAGAATGTTTACAAAGAAACGTATGTATATCTTAATTGTAACTAAACTTTGTAATATGGTCGTTTTTCACAAATGTGTAGTGTAATGGTGAATATGTATAATAAGTGAATCAAGATTGAGCTCTAAATCTCTATCAGCTTGCAATGGCATTGAGATGGGGCACACAAAAATCATGAAAAGCAATATAGGAATAAGAAGGGCCCATCTCTCACGAGCATTTTCCTTATATCTGAATAAAGAACAACCAAGGAGGCATGTTTTTGCAAAGAAGGTATGAAACTATTTTGCAGATTGTGTTTTCAGTCTAAAAATTTTGATTGGGATGTTATGAATTGAAGATTTATTTTACATTATCTTTTTAGGATGTAATTTTTAGGATGCACTTGAAAACCTCCTTGGCTGTTCTTTTTAGGATGTAATAAAGTATAGTGACCATAAACTTTATTTGTGCTAACTCTGCAATATTTCTTGTATCATTGTCGTTATACTTAATTTTTATCATGAGATTTCCATCTAGTTGGACCTTTTTAAATTGTGCATTTTATGTAATATATATTCTGTGTTTCTTCATCTTATCTAGTACATTTCAGTACACTAGATATTTTCTAAATTTATGTTGACTTGAGATTATATGAGTAGATATTTTTAAATGAAAAATGAAAATAACTAAGAATATTTTTCTGTGAAAGCTATTGAATTGGAAGTATTGTTTACTACTGCCAGAGCATACCCCAAGCAACTTGAGCAGAGTAGGAAAAAAGTAGAGGACCTAGAAGAGGATCCATAATAGATGTATGTGTAGAAACATGGAAGTGAGATAGTATTAGCTTATGCATCACAGAGTTATCCCATTGGTTGCATGCCAAATTGTTAGCTCTATGCTCTGAAGTGTGAAAAACCAGTACATTTCTAGTTAAAGTTTGCTTGGATTGTTCTTGCTAATTTTGTTAAGACTTATATTAATAAATTTGAGTGAATACTGATATTAATGCTGATGGCTTTATTGATGATTTTTGTTATTTGCATGCCACTCATTCATGTTGAATCTTATTAAAACAATCTTTCAGTAACTCTTTTTAATCAGAAGTTTAATCTATTCTACATTTTCTTGTTGCAGGTTTACTCCAGTTTATCTTCAATTCCTTCTCTTTTGGTCATCCTTTTGCTTTGCTAGTTCGTAGTGCTTATTTTTATTGGTTCTCAAATATCCACCCGACACAAACAGCACTTTGTTTATGAGCCACTGGCATACAATTATTTTAGTCCAACAGAGGACTTGGGCTTAATACTGCTCTTTTTTTTTCTTGATTTTATGCTGTATAATGCACAATTCAAAGTTTATGAGCCACTGGCATACAATTATGATATATGTGAAGCCATCCTACTATGGGAACATGTTTGGTTTTGTTTATACTCTTCTTTATATCATAAATGATTTGCAAGATAAGTAATGCAATAATGTTAATGGAAATGCCAGTATCGTAACATGACTACAGTCTTGAGAAGGGAATATCTTGATGTCAGACCAGATGGGTGGCTAGACTATGCTCAATACTTTTACATGCACTGTTTTGGCATTATATTTTGGGTCTCTGCTCAATGTTTTGCGAAGACGAGTTGGTAAAGAGGACAGGCTAATGAAAAGCCAAGGTATTTCTCTTGGATATCAAGTAGTTATTATTATTATTATTATTATTATTATTATTTTTTGTGATGATGCTTTTTTTTCTATAATATAATTGCTTCTAAAGGGTCCAATTTCTAGTAGTTGGTGCATTGAGATACTTTGGGTATTTGTAGAGATTAGTAATCATGAAACTACAAATAGGTAGGCCCGAAAATTAACAAGATTAGTAAATATTGCCCTAAATAACTTTTGTAGAGTATGTTGATATATGTATTCTGACTTTTCATATTGCTTAGGGATTAAAAGAATGGATAGGTGCTTATACAATCCATTATGCATGCTCATTCTGGGTGAAGCAGTTAAAAGAATGGATAGGAACAAAAATTCTGAGAAATAGAAAGGAAGATGATGTTGGTTCTCTCTCATCGGAATCAAGAATAGATAAAAGGATACAAAAAGAATCAACTGTTAAATCTTTGTTCAAAAAGTGTGACAAGTTGGCAATACAAAATCAAGTTCTTATGGACTTTTTTTGTGAGCTGCATCCTGATAAGATGGAAGCCTTGAAACAAAGGTTGGAAAATACTACTGTCGACTCATCCAATAGTTAAATACGATAAGAGGTAGCCATATATTTAATTGCCTCAATTGGATAATATATTATTATCTATATATATTGAATAATGAGTTCTAATTTTGTATTGTTTCTTTTTCAAGTAGTCTATATGTAGTGGCGATGACTATGAGACAATGGGTAATGAGGAACATGCAGAAGACCTTACGGAAAAGTGAAGTTGGGGATACATGGAAGCAGTAGCGGGTTAAAAGTTATTTTGAAAATATTTTATTTTGTTTCTTGGAGTTTCACAACTTATCTTTTCTTTTAGAATGTATTGTTGTTTTGGCACTATGAAACAAACAAAAAAAATTGTAATGAGAAAGTTCTGAATTATATAATATTCAAACTTATTTTGCATTATTGTGTTTTTTTATATAATTGTGTGAATCAATGTGAAATAATTATATGTTCTTCATTGTAAAAATACATTGTTTTAATTTATAAATTTGGTTAAGTCATTCAAATATAATCAGTAATGAAGAAAAAATGTGTGCAATTACATTCGCGAGGTAGCAATTGCAAGGGAATCAGTATCTTGCAGATCTCTGTAGCAATAGTTCATCAACAACGGAAAAAATTCCTTTTAAAACACACTTGCTTAAGACTCTTATATATGGGGATAGCAAGGTACAACTTACATTGCAGATATTCTATTGTGGCTAATATTCGCAAGGGATAGTTAAAATTCTGTTGCGAATGTGTACATTAACCAGGAGAGATTTCGCAACAATACAATTACAAGGGAATGAAGAAAAATCTCTTACAAATATACACTAACCATGGAATTGTACTCTTCTACAAGGAAAATTTTTATTGCGACTGTAGCATTTTCTACTAGTGTCTGCCTTCAATTTTATGTTGCAAAAGATACACACGCATGCACACCCTAGTCCTTTACACATGCAAACACTAGTCCTTTCCAAAACATGTCGTAGTTTATTTGACCTCAAAATTTCTCCCCAATATTACTTTATTATTTCCTTATAGTATGCAGTAGTTTATTTGGAAGTAGTCCTGCATTTTGTTGTTGTAGGTGTTCTTTTGACTGCATGAATATCATGGTGGGTACATGATATTATACACCGGAATGAAGTCTAAACACGGTATCAACAAATGAAGTGTAGATGAAAACATCAAGTACCAACAATACATCAAGTCAATAAAATATTTCTGCGTTGATTTTCATTAGAGCTTGACTGAGTGTACTAAATGAAATGCATTGCTTATGTATAATAGAAGCTATATGCGTTAGGAGCAAGGAAGGTGGTGTTTCATGGTTTGGGTCCACTTGGATGCATTCCATCTCAAAGGGTGAAGTCGAAGAATGGGACATGCTTGAAACAAGTGAACCACTATGTGATGGAGTTCAATTCACAGGTTCAGAAGCTGTTGAATTTTCTCAATACTAAGCTGCCAGGTGCTCAACTAACTTTTGCAGACTCCTATCCAGTCGTGCTCGACCTCATTGATAACCCTCAAGCATATGGTAATAACTTATCTCCCTCTTAGTCCTTTCACAAGATTGATGTAGTAAAAAAAAAAAAGGAGAACGGAAGAAAGTGTTACAAGAAATTGAGCGAAAAGATAATTTCTTGAATAAGCCACAGCACTAAGTTTCAAGGATCTAACTGTAACATCTCTCTCCTTAATGTAGGATTCAAAATCTCAAACACCTCATGCTGCAATGTGGACACAAGTGTTGGCGAACTCTGCTTGCCCAACTCAAATCTCTGCACCAATCGCAGGGACTACGTATTTTGGGATGCTTTTCATCCTACCGATGCAACGAATGAAGTTGAGATCATATCAAACACACCAAAGCACACAAATTTATCCTAGTTGGGGCTTTCGCATTAAACCGGGGAAGAAGAAACCCAAGATGTTATTCAACTAGAGAAGATATAAGAATATTACAATTCTCACAACGACCCTCTCTCAAGCCTCACCAGCAAGTACTAGTTGTTTACAATTAGAGAAACTCTCAAGCTTCGCCTTCAATGAAGTACTCTCTCTCTTGGCTCTCAATGGAGGCTAATAACAATAATATATAGAGATCTAGAGAAAACTTAGTTTGATATCTTGATACAGTAACCATTGGATATTCCCAAAGAGATAACCCTACGATAAGAGCCGTCAGATCTAACTTGAAGAGCAAGTTGGGCTTCTCACGAATCACCAAGATCCGACCCAGTAAACCCATCAGCGCCGCGACCGGTCGACCGCACCCCCAAGGTCGGTCGACCATCCCCCTCTCGGGGACTTCTGCACCCTACAACCGGTCAACCGCCACTTTTGCAACTACAGCCACTGACTATTTCCTTGCTTCCACTCCGTCTCCGATCTTCTCGATTTCTCCATCGTCTCATCGTCTTCCTATCCTACATAGTTAGCAAGACATAAACCCAACAATCTCCACCTTGGATTGCATACTCATGAATCCACACCTATGTGATTTGAAACCCTCTAAACTCTTTTTCTTCTCCTTGCAAACAACTCGTTTCAATGGCTTCCTCTGCTAGTTGAATATATCTCCACCTGTTTTTATCCCGCTGTATCCCCCCTCAAGGGCACACCCCAGTAGATATAATCATGAAGGTGCCACCCTCCACACGAACTCCACATACCTCAAGGCTCTCTCCACCTTCCGACGATATTCGAACGTCGCAGTCTCGCTCGGATGATTCTAGTGACGACATACTAGATAGTGCTTTAGGAACAATGGGCTTCAAAATACTTGCGCAAGTTTTTCTGTTCCTTCAAAGCTGGTAGAGGTTGTACTGATCCTGCCCAATCCCCATCTTACCCTTCATCACCTCACGATAACTTTTCCAAACTGAATGAACTCCACCTGGATCTGTGTACCTGCAGTCCTGAACATCTAGAGTTCTCATGGAAATAAGGCTCTGTTTCATCAAAGGAATATGCATGCCCTCCTCTAGTGTGTATTCCCTTCCGCCTGTCATCTTCGACTCATTTGCTTTCTCACATCTTACTTCACAAATCTTGTCAATCTTCGTTCTCACACAACGACATGACGCAAACTTGTAAGTAGAAACCATTACTTCACAAATCTTATCAAACTTCATTCCCACGCAACGATATGATGCAAATTTGCAAGTAGAAACCATCTCCCTCTCGGAGCAAACTTGAGAAGAACTAACCGAATCAAAAAAATAATCGGAATTCACGTCTACAGAACTTGAAACAAAAGCACTGTTTAAGCCTTCACCTGATTCAACGGCACTAAATTTGGCGCCCCTCTGACTCAATCTCTTGCAACAGTCTCTCATATAATGCTCAATCCCTTTGAACTAGTGTCCACGGACCTTACCCCGACATACACTTTTCCTTCCAATCAAAGTACAAAACACCTCCAAGCAACTCACAGAAGTTAACGCCAATTTCTGACTCTCCTTCCTAAGTGTATCATCCTCCAACCCCTTGATCATACCTGCTATGAAAAACTTCTCCTTGGTAGATTTCTCGCCTAGCACGGTTATCATGTTGGATGGATTTGATGGTGAATATATTGAGTTGGAAATTCTTAGATCATCTGCGTTGAATGCCCTTAGTTCAGATAACTCTATATTGAACTCCACTTCATGATCTAGAAGAGCGGTACTTTCTTTCATTGAGAAACCCCACAACTTTCTTCGTTGGTGCATTCGAACTTGTAACGACGATCCCGAGTAGTCAGTTCTGAATCTTGCCCAAAGACTCGCCGTACTTCTCCTATACCTAACTTCGTTCATCAATGACAACCGGATTAAACCCAAGGCTTCTGAACACATCTGCTTCCACTTCTCCTGTTTTGTGCTGATTGGTCTCTCTTTATTTCCTTCTAGGACTAGATCCAAGTCCTGTTGAACCGATGCTCCATGCATGTCCACCTTCGAGAGAATAAAGTTGATCTTGCCTTTGAACAGCTTGATCTTCGTGATTTGATCTGCCATCATCTCCAAGGAACTTTAACAAACCCTTGAACCCGAAGCTCTGATACCAATTATTAGGGATTTCCCACCGAAAACCCCTCTCTAGGATCTTGTTGAGTTATTCGATGCAATCAACACAAACTACCAAGCACACATGAGATCATACCAAACACACCAAAGCACACAATTTTTTTCCAGTTTGGGCTTTCGCCTTAATTCGGAGGAGAAGAAATCCAAGATATTATTCAACTAGAGAAGATACAAGAATATTACAATTCTCACCACGACCCTCTCTCAAGCCTCACCAGGAAGTACTAGTTGTTTACAATTAGAGAAACTCTCAAGCTTCGCCTTCAATGAAGTACTCTCTCTTGGCTCTCAATGGAGGCCAATAACAATAATATATAGAGATCTAGAGAAAACCTACTTTGATATCTTGATACAGTAACCATTGGATATTCTGAAAAGATAACCCTACGATAAGAGCCGTCAGATCTAACTTGAAGAGCAAGTTGGGCTTCTCACGAATCACCAAGATCCGACACAATAAACCCATCAGCGCCGCGACCGGTCGACCGCACCCCCAAGGTCAGTCAACCGTCTCCCTTTCGGGTACTTCTGCACCCTATGACCGGTTGACTGCACCCTACGACCGGTTGACCGCCACTTTTGCAACTACAGCCGTTGACTAATTCCTTGTTTCCATTCCATCTCCGATCTTCTCGATTTCTCCATCGTCTCATCGTCTTCCTATCCAACCTAGTATGCAAGACATAAACCCAACACTTTGTTGATTATCTTTAAAAAACCGAAGAAGAAATTAAAAGATATTTAAGTTACATACCCTCTATAGTAAAGTAATACATAATTTTACATACCCTCCATAATAAGTATAATTTATTTACATTTCCTACAACTGAATCAATTGAAAAGATGAGATGATACAGATTAATCAATCAATATTACATTAATTTAGCAATTATGTTAGTTTTGCGTGAGCCCCATACAAATAATATAAAATATATATAGGACTTGTTCAATAATTTTATCAATAAATCAGAGTGGCGCAGCGGAAGCGTGGTGGGCCCATAACCCACAGGTCCCAGGATCGAAACCTGGCTCTGATAATTGATTTTGATTAAATTTTTGGCATGAGTTTGTGGCTTTTCTATATATGGATCTTGAGTTTTACTGGGCTTTTAAGAACGATTTTCTTTTAATATTTATGAACTAGACTTGGGCTTTTGAAGGGTATACTTAAAATAAAAACTGTTTTATTTAATCACTTTTTTGTTTTTTTTTTTCTCCTTTTTCTGTCATTCATATCTTAGTATTTGTATAGAAAAATAACAATTATACCTTAGTATATCTACAAGTCATATCATTACTTATTCCTTCGGTTAAATTTAAATTTAGAGGAGCTATATATATATTGAACATTAAATTTAGCATTGAAGTTTAATTTATGAGTGAATGTAGTAGTGATGATTTTAAGAAACAATATAGCTTCACCACTATATTCGTATGCCATTTGCTTCAAATTAATTATCATGCACGACCAAGCATTTGATTTGATACCTTATATTTACACCGAATAAATTGAGCTTATTTTCTGTATGTTTCAACTCTTTCGATAAACAAGTAGTTCAAGGGTTTTGATTTTCTATTGCACAACCAATCGGACAATATATGATCATTCACGCTGCAAAAACGGACAGGATGCACACAAGAACTGTTGTTCACTTGAGTAATACTTAAATCTGATTGCTAATTTGTTCGATCATTTCAAAGCCTCAAAAACTTTGAACTGAATAAGCATCCTTCGACTAGCTGCTGCTGCTGCTGGGCAGATCACAAGTATCGTCAAAAGATCAGAGCCAGGAGTTACATATCTTTTACTAAGTAAAATGGAAGTTAAGTTATATTATTCATATGCAGCCAAAAGTGTTACAAAATAAGAAATCAACTTGAATGCATAAACAAAAAAGGAATTCTCGATCGGGCGCATCCACAACCATGAACATATATAGATGTCGCAGTGTACTCTCATCAGTTACTTGTAAATAACCCTAGCTATTTATCTCTCTATAACATTTTTAATTTGTTACTTTAGGTTGGGGGTGAATTAATGTTGCATGTAGGGTAGGTTTGTAGGTAATGTTTCCTATGGTTTGAGTTGAGAAAATTCATTTCAGGACCTTTATTTTGACCAAGTTTTGAGAAAATTTGTTTCAGAACTTGTTTGTGGTCTGAATCTAGAAATAACTCTTCTAATGTAAAATAAGTGTCTTTGTTTTGTTGAAATATACTAAATCTCAGTCAAATTGGTGGGTTTAAAGAATTTTCCCATTTGAAATAACATATCAGAATCAATGCTAATGCCAGGTATGGGACTGGCAGGGTTTTGCAAGTGGTAGTATTTTTGGTGCTATAAACTGATCATAATATTAATGGTAACATGTGTATGTGACCAGAATTCATAGTTTCAGGAACTGAGTGGAAAAGAGACTTAACTAATGTAGCATTTTTAGACTCACATTCTTTAACTTTTTATTGTTACCAGTTTGATGAATTTATCTAATTAATTGATTGGTCAATGGTAGATACTCACATTTATGAATTAACCTCAGTAGAGATAGAATAGATATTTATATATGTAGTTTGTACACTTTCTGTATTCACTGTTTCTTGTGCATGTTTCGGATAATATATATAAGAAATTGGGACTTTGACTACTTCCAATCTATGTCTGAAAAAAAAAACTCTATTTACTTAGAATATCAAACTATGGTATCAAATATATACAGGTCTCGTTATCGAGTGTTGCAGCTGCCATTTCTCGATAATATATATTAGACCTCAGGGGAGCATCAGTGCTAAAATTTCATTTCTACCTACTTAATCAATACATCTTACTTTCGGCTGAGACTTCATACCATATTGTCTCAAACCATATTGATAATTATGGAGTTAGTAGTATGCATTATTAATCTCTATGAGAGTGACTGTCGTGGAGTCTAAATGGGCGATCATATATATATGGAAGTGTTGGATGTATAGGTATATTCTCAATATAATAGGATAATATTGTGTATATTATTCTATGGAGCAACACGGGTTTACTCGTGTTATGTATTAATTATTGGAACGGGTTGAGTGGGCTAAAAGCCCAGTACCCTAAACCCAGTCTAATCTCTTTATAAGCTGGTCTAGAGATAGTGCTCTGTGATATTCCAATACTGATAAGCAGGGTATAATATCTTAAGCAGCTAGAGATTAACCCTAACTCTAATTTTCCCAAATCAGTATTAACAATCTTAAGATATTATCTTCTCACCTCCGACCAAAAGAACCCGACTTCTGCTACATCCAGACCACCGTGGGCGCCGTCGCTGTCGTCGTTCGATCAAGTCGCGGCCGCCTCCGACCACTGTGGGCGCCATCGCTGTCGTGGGTCGATCAAATCGATGCCTGCCGTTACGAGCGCAGCCGTCGCGGGCGCCGCCGTCGCGAGCGCCGCCGTCACGAGCACCGACGCTCCCCACGGCCAGCCGCTGCCCCGATCGTCCTCCTTCTCCTCTTTCCCAATCGGAATTTGGGATTGTTCGAATTGGGGTTTTGGGGATGGAGAAGGAGAAGCGGGATTTGGACTGGAGAGTTTTGGAGGAGACTCTGTTCGTCGGAATACTCCCGCCGCCGCCGATGGGCGCGCCTCCGCCGCCGTCACCGTGCATCGACGCCTCATGGCGTCACCATCGCCGATGGTCGCCCCTCCCGTCGCTAATCAGATGGGTTTCGGGTATCACAAACCTTTCTTCCTCATTGCTGTTGATGGGTTCTGCTAGTCAGATCCAATAATAGGGAACCCGAAACAGAGTGATCCCATTGGCTCTTGATTGATGTTTGCTGTTTGGCTGCTTTGCTCTCTGGTTTGTGTTTGGTGTTTGGACTGTTGGAGCAGATCCATCAGACCTGGATCAGATCTAAATTAAAGATAAGTTATCACCAAATTTAAATTGTTACTTAATTATTTGTTCGTATTAAGCATTGGTTAATTAAATGTAAATTTGAACAATTGTTTTAGCTATGTGCTAAAAGTCAAATATCCATTTTGATAAGTTAAATTATAAATGTTGACTATAAATTTGTATCTCCAATTAAATTGTTGTGAATTAGATTGTGCTAATAATTTGTTTAATTGGCTAATCTTTAACAATTTGATGAATGTAGGAACTTTAATGTTACCTACAAATTGTATATGTTGGAGACGATGGATTTGCATCATGGTATGATAAGTCTGCACTACGCAGGCTTCTCCATCGAATTTGGAAAACCACTTCTAACTTGAAGTGTCGGTATGATCTACTTTAATTTTCTCAGTATTTTTCATGTGATGAATGTGTTAACGTTTTGTACGTTTGATCACATGATTAAACATTTTAGATCATAGTTATTCTCGCTTTGAAAACTAGCATGTTTAGGGTTGTTAAGTACTTTATCATACTATGTGTATAGATATTTTGACAAATCCATTGTTTGCAGTTTGTGTGAGATTATATATTTGCTTCTCTAATAATTAAATTTTTTTTGTATAAGATTTATAACAAATGTCTGTAACTTAGATAGGAGCATTCTGTAATGCAGAATATGACTCCATTATTTACGTTTTGTTCTTTATCGTTCATTATACTGTGTGTGCAAAATTGAATTATAAAATATGGGTCATTATCTCGCTTAGTGTTTCGAAGATGATGAAGAACGAATAAAGAAAATTATAGCTCAATTTGTTTGAGCACGTGGACATTGTTAGAATCACTAGAGAAAGCAAACAACTTTGTAAATGTGATAGAGTAATCTTGTATTAGCTCTTATAATGTGCTTACATTGTCAATCGCATGTATAAGTTGAGTTTAACAAATGAAACAATTAATAATAATAGTTCTAATTATGTTCTTGAACCTAGCATAATTGGCTAGGATTTGAGAAATATATATTCAATTGTCTGTGAGGAAATGTGATCTAATTATCAAAACTGTGGGGAAACGGAGTTAAAAAGCTATTGAGTCAAAAGCTTTAACATCCAAGTTGTTTTGAAATTTAGAATCACTGTGAACTATATATTAATTTGTTTGTTCTTGTTAAAACTCATAACTCTGCTAAATGACACTCCATTAAATATGACAAATATGAAAGTTGTGCTCAGATTATGATCACTAGAAAATCATTTAGTATGGTCTCTAGGATCACACAACTTCTTGAGCCAATATATTCTGATTTTTGCGATCTCAGTAGTGTTGTGACTAGATGAGACGATTGTTGGTCAGAAGTATTTAATCGCTTTTGTAGATGATTAATATAAGTCTGTCATATATATAAAGAATGAGGCACTTATTATTCTTAATAAATTAAAATCTAGTTAAATGCTAAAAATCAAGGGTTCAGTGTTGATGGAGGTGGTGAATATGTTTAACAACTTTAGAGAAATGTTGCATTGAGCATAATCTCTACTGCACTCTACTTACAACAATCAAACAGTATTGATAAAAGTTAGAATCAAACTCTTAGTGAAATGTTGAATTCTATATTATTGACTGTTGTTTGATGTTGTATTGTTAATCATATCTCTAAATGTGTTACTACACTCTAAATTGAATACACCTTGTAGATCAAGGCATGAAAACACAAATAGTTTTGTTAAAGTGAGATTTTGTGTTGTGATACTTATGTTAGAATACATAACCCTAGAAGGCCTAAAGTAGGACCTACAACAGATATTTGTGTGTTTAGAAAGTGCAGAATGTAGTTCGGTGGACAGATGTTGGATCTATCTAATTTGTATTAGAAGAATCTAGACTTGCAGAGTTCTTTGAGGATGTGTTCATCAAAGATAAATGTATGAAATAATTTAGTCATACATACATGCTCAATGATTAACAGTTGGAATCAAGAACTAGTCTTACTGACATTTAAAAACCTGAATGACAAATAAGCTAAGAAGAGTTTTAGTAGACAGTGAAATGATTATGTGTCATACAATAATACTTCAATTTAGTTTATCTGCCGAAAGAGGCTAAGACTATAGTAAGTAAGTGGGGTTTTGTAGAAGAAACTTAATTTTGATTGTTCAGTAGCAATCTTACTGCTTTTTAGTAGCCAACAGATTGACTGAAAAATGGGGTAGGTTTATTTGATGTCTACTCACATGTTTGTCATATTGCTACAATAAGTATTCTTCTTATCCTTACATCTATTGAAAATTTTGTCATTCATAAAAGATATTTAAAAGTTTTGTACTTGATATTTTGTACTGAACAGTTTTGTACTGGAAAGTTTTGGACTAATATGTTTAGTGAACAAGATTTACAATTTAGTAAAATCATTGTATGCTTTGAAACATGTAATATAGCTATCGTATAAATAATTTGACAAACTTCTCAAAGAGCCTAGTATATGAATCAAGTAATTCAGATCAGTGCCTTTAACTTTGTGGTGTGTCAAATATAATGGCTATTATTTACTTGGTTTTATTGACATGATTGTTAATTGGAAGTGACATCTCTATTATAAATGGAGTTAAAATTGTGCTATCCAAATAAATTTAGCACCTAAGTGGTGTGGACACCATATTATGTATAAGGGTGAGTTTTGGTTGGCAAGGGATAACCCTTAGGCAAACTCGATAAATCAATAATGTGTTTCAAAAATGGGGATATAGTGATCGAAAGTGTGTTTTGAAACACCTTATGATTATGATACAAAGGTTGACACCTTGTGATGGTGCAACTATGAGACAGGTAAATCCCATATCTCGTGTATACAAAGATCTGTACTAGAATAGACATAGCCTTTGAGGTAGGTATGATCTGTAGATTTACTAATAATCCCATACACATTTGAGTGCCCTTAAGAAGCTAATGAGATACCTGAGTGGTACTCAAGAGATTGCTTTGTGCTACTCAAAGTTTAGTGAAAGTCGACAACTAGTGGATATGTGTTCGCACTAGAAGGAGCAGAAAAATTATGGAGATTAATAGGCAAACAAGTGTTGTGTTCTCATCTAAGAAATCAGACCTCTATGTGTTATCCTCTGCAGGAGAAGAGACTGAGTGGATTGAATGACTTATTGCTAATCATCCATTTGAGAAGTTTAATGTAAATTCTCTATTCTGTTATGCGACTATCAAGTTATAATGCACTGTAGCTCATAACTCACTCTATAATAGTAAGAGGGGTATATTAAGACTGAAAGAAGCCTAGTTGAACTTTCTCATAGATAAAGTGCAATTGTGACAAGTATGGCCAATGCTCTTGCTAAGAGACTTGAAAGTGATCTAATTATCAAAACTGTGGGGGAAATAGAGTTAAAAGCTATTGAGGTCAAAAGCTTTAACATCCAAGTTGTTTTGAAATTTAGAATCCAAATGGAGCCATAGAGAAGTTCAAACTGAAGCATCAATTTTAGGCAGTTGACATGCTTTAGATAATTTGAAAAGTTCTATGTAAATTCTGTTAATATATAATTTCATTCCAATTTTGATGATGCTATATATTTTCATAATTTACTTAGAATCATCTCATTATTCCAAAAGAAAGCATGAAAACTTGTCGATGTGTTTCCGATGTTTAGAATGGTTGTTATATCATTCCAATTTTGATGATATAACTCTTTTATGGATTCATGTTTCATTCCAATTTTGATGATTCAGAATTAACCATAATTGATTTGACTATTCTATCATTCCAATATGAAACATAGTATAGTTCTTGTGTAGAAACTATAATAGTTCTTGTTCTTTATTTTGTTAAAGAAACTTGATTGTGATGCTTGCGTTACATTTTGCTAAGCTATCGTTGAATTGTACTAAGTTCTTTAGTAGAACCAGATACTTTATGAAATTTGCTAGAATTCTTAGAGACGTGTCTCTTGATATTCTTGTTTTCAATAAGCTAGCAAAGATGGAGGAGTTGAATCTGTCAACATAGATTTCAAAATAATGATTTGCTCAAAATGGAGGAGTAAACATAAAATAGTTTGCAAGGATATAGTTTTGGTTTATTTATCGAAAGAATAAATTTGCCACTTGCTTGATAAAACTTCTGTTGAGTTTAAGACTCTTGTGTTCATGAGCTTAAAACTCATATTTTGTTCTTGAAGTTTATTTGCTTTGATTGATTTTGAAACTATGACAGTCTCTCTAGTTGGTTTAGTCATTGTGAACTATTCTGTTTTGATATGGTTTTAGAACTATTTGATTATTTTGGTTTAGTCATATTTGAACTATTCAAGTTATAATTGATTTAGTCTGTGATCCATGTTTTTTATGATTCAATAATGTTTGAATTTTTGTGATCCAATATTATTACATTGCTTAGCCTAATATATTGAGAATATAGGAGGAGATTGTTGGATGTATAGGTATATTCTCAATATAATAGGATAATATTGTGTATATTATTCTATGGGGCAACACGGGTTTACACGTGTTATGTATTAATTATTGGAACGGGTTGAGTGGGCTAAAAGCCCAGTACCCTAAACCCAGTCTAATCTCTTTATAAGCTGGTCTAGAGATAGTGCTCTGTGATATTCCAATACTGATAAGCAGGGTATAATATCTTAAGCGGCTAGAGATTAACCCTAACTCTAATTTTCCCAAATCAGTATTAACAGGAAGATCACCACCTGATCTTATCTCTAGTTTGTAAGGTAACTCAAGATACCACGCATGTGGGTTTAGTAATCTATGAAAGTTATGTTAGAACCTGAATATAAAATAATAAGAAATTCCAACAAGGTTGTGAAGAAATCAAATACAGAAAGGAAAAAAAAACAGTAAGCAATGAACTTGTACAGAGTCGAGATTTTTAAGAATCTCTGTCCTTAAAGTAGAATTCGCCCCGTAGTGTGACGGTTACCGGCGAATTGCTTCCCAGGATACAACTGTACCTTCTTTGAAGAATGCAACACCCTTGCTTCAGAGACAACGAACTGCTGTCTGTGTGTACTCTCAGTTGACAGACACTGACTCAGAGCAGTGGAAGAAGAAGAAGACCCAAGTACAAAAATTTCTATATCTGTATAGGAGTTGATGTCTGGATATATAGATAAGAGTTGGACTGGAGACTGTTCATCTGGATATATAGATAAGAGTTGGACTGGAGACTGTTCAGCAACCATTACTCTGTAACAGCAGAGTAATGGGGACTCTTCAGATTCATAACTGGTGAGCCATTACTCTGCTGTTACAGAGTAATGGCCCCAGTTACTGAATCTGAAAAGCCTTTTCAGTTCAGTAGGGGAAGAGGCTGTCTGGGCAAAAAAGTAAAATAAAAAATTTAAGCCAGACCAAGCCGGGGCCGGGCGCGCTTACCGGCGAATTGCTTAAAGTAGAATTCGCCCTGTAGTGTGACGGTTACCGGCGAATTGCTTCCCAGGATACAACTGTACCTTCTTTGAAGAATGCAGCACCCTTGCTTCAGAGACAACGAACTGCTGTCTGTGTGTACTCTCAGTTGACAGACACTGACTCAGAGCAGTGGAAGAAGAAGAAGAAGACCCAAGTACAAAAATTTCTATATCTGTATAGGAGTTGATGTCTGGATATATAGATAAGAGTTGGACTGGAGACTGTTCATCTGGATATATAGATAAGAGTTGGACTGGAGACTGTTCAGCAACCATTACTCTGTAACAGCAGAGTAATGGGGACTCTTCAGATTCATAACTGGTGAGCCATTACTCTGCTGTTACAGAGTAATGGCCCCAGTTACTGAATCTGAAAAGCCTTTTCAGTTCAGTAGGGGAAGAGGCTGTCTGGGCAAAAAAGTAAAATAAAAAATTTAAGCCAGACCAAGCCGGGGCCGAGCGCGCGCGTGTGTGTTTGTCATTTTGGCTAAGTCCTCTCTCCACTACACGTTAGTGGTAACCCCCGGGCCATGCCCTCTAGTCCAGTTTTCTAGTATATATACTAGTAAAAATCTTTCTCTATTTCCGATATGGGACTATCCATTTGTTAAGTTGGTACCTTTCAAGTACCCAACTTTGAATCAACATTTCTCATTCATACGGAATTCGTTTTTGGCAAGTGAGTATACTACGGAATAGTACTCGACGAGAGGATCGCAATCCACTCATTTTACGGCGCCGCCGGTGGCCGGAGCCTGCCGGAATCCGGCCCGGAAAACTGCAAAAATTAATTCCAACAAGTTACAGTTAATTTTAAGGAAAGCCCTATCTTATGCAGCAATATTATTTCAAGTCTGCGCGCGTTTTGTCAAACATATACTGATCGATTTGATGGAAATTTGAAATGTAGAACAATTCTAGGAAGTATGTAGTCCGTTTTTACCTGCGAGAAGCATCATCGACCTGAACATTACATGAACGATTAATTTAGTTATAGTTATAGCAGTCACGACGCATTCATACAATAAAACTTTGCACGTATTAAATGTGGTAGTCATACACTTAAACCTATCTGTATCTAGATACATATGTATAATAAGTGTGCAAGAAGATACAGAGCAATAAGTGATCCGATGCCACCACCTTCGATGCTTCAACTGTGCTCAATTGTCCTTAAAATGTGCACCATGTGCGTGCATGACAGAACTACCCAAAGCTTGACTCTCACTTCCCGTTGCCATAAATTTCAGACGAGTTATATAGGATGACCTAATGAGTTTAATTGATCAGGTGGTACTGGTAGTAGGTGGTAACTTGGTAAGTTACTTACGAAAGTCAAAAAAGAAGTTGAGTAATGCTACTGTCCTTTTCTTCACTACCTTAGGTAGCACACTACCTCACTACCTTCTCCACTACCTTTCTCTTCACTATCTTAGGTGACACATTACAATAACCTCCAATAGTAGGGGTGGGCCTCGATCGGTGTCCGACCTAATATGGACCATCCATCACCGATCAAAAAAAGTCGGTTTTTAAAGTTTTTCATCCGCAACCAATCCGAGCCATAGTTGGATTAGTTTCCATCTAAACCGATTAAGCTCGGTTTGGATTGAATTAGATAGTCGGCTTGGTGTGCAACTTTTCACCTTTAACATCATTGTCAATTTCATTGAAATTTAAAAGATCAACCTCAAGCAATTTTAAGAAACAACATGCTTGCAACCTCCAATTTTCGACACAATTTAATCTGATTCAATCTGAAAAAATGACATGCTATTTTCAATAGCAAATAATATAACATGCAGCATTTTCTTTTTCAATCCTACACATTTAAAAAACGAGAAATAAAATCGAGGGCATGGTGTCGGGCTTTTGCCGGGAACTGGAGGAGAGATGAAGGGGGTGTTGGGTTGTTTGCGGGAACTGGAGGAGGTAGACATAAGAAGAAGATGAAGAATGAGAAGAATTTATAGTCGTTGGAGCTTTGAAGGATGAAGATGAGGAATTACTGATTGATTTAGTTAGGGTTTCCATTTTCTCTTAATGATTTCCTCTTATGATCTTATTGTTGGTTGTTGGGTTGCCTCATTGGGATTTGGAGTGTGGGACTTGGGGTATGAACTGAACTTAAAAAATTAAAGGAGACTGTTTGTATATTCAAGAAATGACGGTTTGTATATTCAGGAAATTAAAGGAGAATTAGATTTTTAGGGAGTAGGGACTAATGCATAGAGGTACAGTTGGTTCGGTTTTATCGGTTATTTGGAAGTCCCATCCAACAACTGAACCGGTCCATTCGGTTATTGGAGACCAAGAACCGGGCCAATCCAATCTCCCAATTGGTTCGTTTAAAAACCAGTCGACTTAGATTGGATTAGTTCAGATCGGTCGATTCGGATAATAGTTGTTCTCCCCTATCCAATAGTAGTTTGTCACATAAGGTAGTGAAGTGAAAGACAATAGAGAAGGTAATGGATGTAGCATTACCTTAAAAAGTTATTACCGTTGAGGTTTTTTTTTGATAGGTCCCTAATAAATATTAAAATTCCATACTAATTAATCCCTCATAAACTATTTCAAACGTACTTCCTCGACCAATTTCCAAAAGTGATCAGGAAAACCTACTGATCTATTTACCTACTTTTGGAATAATCTCTAATATCTCTGCTACTATAATGGGAGAAGGCCTTAGAGCATCTGTAGTCGTTAAAGTTAAAATTATCTATATATGGATAAATAGAAGTAGAAATTTGGATTTCGCTGCACTTGTCGAAAGCTATATTATAGCAATCAATCATTTAATATTAAGCGACGGCATTTGATGTGCCGTCGGAGGGGCGAAAAAGCAAAATTTGGCGCGGAATCGTCGGACGGCACTTCATGTGCCGTCCATTTAAAATAATAATAATAAAAAAAAACTGCAACGAAATCCTAACTCACACTTAATAGCTACTTAAAAAAAAATGGCATCCTAACTCACACTTAAAAAAAAAGAAAATGTTTTGAAAAAAAAAAATGTCAACCGCATGTCTAGGACGGCACATGAAGTGTCGTCCGACACTATCCTATACTTAATAGCTACTTAGCAGAAGGATGGATACTTAATAGCTATACTTAATAGCTAATAATTACATATCTATACTATCTACTCAGCTAATAGCTAATTATCTTTACTTAGCAGCAGTTTATTAAAGGTCGACGGACGGCACATCAAGTGCCGTCCGGAAAAAAAGGCTTTTATCGCTTAAATTATAATTTTTTCAAACGGACGGCACTTGAAGTGCCGTCCGACGCTTATAATAATAATTTTTTTAGTGGGACGGCTCTTCGAACGCCGTCCCTCAGATATCGATAAATGCTATATCGATTCTCATTTATAGCAATCTACTGTAGCGATTTATCGATAATATCGATATATAGCAAACGACTGCAGCTGCTTTTTAACCCAAATATCGATATTATCGATATATAGCAAACGACTACAGATGCTCTTAATGTAATTTGTCCATATTCCAACCCGTGCAACGCACGTGCTGGTAGAATTTTTTTTTTGCACTTTTCATTCACCCCTCTAATTTTTTCCACGTGCATAGCACGTGTATAATACTAGTAATATTATAATTAGAGAGTTGGGGTTGTATCATTTGTACATAAATTGTAATTTGTAGGTAATCCATGTAATCTCAACCACTTAATTTTTAAGATAAAGTTATATTAACCATCCTTTTGATCAATTGTCAGATTCCATAATACTCTCAAAGTTTCAATTTATTTACGATATAATTATTTACAAAAGTGTTACTCATATAAAATAAAAGTTGGTGCCACTAGGGATAATTGTAAAGAGTATAGTAAGAGTTTGAAATAGGTAAAAGGATTTCTCAGGTTCGAGGTCAGACTATGTCGTAGTATTTACTTTAAAAATAAAAAAAATAAAAAAAACTTTAGACGTCCATCGCCCGTGCAGATTGCTGGGTTTTTTTTTTAAGTGAAAGAATCTTATTATTTCAGAAAGGTCTTTTTATCCTTGCAATTCATTCTCTTTTATATTATTTTACAAAAGATCTTGTCTTCAAAATTAGTACGATGGGTCGATCAGAGTGATTGCAGTATTGTACTTGACTTTTGATGAAACGGATAGAGTCCACCGACTCCAGCCATGCATATATATAAACGAGATTACAATGAGAGGGTCTTAGAGCATCTGTAGTCGTTATCTATATATCGATAATATCGATATATAGCTTAAAAAGTAGCTGCAGTCGTTTGCTATATATCGATATTATCGATAAATCGCTACAGTCGATTGCTATATATGAGAGACGAAATAGCTTTATCGATAAGTCAGCGACGGTGGTCGAAGATCCGTCCCGCGCGTGCAAAATACTGTTCTAGGCGTCGGACGGCACTCAATATGCCGTCCGTTTCAAAAATTCCGCAATTAACCGGATTAATTAATACCCATTTCCGCTATTCCCGGACGGCACTTGATGTGCCGTCCATTGGGAATTTATTATAAAAAAAAAAGCCAAAGCTAATAGTTAGATGCAGTTAAGTAGCTATTAATTAGCTATAGATTAATTAGCTATAGATTAATTAGCTATTAATTAGCTGTTAATGCAGCTATGCAGTTAAGTCGCTATTAATTAAGTATAGTCTTCTGCAATTAATGCAGCTATGATATCAGTGGAGTTGCTTAGTCTTCATGTGCAGTTAAGTATAGTCTTCTGCAATTAATTAAGTAGCTATTAATTAAGTAGCTATTAATTAAGTATAGTCTTCTGCAATTAAGTATAGTTAGATGCAGTTAAGTTGCTTAGTGTCGGACGGCACTTCATGTGCCGTCCTAGACATGCGGCTGCACGGACGGCACTTCGTGTGCCGTCCGACAAGCACGCGTGTGTTTTTGCACTTTTTGGTCTCCGACGGCATTTCGTATGCCGTCCCTTAATATTAAATAGTTGTTTGCTATAATATAGCTTACGACGAGTGCAGCGGAATCGTAATATCTATTTCTATTTATCGATTTATGGATAAATTTATAGAAAACGACTACAGATGCTCTTACAAGGTGTAAAACAATATTACCCACTACATCCTATCATATACAAAAAAAATCTACATTATGAACAGATAAGAACCACAGACAATAATCAATGCAATCGATGAGAGCACCCAAGACGAGCGCCGACGATAGCATGCTAGCTTGGAAAGGGATGGGAAGCCGGTGGATACTTCTGAAGACGAAAATCCAAACCCAGTATGAGCGAGGCAGCATGGCGAGGACACGGGACGGCTGCCAACGCTCATCGAGATCGAACTCTATAACCAGCAGCATCCCGAAAACCAAGCGGAACGCCAGCGCGCAAGAAGCACAACCAGAAAACAAAATTCCTAATAGCAGCTACAGCTAAGCATGCACCGGATGGAAGACAATCCAATACCGATACAGCCTCTCTATCAACCGATAAATAGCGAAGAGTACATCCAGACAAAAGTCCAGGCGAAAAAGAACACACAAATGTAGAGGCAGGAAAAAACAACCGGCAAATATGAGCACAAACAGAACAGGCTCAATATAAACATAGAGAGAGCACAGTCAAAGGTACATACAAACACCGAAGAACACAACCCAAAATATTCCCAAAACAAAAGAAACACAACACAACTACATTAAGGGTCTGCTCATAAGCCAGACCGAACCTGATGGTTAAGGCATGAACTGATCGCCAGAGAACAAAACAAAGCTGGCAGCCCATCAAAATAGCGATCGGAACAAAACGGAGATATGCCAGTTGAAAGAGCATCGATAGCTGAAGCCTGAAAAGGGAACTGGAGACAGTAAAAGGAAACCAAAAAATCCCCTGCCAGGCAGCACCTGCGATGAGAATGAACAAAAAGCAGACTACCACACTGCCAAAATGAGATAAAATAGCAGAATGATCTACCCTTGATCCTGCAAACACAATCAAACAAGAGGACTGTGTTAAAAAGGCATGCTCTACCAGAAGGTCCGAAAGGAGAAGAAAGCTTAAACTGCATAGATTAAATAGATAGCAAGAACTCAATAACAATCAAGAACGGATCCAACAAAGAGGAGCAAAGAACATTAAATAGCATTTAAATTAATAAGACACCGTGAAGCATTTTCTAATCTCTCTAGCTTAAGGGCGTCTCTAGATTTCTCTTTGAGCGACAATGACCAAAATTTGAATAATATCAAAACTTCGTCAGATAACAGTCGAGGGGAGGAACGAAGGTGGCGGAATAATCTGTTATTCCTTTCCTTCCAGATTATCCAGATGATAATCTGGAAAGAAAGTAACCACGATTTGTGGAGCGCTAAGGAAGGAGGGCGCTTTGAACAGCAATCATCAAGATTGATCGGAAGGTCAGTCATCTCCCAGGCCAGAACGGGTATTTTCCAGAGAGAACGGGAGAAATCGCATTCTACAAATAGGTGATGGACATTCTCAGCGGAAGACGAGCAAAGGGGACAAACTTGCCCCCAAGCCTGATTCCTCTTATTAAGATTATCAACCGTAAGCAATCTATTGTTAAGAGCTAACCAAGTCAGGATCTTTACTTTTAACGGTGCACAAGACTTCCAAATAATGTCATAGAATGGTGATAACGAACCTCTAAAATTAAGGAAATGATAAAACGAACTAACAGAGAACATCTTAGACGAATTCCAATGCCAGAAGAAATCCTCTTTATCGTGCCAAACCACATTGCTGATAGTGGCAAGAAGATTGTCAAAGCTAGAAAAGAGATGGCTAGGGAGGTTAATAGAAAGCGGGATCGACCAAACTCTGATGGATCCGTTAAAGGAGTAGTACTCCGAAACCAGAGCTAAAGGATTGACCGCTAGTCGATAGATATCCGGAAAAACCGACGCTAAAGAGGAATCACCAATCCAGATATCAGTCCAGAATCTGGTCATAGACCCGTCGGCACAGCCGTGGGTAATTCCGACGAGGAAAGGAGCTGCAACTTTCCAAACTCCCTTCCAGAACGGAGATGCTTGCCTATGGGGGTGCTCTGGAAAGCTCCACCAATCATCGGCTGGATAGAATCTGGCTTTAATACAATCGATCCAGGGGTGGTCCTCATGTTTGAGGAATCTCCAAAGCCATTTGCCCAGTAGAGCCATATTATGGTGCCTTAGGTCTAACACCCCTAGACCACCGGCGACTTTGGACGAGCAAATGACCTTCCAATTACACAAGTGCAATCCGGGTTTGTAAAGGGCTGATCCGGACCAGAGGAAATTACTTCTGATCTGATCAATTCTTTTGATGACCCAAGAAGGAAGGAAATAGTAAGACATCATATAGAGAGGAATCGGGGAAAGAACAGAATTAAGCAAAATCAGCCTCCCGCCACGGGAAAGCAATCTCCCCGCAAAATAGTATTGTACTTGACTTTTAAATTGTTCAGTTTTGATCACTATTGGAGTTGATCAACGGACTAATATAGAATTAGTAATTTATAAGGGCATGCATGGTAGGAAATTGTAATATTTTTTGGGGGCTTATGAGAAAAATCCCCACATTTAATTGATTTTTTAATACACTGGATTTTTTACAACTTTTTTCTTTACAATCTTATGTGGCACAATACTATTGGAGGTTATTATAAAGGAGGTTGTAAAAATATTTAATAGTATTGCGCTAAAGTTGTAAAGAAAAAAGTTTAAAAAAATGTTGTTGGTGTAGCATTACTCTTGACTAGTAATTTACATGTGTGATGCACGTCTTAATAAATATATATTTTTTTAAAGTAAAAATTTTGACATAGTATGACATCGAATGTGAGACATCTTTTATATAAGTTATGCACGGACAATACATATAAGTTGGTAGACTTACAAACGACAACTCCAACTCTCCCATCTATAATATCTAATATTATAATGAGAGAGTTGGGGTTGGGATTTGTAGACAACCTATAATGTGTAGACAACCATTCAACCAACCATCTAATCTCAACCATGTATTTTTAAGTGGGAGTTATATTAACCATTCATTTACTTTACTGCTGTTGGTTATCATAATACTTTAAAAAATTTATTTACGACATAATTATTTACAAAAGTGTCACTCATATAAAATAAAAATTGATGCCACCAGGAGTAGTTTGTAAAGAGTATGTGATGAGTAAAGTGAGATCTTATATTCGATGCCAATGCCTTAGTATTTACTTTTAAAAAAATTATTAGGACGTGCATCACACATGTAGGTTACTGGTTATAATATTTACTAGTAATCTGCACGTGCGATGCACGTTCTATTTTTTTATATAGAGTAAATAATAAGATGTAATCTGGCATTGAACATGAAACATCCCTTTACTCATACATACTATTTACAAATTATCCTTAGTGACACAAACTTTTATTTTATATGAGTGGCATTTTTGTAAATAATTATGTCGTAAATAAATTTGAACTTTGAGGGTATTATGGTAACTAACAACAGTTGAGTAAAGGATGATTAATATAACTCTCACTTAAAAATACATTGTTGAGATTAGATGGTTGGTTGAGTAGTTGTCTACAAATTATAGGCTGTCTACAAATGACAACCCCAACTCTCCCATTATAATATTAGAGACTAGAGATGGGAGAGTTGGAGTTGTCGTTTGTAAGTCTACCAACTTACGTGCATTGTCAGTGCATAACTAATATAAAAAGAGATATCAGATTCGAGGCCAGACTATATCGAAATTTTTACTTTAAAAAAAATATATTTATTAATACATGCATGACACGTGTAAATTACTAGTCAAGAGTAATGCTACACCAACAACCTTTTTTAAAATTTTTTTTATGGAGTAAATAATAAGACGTAATCTGGCATTGAACATGAAATCTCCCTTTACTCATACATGCTATTTACAAATTATCCCTAGTGGCACAAACTTTTATTTTATATGAGTGACACTTTTGTCAGTAATTATGTCGTAAATAAATTTGAACTTTAAGGGTATTATGGTAACTAACAATAATTGAGTAAATGGATGGTTAATATAACTCCCACTAAAAAATGAATGATTGAGGTTAGATGATTGAATGTCTACAAATTACAGGTTGTCTATAAATGACAATCCAACTCTTTCATTATAATATTAGAGATTACAGGTTAGAGATTTTTATACCAGATTAGATGTCTTACCTCAAATGAGAAACAAGTCAATGTCGTAAGCTGCTGGACCGAAACCCTTTAAATTGGGTCTGAGCCTATCAACTTAGCTAATGTGCATTTCCCCCCAACAACAAATACTTTCTAAGAAACCTGTGGCAATCAAACATTCAAATATAAAGCAATAACCAAAAAACCAGGGAGAACTAGTTGGAAGCGCAAGAGGGAAGAGGAGTCTACTGCAGGCGATCAACGATGGGCAAGCGCAAGTGGGAAGAGGATTACGAACGACGTCACCCTGGGCATGACAGAGAGGAGCAAGACTATGACGTCCCCAATAGAGGAAAGGGGTGCTTGGAGAAGAGAGAACCTCGAACGGTCCATAGAGGACGTTTGAGGGAGAGGCCAAGAGATCGGGATGTTAGGATAAGAGAGGACATACAGAGGACATGCTCACCGGAGGTGGCCATAGAGGCTAAACGGAAGGAGACCCACTACAAGAAGTCCTACACCGAAGTTACGAGGCCAAAATCATACGGCTACGGGGATCATAGTTGGGCTCGGAGGCACACGTCGCCAGAGAAGGAGGTTAACAAGACGAAAGAGGATGAAGAGGGGGGATGGATTTTAGTGAGGCCAAAGAAGTTGAGAAGGGCAGAGCACCTAGGGAAGACACCTCAGAGAAGTTCGTCGGAGTCTTCAAAGTCGGCGAATGTACTTCAATGTCATATATGTGCCCAACGGGGACATACTATCCATGAATGCCCTAATCAATCGTTTTGCTATGCCTGTAAACGATATGGACACATTTCGACCGTGTGCAATAGGGGAAAGGAGCCAGCGAAGTCACCACCAAGGTCGCCAATAACTCCAAAGGTCCCGATAATGGCAGACTCAATGTAAAGCAGAACAGAGGAAAGCGTGGCAGGTGGAAGAAAAAGAATCAAGGCAGTAATTACAGCCACGCCAATCATGGCAGAGTTCGAAAGGCGTTTCTCATCGTGATCACGATCAAAGCACAAAGCGGGAACCCAACCACTGATGATATCGAGAAGCTTTTGGCAGCAAACACTAAGAGTTCACCAGGATGGAAGTGGCATGTTCAGCAACTTAATCAGATTGGTTTTTCGCTCACTGTCAAAACACTGACAGAATCCATTAAGTGTTAGCTCTTAAGGGTTTAGAAGGTGAGGGTCGAGAAGAGTTCTTCATAACCTTCTCTCGATGGTCGCGGAAAGTAGGAGCCATGATGACTGAATCTCTTCCTTGGGTGTGTATCAGATTGTTTAATTTCCCCTTTCACTGTTGGGTAAGATCAGGTTTTTAGAACCTTATCAGGAGTTTTGGCTACTTGATCGAGCTAGATAAAAGCACGTTACTGCATAGTCGTCAGGATTTCGCTCGCATAAGAATTGGAATAGAGGCGAAGGAAGATAACTCGTCCACGATCCAAGCAGAGTTCGAAGGAGAAGTTTACGAGGTCAAGGTGATTACAAAAAGGATGAAGAGTGTGTCGTTCAGTAGAGCGAGGGATAGGGTCTCGACGTCAGAATCGGAAGAAACCAAAAATCATGAGGTAGACGATAAGCGAAGGCTGTTGGATCCAGAAGGGAACAATCAGGAGCGTCCATCACACAAAAAAGAGCCATAAAAATGGGAGCCATCTGATCGAAAGAGGGTGAACCAAGAACGTCCAATTCAAATCTTCTTTCAGTACAGCTAGATTCCACTGTGGGGATTCGAGGTAAACAAATAGGGGACAGCTGTCCGCTCGAGAGTGGTGGATAGCGACAGGGAGGCAGAAGTGTCAACGAGGGAAACGTGTCCATTGTGGAGCCACAGAAACGTCAGACTCAGCAATAACAGGGCGGTGGAATTCTCAAAAGAAGTGTTGCAGATTTTAAGGAAGCAATGATGGGACGTACAAGTCAGGGCAACATTAATGCAATGACTAGGGAAGAGTTTGATGAAAGTGTCAGAGGAGCTGTTCAAGAAGAGATTAAGACTTTCGGTGTTATGGACTAACAACTAGAACTGGGCCCAAAAATAATTCAAAAAGAATTATATCAGGAAGTAGGCATTTAGATTAAGGATTTACAGGCCCAAGGTGGAGGACCCTATGACTTAGACGAAGACTTTGATAAAGGGGAGAATACGACTTCTGAATTGAGGAGGGACCCAGAACAGGAGGATAGTCAACATGAGGGATGTCGAATTCTACAATCACAGACTCATATAGAGGAAGACGGATCTAAGGAATATGTCTCTAGTGATGGAAGAGGTAAGAGAATTGAAGCGTTAGATGGAGTAAGTGAGGATTAACATGTTTCATAGACTGACGCAGACAAATGGGAGAAGAAGGTATGGTAGCTACCCGGAGGAGAGAGCGACAACAAGAAAACAGTTGAATATCATAGGAAGAGTAAAAGGCATCTAGACAAATGGGGAGAGCAGAGACCAAGTGAGGATGACTTAATTAGGGTGGCTGCTAAAGCAAAAAAGCCAGTGTCAGCATGTGGAGGTAACTCTAGCTGTAATTTATCAATTTTGAATTATATTCCTGATAATACTCTTCTATATTATGCAGGTCTCTTCGGTCTTGCCGTGGGTTCCACTGAAGTCGAACAACTTCATAGAGTGAATTCTCTTAGAGGAGAAATCGATAGGGTATACCGTTAACCGAGTTAGGCATCAACCTAGAGTAGGTGATACATGGTAGAGCAATAGAGCGGTTATTAATGTTATACATCTTCTGGAACGTTAGGGGTATGTGACAAGGATTAAAGAGTAGATTAATAAACAACACCATCTCTAAACATAGACCGACAATTTGCACGATGTAAGTGTAGCGCCCCGAATTTCTAATATAATATCTTAGAAAATACGTGGCACAATCCCAGCATCAACTTCAATGTAATAGTACACATAGCCCAAAAATACAAATAATTTTATTCCAAACTTTTATTACAACAATCTTTACAAACACAGCGGAATACAAAACACCTTGAATTACAACTTTCTTTTTACAACACTTCTAAAAATTTTACACAAAGCTCTATTACATCAGTTTATCTCCAAAACTATCTCAAGCATCCCAACCTCCAAACTCTAAGCAACAACCTGTAACATATGAGGCTAGAGATGATCCCTAACCCCCAAAACTAAAGGGGTCAGCCATAAATGGTGTGAGTGACATGAACAAGCAACATAAGTAAAGCATAGATTTATCAACGACAGAACATAACAAGAGTAGATGAAATTAGAGAAATCACAAAATGCGGAAAACCAGACAAGTGGAACTAGAATATGTGTTAAGTGTAGAAAACAGAAAAGCACATGCATAAATCCAAGTCAAGAAAATACAATTTCTATATACTGACTCTCTAATGCGTACGTGTCGGAGTCTATGCATCCCATTCTACATAGGTCCGGTGCAAGCCCTTAACGTCTCCAGATTATAGGGTTCAATCCCCGCTATGCAACTAATCCTAACACGATGACTACTACGAGATAAAGATAAACTGTGAGTACTAGCCCTTGCCCCGATAATTCCGGAGATCAATCCCACACCACAAGTAATTTACCTGGATAATTCCGGGGATAAATCCCACACCGAAGCAATGAACCTCATCATATGAATACCACATGCGCGTCGCCTCAACCTCGATAATTCCGGAGATCAATCCCAAACCACAAGTAATTTACTTGGATAATTCCGGGGATAAATCCCACACCACAAGTAATTTACCTGGATTATTCCGGAGATCAATCCCACACCGAAAACCATACTGAGGTACATAACCCATGTTCTCGTTCATTATATCACCACTAGTGCCTGTCCTTATCATTTTTGGGTTATTTAATTACTTAACGAATCTTCTAAAGTTGGTGTACCCCACCGGACTTAACTCAACAACTGAACAACTAAAATGACTCAACAGGCCTAAACATAATGAACTCAACCGTCGGTATACTAGGGTCACACACCCTCTAGAGACTCAAACTCAAATATTCAAACCAAATTCCAACGTAAATTGCTCAACTCAACATCTTGAAAACATAAGCTCAATAGAAGATGAGGTATAGATCAAAATATCTAGAGAATAATCCATTTGGAAGAACTTTCATAAATATAAAAATACATCAGTACCAGTCGACTATAGAAAGCATAAGTCGACTGTCCAGAAAGAAAGTTCTATGATTTTAAGAAAATATGCTAAGTGTTATAAGTTGACTTATAAAAGTCATAAGTCGACTTACCAGAGAATATAAGTTGACTTATAAAAGTCATAAGTCGACTTACCAGAGAATATAAGTGGACTTATAAAAGTCATAAGTCGACTTAGCAGAGAGGAATTCCAAAAATCTACTGTGATAATTCCGGAGACATATCCCACACCACTAATAATCTACTGTGATAATTCCGAAGATTAAATCCCACACCGAAAGCCATACTGAGGTTCTTGACTCATGTTCCCGTTCATCATATCACCACTAGTGCCTGTCCTTATTATTTTTGGGTTAATTAATTACTTAACGAATCTCCTAGAGTGGTATACCCTACCGGCCTAAATTCAAAACTCAATAACTGAAATGCCACAATGGGCCTCAACAAATAACTCAACACCGGTATACTAGGGTCACACACCTCTAGAGACTCAACTCAAAAAGTCTAAACCGAAGTTCCACTGAACAAAGTGGCTCAACTGAATATCTTAAATCAAATACTTAACTGAATATCTCAAGGTCAAATGCTTAATCAAATGCTGAACTGAATGTCAAGTATAGACTGAATTATCTGAAAACCAATCATTCGAAATAGCACTAAGGTTTACAAAGATCCTTCAGTACCAGTCGACTTATACTGTAGTAAGTTGACTGTCCAGAGGACAAATATCCAAGGTTTTACAAAAAATAAACTAAGTCATATAACAGTCGACTTAAGAAAGGAATCAGTCAACTTACCCGAGGTAAATTCCAATAATCTTCTCAAAATTATTCTAAGTATACCAGTCGACTTAAGGAATCATAGGTCGACTGTCCAGAAGGACTAATAATTTTTACAAAAATAATTTCCTCAGCAAACCAGTCGACTGCCTATGAGCTAGGTCGACTGTCCAGAACGACTTTTTTCAAAGATTCTAAAAATACAGTGTCAGGCTCGTACCAGTCGACTGCACAATGGGCCAGTCGACTGTCGGCCTACAGATTTCAAAATTTAGGTCTGATTACAAAATCAAGTCTGGAGTCTTCTAATGATTCAATGTTTATGAAAATAGTTCATATTCAGGAAAAATGATAAATCTCAACAAATCCTTATCATGTATATGTATATATTACTCAAAACATCAATATGTCAAAATTCAAGTTCTCATGTTCTAAATCACAATTTCTTTCATTAGGGTTTTACAAGATCTAACTTTATTTCACAAATCTGAATCAAAACCTGATCTATAAATTCAATGTCCAGGTGTTCATACTCAAATCTTAACATGCTTTTTATCAACACAATTTTAATAATAAAGATCTACTATTCCAATTACAAATTACTCACATGATTCATACCACAATACAAGATCTAAATCGTTCACAACATCAAATCAATACATCAATGATACTTGCACACATAGATCAACAACAATACAAATTTATAATATTCACAAAATCGAACAAACAAACAAGGTCACTCACATGAATCAAACAACAAAATAATTTTTATATATCTCACCTTGAATTGAGAAAAGTCCACGAAAAAGTCCTCCTTTTGCTAGATCCAAAAACTCCTTTCTCCACCAAAATAAATCTCCACAAAATTCTGTATGTTATCAACAATGACGGCTGGAGAAAAATTCTCTTAAATATCCGGGATTGACTATTAGGGTTTTACCCACACTTTTGCAAAACAATCCTTTCCAAAATACAATTTACATATATAGTTCTATCCTTGGAAATTCCATCAAGATTCATTTAAATTAGGATTTAAAAGAAAATATACTTCTAAATCTCAACCAATACTGATCAAATCATTCAGAAAATATATTTTTCACTTTAACCCTTTAAAATGTCAAATTTGCAAAAAGGTCCCTCTTTTCTCAAAAATTGCAAATAGTTCCAATTAATTTCAAAAAAAAATATGAAAAAATACTAAATAAATCCCAAATATTAAATAATGATTTTTCATAAAGAAAACTAAATTTTCAAACTTCTCATAAAAGTATTTGCACGTGTTTTGCACGTGTAACAATATAAATTTTTCTGAAAATATTCATTTAAATTCTCCAAAAAACAATTTAAATTCATTTTCAAATATAAAAATAATATTTGAAAATACGGGGTTCTACAGAAGGTGGAAGACAGCGGTAATGGTGGAAGGCGTCGGGAGTGAGGGCAGGCTCAGGGCGGAGGGAGGAGCTCTGACTTCGGCAATGGCGAAGGGTCGACGAGATGTTTGCGGAGACAGTGGGGTTCGAAGCTTGAGCAGAGGAAGACGATGCTGGAGGGACGGTGAGCGACAGTAGTGGGTTCTTCGACGGAGGTTGAAGACGACGCTGGTGGTGAGGTCGGGCGAAGCTTCAGGGCTGAGCGGGAGGCGCTTGGAGACAGGAGCTGTGTTCGGCGAAGGGAATGGCGAGAGAAGTTGAGTGGCAACAATGGCGACGACAGTGGTGGAGGCGATGCGGTGAAGGCGAGGGAAATGGCGAGCGGTGATGGGCATTAGGAGCTTCGATAGGATCTGGCGACGACGGTTGAGTGAGAACGGGAGGTCGGCACGAGGCGGAGGTGGAATGGCAGTGGGGATGGCGACGAGGAGTGGTGTGGGAGTGAAGAAGACGAAGTGGAAGGAGGGAGTGGGTTCCTCTGTTCTTTGGTTGAGAAACAGAGAGGAGAGATTGGGAGAGAGAATGAAATGGGGAGAGATAGAGAACGGGGTAGGGGATATTATAATAATAAATAAAGTAGTGGGGGTAGTTACTAGGTTATGGGGGGAGTGTGCATGTACGGGATTAGAGAAGTGGGGAGTTGGAGTACAGGACAGAAAAGTGGAGTGTGAAGAATAAATTGTATGTGGGTAGGGGTCTGTACAATTATATGGGTTCTGGGTTAGTGGGCTTGGGCTTGGGCTTAAAAGGACTCAAAATATTTAAATAAAATAATTAGGTTGTTGGGCTAGATTTTTGGGCTCAGATTTAATTAAATAAAAACAAATACGAAATTGGGCTTAGAATAACAATTGGTTTCAAAATACAACTTGGGCTCATATTAATAATTAATAAAATCAAAATGCAAGCTTGGGCTTTTAATAAATAGTCAAACAATTGGGCTCCAAAAACTGTTTAAATAATAAAATCAATTAGGGAAAAATAGTTATTAGATACAGAGGATTTAAATATGGAAAAATACTTTTAAAAATACGTATTAATAAAAACAGGGGTTACACATACGATTCAGTTGAATGGGATAGTGTGGATGAGGTCTTACAGCTTAAAGGATTTGGAGTCAAGGGGAGATCCTGGATTAAGACGTGCGTTAGAGGAGGTAAATCATTCGTTCAATTTAACGGAAAGGCAGGAAGAGAAATTAGATATCGAGGAGGTTTGCGTCAGGGGGATCCATTGTCATCATTATTATTTACCCTAGTTGTTGATGGGCCAGCAGAAATGATCAAGAAGGGTTGAGATGAATGAATTATTTGTGGGGTTCGGATTAAAGGGATTCCAGAAGCCATCTCGATTCTGCAATACGCGGATGACACGCTAATTTTCGGGGTAGCAAAGGAAGGGGAGATTTGAGCAATTGGCATCGCTCTGAAGTGTTTCCAAGCGTGGGCAGGGCTGAAAGTGAACCTTACCAAGAGCTATGTTATACCCCTAAGCGATAATTTATCCACACCGATCTCTACTATCAAGAATATTTTGGGATGCGAGGTTGCTAATTATTCACTTACATATCTTGGCACCCCCATCAGACTAGGAACGATGCGAAAAGTGGATTGGCAAACGTTAATAAAGAAGGTCGAATAGAAATTGGCAGGATAGAAGGGACATTTTCTTAGACTCGGGGGAAGGATCACCTGGCTCAACTCTGTCCTCAGTAGCCTACCAGTGTATTTAACGTCAATATACGAGCTGCCTAAGTGGGTTATCAACTGGATTGATAAGTGTAGAAGGAGGTTCCTTTGGAAAGGAGCTGACGAATCCAACAAGGGATTCCATTTGGTAAAATGGGGGAGGATATGCAAGAGGGAAGAATTTGAGGGTCAAGGAATCCTTGATCTAAGAGACATGAATACACCAACGACATCGACGACGTCAAGACCTGGAACTTAGAGTCTAATAACAATTTCACGGTAGCGTCCCTTTACAAAAGACTTATCGATGGAGGAATCAGAAGCAAAAACACAAATATTATATGGAGTGCACAAGCGCCTTGAAGGTAAAAGCATTCCTCTGGCTGGTGGTGAATAATGCTATATTATCAAAGATCAATTTGTAGAAGCGAAGCATGCAGATTAAGGTTGGGTGTACTAGATGTAGCAACGGAGAAGAAGACACTGATCACATTTTTTTCAACTGCCCTAGGGATAGGCTAGCTTGGGAGGTTGTTTGCCTAGGGTTTGAGAGCTTAGATTGTCCTAGATCGATCACTGAGGCTTGGGACCTAGGGAAGGGGGAGGGGGGGGGGGGGGGGGGGGGGTAACATAAGAAAAGAGGATAGAAAGGCTTGAGATTTGTCGGTTGCCACGACAATCTAGGGCCTGTGGCTAGACCGAAATTACTTTTGTTTTTGTAATATCAATCATAGATTTCTTGTCATTATGCATAAAATATTCTGTTCGATTCATGCTTGGGCAGGTCAGGCAGGTACAAAGAAGAGGCTGCATTTGGAGGAGGAGTAGGTGAGAGAGAGGAAGGATTAAGTGATGGTTGATCACTTTGTTGTATCTGTATTTGTATTTTCTTTTCAATAGTAGGTGCATCAGATTGTTTTAGATGCTTTGACTTATTTACAAATTTTGTATATTAGTATGTAACTGGGTCTACTGTGTTTCGTTAATTTTTTATTAATGAAGCGACGACGAGGTTATCTTTAATCTCCCAAAAAAAAAAAAAAAAAAAAAAAAAAAAAAAAAAAAACAACTTTCTACTTCTTCGTACAATGCATCTTATTTTACAGAGATTTTTTCAAATAAACTTTACTACTTTAGCTTTCTTTACTTTAATAGAGATCTAATGTATAAAGAGATAAGATATATAGAGTGATCAGGTAGGAGACTAAGTTATGACTTATGATATACCACTTTATTCAGAAAATTAAAAATGTAATACTTTTAAATTTTTATGAAGATAAATGAACAAGGTAATCATTTTTTGGCTAAATTTAAAAAAACCCTACTGAACTTTGGGCCATTTTAAAAAAAAACTGCACTAATTTTTTTTTTATAAAAAAAAACCTCACAAAACTATTGTTTAAAAAAACACACACTGACAAGTTAGAGTTAGGGTTAGAGTTAGGGTTAGGGTTAGGTTTAGGTTTAGGGTTTGGGTTAGTTCAAGGAGGTTTATTTAAATACTAGATGTTCCCGTGGGCACGTGCCTACAGCACGTCTTCGGAACGATACAAAATACGAAAAGCCCTGTAAAACAGTAAAACAACAATTATGTAACTCAAGTTTGAATAGTAGGACAATAATTAGTTGTAAATAAAAGTCCATGTTTCCATTAGTATATGTTGAAAAAGAATTATAAATGAGGGTGTAAAATCTAACTTCTTAGAACTTTAAGTGTGAAAAATATTGAAATTTAACAGTTGAAGAGATATATTTGCTATTTTCAATATAACATGTGCAATAAAAATACATAAAATTTTGGAAATTTACAAATCTGAAATCTTAAAATCTAAATTTCTAAGTAAATAAAGAAAGAATGGGAGAGAGAGATAGGGAGAGAGAGAAAGAGAGAAATTGAAAAAGTAAAGAGAAGAGAGAGAGAGTAATAAAGTAATGAGTTTTTTTAGTTTTGGGGGAAAAAATTTGGTTTGGGGGTTTGAAATTTTGAGAGGAAAAATGTGTTTTGTGAGGTTAGGTCTGGGCCTTTGATTTTGAAGGGGATTGAAGGTGAGCCACTTGATAGCCTTCTTTGGGTTTTATTATATAGATATGATTAGTTAAGTGATTTTTTTAAAAACATAAATGAAAGATGAATATGCTTTTTTAAAAAATTAGCCTAACGGAAACCTAACTTCGTTAAAGTGAGTTTTTTTAAACTATAGTTTTGTGTGGTTTTTAAATATAAAAAAAACTTAATGCGGTTTTTTAAAAATGGCCAAAGTTTAGTAAAGTTTTTTAAAATTTAGCCTCATTTTTTATGTTTGTAATTGAAAATATAGTATGTAGTATGAGCCATACTGTCAAAGACTTTCGTACATTTATTTAGTTGTAATGGTCACGTACTCACAATGTATCACTAACAATACGTAATAAAGCTTAATCATTAGATTTACTACAAATTGAGCTCAAATAAGGGGAAGTCAGAAATTAAGAAACAACTTTCTAACCCTTACTTGCATGCTGGTTGAGCTAGAGTTCGCTGGACAACAATGTCAGGTCTTCGTGAACTTTCTCTGTGAGTGATCAAGTTGTCTTGTCGAGACTTCAAATTTTCACGAAGAATTCAATTTCACCGAGTTCATATGAGAGACAACTGGATTACCATTACTTTACTAAATTGCAACTCAAAATAAGTTTATCAATTTGAAAAATAACTTTTTTTTGGGTTTAATTAAAAATGTAGATAATTTGAAGCCCCCCCCCCCCTCCCCCCCCCCCCCCCCCCCCCGTTTTTTTCAGGATTTCCCCCCAAACTAAGCAACTTTTTAAAACTGTATTCCACTGAAAAATAGTGACCAAACTTATTTTCTGGGTGAGTTAGTTGTTGTTACGTAACGAGATACCGCAGCTGCCAACCACGGCCTCTTCTGAAGATTTTTTTTTGAGATTGTACGTAGTATCTAACAACGGCCTATGTGTAGATGAGCCCCCTATTTTTTTTTTTTAATTTTTTTTTTAAATTAGGCCTTAGCTGGAAACTGTGGCATCACCTCAAAATTCATCTCAAATGCCTATGTAGTTTCCTCTTGGTTCATATATAGTTACTTAGCTTTTTTATTAGTATTTATATACTGAGATGAGGATTGGAATTATTTGGTAGGTGTCTCTATCTAATATGACTATTTCTAATTGTTGGATTATGCCAACCCATATTATTGGATTGGTGGATGGATAATGTTTCTTCAGTTTAACCCAACTTGTGAACTGTGATTGATTAATTATGATATTGCAACAAGGACTTTTGTTTTATAACTGCTTGTGCTTTTACATTGCAGGTCTCTTAATTATGAACTCAGTTTAGCCATAGTAATGTTGATATCATACAATTGTATATGAATTCAATATATGTTTTTTTTTTTTTTTTAAATTTCCCTTTTTTTTTTGAGTTTCACTTTTGAGCTGTTTGATTACAAAAATAACTTGGATTCTCTACCATTATCTAGTTATCAATGAGTGTAAAATTGTGTGCATCAATGTGTGTGACATTAGTTCTTAGGTATACTGAGATCATTATAAAATACCTGACTAATATTTTTGTAGGTGTGAACATTGGATGAATTGATGTTGTTAATCACTATGTCTCCCTAGTAATTTACACGTGTGATGCACGTTTTAATAATTTTAAAAAATAGAAATAAATTCTCTGACGTAGGGAGGATTTGAACCGGAAACTTCTTTTATATTAGTTATGTACGTGCGTTGCACATGTTGGTAGAATGACACGATGACAAATGACACCTAGGCATTCTCCCATTATAATATTTGAGATTTGTATTTATTGAATGGAAATCCACATATAATAAGATACAGTATATTTGAAATATAAATCAACATTTCAGGTTTAATTTAATTTATTTTTATGGTGATGGATGTAGGAGAAGGACCCAACTAAAAAGTTTTGGTGTTGAGTGGTGAGAGAGAGAGGGGGGAGGGGGTGTAGGGGGTAGAGATAGCATGCGCCGCATCTGTAGTTGAAAACTGTGACCTATAAATTCTTTTATTTTTTTAGGCCACAGTTCCTAATGATGACCTCATGTATATGTATACCATATACAGTTAGGTACCGCGGCTTAAAAAAAAATGATAAGCCGTAGCAACAACTAGTTTATGTAGGGGATAAGTTTGGCATGTGACATACAATCTCTAATATTATAATAGGACAATGTCTTGGGGTTATTTGTAAATCTATCAATGCATATGTACATAATTAATATGAATGAGATTTTAGGTTCAAGTTCTCATTATGTCAGAGTTTTTTAATTTTTTTAAAAAAATTTATTAAGATGTGTATCCGAGGTGTGTTACACTACTAGCAGGGCCGACCCTAGGATTTTGGGGGCTTGAAGCAAACTTTCAAAAAGAGGCCCCATATATACCAAAAAAAAAAACGATCCGTGTATTAGAATTTTTTTTCACATATACCTCACATATACACATTTCCATTTTTTTTTTTCGAAAACGGGGGGCCCTCATGTATTAGATTTTTTTTCACATATACTCCGCATGTACACATTTCCAATTTTTTTTTTTTTTTTTTTTTTTGAAAACTGGAGCCCCCTCATATACAATTTTTTTTTTTTTTTTGGGACCTGATGCAAATGTTTCACTTGCATCAGGCCTGGGCCGGCACTGACTACTAGTGAGATATAGTTTGAAAAAAGGGCTTAGTTTGGGAAAAAATTATTCAGGAAATTCCAAGTATATACCCACCCGCACGAAACTCAACGGCCAGGATCCTCGTACTCATGCACTCTTAAACTACTCCGACGATGCAAAATACCGCCATTTCTATATTCCTTCTTTCTTTCTGTTACGAATTACGATCAATCGAGAGCTCGAAACGACATTATGGCTGGAAAAGCAACTTCTCCTTCGTCAAGCTCATCTCCTCCTTCTTCTCTCCTTTGAGTCCGATTCGAATCAGTTGAATGATTTTGCAGTTGAAAGCGTTGACGGAATCGCCGAAGTCTGCGGTTGCTGGCGATTTTTGGAGCGGTACATTTGGGAGGAGATTCTTGGAAGTACTCGAAGAGTCCACATGGTATTGATTATTAACTATTTTTTAGGTTCTTAACTCTTGAGTTAGTCAATATTAATTTGAAAATTATTAATTGTTGTATGAATAGTGTTTGATTGTGCGAAATGTGATTGGGACAGCATTTGTTTGTGGGGAAAGATGTAATTTTGGATATATATTTTAAGGTATTTTTTTCGAATTGTCAAAAGAGTCCGTGAAAGTGAGTTTTTATTGGGTCATAATTTACACATTCTAGTAAGATATCTCACTTTGTTTAGTTCTAATTTGTTGTCTCCTAAGAATAATGGACACAAAGACACTGACACGGGAAAATTCTCAAAAACCTTATTCAAGTAGCTAGTGCCATGTTGGGTATGTGTCTCAGACTAGACTCGACATGGCTTCAAATAGAAATCCCATATAGAAGATAGAGGAAATGGAATCAATCAAAATGTATTAGGGCACACAAGCCAACTATATAAACTCGCACATACAAGATAGGAGAGTCATGTATCATACACGTGATAGACTATATATATATATATATATAGTCCCCTCTAAAACTCATGGTGGATCAACAAGAGTGAGTTTGGAAAGCAACAACTAATGTCTGGCATTCTCTGAGATTTCGGGAAAGAATCCGCACACTGAGGTTCAGAAGGCACATAATGAAGGAATATGACCTTAGGAACGCGTTCCCGAGTGAAGAAAGTATTTACACCAATATATTTAGTGGGCTCATGCTTGACCGGATCCGAGGCAATTCTGATAGTACTAGTGTTGTCACAAAAGATGGGAGTAGGCTTCAAAACAATGCCAAAGTTTGTTGGGTTTATGTCTTGCATACTATGTTGGATAAGAAGACGATTAGACGATGGAGGAATCGAGACGAACGGATTCGGAGTGGAAGCAAGGGAAAACAGTCATCACCAGTAGTAGCAACAGGTTGCGGTCGACCGACCCTGGGGTGCGGTCGACCGCCCTACTATGTAGGAGTTTCCGAGAGGGGGGCGGTCGACCGATCTTGGGGTGCGGTCAATCGAACATGGTGCTGATGGATTATTTGGGTCGGGTCTTGGTGATTCGTGAGAAGCCCAACTTGCTCTTCAAGTCAGATCGTACGGCTCTTATCGTAGGATTATCTCTTCAGGAATATTCAATGGTTATTGTATCAATATATCAAACTAGGGTTTCTCTAGATCTCTATATATTGTTGTTATTGGCCTCCATTGAGAGCCAAGAGAGAGAGTACTTCATTGAAGGAAGAGTTTGAGAGTTTCTCCAATTGTAAACTAGTACTTGCTGGTAAGGCTTGAGAGAGGATCGTGGTGAGAATTGTAATATTATTCTCTAGTTGAATAACATCTCAGGTGTATTCTTCCTGGATTAAGGCGAAAGCCCCAACCGAGACAAACTTGTGTGTGCTTTGGTATGATCTCATATGTGCTTGGTAGTTTGTGTTGATTGCATCGAATAACTCAACAAGATCATCAGTCAGGTTTTCCTAAGAAATCCTAACCAAGTCCTCTAGTAACCATTGCAACAATTATAATTCTGCTGTGGTTGCAGCAAGAGCATGAAGTTCAGCCTCCGAACTAGAACGAGAGACTATAGTATGCTTCTTAGACTTCCATGATATGAGAGTCTCAAGAAACACACAATATCCCATTATGGATCGTCTATCATCATGATTACTAGCCCCATGTTGCATCAGTAAAGGCTTTTAGTCAAGTGAAGAGGACTTGGAGAAGAATAGGGAACAAGTGATCATTCAACGAAGATAGCGAAGTACCCGAAGCAGATGACCATAGTGCACAAACACAATGACATACATAATTTGGCTCAAAACATGGGCTGCATGAGAGATGTCTTGTCGGGTAATGGTGAGACGGAAAAGACTACCCACAAGATGCTGGTATTGAGTAGAATCAGGCAGAGGAGTCCCATCTGTTGCCTGAAGCTTCAAGTTAAGTTACATAGGAGTTGCTTCAGTACGAGTATGAGATATATTTGCACTAGCCAGCAGATTTGTGGTATATTTTCGCTAAGAAAGAAGATAACCATGGTTACTAGAGTTTACTTCAATCCCCAAAAAAACTTTAGCAGGCCAAGATCAATCATAGTAAACTGATTTTGTAGATTGGTTTTCACAGTCTGGATATGTTCAGGGTTGTCACCAGGAAGAATCATATCATCATATATAAGTAAAATTATTCGGCCTTTTTCAGAGGAGTGAATGAACATAGCCAGATCATGAGTACTCTGACGAAAAGTCGAAAGTCAACAAAGTGAACTGTGAAACTAAAGCGCTCAAACCAACCCGTGGAGCCTGCTTCAGACCATAGAGTGCACGTCGAAGACGTCATACAATATTTGGAGGATGACATAAACCAGGAGGAGGAAGCATATAAATTTCTTCACAAAGCTCACCATGCAAGAAGGCATTCTTCACATCCAACTGCTACAGAGGCCAATTACGAACTCTAGCAACAACAAGGCTTCGAACAGTGGTCATGTGCTAAACGGGAACAAAATTCTCATGATAGTCAATCCCATACTCTTGTTGAAAACCTCGTGCAACAAGACGAGTGTTGTAGCATTCAATAGTGCCATCAGTCCAGGTTTTGATCTTATACACCCACTTGCATGTAATCGGTCATCCTCTTGAAGGAGATGAAACAAATTTTTAGGTGGTTGTTCTGCTTAAGGCATTCAACTCATCTGCCATAGCCTGTTGCTAGAAATCTATGATGCTTCTTTGAAGTTTTGAGATTCAATTTGAGAATGAATAGCAGCAAGGAAAGCAGCAGACTTCGGATTACCCGGGGATCGGTAGGTAGGTCGAAGAAGAGGACGGTGTGACCTCAAAGGATAGTGAGACTTAGGCGGATAGCAGGTGGAGGCACTGTAGGAGCTGGTGAAGGCAATGATGGGTCATGTGTCATGGGTCGAGCACGACGAGTAAAATGATGTAGAAGTGTCTGAATATGATGACAAGCTAAGGAAGGAGATGATAGATGATGAGACATAAAGGAGGACTCTTGTATAGGTGTGGGCAGGATAGGAGGCGGTGCTAGAATCATAGAAGATGAATCAAGGAAGGTGGAAGAAAGATATAGAAAATCCAAAGAATGAGGATCAAATGGAGAAGAGTCAGTTTTACCGAAGTAGAATTGATCTTCTACAAAGTGAATATCACGAGACACACGAAGACATTTTGTTTTGGAATTATAACAACGATTGCCCTTTTGCTCATGATCATAACCAAGGAATACACACTCAACATATTGTTCGGATAATTTATTCCGTTCAGGATGTTGAAGAAGAACATAACAGAAACAACCAAAAAATATGAAGGTAGTGATAAGATGGAAATTTGCCTTTGAGTTGAGAGAAAGGAGTATCGCCACCAATAATAGTCGAAGACTGAATATTGATTAAGTAGACAGTAGTAAGAGCAGCTTCAGCCCAAAACCGAGGAGGAATAGTGACAAAAAGAAGCAAGACCCTAGTAGTTTCAATGATATGCCTATGTTTTTGTTCGACAGTGCCATTTTGAGCTTGAGCACTAGGACAAGACAGTTGAGGAAAGGTTCCTTGAGTGGCTAGAAAATTTCTAAATTCCGTAGACATATATTATCCACCAGAGTCAGGCAGAAAGGTTTTGATCTTAAGATTGTACTGCAAGAGTGCATGAAATAAATCCATGTATAATAGTAGTCATCAATAAAAACAATATAATATTTATAACCTGAATTAGATACATGAGAAGACCCCCAAACATAAGAATGCACAAGTTTAAACATAGCAGAACTATAACTATTACACGAAGGATAAGATAACTGAGTTTGTTTTCCAATATGTCAACCCAAACGATATTAAGGTTGGGAGTACGTGCTTAGTCGCACTACCTAAGACACATGATTGAAATAAATAGGATAACTTGGAAGAACAAGGATGAACTAGACACTGATGTCAAACACTCATGTTAGGAATAGTAGAACTTAAGGCTTTGGCAAATCTGCAAGTGATCCATGACAAAGGTACCATCATGTCTACGGCCAGCCTCAAGTAGTGCTCCCGTTCTGCAATCCTGTATGAGACAAGAAGTGATGTAAACTTAACCCTTAGTAGATAATTTCCAAGAATATTTAAAGATTAAGTATACCAACATGTAATGTCGATTAAGTTGGAAATTAAAACTAATAATTGGTTTGATGGATGTTTAAGAAATGAAATAAGATTAACAAGCCAAATTATGAAATTAAAGATTCACGCTTAATAATCAACTAGTAGTTTACATGTGCGTTGCACGTTTTAATAAATATAGTTTTTTAAAATAAAAATTTAGATGTAGTCTTGATTTGAACCTAGGACCTCCTTTATAATAGTTATGCACGTGTGTTACACGGGTTGGTAGAATGACAAAACATTTACAAATGACACTAAGGCCTTCTCCCATTATAATATTAGAGATTATTACACTTAATTGTTCTTAGCATGTAAGATATGCAATAAAGGTTCGTACTCCTAATTAGCAGGTAGAAGCACACACTCTTAATATTTGTGGACGACAGATAAATCAAATAATATTCTAGAGACGATAGATAGTATCACAAATAAATGGAGAATGGAAAGAAGTTACCGAGTTCGATGAATGTGTTGCCGCGTGCTCTGTCTCTCTCACAGAGACCCAATCCTTTGCTCCAAACACCAAACAACGACTAAAGGCCTAAACCAAATGAAATTAGATCTGATTTGTTACTACTGTGCGATCGGGAGGAAGGCGAAGGAGACCGAAGTCGGGGCCGAGGTGGAGTGTTGAGTGATCGACACTGCTGACTTGGGTGGAGGCAGGGTGGTCGGGAGATGGCGATCAGTGACGATGGAGTCAGGGTGGCTGAAGGTGGTGTTGGCGATGGAGGAGCCCGATGGTGGTTTGGAGGCAGGGTGCAGCCGGTGGTCGAGTGTGGAGGCGTGGAGAAAGGGGAGAGGAAGGCGGCAAGGAAGTCGACGAAGGCGAGGAGGAGGAGCTCGGGGTGGTCGATTGGAGAGGGAGAGGGGAAGGTCGATGAGGAGAGGTGGCCGATGGAGTTTGGGGTGTTGGGTTTCGGGATTCAACCAAGAAGGAGAAGAAGAAGAAGAATAAGAAGAGAGGGAGAGTGGCTGTAGGAGTAGATTAGGGTTTAGGTAGAGATTTGGGGATTAGAGTTTAGGGTTTGAATAAAGATTTGGGGTGTAGTTAGAGCTTCTCACAAACTCTAATACTTTCTTAGAATTTCTCAGAAATCCTAATAATTTTTAATGGTATCATACTCACAAGAATAGAATGCAGAGCAGTAACCCAACATAGTAATTTTTTAATCAAATAATAGCATCATGTTTTCATTAATCTAGAGGCCTATATATAGGCTTAAAATAAATCTCAATACAAATCTCCAAAATATCCTAATGCATAAAATGAAGAGTGCAAATCGCAAAATTACTACATATGGCTAAAGTTGCTAAAAAAATATGAATGCTGAAATAAAAAATACTTGACTAATAGAACAACCCTGCTAGACGATGTCCTCATCAAGAAGAATCAAATGTAATGGTGCAATTGTGATCAACAATTTGTCTAACGGAAATTAGGTTCATGGATAAATTAGAAACATGAAGAACTGATGGAAAAGAAAAGTTGAAGATGAGAAATCCCCTTATTGAAAAATAGGGAGGAGATCTATAGAGGTGGTACGCACATAATTAAAAGATAAAGAAAGATAACAATTATGGAGAATAGAAGCATTAGAGGTTATGTGATTGGATGTTGTGAGGATGAGCGAGAAATAGTTGCACTCATAGCTTGCAGCGGATGAGTTAGAGCAACAGAAGAAGAGACACTGGGAGCAGTAATACCCATATGATTGAGTTGTTGAGATACGTGCTGACTACGTTGGGCCAGGGGATATACTAGAAGTCTCAACAGGAGCAACTATAGGTCTTTGAGTCAAGCACAGATGCTTGCGACATTAGTTTACGATGTGCTCAAACTTGTGACAATAGTTGCACTGTTTCTTTGGCCTCATTGAATAGAGAGAAGATGAAGCAGAGGACGACGAGCTTTGTTGCAAAGGTAGTCGTGGAGGAACAGTTGGTGCCTACACATGTGACATAGTTACACTGTTTATTTGGCCTGATTGGATATAGAGAAGATGAAGTAGAGGACGACGAGCTATGCTGCAAAGATAGTTATGGAGGAACATCCAAAACTGAGGGAGTAGACTGTGGTGCAGGAAGAAGAGTAGTGGGCCGCAGATTGGTCTCCTCAGCTAACACAGCCAATTTGGCCTATTAGGAACTGTCTCGCGAGACATAAGTAGACTTTGAACAACTATGAACCAGGCGTGAGTTCTTACTCGACATAAGTAGATTGGTTTGTTTTTGGGCGACGTGTGGATGCACCAGGCGTGAGTTCTTACTCGATTTGTATTGAAGGAGGAGACTCCTATGTAGACGATCCTCGGCTTGGCGAACGGTACTAAGGTAGGTGGTATTGAGGTGGAGGCTGAAGCTCGGCTCGGATCTTTGGGGCTCAGATCCGAGGGTCTCGTGTACCTGCAGACGGTCTCGGAACACCGAGGTTGGTCCCGGTGGCAGACCCTCCGATGATTTAGTCAGTCACTAAGAGAGAGTAACAGTAACTAGGGTTTGGGTGCAGAAGTTTTGATTACCTGGAGAAGGAGTAGGGGTCTGGTATTTATAGAAGAAGCCAACCGGGTCTGGACCCGTTTGGGGCCGGGTCTGGACCCGGTTGCCCGTGTGGCTGAAGCGGTGGAAAACCGGGCGGTATAGGGCTGACGTGGCAGACGCCGGGGCAGTTTCCGAGCTGTCGTGGCAGAGGCCCGGGCGGTTTTCCGGCGCTGACGTGGCAGATCTGAAGGATCAGAAGGAGAGCGCATCCTGAGGGAATCCTGTGGCCCAGGACGGGCCACGTTATTCCTGACCCATATCACAAGCCCTACACTCCTGTAGGGCTGGGTGAACCAGTCATGTAGGAGTGATTCTTTGCCTCTGTAGGAAGAGCAGGGTGGAAGGTGCGGTGAGAAAGTAGGTTTTGCTATTTCCAGAAGAGGCCAGGGGGTAGGACGAAGGGATCCCTTATTGGAGTTTACGCGAGATGCTCAATGTAGAGGTCGAAGTGACGCTCGTCGAGCCTTAGGGTCGGCAGACGAGCCCTGGGGGTCGGCAGACGAGTTTCGAGGGTCGGTAGACAAGTTCCGAGGGTCGGCAGACGATCCCCTTGCTAGTTGGAAGAGCGAGGGGATGTTGAGGTCTGTCGGGTTGGAGCTCGGTTTGCCGAGCGCCTGGGGTCGGTAGACGAGTTCCGAGGGTCGGCAGAGGATGCTAGTTGGAAGAGCGAGGGGATGTTGAGGTCTGTCGGGTTAGAGCTCGGTTTGCCGAGCGTCTGGGGTCGGTAGGCGAGGGTCCTTTCTTGTTGGAAAAGTAAAGGGGCGTCGAGGCCCTGTTGGGGCCCGTTTTGTTGAGTACCAAGGGTCGGTGGACGATCTCCTCGCTAGTTGGAAGAGTGAGGAGGCGAGGTCTTCTTCTGGGGCTCGGTTTGTCGAGCACTAGGGGTCAGCATACAAGTCCCTCGTGACAAGAGGAGGGCTCATGGGGCTCGCAGTGCTATCTGTGCTCCGAGCCCTTCTGAACAAAGGAGGATAGTTTGGGGCTCGCGGTGCTATCCGAGCTCCGAGCCCCTCTGAGTCAAAGGAGGGCAGTTGGGGCTCGTGGTGCTATCGGAGCTTCGAGCCCCTCCGAATTAAAGGTGGCTAGCTGGGGCTCGCGGTGCTATCTGAGCTCCGTGCCCCTCCGAATTAAAGAAGGGCAGTTGGGGCTCGCGGTGCTATCTGAGCTCCGAGCCCCTCTGAATTAAAGGAGGGCAGTTGGAGCTCGTGGTGCTATCCGAGCTCCGAGCCTTCTGTGAAATAGAAGGGGAATTTTTTGTTCGCGCTTCTATCCGAGTGTCGACCCTTCTGTGAAATAGAAGGGGAATTATTGGCTTGCGCTTCTATCCGAGCGTCGACCCTTCTGTAAAAATAGAAGGAGAATTATTGATTCGCGCTTCTATCCGAGCGTCGACCCTCTTGAGAAATAGAAGGGGAATTATTGGCTCGCGCTTCTATCCGAGCGTCGACCCTTCTGTGAAATAGAAGGAGAATTATTGGCTCGCGCTTCTAACCGAGCGTCGACCCTTCTGTGAAATAGAAGGGGAATTATTGGCTCGCGCTTCTATCCGGGCGTCGACCCTCCTGAGAAATAGAAGGAGAATTATTGGCTCGCGCTTCTATCCGAGCGTCGACCCTTCTGTGAAAATAGAAGGGGAATTATTAGTTCGCGCTTCTATCCGAGCGTCGACCCTTCTGTAAAATAGAAGGGGAATTATTGGCTCGCGCTTCTATCCGAGCGTCGACCATTCTGTGAAATAGAAGGGGAATTATTGGCTCGTGCTTCTATCCGGGCGTCGACCCTTCTGTGAAATAGAAGGAAAATTATTGGCTCGTGCTTCTATCCGAGCGTCGACCCTTCTGTAAAATAGAAGGGGAATTATTGGCTCGTGCTTCTATCCGGGCGTCGACCCTTCTGTGAAATAGAAGGGAAATTATTGGCTCGCGCTTCTATCCGGACGTCGACCCTTCTGTGAAATAGAAGGGGAATTATTGGCTCGCACTTCTATCCGAGCGTCGACCCTTCTGTGAAATAGAAGGGGAATTATTGGCTCGCACTTCTATCCGAGCGTCGACCCTTCTATTTCGGGAATTATTGGCTCGTGCTTCTATCCGGGCGTTGACCCTTCTATGAAATAGAAGGGGAGTTATTGGCTCGCGCTTCTATCCGAGCGTCGACCCTTCTGACTTGTCGAAAAAAGCCTGTTTGGAGAGAAAAGGTGGAGGGGTAGTGGGGTAATTTTATGCCTGTTGCTGACGTCAAGGGCGCAAAGATCAAAGCGTTTGCAGATCTTGGTGGCCACTGGATCTTGATAGTTAAGATCCAACGGCCAGATCTTTTTGCGGAAATTGAGGAGTCTCTTTTCCCCTTTAAAACCCCCTCCCCCTCCCTCATTTCTTCATCTTCACTTTATTACTCACTTTCCAATTTTTAACTAGAGCGGGAATCTTACTTGCCATCGGCGATACTTTCCGGTGACCGTAAATTTCTACGCTCCAGGTTAGTACTTTATTTTTAGTAATGTCGCGAACTCAGTCCGGTTCCGAGGCTAGCTCGTCAGGCCGTTCCGCGGAGGAATCCGAGCAGGAGACGTCCTCGTCCTTGAGTAAGTATAAGGTGAAGGAGGAGGTTCTGACCGACCCTGGGTCGGACGACGGTGATGACGTAGTCTTCGTGGTGTCTCTGCTGAGGTCCAGAAGGCCGGGAAAGGAGCCCATGGATGAGGGTGAAGAGGAAGAAGAGGATGAAGGGGACGGCAAGGACGAGGAGCAGGATCAGAAGGACGATGAGGATGAGGAAGACGCGGAAGAGGAGGGGGAAGGCACCGAGGGCGATGAGGAAGACGAAGATGATCAAGGTGCCGAGGGTGACGAGGAAGACAAGGAGGATGAGGTCGACAAGCAGGAGGCTGTCCAAGGAGACGCTGGTCAGGGCACGGCTGGAAGGTCGACCGGGGTCGGAGAAGATCTTCCACCCCTTCCCCCTTTGTCGATGCCGTCTCCCGAGCGGAAGGCCCGCCCTCGTCGGAAGAAGAAAGTCTTGACCATACCACACAGTCCTTCCTCCCCAGATGAGTACGCACCGAGACCGGGTTTTGAGTTTCCCCCGGTCTCCTTCAAGAATCCAGGGTCGATTCGGATGTACCTCGACGACATTAAGGATATTGGACCGATCCCTCCAGTGCCGGGCGAAGACACTCGGGTGAAGATTTGCACTGATAGCATCCCGAGCATTTTGAAGGCGGAATATCTTAACATTATTAGGGCCGCCTACTAAATTCCGCGGGAGTTCGAGATCTTCCTTCCGAGCCCAGGTATTCGGCCCACCACGGCTCTGGCATCGGGTTACTGTATGTTCCCCGAGGACGCCTTCCTCTCGGGGCTGAGGCTGCCTCTGCATCCTTTTATCAAGAGGGTTCTGAAGTGGGCGGGGCTGTGCCCCATGCAGTATGGTCCGAACTCTTGGAAGCATCTAGTCTGCTTCATACTAAAGTGCCAAGAGAAGGGAGTGACGCCGAGGCTGACGTATTTCCGAGCCGTTCTTGGGATCGGCTCGCTCGGAGACCAGGAGGGAATTTTCTACTTTTCACCGAGGCCGCATAAGAAGGTTGTGCACGGTCATCCGGACTCCATAAAGGGGTGGAAAGAAAAATATTTCATGGTTCGGACGGAGGGGTCTTTGGGAATTCCGACCAGGTGGAACTTCGTCAAGCCGAACCACAAGCCTCCGAAGCGAAGCGACTTGACCGCCAAGGAGTGGAAGAGGGTGGAGATGATAGTCGGGGGGCACAGTATCGCATGGTCTCGAGTGACCGAGATACACCTCGCCCGAGCCGGACTGAGTCCTGCCGACCCTAGTATGTTTCTTTCCGAATATGTTTATTTTCCTGCCTTCGTGTTAACGTTAGCTCTTCTCCTTTCTGTTTTTGCAGGGATGACAACTTAACAGGCGGATGCGAAGAAGATACTGCTCGCCGTCGCCGAGAAGGCGAGGATAGAGAAGAAGAAGGCCGAGCAGGAGAGGATGGCGGCCGAGAAGCAGAAGCTGGCTATGCAGGCCGTAGGGTCCTCCAAACTGCCGGCCCCGGTGGCCGACCCGGCGAAGAGGGCCAAGAGGCACCACTCCCCCCGCTCCCATTCGTCGAGGGCGGCACGGGATGCCAGGAGTGGTTTGGGCAAGACAGTGGATGCCCCGGGAAAAGGGCTCCCCCCTATTCGGCCGACCGCCGTGGAGATGGTGAGCAAGCAGGGTACGCTGCCCTTTGCCCCTGATTGGTCGATCGTGCGGGGGGATTCTCTGCTTGATGGGCCTGTGGCGGTCGAGTTCGTCTCGAAGGCCGCCACCGAGTGCGATTCGATAGCACTGGCGGCGCAGACGGCGGACCAGGCTTACATGCGGTGGTGCCAGGCACACCTCTCGATAAGTTGGCTTGGCTCTACTTTACTCATTAACTTGGAGTTTTTTCTGATCTTTCTCTTTTCGGACAGGCGATGCTCTATGGTCAGCACTTCCACAAGTGCTTGGAGAAGGAGATATACATCGAGAGGCAGAATGCGGAGAAGTACCTCCGCGACCTGAACAAGGCCACAGATGAGCTGAAAGATGCCCGGGCCTTGGTGGCCGTCTACGAGGCCCAGATAGAGTCGCTTTGCAAGATTCACAAGCAGGACCGGGAGGATCTTGAGGCGAAGATCGCGGCCGAGGCGGAGAAGGGAAAGAAGGCCCTGGAGGAGATGGAGTCGGCCTTGGGGGAGACCATCATGGTGGCGCAGGACGAGGCGTACGAACAGGCCAAGTCCCACTTTAAGCAGATCTATCCCGAGCAGAACGTGGACCATCTCTACTATGGATGGGCGCCGAACCTTCCTCCCACCCCGGGGGGACTATGCGGGGGGCAATCAGGTCGACGACGAGGTGCCACCCCCCCTCAAGAATAGATGTCTTTTTTCTTTTTTCTCGTTTTGATGTAAATACCTTAAGCGGACTGGCCACCGCGGCTTTTGTATCAAACTTTTTGAAAGAAATGAAATTTATTTTTTGGGCCGATCCTTCCAGACTTGTGTTTTTTGTGATGTTTGTTCTCGTCTTTTGATAGACGCACGGGACCTGTGTCGCCCTCCCCGTTGTTGCCGAGGTATTTCTAGTTCGAGCGGGGGAGGAGGCCACGGAGGCAGCATTGCTTCGTCAACAGAAGCAGGGCCGGGGACCGAGCCGCCACCGTTAACTATTTTCTGAACAGGTCCAGGGAGCTTGGCTTGGAGTTGGCGCTCCTGAAGAAGGCCGTAGCCGACCGGGACTGGTGGGTAATCGAGACGGACTGGTCCCTCTCGGATGCTTCGAGCGGGGGGTCGGCTTCGGAGTCATTCCTTTGTGAGGCCGTAGTCGAGAAGGAGCTGGAGATTCGCAGGCTGAAGCTGGTGTTAGGCGCTGGTCTGACTGAAGGGGCCAGCAACTCGACCCCGGGGCGGTCTCCGATATTTCTATCGGATGGGGCACAGCCCGAAGATGCAGGAAGCTCGGTGGCGGGAGTGTCTTCCCAGACCGGTCCGGCCGAGCGTGATAGGAGCCCCGAATTCAAGTTCCCAGCCGAGTGCGAGTGAGTTGTGAGCTTTTTCCTTGTATTTGTATCGACGTTCATTGAGTTGTAAGCAATGAGTAATAAATAAGAACATTTGATTTTCCATGCTCTGAGCGTCTTAGTTGCCAGGGACGGTTGCCGAGCTCGTTGCGCAGGGGTCGGCTCCAAGGTGACTTATTGCAACGGGCGCGACTGTCGCGGCGTTTAGCTTTTCGATAAGCAATAATTGGCGACGTTTCGCATTCCCATGAACATTTATGACGACGTTTCGCCTTCCGTCGTTTCGTATTCCCAGATGCAATAAATGTAGGTCTCAGGGGGCTATATAATCCCCCACTCCCCTTGTTGGTTGTCAGGCAGTGAGTCGTCTGACTCGGGTGCTTGCCAAAAGCGGGCGCCCAGAGAATAAAATATTTTCGAGTACTCCGGATCGGAGGCACACCGATCACCCTTGGACTGTTTGGGGTTCAGGCTGTTAGAGCCGCAGGACCCCGGGTTGTTCGTTGGTGAGCGGTGGGCCGATCGATCGGTTCGGGGGGGTCGGAGAGAGCCGAAGCGTGGTGGCTCTTCTGCCGTCCTCGAACAGTTTGGGATTTTGGGCTCGTAAGAGCCGTAAACCCCGAGTTGTTCGGGGGCGAGAGAAGGGTCAGTTGAACGGCTCGAAGGCTCGGAGCGTTTGTTCCGGGACGGAGAGAGCAGTGGGTCGATGGCCCCCCTGCCATCCTCGAACAGTTCGGGGTTTAGGCTTGTAAAAACCGTAAACCTCGAGTTGTTCGCGGGTGAGAGGATGGTCAATAATTCGACTCGAGGCTCGGGGCGTCTGCCGAAGCTGGATGCTCTAAACCTTAATAAAATTTTGTCAACACATGGTTGTAGGTCGTAATCGAGCGTGGTGGTCGAGCGGCTTTGAAGAAAGCTGCGGCCTTGCTCCGGTTTGTTGAGCCCCCATGTTTGCGAGAAAGCCTGTTACAAGGCTAGCAGAGGGTCTCCGCCGAGCGTCAAGGTCGCGGTGCCTTGAAGAAGGTACCGACCTTGCTCGGGGCCGACGCCGAACTCCAGCACATGTTCTCAGGGAGAGACGGTGTGGGCGCGGCTGGCAGATGTCGGCTCGCACCTAGGTTGATGAGCTTGAAGAAGCCCAAATCGAGCGAGGGACGGATGCCGAGCCCCCATACCGGTGAGAAAGACAATTGCAGGCGTAGCAGAGGGTCGCCGCCGAGCGTCAAGGTCGCGGTGCCTTGGAGAAGGTACTCGCCTTGCTCGGGGCCGACGCCGAGCTCCAGTACATGTTCTCAGGGAGAGACGGTGTGGGCGTGGCTGGCGGATGTCACCTCATACATAGGTTGATGAGCTTCAAGAAGCCCAAACCGAGCGAGGGACGGATGCCGAGCCCCCATACCGGTGAGAAAGACAATTGCGGGCGTAGCAGAGGGTCGCCGTCGAGCGTCAAGGTCGCGGTGCCTTGAAAAAGGTACCCGCCTTGCTCGGGGCCGACGTCGAGCTCCAGCACATGTTCTCAGGGAGAGACGATGCGGGCGTGGCTGGCGGATGTCGCCTCGTACATAGGTTGATGAGCTTGACGAAGCCCAAATCGAGCGAAGGACGGATGCCGAGCCCCCATACCGGTGAGAAAGACAATTGAGGGCGTAGCAGAGGGTCGCCGCCGAGCGTCAAAGTCGCGGTGCCTTGAAAAAGGTACCCGCCTTGCTTGGGGCCGACGCTGAGCTCCAGCACATGTTCTCAGGGAGAGGGTGCGGGCGTGGCTGGCGGATGTCGCCTCGTACATAGGTTGATGAGCTTGACGAAGCCCAAACCGAGCGAGGGACGGATGCCGAGCCCCCATACCGGTGAGAAAGACAATTGCGGGCGTAGCAGAGGGTCGCTGCTGAGCGTCAAGGTCGCGGTGCCTTGAAAAAGGTACCCGCCTTGCTTGGGGCCGACGCCGAGCTCCAGCACATGTTTTTCAGGGAGAGACGGTGCGGGCGTGGCTGGCGGATTTCGCCTCGTACATAGGTTGATAAGTTTGACGAAGCCCAAACCGAGCGAGGGACGGATGCCGAGCCCCCATACCGGTGAGAAAGACAATTGCGGGCGTAACAGAGGGTAGCCGCCGAGCGTCAAGGTCGCGATGCCTTGAAGAAGGTGCCTGCCTTGCTCGGGGCCGACGCCGAGCTCCAGCACATGTTCTCAGGGAAGCTTGTAAGGAAAGCTTTTCTGGCTCACGCTGTTATCCGAGCTCCAAGCCCCCAAGCTTGTTAAGAGAAGCTTTTCGGCTCGCGCTGTTATCCGAGCACCGAGCCCCAAGCTTGTAAGAGAAGCTTTTCAGGCTCGCACTGTTGTCCAAGCACTGAGCCCCAAGCTTGTAAGAGAAGCTTTTTAGGCTCGCGCTGTTATCCGAGCACCGAGCCCCAAGCTTGTAAGAGTAGCTTTTTAGGCTCGCGCTGTTATCCGAGCACTGAGCCCCATGCTTGTAAAAGAAGCTTTTCATGCTCGCGCTGTTATCCGAGCACCGAGCCCGAGATATGTTCGTTATTTGTTACAAAACAGGAAGCCGTAAGCTTGTTTTAAGAAAGCTGGCATATTTACAATATATTTGAACTTTACAAAAGACTAGGCACGACATTCCGATTACAATCATGATAATTTACATGGAGGCTACTCTCCTCCAAGGAACTTGATTAGGTGTTCCGCGTTCCAGGGCCTCTTGATGGGCTTGCCTTCGGCACTGGTCAGGCGGTACGTGCCCGGGCGCACGACTTCGGATACTTTGTAAGGGGCCCTCCCAATTTGGTGCCAACTTTCTCTTCTGGCCGGGATTGGATACTGTCAGCTTTTGGAGGACAAGATTTCCGAGTTTGATGTCAGTTGGGTGCACCTTCTTGTTGTAGAACTTCTCAATTCTTTGGTGGTAGATGCTTCTTCTAATGGCGGACTTTTTCCTGACCTCGTCTATGAGGTCCAGGTCGGCCCGCAGCTATTGGGAGTTGGCGGCCTCGTCGAAAGCCATGATTCGGGGTGAAGGGATCCCGATCTCCAAGGGAATGACGGCCTCTGCGCCGTATGTCAGATTGAAAGGGGATTCTCCCGTGGGAATTCTCTTCGTTGTTCGGTGGGCCTAGAGAACGCTGGGTAGCTCGTCGACCCATAACCCCTTAGAAGAGTTATCCAGTCGTTTCTTGAGGCCATCAAGGATTTGGCGGTTCGCGTTCTCGGCCTGATCGTTGGACTTGGGGTGGCACACTGAGGAGAAGCGCTACTGGATCCCGAGATCTTCGCAGAACTTGCAGAAATTCTTACCTGCGAATTAAGTCCCATTATCTGTGATGAGCACCTGCGGAATCCCGAACTGACAGACGATGTGTTTCCAGAAAAACTGCTGAGTCTGTCGCTCGGTGATCGTTGCTAATGGCTCGGCCTCGATCCACTTTGTGAAATAGTCCATCGCCACAATGGGAAACTTTCGCTGGCCCGTTGCTTTTGGAAATGGGCCTACCAAATCCATCCCCCACATTGCAAAGGGAGTCGGACAGGCCATAGACCGGAGGTTCGCCTGAGGAGCCCTCTTCACTGGGGAGAACTGTTGGCAGGGGCCACACTTCTTCACTAGGGCGAGGGCGTCTTGCAGCATAGTGGGCCAGTAGTACCCGTGATTTAGCGCCTTCCGTGCTAATGATTGGCTTCCCATGTGATAGCCGCCGATCCCCTCGTGCAGCTCCTTGAGGGCATATTTGGCTTCGTCTGGGCTTAGGCAGCGGAGGTAGGGTCAGCCATCGGTTGTTGTATAGGATCTTTTGAAGAGGGTGACATTGATGACCGCGAATCTTTCAGATCGGACCCTGATCCGCCTTGCTTCAGCCCGGTCTTCGAGGAGCTCTCCCTTGACCAGAAATTTTTTGATAAGAGTGGTCCAGTGTCAGGAGGGGCTCCGTCTTCGACGCACAGAACCTCCGGGGAGTCTGTACTTGGCTTCAACAGGACTTCAATTAGGACCGTGCGGTCGAGGCCTTCAAATGAGGAGGAAGCCAATTTTGACAGGGCGTCGGCCTGGGCGTTAAGCTCCCGGGGGATCCTTACGACAGCCGATTCGTCGAAGGACAATAATAAGCGTTGGACCATGGCTCGAAACTTGACCATTCGATCGTCACGAGCCTTGTAGTCCCCGGTGATTTGGTTGACCACCAGCTGAGAGTCGCTAAATGCCGTGATCTGTCTGGCACCGGCTTGATGAGCCAGGTTGAGCCCAGCGATCATCACCTCATATTCCGCCTCGTTGTTAGAGGCCGGAAAGTTGAGGCGGAGACAATACTGGAGGAGGAAACCATCCGGGCCTTGAAGGATGATGCCCGCACCACTCCCTGTTTCGCAAGAGGAGCCATTGACGTAGACTTCCCATGTCTGGTCGGCTTCTTTGCTCGCGGGTTGATCGGAGATGGTGCATTCTGTAATGAATTCGGCAAGGGTCTGCCCTTTGATGGACGTTCTAGATTGATAGCCGATGTCGTACTGGCTGAGTTCGATCGACCATTTGACTAGTCGACCAGAGCTCTCGGGTTTGTAGAGTACGGCCTTCAAGGGTTGATCCGTGAGTACTTGGATCGAATGCGCTTGAAAGTAAGGGCGGAGCTTTCGCGCGGCTATAACCAAGGCGTACGCCACCTTCTCCATCCTGGAATACCGGGTCTCGGCGTCGAGCAGGACCTTACTCACATAATAGAAGGGCTTTTGAACCCTTTCCTTTTCTCGGACGAGAACGGCGCTGAGCACGTTCTCCGAAGCAGAAAGGTAGAGCTAGAGTGGCTCCCCTGGTTCGGGCTTGCTGAGGAGAGGAGGGTTGGCGAGGTACTCTTTCAACTATGTGAAGGTCTCTTGCTGTTGAGCACCCCACTCGAACCTCCCTGTGCAGCGCAGCGCCTTGAAGAACGGGAGGGACTTCTCTCCAGACTTGGAGAGGAAATGGCAGATGGCCGCCAGTCTACCTGTTAGCCTCTGGACTTCTTTGACATTCCTGGGAGGGGCCATGTCTATTATGGCCTGGATTTTTTCGGGGTTTACCTCGATGCTGCGTTGGCTGATGATGAACCCTAAGAACTTCTCCGAAGAGACGCCGAAGGCGCACTTCGCCGGGTTGGGCCTCATGTTGTGGGTTCGAAGGACCCCAAAGGCCTCTTCCAGGTCGGCGACGTGGTGCTGTCCTTGTTGGCTTTTGACGAGCATGTCGTCGACGCATACCTCCATGTTGTGCCCGATTTGATCTTTAAAGACTCGGTTGACGAGCCTCTGGTAGGTGGCGCCGGCATTCTTCAGCCCGAAGGGCATGACTCGGTAGCAATACAGTCCCTGGTCCGTGACGAAGGACGTCTTGGCGATGTCTGGCGGGAACATCCCGATCTGGTTATAGCCTGAGAAGGCATCCATGAACGATAAGAGCTCATGGCCCGAGGTCGCATCGATCAGGGCGTCAATGCTGGGGAGAGGGAACGGATCCTTGGGGCATGCCTTGTTGAGATCGGTGAAATCTATACAGATCCTCCAACTCCCGCTCGCCTTCTTGACCATGACGACGTTCGCCAGCCACTCCGGGTAGCTGACCTCTTGTACAAAATGCGCGGACAAGAGCTTATCCACTTCTGCGTTTATTGCCTGTTGTCGCTCAGGAGCGAACTTTCGCCGCTTTTGGACGACTGGTTTTGACCTGGGAATCACGCTGAGTTTGTGCATGATGAGATCTTCGGAGATACCGGGCATGTCAGAGGGCTTTCAGGCAAAGAGGTCGACATTACGTCGAATGCAGGCGATTAGGGCGGATTTGAGGTCGGGGGCGAGGGAGCAGCTTACTCGAAAGTGCTTCGACGTATCCCCTGTCTAGAACGAGACATCTTGCAGCTCGTCCGCCGGCTCTGGCTCTGGCTGGGTTCTTTCGGGCTCCAGCTCAACGGCATCGAGGGGAAACACCCCACTTCCGATCGCCGTCATGTAGCACGAACGTGCTGCTTCTTGGTTCCCTTGGACAACTCCGACGCCAGTGTTAGTAGGGAACTTCATTTTCTGATGGTAGGCCGAGGGAACCGCTTGGAGAGAGCAGAGCCCCGGACGGCCAAGGATGGCATTGTAGGCTGCCTTGACATTCACAATCATGAAGTCCATGGACTCGGTCCTTCTGTTTCGGGTCGTGCCTGCCGTGACGTCGAAGGTGACGATCCCCTCTAAAGTTACAGGGACGCCGGAAACTCCGTGCAGGGTGTACCCTGCGGGTTTTAGTTTCTCACGGGAGAGCTTCAAGTTCTCGAATGCTTCCAGGAACAGAATATTGCCGAGTTCCCGTTGTCCACGAGGATTCGCTGGACCTCGAAGTTCGCCATCCTGAGGCCAACGACCAGTGCGTCGCAATGAGGAAGCCGGACTCCTTCTAGATCCTCTCCTGAGAAGGAAACAGGAAGTTGCTGGACCTGGGGGGAGAGAGGGCCCTGTACGGTGTTGACATCTCGGACGAAGGCTTTGCGGGAAGTGTTGGATTCCCCTCCCATGGGCCCTCCATGGACGCAGTGCAGGATTGCCTGTCCCTCGGGTACTTTGGGCTCCGGATCTTGCTCGGGACGCCGACACTGCATTCGAGGAGGAGGGGAATCCCTCCTGTTTCTGTTGTCCCTCTGTTCCCGGGTGCCTTCCCTTTTGAATTCTCGGAGGTACTCTCGCTGAATGAGGGCCTCAAATTTAGTCTTTCAGGGCGCGGCAGTGATTTGTGTCATGCCCGTTGTCCCGGTGGAATCGGCAGTAGAACTGCTGATCCCTCTTCTTGCTGGTATTGTTGGACGGCCGAGGCGGGTACTGGACGAGGTCGCTGTCTTCAATCGCCAAGAGGATTGTCGACACGTTCTGCATCAGCGGAGTGTACCTCTCGAAGCGGGGGATCGACGGAACCTTCTTTGCGGAGCCCCCGTCTCTTGGAGCTTTTTTCGCCGGCTCAACTTCGTCGGCCTTACGCTTCCCCTTCCCGGGAACTTCCTTCTGGTCCTCTGGATTGAGGGCCTCCTTGGCTCGAATATATTTTTCGACCCGGTTGAGGAGGTCGGGGAAGTCTATCGGTGGCTTCTTTGCCAGGGAGGCCTTCAGCTGCCCATGTCAGACGTTGTGGCGGAAGGCTGCCGAGGCAACGCCGGGATCGAGGGATGAGATTGACCTCGCCTCGGCGGTGAACCTTCAGATAAACACTCGGAGTGGCTCCCCCTCCTTTTGCCGGAGTCCAAGTAGGGACGCACTCGTTCTTTTGGCCTTTCGGCTGGTCACGAAGTGGGCGAGGAAGCTGCCCTCTAGCTGGTCGAAAGAATAGATGGAGCCGGGGGTGAGCTTGGAGAACCATTCCCGAGCCGGGCCCCGGAGTGTTGTGGGGAAGGCTCAGCACAGAAGGGGATCCAATGCGCTGTGAATCATCATGAGGGTTTTGAAGCCCTTCATGTGATCAGCAGGATCGCCCTCACCGTCATATGTCTCGAACTGAGGCGGACGAAAATTGCGGGGTATCTCCGCCTGCAGGATGAGGGTGGAGAAAGGAGGACGAACCGGCCTATACCCCTGAGCTGCTCTTGGGTTGCCGTTGCCAACGTGGTCGAGGCGCTCCTCCATTTCTTGGAGGCACTTCAAAATATCGCATCATACTCTGGGGGGATTGTTGGGGGCGAGACACGCTAGCCTCGGCTTCTGACCGTGTGTGGGAACGGCGGGCGTTCTCATTGACGGGGACCCCTCGGATGGCACCCAAAATTTCTATTCGGAAGTCCTGGAACTCCTAGTGGGTAACTGGGGCTCCTTCGGCCCGGTTTGGTTGGGCAGACAGTTGCCGACCGACCCGGCTGAGCGCAGGCTCTCGCCTTTGGGACGGGGGTCTCAGATGGTTCGGACCCGAGTTGGAAGCGGCTCCTCCCCTGCCACGGCTGGCCTGTCGATTCGAGATTACCCCCCGCAGGTCGCCCTGGACCGGACTGGAGGCGTTTGGCTGGGCCCCGTGACTGGCCCCCTTGTTGTTCGGTCCCTGAGCATCGGCCGCGATGCCTTATGGAGGCACATTGTGTCGGCGTGCGGAGGTAACAGCTTTTGCGGCCTTGGGCGCCATGTGAACTCGGGTCGACGGGGGTGCCGACGGGGGCGGAGCTCGGGTCGGCGTCTATGAGGGTACCGTTGGAAGCGAGGCTCGGGTTGGCGTCTACGATAGATGGTTTCCCACAGACGACGCCATCCTGATGCGGTTTGTTTTTGGGAGACGTATGGATGCACCAGGCGTGAGTTCTTATTCGATTTGTATTGAAGGAGGAGACTCCTATGTAGACGACCCTCGGCTGGGCGAACAGTACTGAGGTAGGTGGTATTGAGGTGGAGGCTGATGCTCGGCTCGGATCCGAGGGTCTCGTGTACCTGCAGACGGTCTCGGAACACCGGGGTTGGCTCCGGTGGCAGACCCTCCGACGATCTAGTCAGTCACTAAGAGAAAGTAACAGTAACCAGGGTTTGGGTACAGAAGTTTTGATTACCTGGAGAAGG